>OY740787.1:93223522-93823522 GCA_963514005.1 Raja brachyura | reverse complement strand
GGTGGGGATGGGTGACGTGGTGGGGATGGGTGGTGTGGTGGAGATGGGTGGTGTGGTGGGGATGGGTGGTGTGGTGGGGATGGGTGACGTGGTGGGGAAGGGTGACGTGGTGGGGTGGGTGACGTGGTGGAGATGGGTGACGTGGTGGGGATGCGTGGTGTGGTGGGGATGGGTGACGTGGTGGGGATTGGTGGTGTGGTGGGGATGGGTGGTGTGGTGGGGATGGGTGACGTGGTGGGGATGGGTGACGTGGTGGGGATGGGTGACGTGGTGGGGATGGGTGGTGTGGTGGGGATGGGTGGTGTGGTGGGCATGGGTGGTGTGGTGGGGATGGGTGACGTGGTGGGGATGGGTGGTGTGGTGGGCATGGGTGGTGTGGTGGGGATGGGTGACGTGGTGGGGATGGGTGGTATGGTGGGGATGGGTGGTGTGGTGGGGATGGGTGGTGTGGTGGGTATGGGTGGTGTGGTGGGGATGGGTGGTGTGGTGGGGATGGGTGGTGTGGTGGGGATGGGTGACGTGGTGTGGATGGGTGACGTGGTGGGGATGGGTGGTGTGGTGGGGATGGGTGGTGTGGTGGGGATGGGTGACGTGGTGGGGATGGGTGACCTGGTGGGGATGGGTGACATGGTGGGGATGGGTGGTGTGGTGGGGATGGGTGACGTGGTGGGGATGGGTGGTGTGGTGGAGATGGGTGACGTGGTGGGGATGGGTGGTGTGGTGGGGATGGGTGACGTGGTGGGATGGGTGGTGTGGTGGGGATGGGTGACGTGGTGGGGATGGGTGGTGTGGTGGGGATGGGTGACGTGGTGGGGATGGGTGGTGTGGTGGGGATGGGTGACGTGGTGGGGATGGGTGGTGTGGTGGGGATGGGTGATGTGGTGGGGATGGGTGGTGTGGTGGGGATGGGTGGTGTGGTGGGGATGGGTGACGTGGTGGGGATGGGTGGTGTGGTGGGGATGGGTGACGTGGTGGGGATGGGTGACGTGGATGGGTGGTGTGGTGGGGATGGGTGACGTGGTGGGGATGGGTGACGTGGTGGGGATGGGTGGTGTGGTGGGGATGGGTGGTGTGGTGGGGATGGGTGACGTGGTGGGGATGGGTGGTGTGGTGGGCATGGGTGGTGTGGTGGGGATGGGTGACGTGGTGGGGATGGGTGGTGTGGTGGGGATGGGTGGTGTGGTGGGGATGGGTGACGTGGTGGGGATGGGTGACCTGGTGGGGATGGGTGACATGGTGGGGATGGGTGGTGTGGTGGGGATGGGTGACGTGGTGGGGATGGGTGGTGTGGTGGAGATGGGTGACGTGGTGGGGATGGGTGGTGTGGTGGGGATGGGTGACGTGGTGGGATGGGTGGTGTGGTGAGGATGGGTGACGTGGTGGGGATGGGTGGTGTGGTGGGGATGGGTGACGTGGTGGGGATGGGTGACGTGGTGGGGATGGGTGGTGTGGTGGGGATGGGTTGTGTGGTGGGCATGGGTGGTGTGGTGGGGATGGGTTGTGCGGTGGGCATGGGTTGTGTGGTGGGCATGGGTGGCGTGGTGGGGATGGGTGACGTGGTGGGGATGGGTGGTGTGGTGGGGATGGGTGACGTGGTGGGGATGGGTGACCTGGTGGGGATGGGTGACGTGGTGGGGATGGGTGGTGTGGTGTGGTGGGGATGGGTGATGTGGTGGGGATGGGTGGGGATGGGTGACGTGGTGGGGATGGGTGACGTGGTGGGGATGTGTGGTGGGGATGGGTGGTGTGGTGGGGATGGGTGGTGTGGTGGGGATGGGTGGTGTGGTGGGGATGGGTGACGTGGTGGGGATGGGTGACGTGGTGGGTATGGGTGGTGTGGTGGGGATGGGTGGTGTGGTGGGGATGGGTGGTGTGGTGGGTATGGGTGACGTGGTGGGGATGGGTGATGTGGCGGGGATGGGTGGTGTGGTGGGGATGGGTGACGTGGTGGGGATGGGTGACCTGGTGGGGATGGGTGACGTGGTGGGGATGGGTGACGTGGTGGGGATGGGTGGTGTGGTGGGGATGGGTGGGGATGGGTGACGTGGTGGGGATGGGTGACGTGGTGGGTATGTGTGGTGGGGATGGGTGGTGTGGTGGGGATGGGTGACGTGTGGCCATGGGTGACGTGGTGGGGATGGGTGACCTGGTGGGGATGGGTGACGTGGTGGGGATGGGTGGTGTGGTGGAGATGGGTGGTGTGGTGGGGATGGGTGGTGTGGTGGGGATGGGTGACGTGGTGGGGAAGGGTGACGTGGTGGGGTGGGTGACGTGGTGGAGATGGGTGACGTGGTGGGGATGCGTGGTGTGGTGGGGATGGGTGACGTGGTGGGGATTGGTGGTGTGGTGGGGATGGGTGGTGTGGTGGGGATGGGTGACGTGGTGGGGATGGGTGACGTGGTGGGGATGGGTGACGTGGTGGGGATGGGTGGTGTGGTGGGGATGGGTGGTGTGGTGGGCATGGGTGGTGTGGTGGGGATGGGCGACGTGGTGGGGATGGGTGGTGTGGTGGGCATGGGTGGTGTGGTGGGGATGGGTGACGTGGTGGGGATGGGTGGTATGGTGGGGATGGGTGGTGTGGTGGGGATGGGTGGTGTGGTGGGTATGGGTGGTGTGGTGGGGATGGGTGGTGTGGTGAGGATGGGTGGTGTGGTGGGGATGGGTGACGTGGTGTGGATGGGTGACGTGGTGGGGATGGGTGGTGTGGTGGGGATGGGTGGTGTGGTGGGGATGGGTGACGTGGTGGGGATGGGTGACCTGGTGGGGATGGGTGACATGGTGGGGATGGGTGGTGTGGTGGGGATGGGTGACGTGGTGGGGATGGGTGGTGTGGTGGGGATGGGTGACGTGGTGGGGATGGGTGGTGTGGTGGGGATGGGTGATGTGGTGGGGATGGGTGGTGTGGTGGGGATGGGTGGTGTGGTGGGGATGGGTGACGTGGTGGGGATGGGTGGTGTGGTGGGGATGGGTGATGTGGTGGGGATGGGTGACGTGGATGGGTGGTGTGGTGGGGATGGGTGATGTGGTGGGGATGGGTGACGTGGTGGGGATGGGTGGTGTGGTGGGGATGGGTGGTGTGGTGGGGATGGGTGACGTGGTGGGGATGGGTGGTGTGGTGGGCATGGGTGGTGTGGTGGGGATGGGTGACGTGGTGGGGATGGGTGGTGTGGTGGGGATGGGTGGTGTGGTGGGGATGGGTGACGTGGTGGGGATGGGTGACCTGGTGGGGATGGGTGACATGGTGGGGATGGGTGGTGTGGTGGGGATGGGTGACGTGGTGGGGATGGGTGGTGTGGTGGAGATGGGTGACGTGGTGGGGATGGGTGGTGTGGTGGGGATGGGTGACGTGGTGGGATGGGTGGTGTGGTGGGGATGGGTGACGTGGTGGGGATGGGTGGTGTGGTGGGGATGGGTGACGTGGTGGGGATGGGTGGTGTGGTGGGGATGGGTGATGTGGTGGGGATGGGTGGTGTGGTGGGGATGGGTGGTGTGGTGGGGATGGGTGACGTGGTGGGGATGGGTGGTGTGGTGGGGATGGGTGACGTGGTGGGGATGGGTGACGTGGATGGGTGGTGTGGTGGGGATGGGTGACGTGGTGGGGATGGGTGACGTGGTGGGGATGGGTGGTGTGGTGGGGATGGGTGGTGTGGTGGGGATGGGTGACGTGGTGGGGATGGGTGGTGTGGTGGGCATGGGTGGTGTGGTGGGGATGGGTGACGTGGTGGGGATGGGTGGTGTGGTGGGGATGGGTGGTGTGGTGGGGATGGATGACGTGGTGGGCATTGATTTTATAAAACGGTGCCAATGAAGGGTGATGATGCAAAATGTCAGGCTGTTTCCTGAATAAATCATGTTTTTACTTTCTTGCTCTCAACGGGTGGTTCATGATGAAGACGTTACATTTGTTATACATTCCAGGCTGCCAGTGTTTGGCATTCTGCTTTGACAACTGCAGAGCTGATTTTATAGTTACAGCATCTTGGGGAACTCCAAGTTATGCAACTAGCTCCAATGAAGGAAGGTCCATGTCACAGAGGGTTTGATGAATTGCTGCAGGGCATTCTTTCGACAGTACATAAGCTGTAGTATGCGACTGGGTCAACATTATGTGCAGCAGTGGTGCAGCTGATCGAGTGAAGGCTACCATGCCCCATGATGTTGAGCTGATTGAAAATTGTTGAAACAGCATCCACACACACGTTTGCTGAAACCGAAACTTATACTTGTTTTGCACTCTGATTGGAGATTACATATACAGCAGGGAAACAGGCCCTTTGGCCCACTGAATCCGTGCCAAGCAGCGATCCCCTCGAACTAGCACAATCCTACACACCATGGACAATTGACAAATTTTACCAAAGCCAATTAACATCTTTGGAATGTGAGTTCCCAGAAAATACCCACCGAGGTCACGGGGAGAACGCACAAGATCCTAAAGACAGCATGTGGTCATGATCAAACCCAGGTCTCTGGCACTGTAATGCAGCAACACCACCACGGCACCATCGTGCCAGCGCTCAGGAAGGTGGAGAGAACTGAAGGGATCAGGAGCAAAATCGGACTGATAAATCCTTAATATGTGCTAATTTAATAATAATAATTTATTAGACAAAAGACATTGCTGCCAAACATGTTAGCCCACTTAACCATAGAACAATATAACCATGTAACAATTACAGCACGGAAACAGGCCTTCTCGGCCCTTCCAGTCCGTGCCGAACATTTATTTTCCCTTAGTCCCATCTACCTGTACTCAGACCATACCCCTCCATTCCCTTCCCGTCCATATACCTATCCACTTTACTTTTAAATGTTAAAATCGATCCTGCCTCCACCACTTCTGCTGGAAGCTCATTCCACACAGCCACCACTCTCTGAGTAAAGAAGTTCCTCCTCATGTTACCCCTAAACGTCTCTCCCTTAATTCTCATGTCATGCTCTCTTGTTTGAATCTTCCCTACCCTCAATGGGAAAAGCTTATCCACGTCAACTCTGTCTATCCCTTTCATCATTTTAAAGACCTCAATCAAGTCCCCCCTTAACCTTCTGCGCTCCAAAGACCAAAGACCTAACTTGTTCAACCTTTCTCTGTAACTTAGTTGCTGGAACCCAGGCAATATTCTAGTAAATCTCCTCTGTACTCTCTCTATTTTGTTGACATCCTTCCTATAATTAGGCGACCAAAATTCTGGAGTACACCATACTCCAGAATTGGTCTTACCAATGCCTTGTACAATTTAACATTACTTCCCGACTCCTATATTCAATGCTCTGATTTATAAAGGCCAGCACACCAAAAGCTTTCTTTACCACCCTATCTACATGCGATTCCACCTTCAGGGAACTATGCACAGTTATTCCTAGATCCCTCTGTTCCACAGCATTCCTCAATTCCCTACCATTTACCATGTACGTCCTATTTTGATTTGTCCTGCCAAGATGTAGCACCTCACACTTATCAGCATTAAACTCAATCTGCCATCTTTCAGCCCACTCTTCCAAATGGCCCAAATCTCTCTGTAGACTTTGAAAATCTACTTCATTATCCACAGCACCCCTTATCTTAGTATCATGTGCATACTTACTTATCCAATTTTCCACCCCATCATCTAGATCATTGATGTACATGACAAACAACAGTGGACACAACACAGATCCCTGAGGTACCCCACTGGTCACCGACTTCCAACCTGACAAACAGCTTTCCACCATTACTCAAAAACAAGGGTTGAATAGAGATTGTCGACATAGTTTTCTGCACGTGAGATCGCATCTTATGAATTTAATTGAATTTAATTTAATTGAATTTTTTGAAGAAGTAACCAAGAAGGTTTTGTGAGGCCAGGACCATAGATGTTGTACTTATGGACTTCAGCAAGGTCTTTGAGAAGGTTCTGTATGGTGGGCTGCTATGGAAGGTTACACGAGATCACATGGAATTCAGGGAGAGCTAGCTATCTGGATACAAAATTGGCTTCATGGCAGGAAGCAGAGTTTGGTGGAAGAGTGTTTTATGGATTGGAGACATGTGACTCATGGTGTGCCTTAGGGATCAGAGCCGGGCCCTTTGCTATTTGTCATCTCTATCAATGGTTTGATTGAGAATATACAAGGAATGATTAATAAGTTTGGACATGGCACTAAAATTAGTGGCTTTGTAAACAGTGAAGATTATTTAGTATAGTTTAATTTAAAGATACAGTGTAGAAACAGGCCCTTTGGCCCATTGAATCCACACTGATTATCAATCACCTGTGCACTAGTATAAATGTTCTACACATTAGTGGCAATTTACAGAAGCCAATTAACCTAGAAACCTGCACTTCCTTGGGATATAGGAAGGAACTAGAGCACATAGAGAAAACCCACTCCGTTACAGGTAGAACATGCAAACTCCACATAAACAGCACCCATAGTTAGGATTGAACCCGTGTCTCTGAAGCTGTGAAACAAAGTAAAAGTTGGCCGAGGCATGTCCAATAGAGTTTAATTCAGATAACTGTAGGATGTTGCATTTTGGAAATCAAACCAGGACAGGACCTTCACAGTGAATGGTGAGGAGTACTAGCACTCTGAGAGGGCTCATCACCAATCCAATGCCACCAGAACACTGCGCCTTTAGGTGGAAAAGGAAGAAACTGTATACCTCCTTAGGCCAAGATTGAATTTTGCAGAGACTCGGAAGTTACAAGATGGAGCTGAATTGAGGCTACTCTCTGTGTGCTGTTTGAAAAGAGCACACACATATTGCACTCATGTGCTGTATGAACTGACTGGATAGCATTGTGCAACTAGCTGTTCATTGTATCTCTGTACACATAACAAAACAACCTCATTTAAACTACATAGCTTTCTGAAAGAGGCATCACAGATAGGTAGAGTGGGGGAGAAGGACTTTGCTACGCTGGCCTTCATCAGTCAGGGAATTGAATATAGAAGCAGGAACATTATGTTACTGTTATGTTAGCGATGTTAGCAGAGTATCATCTTCTGTTTTGGACATCTTCCTTTTGAAAAGATGCTATTAAACTAGAAAGAGTGCAGAGAAAATTTACAAGGATGTACAACCCGTACATGTAACCATATAACGATATAACAATTACAGCACGGAAACAGGCCCTCTCGGTCCTTCCACTCCGTGCCGACCATTTATTTTCTCCTAGTCCGATCTACTTGCACTCAGACCATACCCCTCCATTCCCTTCCCGTCCATATACCTATCCACTTTACTTTTAAATGTTAAAATCGATCCTGCCTCCACCACTTCTGCTGGAAACTCATTCCACACAGCCGCCACTCTCTGAGTAAAGAAGTTCCCCCTCATGTTACCCCTAAACGTCTGTCCCTTAATTCTCATGTCATGCCCTCTTGTTTGAATCTTCCCTACCCTCAATGGGAAAAGCTTATCCACGTCAACTCTGTCCACCTTCAGGGAACTATGCACAGTTATTCCTAGATCCCTCTGTTCCACAGTATTCCTCAATTCCCTACCATTTACCATGTGCGTCCTATTTTGATTTGTCCTGCCAAGATGCAGCACCTCACACTTATCAGCATTAAACTCCATCTGCCATCTTTCAGCCCACTCTTCCAAATGGCCCAAATCTCTCTGTAGACTTTGAAAATCTACTTCATTATCTACTTCATTCATTCCACCTATCTTAGTATCATCTGCATACTTATCCAATTTTCCACCCCATCATCCAGATCATTGATGTACATGACAAACAACAGTGGACCCAACACAGATCCCTGAATCACCCCACTGGTCACCTGACAAACAGCCATCCACCATTACTATCTGCCATCTCCCATTCAGCCACTGTTGAATCCATCTTGCTACTCCGCCATTAACACCCAAAGATTGAACTTTCTTAACCAACCTTCCATGGGGAACCTTGTCAAAGGCATTACTGAAATCCATATAGACAACATCCACTGCTTTACTCTCATCAATGTCCCTAGTAACCTCTTCAAAAAATTCACGAAGGTTTTTCAAACATGATCTTCCAGGTACAAATCCATGTTGACTGTTCCTGATCAGACCATGTTTATTCAGATGCTTATATATATTATCTCTAAGTATCCTTTGCATTAATTTGCCCACCACTGACATCAAACTAACAGATCTATAATTGCTAGGTTTATTCTTTGAACCCTTTTTAAACAATGGAACAACATGCGCAGTACGCCAATCCTCCGGCACTATTCCCGTTTCTAATGACATTTGAAATATTCTGTCATAGCCCCTGATATTTCTACACTAACTTCCCTCAATGTCCTAGGGAATATCCTGTCTGGACCTGGAGACTTATCCACTTTTATATTTTTCAGAAGTGTCAGTACTTCCTCCTCTTTGAATCTCATAGTTTCCATAGCTACTCTACTTTTTTCCCTTACCTCACAGAGTTCAATATCCTTCTCCTTGGTGAATACCGAAGAAAATAAATTGTGCAATATCTCCCCCATCTCTTTTGGCTCTGCAGATAGCTGTCCATTCTGGCTCTCTAATTGTCCAATTTTATCCCTCGTTATCCTTTTGCTATTAATATAGCTGACTTTATTGTCATTCCAGTGTAAGGAAAAAGAGATCCATTGTCAGATAATTCATGTAGGAACTGTTCATGTAAGCAAGAACCAGCCTTCGAACTACTTCTATTGTATGTAGTGATACAGATAACTGTTGAAATCACAAAGTGCAACTATGTACATGAAGGATGCTGCCCATTAGAACAACACCCACCATGTTAGACAGTGAGCAAGTAGGATGGGACAGGTTTGAAGGAATATAGACCAAACGCAAGCAGGTGGGACGTGTAGCTGGGGCATGTTGGCCAGTGCAGGCAAGTTGGGCCGAAGGACGTGTTTGAGCACTGTAAAGGGCGTGTCCCACCAGCATGCAACTCCATGCGATGAGCGCGACCTAGCGTGGTCGCTTGAGCCATCCGGCGTCGCGGGGCCAGTCCCACTTTGATTGCCGGAGCCGTGCGAATTGTGCGGAGTTCGTCCCGACATCGCGCGGGGCTCCGAAGAAACTGAGCATGTTCAAAAATTCCACACGGCAATGGCTTGTTGGCTCGCAGTCGCCTTGACATTGTGCCTCAGTGGCCCTCTCTGTGTGTGGCTCCGTGGCCCTCTCTGTGTGCCCCTCGCTGTCCTGGCGAACTTACCTTCAAGACTTTGCTCCAAGTTCATCTCACTTTGCGCCGCGTTGCGCCACTCACCCGACCTCCGCGCGGCTCCCGCTGCCAATTTGGTTGCGTTCACCGCATGCAGGCACATGCTGGTGGGAACGGCCCTGTACAGAGATCACCCGACCTTCGCGCGGCCCCCACTTCTAGTTTGATGGCACTCACCGCATGGAGTCGGATGCTGGTAGGACAGGCCCTTAACACTCCATGACTATGAGAAGCCTGGAAATTGATCATTGGATTTATATAGACAATGATTGGGATTCCTCAACATGTACATTTGATCAACATTTGGCAAGAGCAATTATGACATGACCATAAGGCATCCTGGGAGGCTTGGCCAAAAATATAGAACATTGGATTATTAATTGGACCATTAGAGAGCCAGAATGGACAGCTATCTGCAGAGCCAAAAGAGATGGGGGAGATATTGAACAATTTCTTTACTTCGGTATTCACCAAGGAGAAGGATATTGAACTCAGTGAGGTAAGGGAAAAAGTAGCTATGGAAACTATGAGATTCAAAGAGGTGGAAGTACTGACACTTTTGAAAAATATAGAAGTGGATAAGTCTCCAGGTCCTGACAGGATATTCCCTAGTACATTGAGGGAAGTTAGTGTTGAAATAGCAGGGGCTACGACAGAAATATTTCAAATGTCATTAGAAATGGGAATAGTGCCGGAGGATTGGCATACTGCGCATGTTCCATTGTTTAAAAAGGGTTCAAAGAACAAACCTAGCAATTATAGACCTGTCAGTTTGATGTCAGTGGTGGGAAAATTAATGGAAAGGATACTTAGAGATAATATATATAAGCATCTGGATAAACAGGGTCTGATCAAGAACAATCAACATGAATTTATGCCTGGAAGGTCATGTTTGACAAACATTCTTGAATTTTTTGGAGAGGTTACTAGGGAAATTAATGAGGGTAAAGCAGTGGATGTTGTCTATATGAATTTCAGTAAGGCCTTTGACAAGGTTCCCCATGGAAGGTTGGTTAAGAAGGTTCAATCTTTGGGTGTTAATGGTGGAGTAGCAAGATGGATTCAACAGTGGCTGAATGGGAGATGCCAGTGAGTAATGGTGGATGGCTGTTTGTCAGGTTGGAAGCTGGTGACCAGTGGGGTGCCTCAGGGATCTGTGTTGGGTCCACTGTTGTTTGTCATGTACATCAATGATCTAGATGATGGGGTGGAAAAATGGATAAGTAAGTATGCAGATGATACAAAGATAGGTGGTGCTGTGGATAATGAAGTAGATTTTCAAAGTCTACAGAGAGATTTGGGCCATTTGGAAGAGTGGGCTGAAAGATGGCAGATTGAGTTTAATGCTGATAAGTGTGAGGTGCTACATCTTGGCAGGACAAATCAAAATAGGACGTACATGGTAAATGGTAGGGAATTGAGGAATGCTGTGGAACAGAGGGATCTAGGAATAACTGTGCATAGTTCCCTGAAGGTGGAATCGGATGTAGAAAGGGTGGTAAAGAAAGCTTTTGATATGCTGGCCTTTATAAACCAGAGCATTGAATATAGGAGTAGGGAAGTAATGTTAAAATTGTACAAGGCATTGGTAAGACCAATTCTGGAGTATGGTGTACAATTTTGGTCGCCTAATTATAGGAAGGATGTCAACAAAATAGAGAGAGTACAGAGGAGATTTACTAGAATGTTGCCTGGGTTCCAGCAACTAAGTTACAGAGAAAGGTTGAATAAGTTTGGTCTTTATTCTTTGGAGCGCAGAAGGTTAAGGGGGGACTTGATTGAAGTCTTTAAAATGATGAAAGGGATAGACAGAGTTGACGTGGATAAGCTTTTCCCATTGAGGGTAGGGAAGATTCAAACAAGAGGGCATGACATGAGAATTAAAGGACAGAAGTTTAGGGGTAACATGAGGGGGAACTTCTTTACTCAGAGAGTGGTGGCTGTGTGGAATGAGCTTCCAGCAGAAGTGGTGGAGGCAGGATCGATTTTAACATTTAAAAGTAAAGTGGATAGGTATATGGACGGGAAGGGAATGGAGGGGTATGGTCTGAGTGCAGGTAGATGGGACTAGGGGAAAATAAATGGTTGGCACGGACTGGAAGGGCCGAGAAGGCCTGTTTCTGTGCTGTAATGGTTATATGGTTATATGGTTAGATATATTTTCCGCCTTCCTCAGAGTCCCATCTCCACCCCTTTCTGTCGGCTGCAGAGACCGTTCTCTCTGGAATGCAGGAGATGTAGCAATGTTACAAAATTTTGAGATTTTAAAAATCAAGACTGCAATTTATCCCATCAGATAAAGCATAAAAATAAGTTTAATTTGATACCTAATTCACTTTTGTATCTTCAGTATTAAAAATGTTATGGCCATTTTCATACTCGGAAATTAGCATCTTGTTCCCCATTGCTTTTCCATTAACTTAACACAAAAGCTGTGATCGAGGACAGTCAAAAGCCCATAACTTTCTTAAAAATTAAGAGAACTGAAAGAAATGTTCAGCTATTATAGATTGAAGTATTCTGAAACAAATATGAAACAATCTTACTTGGATGACCTGAAATTAAAGCATATAATTAGTTAGTTACCCAATTGTAGCTAATTACAAAATTCAATTACTAGAGCTAAACATCTATCAATTTCATGAGAAAAGATGAACATTTTTAAATAGCCTAAGTGTCCAAATAACATTCACACAATAATTCGCAATTAACATGATTTTGAAATCTCATTGTCATTAATTTATAGGCCAAATGTAAGGCATTTTGTGTTTAATTCCCGTAAATTAATGGCCATTTAAATCATCTTGCGAGTGGGATTTTCTGGAACGCGATCGATTGTAACGTTGCAGTGAGTTTAAACCCCATATCGGCAGGAAAAATACAGCTGGTTCGTATGGGGAATAAATCATCTTCTCGCAACATGAAATTTTGATTAAACGTATCCTAAGAAGCACTTTTTAATGAAAAAAATAAACTGTGTACCTTGCCTTGTCCCTTACTTGAGGTCTGTCCTGTTGTCGGCGTTGACAACAGGACAGAAGATGATTTTTTAATTACTACGGCAATTAAGTTACCAAGCACAGTTTAAAAATCACTTAAAAGAACGGCAGTCGAAGCGATTTTTCTTCATCAACTAAATAGCCTGTTCGACATCGATTTGAATAGTCTGGAGAAATATCGTATTTTAAACCCGCCCCCCTCCAAAGTCGCGCACACGGATAGTGACAGAACTGCAGCACAGCTAAAGGTAAGTATTGTAACATACCTAGGAGATGCAACACCTGTCCCTTTACCTCCCCCCCTCGACTCCATCCAAGAACCCAAACGGTCTTTCCAGGTGAGGCAGAATTTCACTTGCACCTCCTCCAATCTCATTTACTGTATCCGCTATTCCAGGTGTCAACTTCTCTACATCGGCGAGACCAAGCGCAGGCTCGGCGATCTTTTCGCGGTACACCTCCGCTCAGTCCGTCTTAGCCTACCTAATCTCCCGGTGGCCCAACACTTCAACTCCCCCTCCAATCTGACCTTTCTGTCCTGGGCCTCCTCCATTGTCAGAGTGAGGCCCAGCATAAATTGGAGGAACAGCAACTCATATTTTGCTTGGGTAGTTTACACCCCTGCGGTATGAACATTGACTTCTCTAACTACAGGTAGCCCTTGCTTTCTCTCTCCATCCCTCCCCTTCCCAGTTCTCCCACTCGCGTTACTGTCTCCCCCTACATTCTTTCTTTGTCCTACCGCTGACATCAGTCTGAAGAAGGGTCTCGACCACAACGTCACTCATTCCTTCTCTCCACAGATGCTGCTTCACCCACTGAGTTACTCCAGCATTTTGTGTCTGCCCTCTGCAACTCTTTGGGTCCCTCATCCTTTTGCACCAAAACAACCTCCTCCCCAGGTACCTTCCTCTGCAACCCAGGTGCAGCAACACCTGTCCCGATACCTCCCCTCTCGACTTTGTCCAGAGACTCCGACAGTCTTTTCAGGTGAGACAGAGTTTCACGTGTCCCTCCTAAAACATCATCTACTGCATCCGGTATTCCCGATGCGGCCTCCTGTACATTGACAAGACCAAACACAGCCTTTGGCTTCACTGAACACTGACATTGTGTTGGCCAAGGCATAAGTAATCACCAGCTGCTAACCTTTTCAACTCCCCATCCTATTCCCACGCAGATATTTCTGTCCTGGGCCTCCTCCATTGCCACAGTGATGACACATGCCAGTCACAGAAGCCGACGTCAGGAAATCCTTCAGAGGGGTGAATCCTCGAAAAGTGTCTGGACCTGATAGCATACCTGGTCGTGTCCTAAAAACCTGTGCGGACCAACTGGCTGGAGTTTTTACGGACATTTTCAACCTGTCACTTCTGAGGTCTGAGGTTCCCACCTGCTTCAAAAGGGCATCAATAATACTGGTGCCCAAGAAGAGCAAGGTGACGTGCCTCAATGGCTATCGACCTGTGGCACTAACGCCTGTGGTGATGAAGTGCTTTGAGAGGTTGATCATGGCGCAAATCAACTCCTACCTCGACAAAAACCTGGACCCACTGCAGTTCGCTTACCGCCACAACAGATCAACGGTGGACGCGATCTCGCTGGCCCTCCACTCCGCTCTGGACCACTTGGACAACAAAAACTCATATGTCAGGCTGCTATTTATTGACTACAGCTCGGCATTAAACACAATCATCCCCTCCAAGCTGGTTACCAAACTCGCAGAACTGGGTCTTTGCGCATCCTTCTGCAATTGGATCCTCGACTTCCTCATCTACAGACCACAGTCTGTTCGTATTGGTGGAAATGTGTCAGACTCGATAACAATCAGCACGGGGGCACCTCAGGGCTGCGTGCTCAGCCCTCTGCTGTACTCACTCTATACTCATGACTGTGTAGCCGGTCATAGCGCGAACTCCATCATCAAGTTCGCTGACGACACCACTGTTGTGGGACGTATCACTGATGGGGATGAGTCCGAGTATAGAAGAGAGATTGAACAACTGTCCATATGGTGCCAGCACAACAACCTGGCCCTCAACACCAGCAAAACCAAGGAACTGATTGTGGACTTTGGAAGGGGTAGGATGGGGACCCACAGTCCTGTTTATATCAACGGGTCGATGGTTGAAAGGGTCAAGAGCTTCAAATTCCTGGGCGTGCACATTTGTGAAGATCTTTCCTGGTCCGAGAACACAGATGCAATTATTAAGAAAGCTCATCAGCGCCTCTCCTTCCTGAGAAGATTACGGAGAGTTGGTCTGTCAAGGAGGACTCTCTCTAACTTCTACAGGTGTACAGTAGAGAGCTTGCTGACTGGTTGCATTGTGGCTTGGTTCGGCAACTTGAGCATCCTGGAGAGGAAAAGACTCCAAAAAGTAGTAAACACTGCCCAGTCCATCATCGGCTCTGACCTTCCTTCCATCGAGGGGATTTATCACAGTCGCTGCCTCAAAAAGGCTGGCAGCATCATCAAGGACCCACACCACCCTGGCCACACACTCATCTTCCTGCTACCTTCGGGTAGAAGGTACAGGAGCCCGAAGACTGCAACAACCCGGTTTAGGAATAGCTACTTCCCCACAACCATCAGGCTATTAAACCTGGCTCGGAACTCTGAACATTAATATCCCTCCATCTGTTATTTGCACTTTATTAATTTATTAAGTCATGGGTGTATTTATGTATAGAATTGTAGTCAATGCCTTCTATGTTCTGTTGTGCTATGCAAAGAAAGATTTTCATTGTCCTGTCAGGGACACATGACAATAAACTCTTTTGACTTTTTTTTTTTTTTTTTTTTGACATGCAAATTTTAGGATCACCTAACATTTTGTTTGGGTAGCGTACAACCCAGCGTTATGAACGTTCTCTAATTGAAATTCTCTGATTTTAAGTAACTTCTGCTAACACTCCCCTCCCCCTATGCTCCTTCCTCCACCCTAGTTGTTTAACCAGTTCCACAGTTCACCACATTGTATCCATCTTGGGGATCAATTGCCAACTTGACAACAATTGCCTGGCACGGAACCACCCTGCCCTGTTTTGTCCTGGTTCTCATACGTCCCCCCTTGTACCCACCCCCTCACCACCAGCCCCCCCCAACCCCAACATCACTCCCTACATTCAGTCTGAAGAAGAGCCCCAACCAGAAACATCACCCATCTTTCTCCTCCGGAGATGCTGCTCAGCCTGCTGACTCTAGCAGTTACTCCAGCACTTTGTGCCTATTTGTATCTTTGGTATAATCCAGCAATTGCAGTTCTTTGTTTCTACAAGAAGTAAAACAAAGCATAAAAGAAAAGGAAGCGATCTTCACTGGAGGTATAAATCAAATTAACATAACTTGTCAAGTCAACATAATTTTTTAACTAACTCTCTCATTTATCCATCAATTTGAGAGCTTTATAACTCTGATCTAGGTATTGCATTTCAGTTGAAATATCATGTGATGAAAGTTGCCGTATGCCTCAGTGCAGTCTGAGCAATGATGTTGTCAGTTATGATTTGTAATGTAAGCAAGTGCTTTCCTGGCAGTGACCTCAGAGGAACAGGAGGCCTGACATCTGATCGCACTGAGGACATCCTTGTATTAATTGATTCTTGTATCAGATGTCCCACAGCACACCCTGTCCGCGATGAACCAGATGCCGTTGCATTGATTTGCAAGTCACTTGCTGTGTAGGTTAACAATAGTGATTGTGTTGTTAGAGAACCAGTGATGAAAATAGAGTATGCACTGAAATATTTTTCAAGCACACCTTCCAGACACTAGGAAAGCAAGAAATGCCTAAGGTAAGTATTGGTATTGGCGATTTAGTTTAGGGTGAAACTGTGGATGATGATTTAAACTGAAGATAAACACAAAATGCTGAAGTAACTCAGCGGGACAGGTACAGTAGCATCTCTGGAGAGAAGGAATGGGTGACGTTTCAGGTCAGAAACATCACCCATTCCTTCTCTCCAGAAATGGAGAGTCTGACCTGGTTGAATAACATCTCATCAACAGTTAAGAGAGCGCAGCAGCGGTTGCACTTTCTGCGCCGGATGAGAAGAGCTCACCTCCCCCATCCCATCCTCACTACTTTCGACAGGGGCACCATAGAGAGTATTTTGGCCAGCTGTATCTCTGTCTGGTTTGGGGACTGTAGAGCCTTCGACTGGAAGTCCGTGCAGAGAGTGGTGAGGACAGCGGAAAAAATCATCGGGACCTCTCTCCCCTCAATCGGGGATATTGCGACCAAACGTTGCGTGTCTAAGGCCAGCAGTATTATAAAGGGCCCCACACATCTCCATCATGGACTGTTCACTCTGCTGCCCTCGGGCAAAAGATATCGTAGCATAAGGAGCAGAACATCAAGGTTCTGCAACAGCTTCTTCCCACGAGCCATCAGACTCCTGAATGCCATGTAATGGGCTGCCACCATTGTCTATTTATCCTTTTATCCTTTTTATCCATTTTATCCATGCCTATCCTTCTGTTAATTATCGTGTTGCACAGGGAGCCAAATGCAACGGAATTTCGTTTGGAACTGCATATATCATTGAACTGCATGTATTTCTAAATGACAATAAAGTTTGTTTGACTTTGACTTTGACTTTGACTGGTGCCTGTCCCGCTGAGTTACTCCAGAATAGTAAGATTGAACGAGAACTTACCAAGTTTGAAGGTTGATCTTTATTTCATGAGGAGTTGCGGTGAGGGATTTCGTGAAGAGCCCGCCGGCACGCATGCGCGACATTCTTCAAAGCAGCGGTGTGGAATCACAGAAACAACAACAGAAATGACTTGGCATAGTAAGATTTAAAGAGACTCTGATTACCAGCTGAAGATGATCGAGGGTTGGGAGCGGAGGGCACGAAATCCCTCACCGCAACTCCTCATGAAATAAAGATCAACCTTCAAACTTGGTAAGTTCTCGTTCAATCTTACTATTTCATTTCGGAGTCACGTGAGTGACTTCGTGAAGACTTCAAAGCTTCTGTGATTATACGCCCTGGACAACGTCCATGCGGACACACCAATAGCAAGGATGGATTGGAGTAAGCAAGTTGATGAAACGAGGTTATACTGAAACAAAAAGAAGATTTATTAATAACACAACAAATAACGCCCTTTTAATCAGGGACATCCCCACGTTCAACCCCGGCGTTCAGCACGGCCTCGGCGAACTGAAGGGGAGCAGCAACAGGCTTATTATAGAACCGCTGGAACACAGATTCATCCGCCCATCCTGCTGTGGCGAGGATATGGTCCATGGGTACCTCCATGACCCTCGCCGCCGACGTAGATGCAGCCCTGGTGGAGTGGGATTTAAACACATTAGTGTCAATACCTGCCTTATCCAGGACGATCCGGAGCCACCTGGATATCGTCTGGACTGTCACTCGATGGTGAGGTCTTTTGTGAGTGACAAGCAGGTACAACTCCATTCCTCTGATGCTCCTTGTCACCTTGATGTAGTAACGGATGTGAGTGGCTAAACATAGCCGAGCATCTGCAGGGTATGCCGGGAACTTCAGCTGCAGCCCCGTGCACCCAGGTCTATGCTGCTTGAGTAGCTCATCGATGAAAAAGACTACTTCTCCAGGGGTGGACGTCATCCTGTCAATACGAAGTTTGTGGAGCGTCTGAACCCGCTGTGCTGAAGTCAGCGCTAGTAACATCACCAATTTCATAGTGAGTTGGTCCAGCTGTAACCCTTCCATGGGTGACCACGACCTGAGCAGGGTAAGTACAGCCCTGACATCCCAGGTGATGTTGTAGCGTGGTGTCGGCGGATTCAGATTGAATATTCCCCGCATCAGCCTGGACACTAGCCTGTTCGATCCTACCTCGATGTTGAGGTAGAATGATAGCGCACTCCATGCGCTGTTGATGGCACTGTAACTCAAGTGCTCATCGTGGTGCAACCCCGCGAGGAATTCCAGGACGTCGGCTATGGAGACATCATCATAGGCGATGTGAGAGCGACTGCAGTAGGCTTCCCACTTGGTGATGTGGGAGAGATATCTCCGCCTGGTTGACTCTCGACATGATGCTCCAATGGTGTTCATGGTCCGGGTGGTGAGGCCATACTGCATCCATGGCCTGGTCAGAACCTGCAAGCCAGTAATTTTAGATAGGCATGGCAGGGGTGTAACTCCCCTGAAACAGGGTGAGAAACCAAATGTGGGCAACCCGCTAGAGGGACCCAAGGTTGACTAATCATGTCAGAGACCACCGGATACCAAGGTTGCATAGGCCAGTCGGGTATGACAAGAATGCCTCTGGCAGAATCCATCTTGATTTTTTGTAATACCCGACTGATGAGGCAAAACGGGGGGAATGCATAGAAAAACCAATTCCCCCAGTCTAGCGAGAATGCATCAATCGCTAATGCCCCAGGGTCTGGTTCCCATGAAACATATGTCGGTACCTGATGGTTCAACCGGGACGCAAAAAGGTCTATATCCGGTTGGCCAAATTTGGCTGTAATTTGGGCAAATATTTGAGGATGCAGCATCCACTCAATACTATCATTGAATTTGCGTGACCTGGTGTCTGCCACAGTATTAAGCCTACCTGGCAAATAGGTGGCTGAAATCCAAATATCACGATCAATACACCAGCACCAAATAGTATTAGCCAATTTGTCACAAGAGACTGACCTGGTACCGCCCATATGGTTTAAATATGCCACCGCTGTGGTGTTGTCTATTTGGAGACGGACATGAGTTCCACTAAGATTAGCACAATATGCCCGTAGTCCGTGAAATGCTGCAAGCAGCTCCAAATAGTTAATCCCTTGTATTAGCAACATGCTAGCTTCAAGGGGATCCCACCTGCCACCACAACTAGAAGAGCTGTCCGCAGCTCCCCAGCCTAGAGAGCTTGCGTCAGTTCGCAAATATACCACCGGATTGGGCACAACAATGGGTTTGAATGCCCTGCCAATATTGGACACCCACCATTGTAGCTCAACCTTAGCATCAGAAGGCAGCCCCATAGGTCTGTCAAAATGACCAGCATTCTTTTTTAACGCAGCAATCTTGGCCCTTTGCAAATTTTGATAATGCAAAGGCCCAAACCGGGCTGCCGGAAATAAAGCTACGATTTTCCCAATCACCTTAGCTGTATGCCGAATAGATGGTATACTGGCGGATGCGAGATCCTGACATGCAAGGGAGACATCCTCAACCTTGTGAAATGGAATGGTGGCCCTCATTTGAATAGAGTCCACCGTGAAACCCAAATAATCCATAACCTGGGATGGGTGAAACTTCGATTTTTCTGGATGGACTATAAACCCTAGCTGCTGAAATATAGTGACAGTAGCCGAAACAGTCCTTTCAGCTGCTTCCAGAGTGTTGCCAATAATCAGAATATCATCTAAATAAGCCATTACAATATGATGTTGTATGCGTAATTTGGCCATAATAGGCTTGAGTAATTTAGTAAAGAGCCTAGGGGCGGTAGTAAGCCCATTTGGTAAGGCCCGATATTGCCAGAGCTGATCCATCCAGACAAATTTCAAACATTTCCGGTGATGTTTCCGGATGGACACTGAATAGTATGCATCTTTCAAATCAATACATGCCATAAAGCAACCATGCGAAATCAGTGATTTGGCTGTCTCAAAGGTGTCCATTTTGAAATGTGTATATGTTACAAAGGTATTCAACTGGGTCAAGTCAATAATCACCCGACAACCTCCATCCTTTTTTGGCCTAGTAAAAATATTGGAGACAAATTCAATGGGCTCGTGAATAGTTTTTTCTATCACGCCTTTTTGTTCCAAACGAAAAATTTCAGCCGTGGCTACTGCCTGCTCAACGGCAGACAGTGTAAACTTCCGTTTAGGCATGTGCTGGGATGGAGGAATGTTGCCGTGAATAAATTCAATAGAATGACCCCGAATATTTTGTAACACAAATTTATCTGAAGTAACTGATCCCCAAGCTTTAGCAAAGAACCGGAGTCGCCCTCCAACATGTGAGATTAAAGGGGCAGGAGAAAGAAAACCAGACCACCTTACCTCCATGGTCACCGGCGGTCCCTGACATACTTGGGTGGCCGAGGAGGTGCTGGGTTGGGCTGACGATAAGATGGCTTCATCTTCCACTGGGGCCGCTGTGTGCCTGACCCCAAAAAAGACCGCTGCTGCTGGCCCTGTTGATAGTAGTGCTGAGTAGCAGCATATGGTCTTGATGCTGGTGCGACCGGACCTCGCGGTCGAGCAGGAGGAGCTTTTGGCACCGTCGGTCTGGGGGCGATCTGAGATCGCATAAGTCCCACCGTTTTGGCTACGTCATCAAGCTCCTTGACCCTCTTCGGAAGGTCTTCTCCGAAGAGTTGTCGGGGCGGCGGTGGCGGTGGTGGTTTACACAACCCAGCAAATTTTGGGTTGATAGAAGGACGGATGCTATTTTTCCGAAAATCGTTAATTTCGTGCTGGGTGGCACATAACAGCGCCAACGCATCCTCCTGGTCCAATGACAGGTCAGTTCCATCGACCGACCGCGCAAAGGCGGTAATACCGGCCGTGAGGAGTTTGAGGATCCGCTGGAGTTTAAACTCCTGATGGCGGACAGCCACGCCGATGTTGCCCCATATGGGCGTATTGACCAGAGGCACGTTGAGGGCATTACAGTTGGACGGGGCCTTGTGGCGCTGAGTGGCCTGTGAAAGTACTTCCTCCTGCAACCGCTGATTTGTGAGAAAGTCTATTGTTGCTGCCAGTTTTGGCTGAAGCGGAAGTCCAGTTGTGACTGGTGCAGCAAATTTGGCCGCCACGTCCAGTAGCTCAGGTGTCGGTGCTTCCGACGGTGTTGGTGTAGGGTCAAACCCTTCTTCCCCTTGTGGCTCGCTGATAAGAGAAACTGGCGAGGTGGCCCTGTGCCTGTCGATATCTGTGGGTGCGTACTGCTGTTGATTATGGAGCAACAGCTCCAGCAGCCGCTCGATGCGGTCAATACGCCCACCATCCTGAACACTCGGATGGTCGGAGTCCTCCGGCTCAGAAACCATGCCGGGGCTCCTATCATCGGCCCGCACCTCTGAGAAGTGATCTCGGTGCCGGAAAGGATCGCTTTCGGCCGCCGCAGCGAAACCGTGCGAGTCCCGTGCGGGCAAGGTGTCCAACCGCCTCTTCTTGGCGGGAGCAGAAACCGTTGCCACAAAGGGCCCTGACGGCTTGGGGTCGACTCCAGCAGAAGCATGGAGCGACGCCCGCACGGGCTTGCCGGCTGTCCGCATTTCGGACGGTGCCGACGCATGGTCTCGTCCACCCAACCATGGGGGACTCGGCGACCGAGGCGGGACCGTACCCAAGCCCCCCGTCCCGGCGGCAGGGGTTGGGAGTTGGATAGCAGACCTTAACGACCCAGGTCCCGCCGTTGCACCAGACCGCTCCATGGCGGCTGGTGGAGCCTTGGCCCGAACCGGGTTAGGCTTACGGGCGCCTCTGCTGCCTTTTGATGAAGGGCTAGCGGAGGGGGTTCGGGCCGCAGCACGAGACCCCTTCCCCGTTGTCGCCAAAGGCGAACTTGTGGCAGGGTCCACCCTTTCAGGAGGCACCCCGACGTCCTCCTCCACGCACTCCTCCTCGGAGCTGTGGCGACTCAGCGGGTCCCGACCTGCAGCAGCAGACGGCAATTGTTTCCCCGCCTTCTTCCCGGCCCCAGGTGTAAACGATGAGGGCGCCGGGCCACGACGACTTCGTCCAGACATTCCGAACACTCCAATCCGCACCCTTGCTGAAAGACAAAACCGACAGCAAGGGCCAACCAACTTAAGGTTAGTTTAACTTACCTAAGCGGCTCCTTTTGAAGGGCTGGCGAGGAGCGCGCCCCACCGCCAGCTGTCGGCAGCAATGCGTTGCGACGATATGTCGCGCATGCGTGCCGGCGGGCTCTTCACAAAGTCACTCACGTGACTCCGAAATGAAATTGTGTGTCTTTGGATGATTTAGTTTAGTTTAGTTTTAGTTCAGAGATACAGGCCCTTTGGACCACAGAGTCCGCACTAACCAGCGATCCCCGCACATTAACACTATCCTACACACTCTAGGGGCAATTTACAATTATACCAAGCTAATTACAGTAACTTACAAACCTGTACGTCTATACGAGTGTAGAAGGAAACCGAAGATCTCGAAGAAGGCAGGCACGAGTTATTGATTCGGGACGATCAGCCATGATTACAATGAATGGCGGTGCTGGCTCGAAGGGCCGAATGGCCTCCTCCTGCACCTATTTTCTATGTTTCTAAAACCCATGCGGTCACAGGGAGAACGTACAAACTCCGTACAGACAGCACCCGTAGTCGGGATCGAACCCGTGTGTTCTGCGCCGTAAGCGTTCTAAGGCAGCAACTCTACCGCTGCTCCACCGTGCTGCTTGAATTCATTAATGCCAAAAGGCTTCAAACATTTACAGATGCCAATTCATACGTCTGGTGGGTTCCTGACGAGTGTGTGGCAGAGCCCAAAACCAGCAGGGGAAAGTGGGCACCTCATCTCTGTTGCTACTGCCGTGATATTAGAAACGCAATGTATTGTCATTCTAGCTGGGAAATTGAATTTGGATTTGACCCATTGAAATTGATTCAGTTTGTAATGGGATTTCCAGTCCCAATGACGCTGGCTGTTATTTTCATTGCAAGGTATAGTTATTACATGAAAAAGATAGCAATTTCTAGGCTGATATTTTCCACCACACAGAATATCTAGGTATGAAAAACGACAAAACTAACATTGATGATTTTAAATCAATAAGAAACAACAAATAATCCTCAACAACCTTAAGTTAAGAACAAAAGACATCATTTCAACCTTCTTCCAAAAAAACCTCTGGCAGGGATGTCAGAACTGTGGCGTTCTTGCTGTGTGTATAGAATACACTGTGTGTATAGAATAGCTGAGAAACAGCCTTCAGATCCAGTTGGCCAGCGCCAGTGTTTATGTTCCACATCAGCCTCCACCACACTCTCAGCTCCCAATATTCGCCTTAATGTGCAAATGCAACCTCTCCTTAAATCGGTTTATCCATCTCAAATATTCCACGTTTACACATTTTACACATTCCACGTTTACACATTCCACATTTAGCAGAGCTCAATGCTCTCACCACTCTACAGGGAGATTTCAGTATTACATTTTTTTATGTGATCAGTTAGTAGCCAACCCATTTTTATACACTTTTCCCCGGACAGTCTACATTTTCATATCCACTCTGTTGGATCTCTTATATTTAGGAAGGAATTGCAGATGCTGGTTGAAACCAAAGATAGACACAAAAAGCTTGAGTAACTCAACAGGTCAGACAGAATCTCTGGAGAGAAGGAATAGGTGATGTTTCAGACTAACTAGATGCTGTCTGTCCAGCTGTTTGTGCCTATCTCTGTTGAATCTCTTGGTTTCTCTCTTAAATTTGTGTTCACACCTCCTTATGACAAGAAAAGACACGCTAAGCATACTTGAAATAAAAACATGTTCTAAAGGGATGTTCTAAAGTTGACATCCTTCCTAATTATAGGAAGGATGTCAATAAAATAGAGAGAGTACAGAGGAGATTTACTAGAATGTTGCCTGGATTCCAGCAACTAAGTTACAGAGAAAGGTTGAACAAGTTAGGTATTTATTCTTTGGAGCGCAGGAGGTTAAGGGGGGACTTGATTGAGGTCTTTAAAATGATGAAAGGGATAGACAGAGTTGACGTGGATAAGCTTTTCCCATTGAGGGTAGGGAAGATTCAAACAAGAGGGCACGACATGAGAATTAAGGGACAGAAGTTTAGGGGTAACATGAGGGGGAACTTCTTTACTCAGAGAGTGGTGGCTGTGTGGAATGAGCTTCCAGCAGAAGTGGTGGAGGCAGGATCGATTTTAACATTTAAAAGTAAAATGGATAGGTATATGGACGGGAAGGGAATAGAGGGGTATGGTCTGAGTGCAGGTAGATGGGACTAGGGGAAAATGAATGGTCGGCACGGACTGGAAGGGCCGAGAAGGCCTGTTTCCGTGCTGTAATTGTTATATGGTTATATGGTTGTTATATGGGGTAGTGAGGTGGAATAAAGTTTTAAATGAAGGGACTGAGGATGCAATGTGTAATGATGCTACAAAGATAGGTAGTAAAGTCTTCTTCGAGTCCGTTGCAATCTCAGATGTCGTTGTGCCAGTATCTGGCGCAGGTCACAGCTGGTCGGGTCCGGTCGGGTCGTTTCAGCCAGGTCCTGGGGGCTGCACTGGGGGGCATCGTCACACTCCAGTAGGTGGGACATTGTCTGTACTGCTCCACAGCTGCATGTGTCTTCTTCCTGGTAGTTCCATGCTTTCATAAGTGCTTTGCACCTCCCCTGCTCCACTCGTAATCTGTTGAGGGTCTTCCAGGTTGGCCATGGGAGGTCGTGCCCGCTGGCGAGGCATTCATTCGGAGTGATTCCTCTCTCCATCCAGTCGTGGGCTCGTGCGTTGAGCTGGTTCCATTCATCTTTCCAGATGTTGGTCCTTGCTGTTTCTTTGGTTGTCTGGAGAGGTGGGACTGTCTGCAAGAAACTGGCTCTGGATTTCAGTTGGGGTGGAGGTGCTGTGTGTCCGTGCAGGGGGTGCCTGGTATCGATCTCCTGTGCTCTCCGCTCGTCTTGGGCAACGATAGATCATCTGAAATGGTGGGGGGGGGGGGGCAATACCAGCTAGGGCGTAGAGGCACGGGACTGGCGTTGTCTTTGTGCATCCCGTGATAATGCGGCAGGTGTGTGTCGTTGAGGGCTGTGTCAACCAGTTTGGTGTGATGGGAGCGGCCCCAGCTTGAGCACGCGTGCATATTCAGCTGTGGAGAAGCACAGGGCTAGGGCAGTTGCACGGATGGCTGGCTGGTGGATCAGCGCCCCACTTTGACTTTACCAGTTTGCGCAGGATGTTGGTGCGAGTGTTGACCTTGGCTTTGGTGTTCTGAAGGTGGGTTTTGAAAGAGAGTGTCCTGTCGAGTGTGACGCCGAGGTACACGGGGTGGGAGTGGTTGGAGAGTTTGTGGCCATCCCATGAGACGCTGAGTTGTTTTCCTGCATCTCGATTTTTAAGCTGGAAGCTGCACAGTTGGGTTTTTGATGGGTTGGGTTTCAGGTGGTTGTTATTGTAGTAGGTTGTCATCTCTTGGAGGGCGCTTTCCAGGACAGACTCGATCTTCTGGAAGTTCTCCTGTTGGGTGGTGATGCAGAGGTCATCAGCATAGATGAAGCGGCGGCATTGTGGGGGAAGTGGTTGGTCGTTGGTGTAGATGGTGAAGAGGAGGGGGACCAGTACGTTGCCTTGTGGTAGGCCATTCTTTTGGGCTTTCCATTTGCTCTTCTTGTCGTTTAGTTGAACGAAGAAGCGCCTATTGTTGAGATGACTTGGCACAGGTCGAGGTCACCAGTCATGTCAAAAAGTTTCCTGATCATGGTGGACAGTGTCGTAGGCAGCGGTGAGGTCCATGAAAGCTGCTCCGGTGATGAGCTCGCACTCAAAGTAGCAAAGTAAATCAAGAGGACACAGAATGACAGCTGAGGAGAATAGATAGGTCATGTTAGGAAATGTATTGACAGGAAGAACAGAAACACTTCTCTCAAGCTAAATGTCATTAATTTGTTTTACAGACACTTGACACATATGCCTATTGCAGGTGTGTACCAACACCTTTGTATCGACCAAAAAATACTAGTTATTTGGATTGTATTAACTTTCTTACAAATGCAGCAAGTATGTGTTCATTTTTACACTCTTTATGATCAGCAGAGCTAAAGAGCTCTACGGGTTAATAAGAACTACCGAATTCTCAATCAAAGAGAAAGAGACCACAGACCTTTGAAATATTTGAAGCAGTAACTCACTTTGAACCACAGATGTTCTGCCTATGAAAATGATTCATTAGCATTGATGACAAAATGGCAGATTAATCGTCGAGCCCAAATAGAGCCCAAATGCTCATTGACAGCATTTCCAATTGACAGTCAAGAGCACAATCTGACCACTTTAAAAAGCTAAGAGAAACACACTTGCTGAAATCACAAAATGTTAGAAATACCCAGGAGGTCAGGTAGCACCTATGGAGGTAAAGAGTAGGAAAGAACAGTGATGTGAAATGTTAATACTTTTATGTCTCCATAAATGATGTATGACCTATCATTAAACCGGAAAGGGTGCAAAAAAGATTCACATGGATTTTACAAGGTCTTGAGAGATGGCACAACGGTAGAGTTGCTGCCTTACAGCGAATGCAGTGCCGGACATGCGGGTTCTATCCCGACTACAGGTGCTGTTTGTACGGAGTTTGTACGTTCTCCACGTGACCTGCGTGGGTTTTCGCCAAGATCTTTGGTTCACTCCTACACTCCAAATGTAAATCCTGGCCAAAATAGAGGCAAAAGAGGGACAAAATAAAGTACAGAATCCATCATTCAGAATACAGCATTCACAAGACCAGATGATCAATTCTGCAGAAGAAGCTGTTAAAGAAGGAACTGCAGATGCTGGAGAATCGAGGGTTACACAAAAAGCTGGAGAAACTCAGCGGGTGCAGCAGCATCTAAGGAGCGAAGGAGATAGGCGACGTTTCGGGTCGAGACCCTTCTTCAGACTGGTCAGGGATCAGGGAAACGAGAGATATAAACAGATATATGCAGAAGAAGCTATAAGCTGCTGGTTGGTGCCAGGATGTCTAGGTCCCAGATCAGTGTTTCAGATAAGAAATTTATACGTATCCCTTCAATTGTCAGTATGAATGAGATTCTTGCAGATAACCTCCAAAGTATTGTAAATGAATCAGTGTGATTGGGTTTCTGCAAAAGAATTGTAAATAATGTAAATAATATTGCAAGACAGTTACCCTGCTGTTTGTTGATTGGCCAAAGTATTAATTGTTTTGCGTTCCAGGGTAAATGTTGCATTATTCAGTTAGTTAGCTTTCTTCCCGAAGCTTCTGCAAGAAACAATGTATGGGAAACTCTGTAATTGGTTGGGGAACTGTCAATAATGCATTAATGTACTTAATATGTTTGATTGGACTGAACAGAGACCACCCCTATGTAGTTCGGCCCCTCAAGGTTCGTGGACCTACAAAATGTAACCCCATCTTAGATTGGCGCCGATCTTCTGTAGGGACGCTTGGGACTGCGTGATCTTGTGGAGTGTGTCTGCGTGCACGTGGCTGAAAGGCTTGGCCAGGTAGAGACAAGGATCAAACCCGCGGTGGTTTAGGTATCGAATAGGGGAGTTTGCTGCTCATTCTAAAAATAAAGTTTAGTTGGTCCAGTGCTTGAGTCAGTGCTTTTTACTGAACTAAACTAGGGGGGTAAGGTGGAGAAGAACATATTTACACAAAGACGTAGAGGTTTATAGGTTACTTGATTTGGTAAATGTTAAAATTGTCCCTTGTGGTGTGTAGGATAGTGCTGATGTGCAGGGGTCGTTGGTCGGCACGGACTCAGTGGGCCGAAGGGCCTGTTTCCATGCTGTATCTATAAACTAAACAGAACTAGAGGGCTGGGTTCAATCCTGACTGTATTGAGTTTGTATATTCTCCCTAGTTCCAGTTTCCTCTCACATTCCAAAGATGTGCTGGTCTGAGAGAGAGAGAGAGAGAGAGAGAGAGAGAGAGAGAGCGAGAGAGCGAGAGAGAGAGAGCGAGAGAGAGAGAGAGAGAGAGAGAGAGAGAGAGAGAGAGAGAGGTCGTGTTTTCTTCTCAGCTCTGCAGTTGAGAAGGATTGGAGCAGCCTTTCCAGGATTTTGCCGTTGGAGAGGGCACAGACCCAGGGGGGCTTCATAGTTCAACTTATTGTTGGGCTGTTGAAGCTTTTCTCTGGTCTGGGGAGCCTCCATCTGTGTGAAGATTCCTGAGTTTCTCCACATTGTCGAGGGTGCGGTTGGCGTTGGCGGATTGCCAAGAGTGCCTGTGATCTCAGTGGGCTGAAGTTGTGCGGTGTCTTTGTCGTTTTTGGCTCCGCTTCTCTGCCCTAAAGTCATTTTGTCAGTGCGGCTGCCTGGCTTAATGTGAAGAAGGTACTTTTGCGTCCAGCGCGACTGGGATCGAGTTTCCCGTAAGCTGCTCTTGGCTGTGGACGAACCTGGGGACTTTCCTGCTTCAGCTGGAGGTTTCTGTTTTCTGCTGCCTGTCTTTGACTGTGACTGTCTCTGGGACTTAACTTGGAGCTGTGCTGCTGAGGGGCTTGGAGCTGGTTTGTGCCTCTGTGAGGATGGCGATGGAAGGGGCGCGGCCGAAGGTCCGGACCTACGCAGCGACGGCATCAGTGGCGGGTGCGAGGCCATCTGAGCTTGAGCCTCATGTTGACTTGGATGGGGACAGTTTTGGTATTTCTGTTCAAACTGGGCCTATGATGTCGAGGGGGGTAATTACGAAGGCCATGAATGAACTTCTTGGGAGGGGGGCTATTGTCTCTTCTGAGCTCGAAAGGGGAAAGGTGGAGATGATACTTAAGACCCGGGAGTGTGTGGCCCGAGCGTTGGAGGAGGGGATCTCAGTGGGGGGGGTCCACGTACAGGTGGATCCGTGGGTATCCAGGGTGAGACCGGTTCTCCTGCGGAGCTGCCCCACTTATTTTTCGGATGCAGTGCTTATTCCACACCTGTCCAAGTTCGGGGAGGTGCGGTCTAAATGTTTTCGTCTCTTGCATCCCGGGGGGGACCCGGAGGAAAAAGGGGTCTTCAGTTTCAAGAGGAGGGTGTTCATGAAGGTGGGTGAGGGGGATGGTGCCGAGGGGAGTTTTGAGGTGGTGCATAAGGGTGTACCCAGAACCGTGCGTTGGAGTTGGGGAAAGGCACGGTGTCATGCGTGCGGCGAATTTGGACATCTCCGTAGGGAGTGTCTTTTTCGCGGGGGCACTGCTAGAGGTTCTAGTGCAGTGGCCCAGGAAAGCGCTGCTGGCCCATCTGGGGTGGCTGGTCAAACCTCAGCGGCGCGGGGTGGTACTGCTGACCCGGCTGAGGTTGCCAGTTCTGCCTTGGTGACCCGGGGCGGCAGTGCTAAGCCTTCTGGGTCCAGAGGTTCCGCTTTGGGGACCCTGGGCAGTGAGAGCCCAAGCCCCCCACGTCCCCTACGTCTTGCGCCTGTGGCGGTGGATGGAGGTGGGGCGCAGGAGGAGGGGAGTGTTGAGGGGGGGTTTTGGGAGAAGCAGGGGAAGCATAATAAGAAGAAGGAGAGGGATAGGGCTGCCCGAGCGAAGAAAGTGCAATCGGGTGAGTTTAGCTCCAGTGTGGTGCAGACTGCACCTGCTGGGGCCCAGGGGGGAGTTGTGGTGGCTCGGAAGGGGGGAAAGAAGTCTAAACGTGTGGGTGGCAAAGTGGTTGGGGGTAATGTGGAGGCGGATGACCCTTCCCTTATGGAGGTTACCGCACCTCCGCATGCGAGTGGGACTAAAAGGAGGCATTTGCCTGGTGAAGAGGAGGAAGGGCGTGGGTCCAGAGCGAAGGGGATGTCTTTCTCCGGGCTTTCCACCACTGAGGTGGCTGAAAGTGGTCTTGACCCGGTGTCTTCTGGGTCGGTGGTTGGGCCTTCTCTTCATGGATCTACAGCGGGTGTCACCGGACTGGGTGCTGAAGTTGATTCCGGTGGAGTTGTGTCCACTGGGCGGGAGTCTGTCCCTTCATCTCAGGGGCCCTCTGAGGGAGTTATCTCGGCGGATGCTGTGGTTAGCTCCCTTGGGTGTGTACCCTCTGGGTCGGATGAGGTCCCCTCGTTTCAGAGGCCTACTGAGGGTGCTAGCACGGTAGGTGACGTGGTTGGCTCCTCTGGTAGTGTGCCCTCTGTGACGGGGGATGTGCAGAGTCAGGCTGAGGGGGGAGTTTCGGGGGTGTTGTCGTTCAAGTCTGTGCTCCATATCAGTGCCAGTGGAGGTGCTGGGGGGCGGGATGCCTCACCGGATGAGTTGTCTGGGGTGAGGTTAATGGCAGGTGGTGATTCTCTGGGTGATGCCTGTGGAGAGGGCACTCTGGATGATGTGGAGGTCAGGGCTGTTATGGGACGTGATCCTCTTTCAGACTCCGAGGGTGCCAGTGTTCCACAGGCCCTGGGGATGCCTCTTGTTGTTGCTTCCCCAGGCCCGGAGGAGGAGGGTGATGGTAGCGTGCAGGAGCCCAGCCATTCAGAGGGCTGCGAGTCTCAGGTAGGGGTGTTGGGACCCACCCCCAGCATTGATCCGGGTGGTCGTGTCATGGCTGTGGAGGAGGATAGCGATGCGGCCAGTGGGGGGGGCTCAGAGTGTGATGTGTCAGACAGTTCTGGTCTTTCTGAGGTTGTTGATTCAGGTGCGAGCGGGTTGGCTGAGAGCCCAGACTCCAAGGCCGTGTCTGAGGCGAAGCTTATTGTTGAGGTGCGAGAGTTCTTAAAAATAAGTCGTGCTCCCAAAACATTATGGTGGGCCGTTACAAGGAGATGGGAGGATTGGCTAGATGTGCGGGAGAGTCTCGAGGCTATCCTTAGTAATAAGGATAGTGGTCTTTCTGACTCGGATTTGGGGCAGTTTTGGGGTTTGTTGAAGGTCCTCAGAAAAGGACCTCCTGAGACTACAGGGAGTGTGAGGGTCACAATCTAATGTGTCTACACATTCACAGTAGCTACATTAAATTTAAATGGGAGTAGAGCGAGTTTTCGAAGATTTCAGCTCTTATCAGCCCTAAGGGAGGGGAGATTTGCAGTTTGTTATCTGCAAGAGACACATACCGTTGCTAGTGATGAACCTACCTGGCAACTGGAGTGGGAAGGGAGGGTTTATATGAGCCATCTCAGCTCAAATTCGAGTGGGGTGGCTTTTTTGTTGGCCCCAAATTTTCTGCCAAGCATTTTAAAAGTGCAGGAAGTGGTGCCAGGACGTTTGCTCCATCTGGCCGTGAGCCTGGATGGCATGCCGTTGCATTTCATTAACGTGTATGCCCCTAGCTCCGGCACGATGCAGGCCGGCCTGCTTCGGGAGGTGAATGCTCTGTTGGGCACTATTGATAGGGGAGAGTGTGTCTTCCTTGGTGGGGACTTTAATTGCACACTTGAGGTGCGGGACCGTTCTGGTACTCAGTGTGCGCCTGCTGTAGCGAAGAAGCTGAGAGGCTTGATTGACTCCTTTGAGTTGGTTGATGTTTGGAGGGACCTTCACCCTGATTCCACTGCTTTTTCGCGGAGGTCTGAGGGCGGTGGTTCCCGCATTGATCGGTTTTATATTTCCCGAGCGTTTGTTTCCCGTGTCTCAGCGGCCTCAATGCGGCTGGTGCCGTGCTCGGACCATTGTCTGGTGCGTGTGGATTTCAATCCAGCGTGCGCTCGGGCTGGGTCCGCGTACTGGCACTTTAACAACAGGCTGCTGGAGGATCGGTGTTTCCGGGAGTCATTCACTCGGTTTTGGGTGAAGTGGAGAGAGAGGCAGAGGTGCTTCTCTTCCCTTAGGCAGTGGTGGGATGTGGGTAAAGCTCACATCCGTCTCTTTTGTAAGGAATATACATGGGGGTCGACTGGGAGGCGGGACTCAGCGGTCGAGAAGCTGGAGAGGGAGATACAGGACGCTGAGTCTCGCCTGGGTCAGTTTGGTGAAGACTCCAGCGAATGGGGAGAGTTTCAGAGGAAGAAGGAGGTTTTGAGGAGTCTGCTGCTTGAGCGATCTCGAGGCGCTTATGTGAGGTCTCGGGTCCAGATGCTGCACGAGCTGGACCGAGCGTCGCCTTTCTTTTTCTCTTTGGAGAAGGGGCGGGGAGCTCGAAAACAGCTCGTGGAGTTGCTTGCAGATGACGGCTCCTCTGTCACTGATCCAGAGAGGATTAATGCCTTGGTTAGGTCCTTTTATGGGACCCTGTTCTCTGCGGAAGGATTCAGTGTGGAGGCTCAGCAAGATCTGTGGGAGGGTCTACCGACCGTAGATAGGGGGGAGGCTGATCTTCTTGATGGCCCCTTATCTTTGGAGGAGTTGACTCGCGCCTTGCATCAGCTCAGGAGGGGTAAGTCCCCCGGGCTGGATGGGTTGACGGTGGAGTTTGTTAGAGCATTCTGGGACGTCCTAGGGGGTGACTATATGTTGGTTTTGGGGGAGAGCCTGGCGACTGGAGTGATGCCTCTCTCGTGGCGTAGGACGGTTGTTGTCTTGCTGCCTAAGAAGGGCGAACTCCGTTTGTTGAAGAACTGGCGTCCAGTCTCTCTCCTTTGCACAGAATATAAAATTTTTGCACGGGCAATGGCAAATCGCCTGGGCTCCGTGCTGCATCAAGTGATTCATCCTGATCAATCTTATACAGTCCCTGGCCGGTCCATCCAGGATAACATCCACCTGGTTAGGGACCTGATTCATTTAGTCCAGGGTACTGGTGAGTCAGCTGCTTTTCTGTCTCTTGATCAGGAGAAGGCTTTTGATAGGGTAGAGCATGAATACCTATTTGGGACGTTGCAAGCGTTTGGGTTTGGACCACACTTCGTGGCCCGGGTCCGGCTTTTGTACGCTGCTGCGGAGTGTCTTGTAAAGGTTAATGGCGCGGTGCTATCTCCTTTTCATTTTGGGAGGGGGGTCCGCCAGGGGTGCCCTATGTCGGGCCAGTTGTATTCGGTCTGTGTGGAGCCGTTCCTGTGTCTTCTTCGGAGGAGGTTGACAGGCCTGGCCCTACCTGGTTGAGGTGATTCTATCGGCGTATGCCGATGACGTACTTCTTATGTTCACTGATCCTGGTGACCTGCGGAGGATGCGTGACTGCCAGGAGATATTCTCGGCTGCATCTTCTGCTAGGATTAACTGGAGTAAGTGCTCTGGACTTTTGGTGGGTCAGTGGCGGGTAGACTCCCTGCCGGAGGAGATGGCATTGTATGCGTGGAGTACCACGCACCTCCTCTATCTGGGGGTGTACCTGAGTCCCACTGAGGATGTTTGGCCGGCAAACTGGCAAGAGTTGGAGACGAAGGTGGTTGCTCGGCTGGGGCGCTGGTCAGGCCTGCTTGGAGTTCTCTCCTTTCGGGGGAGGGTGCTGGTCATAAACCAGCTGGTGGCCTCTATGTTATGGTACCGGCTGGCTACTCTTGTCCCGCCCTCTATATTTGTAACTGCTATACAGAAGAAGCTGGTGGATTTCTTTTGGGGAAATAGGAAGCATTGGATTTCCGCGGCGGTCCTGAGTCTTCCGTTAGAGGAGGGCGGCCAGTCCTTGGTGTGCGTGCGCACCCAGGTGGTGGCTCTCCGTCTCAGGACTCTGCGGAGATACATGTATGTAGAGAACCCTCCCAGATGGCACGCTCTGGCCACGTATTTTTTTCGTCAGGGTCGTTGCCTAAGGGGGGCCTCGCGGCTCCCGGTGGCGGGTGTCAGTCGACCCGCTCTAAGGGGCTTGCCTGTTTTCTATAGGGATGTGTTAAGAGTGAGGAATTTGGTGGTGTTCAGCCAGAGTGTTGTTCCACGAGGAGAGGGGGATGTTGTGGTTGCGGGTGTGGCTGGTCCTCATCCTGTCATGGTGGTTGTCGAGGAAAGGCGCGAGCCTAGAGTGGTTCAGATAGAGCTTACCCCCGCTCCGTCAGATCTGCTCATCGGGCCTAGGCTTCGGGATATTTCTCGGCCTCCGGCTCCGCATAATCTGAGCTGCCTTTCTGAGATGACCAGCATGCCATTTTGTGATGCAAGGAGACGCGCACTGTACAGGATGCTCCTGCACATTCTGAACCACCGTGCCTTCGTCTCCCGTCCTGACTCACCATGGAGGACGGTGTTACCATCCGAAGGAGGCGGGGGGCCCCAGTGGGGGTCCTTCTATAAGGGAGTTGTACCCCTTTGTATTGGGGACCTGGGGTGGAGAGTGCTGCATGGAGCGGTGGTTTGTAATAAACTTTTGAGTCGGTTCACGGGCTCGTCTGCCGCATGTATTTTCTGCGGAGAGGAGGAGACCGTATTCCATGTGTATGTGGAGTGTGTGAGGTTACTGCCCCTGTACCAATATCTGAAGGGGTTGTTCCTCAAGTTCTGGCTGCATTTTAGCCCCACAATCCTGGTGTTTGGACACAAGGCGGGGAGTGGGGAGAGCCGAGCGTGGGGGGGGGACTTACCTGTCGGTTTGCTCCTTGGCCTGGCCAAGATGGCCATTCGTGGGTCCAGGCAGCGGGCGGTCGACGGTCTGGCGAGAGTCGGCTGCCTGCCCCTCTTTCGGGCCTACGTCCGTGCACGTGTGTCCCTGGAGAGGGAACACGCGGTGTTCACGGGGACTCTGGAGGCCTTCCGTCAGCGCTGGTCGCCGCGTGGGGTTGAGGCGATTATAAATGAATGTACTGCTGTACTACAATGATCTGTTCATTATAGTGTGATTTTTGATTGTGTTTTGATGTGTTGTATTTTATGATTTGTGTTGAATAAAGTTTTTGAAATGAAAAAAAAAAAAAAAAAAAAAAAAAGAGAGAGAGAGAGAGGTCGTGTTTTCTTCTCAGCTCTGCAGTTGAGAAGGATTGGAGCAGCCTTTCCAGGATTTTGCCGTTGGAGAGGGCACAGACCCAGGGGGGCTTCATAGTTCAACTTATTGTTGGGCTGTTGAAGCTTTTCTCTGGTCTGGGGAGCCTCCATCTGTGTGAAGATTCCTGAGTTTCTCCACATTGTCGAGGGTGCGGTTGGCGTTGGCGGATTGCCAAGAGTGCCTGTGATCTCAGTGGGCTGAAGTTGTGCGGTGTCTTTGTCGTTTTTGGCTCCGCTTCTCTGCCCTAAAGTCATTTTGTCAGTGCGGCTGCCTGGCTTAATGTGAAGAAGGTACTTTTGCGTCCAGCGCGACTGGGATCGAGTTTCCCGTAAGCTGCTCTTGGCTGTGGACGAACCTGGGGACTTTCCTGCTTCAGCTGGAGGTTTCTGTTTTCTGCTGCCTGTCTTTGACTGTGACTGTCTCTGGGACTTAACTTGGAGCTGTGCTGCTGAGGTGCTTGGAGCTGGTTTGTGCCTCTGTGAGGATGGCGATGGAAGGGGCGCGGCCGAAGGTCCGGACCTACGCAGCGACGGCATCAGTGGCGGGTGCGAGGCCATCTGAGCTTGAGCCTCATGTTGACTTGGATGGGGACAGTTTTGGTATTTCTGTTCAAACTGGGCCTATGATGTCTAGGGGGGTAATTACGAAGGCCATGAATGAACTTCTTGGGAGGGGGGCTATTGTCTCTTCTGAGCTCGAAAGGGGAAAGGTGGAGATGATACTTAAGACCCGGGAGTGTGTGGCCCGAGCGTTGGAGGAGGGGATCTCAGTGGGGGGGGTCCACGTACAGGTGGATCCGTGGGTATCCAGGGTGAGACCGGTTCTCCTGCGGAGCTGCCCCACTTATTTTTCGGATGCAGTGCTTATTCCACACCTGTCCAAGTTCGGGGAGGTGCGGTCTAAATGTTTTCGTCTCTTGCATCCCGGGGGGGACCCGGAGGAAAAAGGGGTCTTCAGTTTCAAGAGGAGGGTGTTCATGAAGGTGGGTGAGGGGGATGGTGCCGAGGGGAGTTTTGAGGTGGTGCATAAGGGTGTACCTAGAACCGTGCGTTGGAGTTGGGGAAAGGCACGGTGTCATGCGTGCGGCGAATTTGGACATCTCCGTAGGGAGTGTCTTTTTCGCGGGGGCACTGCTAGAGGTTCTAGTGCAGTGGCCCAGGAAAGCGCTGCTGGCCCATCTGGGGTGGCTGGTCAAACCTCAGCGGCGCGGGGTGGTACTGCTGACCCGGCTGAGGTTGCCAGTTCTGCCTTGGTGACCCGGGGCGGCAGTGCTAAGCCTTCTGGGTCCAGAGGTTCCGCTTTGGGGACCCTGGGCAGTGAGAGCCCAAGCCCCCCACGTCCCCTACGTCTTGCGCCTGTGGCGGTGGATGGAGGTGGGGCGCAGGAGGAGGGGAGTGTTGAGGGGGGGTTTTGGGAGAAGCAGGGGAAGCATAATAAGAAGAAGGAGAGGGATAGGGCTGCCCGAGCGAAGAAAGTGCAATCGGGTGAGTTTGGCTCCAGTGTGGTGCAGACTGCACCTGCTGGGGCCCAGGGGGGAGTTGTGGTGGCTCGGAAGGGGGGAAAGAAGTCTAAACGTGTGGGTGGCAAAGTGGTTGGGGGTAATGTGGAGGCGGATGACCCTTCCCTTATGGAGGTTACCGCACCTCCGCATGCGAGTGGGACTAAAAGGAGGCATTTGCCTGGTGAAGAGGAGGAAGGGCGTGGGTCCAGAGCGAAGGGGATGTCTTTCTCCGGGCTTTCCACCACTGAGGTGGCTGAAAGTGGTCTTGACCCGGTGTCTTCTGGGTCGGTGGTTGGGCCTTCTCTTCATGGATCTACAGCGGGTGTCACCGGACTGGGTGCTGAAGTTGATTCCGGTGGAGTTGTGTCCACTGGGCGGGAGTCTGTCCCTTCATCTCAGGGGCCCTCTGAGGGAGTTATCTCGGCGGATGCTGTGGTTAGCTCCCTTGGGTGTGTACCCTCTGGGTCGGATGAGGTCCCCTCGTTTCAGAGGCCTACTGAGGGTGCTAGCACGGTAGGTGACGTGGTTGGCTCCTCTGGTAGTGTGCCCTCTGTGACGGGGGATGTGCAGAGTCAGGCTGAGGGGGGAGTTTCGGGGGTGTTGTCGTTCAAGTCTGTGCTCCATATCAGTGCCAGTGGAGGTGCTGGGGGGCGGGATGCCTCACCGGATGAGTTGTCTGGGGTGAGGTTAATGGCAGGTGGTGATTCTCTGGGTGATGCCTGTGGAGAGGGCACTCTGGATGATGTGGAGGTCAGGGCTGTTATGGGACGTGATCCTCTTTCAGACTCCGAGGGTGCCAGTGTTCCACAGGCCCTGGGGATGCCTCTTGTTGTTGCTTCCCCAGGCCCAGAGGAGGAGGGTGATGGTAGCGTGCAGGTGCCCAGCCATTCAGAGGGCTGCGAGTCGCAGGTAGGGGTGTTGGGACCCACCCCCAGCATTGATCCGGGTGGTCGTGTCATGGCTGTGGAGGAGGATAGCGATGCGGCCAGTGGGGGGGGCTCAGAGAGTGTTGTGTCAGACAGTTCTGGTCTTTCTGAGGTTGTTGATTCAGGTGCGAGCGGGTTGGCTGAGAGCCCAGACTCCAAGGCCGTGTCTGAGGCGAAGCTTATTGTTGAGGTGCGAGAGTTCTTAAAAATAAGTCGTGCTCCCAAAACATTATGGTGGGCCGTTACAAGGAGATGGGAGGATTGGCTAGATGTGCGGGAGAGTCTCGAGGCTATCCTTAGTAACAAGGATAGTGGTCTTTCTGACTCGGATTTGGGGCAGTTTCGGGGTTTGTTGAAGGTCCTCAAAAAAGGACCTCCTGTGACTACAGGGAGTGTGAGGGTCACAATCTAATGTGTCTATACATTCACAGTAGCTACATTAAATTTAAATGGGAGTAGAGCGAGTTTTCGAAGATTTCAGCTCTTATCAGCCCTAAGGGAGGGGAGATTTGCAGTTTGTTATCTGCAAGAGACACATACCGTTGCTAGTGATGAACCTACCTGGCAACTGGAGTGGGAAGGGAGGGTTTATATGAGCCATCTCAGCTCAAATTCGAGTGGGGTGGCTTTTCTGTTGGCCCCAAATTTTCTGCCAAGCATTTTAAAAGTGCAGGAAGTGGTGCCAGGACGTTTGCTCCATCTGGCCGTGAGCCTGGATGGCATGCCGTTGCATTTCATTAACGTGTATGCCCCTAGCTCCGGCACGATGCAGGCCGGCCTGCTTCGGGAGGTGAATGCTCTGTTGGGCACTATTGATAGGGGAGAGTGTGTCTTCCTTGGTGGGGACTTTAATTGCACGCTTGAGGTGCGGGATCGTTCTGGTACTCAGTGTGCGCCTGCTGTAGCGAAGAAGCTGAGAGGCTTGATTGACTCCTTTGAGTTGGTTGATGTTTGGAGGGACCTTCACCCTGATTCCACTGCTTTTTCGCGGAGGTCTGAGGGCGGTGGTTCCCGCATTGATCGGTTTTATATTTCCCGAGCGTTTGTTTCCCGTGTCTCAGCGGCCTCAATGCGGCTGGTGCCGTGCTCGGACCATTGTCTGGTGCGTGTGGATTTCAATCCAGCGTGCGCTCGGGCTGGGTCCGCGTACTGGCACTTTAACAACAGGCTGCTGGAGGATCGGTGTTTCCGGGAGTCATTCACTCGGTTTTGGGTGAAGTGGAGAGAGAGGCAGAGGTGCTTCTCTTCCCTTAGGCAGTGGTGGGATGTGGGTAAAGCTCACATCCGTCTCTTTTGTAAGGAATATACATGGGGGTCGACTGGGAGGCGGGACTCAGCGGTCGAGAAGCTGGAGAGGGAGATACAGGACGCTGAGTCTCGCCTGGGTCAGTTTGGTGAAGACTCCAGCGAATGGGGAGAGTTTCAGAGGAAGAAGGAGGTTTTGAGGAGTCTGCTGCTTGAGCGATCTCGAGGCGCTTATGTGAGGTCTCGGGTCCAGATGCTGCACGAGCTGGACCGAGCGTCGCCTTTCTTTTTCTCTTTGGAGAAGGGGCGGGGAGCTCGAAAACAGCTCGTGGAGTTGCTTGCAGATGACGGCTCCTCTGTCACTGATCCAGAGAGGATTAATGCCTTGGTTAGGTCCTTTTATGGGACCCTGTTCTCTGCGGAAGGATTCAGTGTGGAGGCTCAGCAAGATCTGTGGGAGGGTCTACCGACCGTAGATAGGGGGGAGGCTGATCTTCTTGATGGCCCCTTATCTTTGGAGGAGTTGACTCGCGCCTTGCATCAGCTCAGGAGGGGTAAGTCCCCCGGGCTGGATGGGTTGACGGTGGAGTTTGTTAGAGCATTCTGGGACGTCCTAGGGGGTGACTATATGTTGGTTTTGGGGGAGAGCCTGGCGACTGGAGTGATGCCTCTCTCGTGGCGTAGGACGGTTGTTGTCTTGCTGCCTAAGAAGGGCGAACTCCGTTTGTTGAAGAACTGGCGTCCAGTCTCTCTCCTTTGCACAGAATATAAAATTTTTGCACGGGCAATGGCAAATCGCCTGGGCTCCGTGCTGCATCAAGTGATTCATCCTGATCAATCTTATACAGTCCCTGGCCGGTCCATCCAGGATAACATCCACCTGGTTAGGGACCTGATTCATTTAGTCCAGGGTACTGGTGAGTCAGCTGCTTTTCTGTCTCTTGATCAGGAGAAGGCTTTTGATAGGGTAGAGCATGAATACCTATTTGGGACGTTACAAGCGTTTGGGTTCGGACCACACTTCGTGGCCCGGGTCCGGCTTTTGTACGCTGCTGCGGAGTGTCTTGTAAAGGTTAATGGCGCGGTGCTATCTCCTTTTCATTTTGGGAGGGGGGTCCGCCAGGGGTGCCCTATGTCGGGCCAGTTGTATTCGGTCTGTGTGGAGCCGTTCCTGTGTCTTCTTCGGAGGAGGTTGACAGGCCTGGCCCTACCTGGCCCGCGGGTTGAGGTGATTCTATCGGCGTATGCCGATGACGTACTTCTTATGTTCACTGATCCTGGTGACCTGCGGAGGATGCGTGACTGCCAGGAGATATTCTCGGCTGCATCTTCTGCTAGGATTAACTGGAGTAAGTGCTCTGGACTTTTGGTGGGTCAGTGGCGGGTAGACTCCCTGCCGGAGGAGATGGCATTGTATGCGTGGAGTACCACGCACCTCCTCTATCTGGGGGTGTACCTGAGTCCCACTGAGGATGTTTGGCCGGCAAACTGGCAAGAGTTGGAGACGAAGGTGGTTGCTCGGCTGGGGCGCTGGTCAGGCCTGCTTGGAGTTCTCTCCTTTCGGGGGAGGGTGCTGGTCATAAACCAGCTGGTGGCCTCTATGTTATGGTACCGGCTGGCTACTCTTGTCCCGCCCTCTATATTTGTAACTGCTATACAGAAGAAGCTGGTGGATTTCTTTTGGGGAAATAGGAAGCATTGGATTTCCGCGGCGGTCCTGAGTCTTCCGTTAGAGGAGGGCGGCCAGTCCTTGGTGTGCGTGCGCACCCAGGTGGCGGCTCTCCGTCTCAGGACTCTGCGGAGATACATGTATGTAGAGAACCCTCCCAGATGGCACGCTCTGGCCACGTATTTTTTTCGTCAGGGTCGTTGCCTAAGGGGGGTCTCGCGGCTCCCGGTGGCGGGTGTCAGTCGACCCGCTCTAAGGGGCTTGCCTGGTTTCTATAGGGATATGTTAAGAGTGAGGAATTTGGTGGTGTTCAGCCAGAGTGTTGTTCCACGAGGAGAGGGGGATGTTGTGGCTGCGGGTGTGGCTGGTCCTCATCCTGTCATGGTGGTTGTCGAGGAGAGGCGCGAGCCTAGAGTGGTTCAGGTAGAGCTTACCCCTGCTCCGTCAGATCTGCTCATCGGGCCTAGGCTTCGGGATATTTCTCGGCCTCCGGCTCCGCATAATCTGAGCTGCCTTTCTGAGATGACCAGCATGCCATTTTGTGATGCAAGGAGACGCGCACTGTACAGGATGCTCCTGCACATTCTGAACCACCGTGCCTTCGTCTCCCGTCCTGACTCACCATGGAGGACGGTGTTACCATCCGAAGGCGGCGGGGGGCCCCAGTGGGGGTCCTTCTATAAGGGAGTTGTACCCCTTTATATTGGGGACCTGGGGTGGAGAGTGCTGCATGGAGCGGTGGTTTGTAATAAACTTTTGAGTCGGTTCACGGGCTCGTCTGCCGCATGTATTTTCTGCGGAGAGGAGGAGACCGTATTCCATGTGTATGTGGAGTGTGTGAGGTTACTGCCCCTGTACCAATATCTGAAGGGGCTGTTCCTCAAGTTCTGGCTGCATTTTAGCCCCACAATCCTGGTGTTTGGACACAAGGTGGGGAGTGGGGAGAGCCGAGTGTGGGGGGGGGACTTACCTGTCGGTTTGCTCCTTGGCCTGGCCAAGATGGCCATTCGTGGGTCCAGGCAGCGGGCGGTCGACGGTCTGGCGAGAGTCGGCTGCCTGCCCCTCTTTCGGGCCTACGTCCGTGCACGTGTGTCCCTGGAGAGGGAGCACGCGGTGTTCACGGGGACTTTGGAGGCCTTCCGTCAGCGCTGGTCGCCGCGTGGGGTTGAGGCGATTATAAATGAATGTACTGCTGTACTACAATGATCTGTTCATTATAGTGTGATTTTTGATTGTGTTTTGATGTGTTGTATTTTATGATTTGTGTTGAATAAAGTTTTTGAAATGAAAAAAAAAAAAAAAAAAAAAAAAAAAAAAAAAAAAAAAAAAGAGAGAGAGAGAGAGAGAGAGAGAGAGGTTGTGTTTTCTTCTCAGCTCTGCAGTTGAGAAGGATTGGAGCAGCCTTTCCAGGATTTTGCCGTTGGAGAGGGCACAGACCCAGGGGGGCTTCATAGTTCAACTTATTGTTGGGCTGTTGAAGCTTTTCTCTGGTCTGGGGAGCCTCCATCTGTGTGAAGATTCCTGAGTTTCTCCACATTGTCGAGGGTGCGGTTGGCGTTGGCGGATTGCCAAGAGTGCCTGTGATCTCAGTGGGCTGAAGTTGTGCGGTGTCTTTGTCGTTTTTGGCTCCGCTTCTCTGCCCTAAAGTCATTTTGTCAGTGCGGCTGCCTGGCTTAATGTGAAGAAGGTACTTTTGCGTCCAGCACGACTGGGATCGAGTTTCCCGTAAGCTGCTCTTGGCTGTGGACGAACCTGGGGACTTTCCTGCTTCAGCTGGAGGTTTCTGTTTTCTGCTGCCTGTCTTTGACTGTGACTGTCTCTGGGACTTAACTTGGAGCTGTGCTGCTGAGGGGCTTGGAGCTGGTTTGTGCCTCTGTGAGGATGGCGATGGAAGGGGCGCGGCCGAAGGTCCGGACCTACGCAGCGACGGCATCAGTGGCGGGTGCGAGGCCATCTGAGCTTGAGCCTCATGTTGACTTGGATGGGGACAGTTTTGGTATTTCTGTTCAAACTGGGCCTATGATGTCTAGGGGGGTAATTACGAAGGCCATGAATGAACTTCTTGGGAGGGGGGCTATTGTCTCTTCTGAGCTCGAAAGGGGAAAGGTGGAGATGATACTTAAGACCCGGGAGTGTGTGGCCCGAGCGTTGGAGGAGGGGATCTCAGTGGGGGGGGTCCACGTACAGGTGGATCCGTGGGTATCCAGGGTGAGACCGGTTCTCCTGCGGAGCTGCCCCACTTATTTTTCGGATGCAGTGCTTATTCCACACCTGTCCAAGTTCGGGGAGGTGCGGTCTAAGTGCTTTAGGCTCTTGCATCCTGGGGGGGACCCGGAGGAAAAAGGGGTCTTCAGTTTCAAGAGGAGGGTGTTCATGAAGGTGGGTGAGGGGGATGGTGCCGAGGGGAGTTTTGAGGTGGTGCATAAGGGGGTACCCAGAACCGTGCGTTGGAGTTGGGGAAAGGCACGGTGTCATGCGTGCGGCGAATTTGGACATCTCCGTAGGGAGTGTCTTTTTCGCGGGGGCACTGCTAGAGGTTCTAGTGCAGTGGCCCAGGAAAGCGCTGCTGGCCCATCTGGGGTGGCTGGTCAAACCTCAGCGGCGCGGGGTGGTACTGCTGACCCGGCTGAGGTTGCCAGTTCTGCCTTGGTGACCCGGGGCGGCAGTGCTAAGCCTTCTGGGTCCAGAGGTTCCGCTTTGGGGACCCTGGGCAGTGAGAGCCCAAGCCCCCCACGTCCCCTACGTCTTGCGCCTGTGGCGGTGGATGGAGGTGGGGCGCAGGAGGAGGGGAGTGTTGAGGGGGGGTTTTGGGAGAAGCAGGGGAAGCATAATAAGAAGAAGGAGAGGGATAGGGCTGCCCGAGCGAAGAAAGTGCAATCGGGTGAGTTTGGCTCCAGTGTGGTGCAGACTGCACCTGCTGGGGCCCAGGGGGGAGTTGTGGTGGCTCGGAAGGGGGGAAAGAAGTCTAAACGTGTGGGTGGCAAAGTGGTTGGGGGTAATGTGGAGGCGGATGACCCTTCCCTTATGGAGGTTACCGCACCTCCGCATGCGAGTGGGACTAAAAGGAGGCATTTGCCTGGTGAAGAGGAGGAAGGGCGTGGGTCCAGAGCGAAGGGGATGTCTTTCTCCGAGCTTTCCACCACTGAGGTGGCTGAAAGTGGTCTTGACCCGGTGTCTTCTGGGTCGGTGGTTGGGCCTTCTCTTCATGGATCTACAGCGGGTGTCACCGGACTGGGTGCTGAAGTTGATTCCGGTGGAGTTGTGTCCACTGGGCGGGAGTCTGTCCCTTCATCTCAGGGGCCCTCTGAGGGAGTTATCTCGGCGGATGCTGTGGTTAGCTCCCTTGGGTGTGTACCCTCTGGGTCGGATGAGGTCCCCTCGTTTCAGAGGCCTACTGAGGGTGCTAGCACGGTAGATGACGTGGTTGGCTCCTCTGGTAGTGTGCCCTCTGTGACGGGGGATGGGCAGAGTCAGGCTGAGGGGGGAGTTTCGGGGGTGTTGTCGTTCAAGTCTGTGCTCCATATCAGTGCCAGTGGAGGTGCTGGGGGGCGGGATGCCTCACCGGATGAGTTGTCTGGGGTGAGGTTAATGGCAGGTGGTGATTCTCTGGGTGATGCCTGTGGAGAGGGCACTCTGGATGATGTGGAGGTCAGGGCTGTTATGGGACGTGATCCTCTTTCAGACTCCGAGGGTGCCAGTGTTCCACAGGCCCTGGGGATGCCTCTTGTTGTTGCTTCCCCAGGCCCAGAGGAGGAGGGTGATGGTAGCGTGCAGGAGCCCAGCCATTCAGAGGGCTGCGAGTCTCAGGTAGGGGTGTTGGGACCCACCCCCAGCATTGATCCGGGTGGTCGTGTCATGGCTGTGGAGGAGGATAGCGATGCGGCCAGTGGGGGGGGCTCAGAGAGTGTTGTGTCAGACAGTTCTGGTATTTCTGAGGTTGTTGATTCAGGTGCGAGCGGGTTGGCTGAGAGCCCAGACTCCAAGGCCGTGTCTGAGGCGAAGCTTATTGTTGAGGTGCGAGAGTTCTTAAAAATAAGTCGTGCTCCCAAAACATTATGGTGGGCCGTTACAAGGAGATGGGAGGATTGGCCAGAAGTGCGGGAGAGTCTCGAGGCTATCCTTAGTAACAAGGATAGTGGTCTTTCTGACTCGGATTTGGGGCAGTTTTGGGGTTTGTTGAAGGTCCTCAGAAAAGGACCTCCTGTGACTACAGGGAGTGTGAGGGTCACAATCTAATGTGTCTACACATTCACAGTAGCTACATTAAATTTAAATGGGAGTAGAGCGAGTTTTCGAAGATTTCAGCTCTTATCAGCCCTAAGGGAGGGGAGATTTGCAGTTTGTTATCTGCAAGAGACACATACCGTTGCTAGTGATGAACCTACCTGGCAACTGGAGTGGGAAGGGAGGGTTTATATGAGCCATCTCAGCTCAAATTCGAGTGGGGTGGCTTTTCTGTTGGCCCCAAATTTTCTGCCAAGCATTTTAAAAGTGCAGGAAGTGGTGCCAGGACGTTTGCTCCATCTGGCCGTGAGCCTGGATGGCATGCCGTTGCATTTCATTAACGTGTATGCCCCTAGCTCCGGCACGATGCAGGCCGGCCTGCTTCGGGAGGTGAATGCTCTGTTGGGCACTATTGATAGGGGAGAGTGTGTCTTCCTTGGTGGGGACTTTAATTGCACACTTGAGGTGCGGGACCGTTCTGGTACTCAGTGTGCGCCTGCTGTAGCGAAGAAGCTGAGAGGCTTGATTGACTCCTTTGAGTTGGTTGATGTTTGGAGGGACCTTCACCCTGATTCCACTGCTTTTTCGCGGAGGTCTGAGGGCGGTGGTTCCCGCATTGATCGGTTTTATATTTCCCGAGCGTTTGTTTCCCGTGTCTCAGCGGCCTCAATGCGGCTGGTGCCGTGCTCGGACCATTGTCTGGTGCGTGTGGATTTCAATCCAGCGTGCGCTCGGGCTGGGTCCGCGTACTGGCACTTTAACAACAGGCTGCTGGAGGACCGGTGTTTCCGGGAGTCATTCACTCGGTTTTGGGTGAAGTGGAGAGAGAGGCAGAGGTGCTTCTCTTCCCTTAGGCAGTGGTGGGATGTGGGTAAAGCTCACATCCGTCTCTTTTGTAAGGAATATACATGGGGGTCGACTGGGAGGCGGGACTCAGCGGTCGAGAAGCTGGAGAGGGAGATACAGGACGCTGAGTCTCGCCTGGGTCAGTTTGGTGAAGACTCCAGCGAATGGGGAGAGTTTCAGAGGAAGAAGGAGGTTTTGAGGAGTCTGCTGCTTGAGCGATCTCGAGGCGCTTATGTGAGGTCTCGGGTCCAGATGCTGCACGAGCTGGACCGAGGGTCGCCTTTCTTTTTCTCTTTGGAGAAGGGGCGGGGAGCTCGAAAACAGCTCGTGGAGTTGCTTGCAGATGACGGCTCCTCTGTCACTGATCCAGAGAGGATTAATGCCTTGGTTAGGTCCTTTTATGGGACCCTGTTCTCTGCGGAAGGATTCAGTGTGGAGGCTCAGCAAGATCTGTGGGAGGGTCTACCGACCGTAGATAGGGGGGAGGCTGATCTTCTTGATGGCCCCTTATCTTTGGAGGAGTTGACTCGCGCCTTGCATCAGCTCAGGAGGGGTAAGTCCCCCGGGCTGGATGGGTTGACGGTGGAGTTTGTTAGAGCATTCTGGGACATCCTAGGGGGTGACTATATGTTGGTTTTGGGGGAGAGCCTGGCGACTGGAGTGATGCCTCTCTCGTGGCGTAGGACGGTTGTTGTCTTGCTGCCTAAGAAGGGCGAACTCCGTTTGTTGAAGAACTGGCGTCCAGTCTCTCTCCTTTGCACAGAATATAAAATTTTTGCACGGGCAATGGCAAATCGCCTGGGCTCCGTGCTGCATCAAGTGATTCATCCTGATCAATCTTATACAGTCCCTGGCCGGTCCATCCAGGATAACATCCACCTGGTTAGGGACCTGATTCATTTAGTCCAGGGTACTGGTGAGTCAGCTGCTTTTCTGTCTCTTGATCAGGAGAAGGCTTTTGATAGGGTAGAGCATGAATACCTATTTGGGACGTTGCAAGCGTTTGGGTTTGGACCGCACTTCGTGGCCCGGGTCCGGCTTTTGTACGCTGCTGCGGAGTGTCTTGTAAAGGTTAATGGCGCGGTGCTATCTCCTTTTCATTTTGGGAGGGGGGTCCGCCAGGGGTGCCCTATGTCGGGCCAGTTGTATTCGGTCTGTGTGGAGCCGTTCCTGTGTCTTCTTCGGAGGAGGTTGACAGGCCTGGCCCTACCTGGCCCGCGGGTTGAGGTGATTCTATCGGCGTATGCCGATGACGTACTTCTTATGTTCACTGATCCTGGTGACCTGCGGAGGATGCGTGACTGCCAGGAGATATTCTCGGCTGCATCTTCTGCTAGGATTAACTGGAGTAAGTGCTCTGGACTTTTGGTGGGTCAGTGGCGGGTAGACTCCCTGCCGGAGGAGATGGCATTGTATGCGTGGAGTACCACGCACCTCCTCTATCTGGGGGTGTACCTGAGTCCCACTGAGGATGTTTGGCCGGCAAACTGGCAAGAGTTGGAGACGAAGGTGGTTGCTCGGCTGGGGCGCTGGTCAGGCCTGCTTGGAGTTCTCTCCTTTCGGGGGAGGGTGCTGGTCATAAACCAGCTGGTGGCCTCTATGTTATGGTACCGGCTGGCTACTCTTGTCCCGCCCTCTATATTTGTAACTGCTATACAGAAGAAGCTGGTGGATTTCTTTTGGGGAAATAGGAAGCATTGGATTTCCGCGGCGGTCCTGAGTCTTCCGTTAGAGGAGGGCGGCCAGTCCTTGGTGTGCGTGCGCACCCAGGTGGCGGCTCTCCGTCTCAGGACTCTGCGGAGATACATGTATGTAGAGAACCCTCCCAGATGGCACGCTCTGGCCACGTATTTTTTTCGTCAGGGTCGTTGCCTAAGGGGGGTCTCGCGGCTCCCGGTGGCGGGTGTCAGTCGACCCGCTCTAAGGGGCTTGCCTGTTTTCTATAGGAATGTGTTAAGAGTGAGGAATTTGGTGGTGTTCAGCCAGAGTGTTGTTCCACGAGGAGAGGGGGATGTTGTGGTTGCGGGTGTGGCTGGTCCTCATCCTGTCATGGTGGTTGTCGAGGAAAGGCGCGAGCCTAGAGTGGTTCAGATAGAGCTTACCCCTGCTCCGTCAGATCTGCTCATCGGGCCTAGGCTTCGGGATATTTCTCGGCCTCCGGCTCCGCATAATCTGAGCTGCCTTTCTGAGATGACCAGCATGCCATTTTGTGATGCAAGGAGACGCGCACTGTACAGGATGCTCCTGCACATTCTGAACCACCGTGCCTTCGTCTCCCGTCCTGACTCACCATGGAGGACGGTGTTACCATCCGAAGGCGGCGGGGGGCCCCAGTGGGGGTCCTTCTATAAGGGAGTTGTACCCCTTTATATTGGGGACCTGGGGTGGAGAGTGCTGCATGGAGCGGTGGTTTGTAATAAACTTTTGAGTCGGTTCACGGGCTCGTCTGCCGCATGTATTTTCTGCGGAGAGGAGGAGACCGTATTCCATGTGTATGTGGAGTGTGTGAGGTTACTGCCCCTGTACCAATATCTGAAGGGGTTGTTCCTCAAGTTCTGGCTGCATTTTAGCCCCACAATCCTGGTGTTTGGACACAAGGCGGGGAGTGGGGAGAGCCGAGTGTGGGGGGGGGACTTACCTGTCGGTTTGCTCCTTGGCCTGGCCAAGATGGCCATTCGTGGGTCCAGGCAGCGGGCGGTCGACGGTCTGGCGAGAGTCGGCTGCCTGCCCCTCTTTCGGGCCTACGTCCGTGCACGTGTGTCCCTGGAGAGGGAACACGCGGTGTTCACGGGGACTCTGGAGGCCTTCCGTCAGCGCTGGTCGCCGCGTGGGGTTGAGGCGATTATAAATGAATGTACTGCTGTACTACAATGATCTGTTCATTATAGTGTGATTTTTGATTGTGTTTTGATGTGTTGTATTTTATGATTTGTGTTGAATAAAGTTTTTGAAATGAAAAAAAAAAAAAAGAGGTTGTGTTTTCTTCTCAGCTCTGCAGTTGAGAAGGATTGGAGCAGCCTTTCCAGGATTTTGCCGTTGGAGAGGGCACAGACCCAGGGGGGCTTCATAGTTCAACTTATTGTTGGGCTGTGGAAGCTTTTCTCTGGTCTGGGGAGCCTCCATCTGTGTGAAGATTCCTGAGTTTCTCCACATTGTCGAGGGTGCGGTTGGTGTTGGCGGATTGCCAAGAGTGCCTGTGATCTCCGTGGGCTGAAGTTGTGCGGTGTCTTTGTCGTTTTTGGCTCCGCTTCTCTGCCCTAAAGTCATTTTGCTCAGTGCGGCTGCCTGGCTTAATGTGAAGAAGGTACTTTTGCGTCCAGCGCGACTGGGATCGAGTTTCCCGTAAGCTGCTCTTGGCTGTGGACGAACCTGGGGACTTTCCTGCTTCAGCTGGAGGTTTCTGTTTTCTGCTGCCTGTCTTTGACTGTGACTGTCTCTGGGACTTAACTTGGAGCTGTGCTGCTGAGGGGCTTGGAGCTGGTTTGTGCCTCTGTGAGGATGGCGATGGAAGGGGCGCGGCCGAAGGTCCGGACCTACGCAGCGACGGCATCAGTGGCGGGTGCGAGGCCATCTGAGCTTGAGCCTCATGTTGACTTGGATGGGGACAGTTTTGGTATTTCTGTTCAAACTGGGCCTTTGTTGTCGAGGGGGGTAATTACGAAGGCCATGAATGAACTTCTTGGGAGGGGGGCTATTGTCTCTTCTGAGCTCGAAAGGGGAAAGGTGGAGATGATACTTAAGACCCGGGAGTGTGTGGCCCGAGCGTTGGAGGAGGGGATCTCAGTGGGGGGGGTCCACGTACAGGTGGATCCGTGGGTATCCAGGGTGAGACCGGTTCTCCTGCGGAGCTGCCCCACTTATTTTTCGGATGCAGTGCTTATTCCACACCTGTCTAAGTTCGGGGAGGTGCGGTCTAAATGTTTTCGTCTCTTGCATCCCGGGGGGGACCCGGAGGAAAAAGGGGTCTTCAGTTTCAAGAGGAGGGTGTTCATGAAGGTGGGTGAGGGGGATGGTGCCGAGGGGAGTTTTGAGGTGGTGCATAAGGGTGTACCCAGAACCGTGCGTTGGAGTTGGGGCAAGGCACGGTGTCATGTGTGCGGCGAATTTGGACATCTCCGTAGGGAGTGTCTTTTTCGCGGGGGCACTGCTAGAGGTTCTAGTGCAGTGGCCCAGGAAAGCGCTGCTGGCCCATCTGGGGTGGCTGGTCAAACCTCAGCGGCGCGGGGTGGTACTGCTGACCCGGCTGAGGTTGCCAGTTCTGCCTTGGTGACCCGGGGCGGCAGTGCTAAGCCTTCTGGGTCCAGAGGTTCCGCTTTGGGGACCCTGGGCAGTGAGAGCCCAAGCCCCCCACGTCCCCTACGTCTTGCGCCTGTGGCGGTGGATGGAGGTGGGGCGCAGGAGGAGGGGAGTGTTGAGGGGGGGTTTTGGGAGAAGCAGGGGAAGCATAATAAGAAGAAGGAGAGGGATAGGGCTGCCCGAGCGAAGAAAGTGCAATCGGGTGAGTTTGGCTCCAGTGTGGTGCAGACTGCACCTGCTGGGGCCCAGGGGGGAGTTGTGGTGGCTCGGAAGGGGGGAAAGAAGTCTAAACGTGTGGGTGGCAAAGTGGTTGGGGGTAATGTGGAGGCGGATGACCCTTCCCTTATGGAGGTTACCGCACCTCCGCATGCGAGTGGGACTAAAAGGAGGCATTTGCCTGGTGAAGAGGAGGAAGGGCGTGGGTCCAGAGCGAAGGGGATGTCTTTCTCCGGGCTTTCCACCACTGAGGTGGCTGAAAGTGGTCTTCACCCGGTGTCTTCTGGGTCGGTGGTTGGGCCTTCTCTTCATGGATCTACAGCGGGTGTCACCGGACTGGGTGCTGAAGTTGATTCCAGTGGAGTTGTGTCCACTGGGCGGGAGTCTGTCCCTTCATCTCAGGGGCCCTCTGAGGGAGTTATCTCGGCGGATGCTGTGGTTGGCTCCCTTGGGTGTGTACCCTCTGGGTCGGATGAGGTCCCCTCGTTTCAGAGGCCTACTGAGGGTGCTAGCACGGTAGGTGACGTGGTTGGCTCCTCTGGTAGTGTGCCCTCTGTGACGGGGGATGTGCAGAGTCAGGCTGAGGGGGGAGTTTCGGGGGTGTTGTCGTTCAAGTCTGTGCTCCATATCAGTGCCAGTGGAGGTGCTGGGGGGCGGGATGCCTCACCGGATGAGTTGTCTGGGGTGAGGTTAATGGCAGGTGGTGATTCTCTGGGTGATGCCTGTGGAGAGGGCACTCTGGATGATGTGGAGGTCAGGGCTGTTATGGGACGTGATCCTCTTTCAGACTCCGAGGGTGCCAGTGTTCCACAGGCCCTGGGGATGCCTCTTGTTGTTGCTTCCCCAGGCCCAGAGGAGGAGGGTGATGGTAGCGTGCAGGAGCCCAGCCATTCAGAGGGCTGCGAGTCTCAGGTAGGGGTGTTGGGACCCACCCCCAGCATTGATCCGGGTGGTCGTGTCATGGCTGTGGAGGAGGATAGCGATGCGGCCAGTGGTGGGGGCTCAGAGAGTGTTGTGTCAGACAGTTCTGGTCTTTCTGAGGTTGTTGATTCAGGTGCGAGCGGGTTGGCTGAGAGCCCAGACTCCAAGGCCGTGTCTGAGGCGAAGCTTATTGTTGAGGTGCGAGAGTTCTTAAAAATAAGTCGTGCTCCCAAAACATTATGGTGGGCCGTTACAAGGAGATGGGAGGATTGGCTAGATGTGCGGGAGAGTCTCGAGGCTATCCTTAGTAACAAGGATAGTGGTCTTTCTGACTCGGATTTGGGGCAGTTTTGGGGTTTGTTGAAGGTCCTCAGAAAAGGACCTCCTGTGACTACAGGGAGTGTGAGGGTCACAATCTAATGTGTCTACACATTCACAGTAGCTACATTAAATTTAAATGGGAGTAGAGCGAGTTTTCGAAGATTTCAGCTCTTATCAGCCCTAAGGGAGGGGAGATTTGCAGTTTGTTATCTGCAAGAGACACATACCGTTGCTAGTGATGAACCTACCTGGCAACTGGAGTGGGAAGGGAGGGTTTATATGAGCCATCTCAGCTCAAATTCGAGTGGGGTGGCTTTTCTGTTGGCCCCAAATTTTCTGCCAAGCATTTTAAAAGTGCAGGAAGTGGTGCCAGGACGTTTGCTCCATCTGGCCGTGAGCCTGGATGGCATGCCGTTGCATTTCATTAACGTGTATGCCCCTAGCTCCGGCACGATGCAGGCCGGCCTGCTTCGGGAGGTGAATGCTCTGTTGGGCACTATTGATAGGGGAGAGTGTGTCTTCCTTGGTGGGGACTTTAATTGCACACTTGAGGTGCGGGACCGTTCTGGTACTCAGTGTGCGCCTGCTGTAGCGAAGAAGCTGAGAGGCTTGATTGACTCCTTTGAGTTGGTTGATGTTTGGAGGGACCTTCACCCTGATTCCACTGCTTTTTCGCGGAGGTCTGAGGGCGGTGGTTCCCGCATTGATCGGTTTTATATTTCCCGAGCGTTTGTTTCCCGTGTCTCAGCGGCCTCAATGCGGCTGGTGCCGTGCTCGGACCATTGTCTGGTGCGTGTGGATTTCAATCCAGCGTGCGCTCGGGCTGGGTCCGCGTACTGGCACTTTAACAACAGGCTGCTGGAGGACCGGTGTTTCCGGGAGTCATTCACTCGGTTTTGGGTGAAGTGGAGAGAGAGGCAGAGGTGCTTCTCTTCCCTTAGGCAGTGGTGGGATGTGGGTAAAGCTCACATCCGTCTCTTTTGTAAGGAATATACATGGGGGTCGACTGGGAGGCGGGACTCAGCGGTCGAGAAGCTGGAGAGGGAGTTACAGGACGCTGAGTCTCGCCTGGGTCAGTTTGGTGAAGACTCCAGCGAATGGGGAGAGTTTCAGAGGAAGAAGGAGGTTTTGAGGAGTCTGCTGCTTGAGCGATCTCGAGGCGCTTATGTGAGGTCTCGGGTCCAGATGCTGCACGAGCTGGACCGAGCGTCGCCTTTCTTTTTCTCTTTGGAGAAGGGGCGGGGAGCTCGAAAACAGCTCGTGGAGTTGCTTGCAGATGACGGCTCCTCTGTCACTGATCCAGAGAGGATTAATGCCTTGGTTAGGTCCTTTTATGGGACCCTGTTCTCTGCGGAAGGATTCAGTGTGGAGGCTCAGCAAGATCTGTGGGAGGGTCTACCGACCGTAGATAGGGGGGAGGCTGATCTTCTTGATGGCCCCTTATCTTTGGAGGAGTTGACTCGCGCCTTGCATCAGCTCAGGAGGGGTAAGTCCCCCGGGCTGGATGGGTTGACGGTGGAGTTTGTTAGAGCATTCTGGGACGTCCTAGGGGGTGACTATATGTTGGTTTTGGGGGAGAGCCTGGCGACTGGAGTGATGCCTCTCTCGTGGCGTAGGACGGTTGTTGTCTTGCTGCCTAAGAAGGGCGAACTCCGTTTGTTGAAGAACTGGCGTCCAGTCTCTCTCCTTTGCACAGAATATAAAATTTTTGCACGGGCAATGGCAAATCGCCTGGGCTCCGTGCTGCATCAAGTGATTCATCCTGATCAATCTTATACAGTCCCTGGCCGGTCCATCCAGGATAACATCCACCTGGTTAGGGACCTGATTCATTTAGTCCAGGGTACTGGTGAGTCAGCTGCTTTTCTGTCTCTTGATCAGGAGAAGGCTTTTGATAGGGTAGAGCATGAATACCTATTTGGGACGTTGCAAGCGTTTGGGTTTGGACCGCACTTCGTGGCCCGGGTCCGGCTTTTGTACGCTGCTGCGGAGTGTCTTGTAAAGGTTAATGGCGCGGTGCTATCTCCTTTTCATTTTGGGAGGGGGGTCCGCCAGGGGTGCCCTATGTCGGGCCAGTTGTATTCGGTCTGTGTGGAGCCGTTCCTGTGTCTTCTTCGGAGGAGGTTGACAGGCCTGGCCCTACCTGGCCCGCGGGTTGAGGTGATTCTATCGGCGTATGCCGATGACGTACTTCTTATGTTCACTGATCCTGGTGACCTGCGGAGGATGCGTGACTGCCAGGAGATATTCTCGGCTGCATCTTCTGCTAGGATTAACTGGAGTAAGTGCTCTGGACTTTTGGTGGGTCAGTGGCGGGTAGACTCCCTGCCGGAGGAGATGGCATTGTATGCGTGGAGTACCACGCACCTCCTCTATCTGGGGGTGTACCTGAGTCCCACTGAGGATGTTTGGCCGGCAAACTGGCAAGAGTTGGAGACGAAGGTGGTTGCTCGGCTGGGGCGCTGGTCAGGCCTGCTTGGAGTTCTCTCCTTTCGGGGGAGGGTGCTGGTCATAAACCAGCTGGTGGCCTCTATGTTATGGTACCGGCTGGCTACTCTTGTCCCGCCCTCTATATTTGTAACTGCTATACAGATGAAGCTGGTGGATTTCTTTTGGGGAAATAGGAAGCATTGGATTTCCGCGGCGGTCCTGAGTCTTCCGTTAGAGGAGGGCGGCCAGTCCTTGGTGTGCGTGCGCACCCAGGTGGCGGCTCTCCGTCTCAGGACTCTGCGGAGATACATGTATGTAGAGAATCCTCCCAGATGGCACGCTCTGGCCACGTATTTTTTTCGTCAGGGTCGTTGCCTAAGGGGGGTCTCGCGGCTCCCGGTGGCGGGTGTCAGTCGACCCGCTCTAAGGGGCTTGCCTGTTTTCTATAGGGATGTGTTAAGAGTGAGGAATTTGGTGGTGTTCAGCCAGAGTGTTGTTCCACGAGGAGAGGGGGATGTTGTGGCTGCGGGTGTGGCTGGTCCTCATCCTGTCATGGTGGTTGTCGAGGAGAGGCGCGGGCCTAGAGTGGTTCAGATAGAGCTTACCCCTGCTCCGTCAGATCTGCTCATCGGGCCTAGGCTTCGGGATATTTCTCGGCCTCCGGCTCCGCATAATCTGAGCTGCCTTTCTGAGATGACCAGCATGCCATTTTGTGATGCAAGGAGACGCGCACTGTACAGGATGCTCCTGCACATTCTGAACCACCGTGCCTTCGTCTCCCGTCCTGACTCACCATGGAGGACGGTGTTACCATCCGAAGGCGGCGGGGGGCCCCAGTGGGGGTCCTTCTATAAGGGAGTTGTACCCCTTTATATTGGGGACCTGGGGTGGAGAGTGCTGCATGGAGCGGTGGTTTGTAATAAACTTTTGAGTCGGTTCACGGGCTCGTCTGCCGCATGTATTTTCTGCGGAGAGGAGGAGACCGTATTCCATGTGTATGTGGAGTGTGTGAGGTTACTGCCCCTGTACCAATATCTGAAGGGGTTGTTCCTCAAGTTCTGGCTGCATTTCAGCCCCACAATCCTGGTGTTTGGACACAAGGCGGGGAGTGGGGAGAGCCGAGTGTGGGGGGGGGACTTACCTGTCGGTTTGCTCCTTGGCCTGGCCAAGATGGCCATTCGTGGGTCCAGGCAGCGGGCGGTCGACGGTCTGGCGAGAGTCGGCTGCCTGCCCCTCTTTCGGGCCTACGTCCGTGCACGTGTGTCCCTGGAGAGGGAACACGCGGTGTTCACGGGGACTCTGGAGGCCTTCCGTCAGCGCTGGTCGCCGCGTGGGGTTGAGGCGATTATAAATGAATGTACTGCTGTACTACAATGATCTGTTCATTATAGTGTGATTTTTGATTGTGTTTTGATGTGTTGTATTTTATGATTTGTGTTGAATAAAGTTTTTGAAATGAAAAAAAAAAAAAAAAAAGAGAGAGAGAGAGAGAGAGAGAGAGAGAGAACAATTATGACATTGGTATCTTCCAGACAGTGTGGAAAATTGCCAGGTACATTCTGTTCAGAAGAGGGAATAATTTGATCTAGCTAATTACTACCCAATCAATACACTCTCAGTCATCAGCAATGTGCAGGAAACTGTTGTCTACTGTGCTATTAACCATCACCTACAGTTTAATAACCCATTCACTGACACACAGTTTGTCTTTCACCAGGACCACTCAGCTCCAGGCATCATTGCAGGCTTGGTTCAAACATGGACCACAGAACTGAATTGCAGAGGTGAGGTGAGAGCGACTGCCCTTCACATCAAGGTGACATTGATCCAAGTGCAGCACCATGGTGCTTGGGAAAACTGCATGGGCATCAAAATGGCAAACACTACAATGGTTGGAGTTATACCTCACAACCAAGCACGATCATTGTCCTTGGGGATGAATCATCCCTGCCCAGAACATCTCTGCAGGAGTTCCTCATGATAGTGCCCTCGGCACAATCATCTTCATCTGTTTCATCAATGGCCTTCCTTCCATCAAGGAGTCATCAGTGTGAATGTTCACTAATGGTATTGCTTCAGCATTCTGGTAACTAACAACTTGTACATGCCATTGTAACTTACCGTTACCGTGGTTACAAGAGCAGTTGCGAGGCTGGGCATCCCTCAACAAGTAGTGTACCTCCTGGGACCCCCAAATGCTTCTTCTAACTACAAACACAAGGCAGGAGTGCCAAACAGTCACAGAGGCAGTAAACAGGGCCTTCAACCCCTTGCATTCATGCTGACCATCAAGCAGCCCACATGGTCCCACATGGGAGACTGGTGACTAAAATTAGAGCACATGGTATTGGGGATAGGGTGTTGACATGGATAGAAAATTGGTTGGCAGACCGGAAGCAAAGAGTAGGAGTGAACGGGTCCTTTTCAGAATGGCAGACAGTGGCGAGTGGAGTGCTGCAAGGCTCGGTGTTGGGGCCGTAACTGTTTACCATATATATTCATGATTTGGAAGAGGGAATTAGGAGCAACACTAGCAAGTTTACGGATGACACAAAGCTGGGTGGCAGTGGGAACTGTGAAGAGGATGTTAGGAGGTTGCAGTGTGACCTGGACAGGTTGAGTGAGTGGGCAGATGCGTGGCAGATGCAGTATAATGTAGATAAATGTGAGGTTATCCACTTTGGTGGCAAAAGCAAGGGGGCAGATTATTATCTCAATGGGGTTAGGTTAAGTAAGGGGGAGGTACAGCGAGACCTGGGTGTCCTTGTACACCGGTCACTGAAAGTTAGCGTGCAGGTACAGCAGGCAGTGAAGAAAGCTAATGGAATGTTGGCCTTCATAACAAGAGGATTTCAGTATAGGAGTAAAGAGGTTCTTCTGCAGTTGTATAGGGCTCTGGTAAGACCCATCTGGAGTATTGTGCACATTTGTGGTCTCCTAATTTGAAGAAGGACATCCTTGCGATTGAGGCAGTGCAGCGTAGGTTCACGAGATTGATCCTTGGGATGGCGGGACTGTCATATGAAAGATTGAAAAAACTAATCTTGTAACTAAGCTTGTAATCACTTGAGTTTAGAAGGATGAGAGGGGATCTTATAGAAACATATACAACTATAAAAGGACTGGACAAGCTAGATACAGGAAAAATATTCCCAATGTTGGGCAAGTCCAGAACCAGGGGCTACAATCTTTGAATAAAGGGGAGGCCATTTAAGACTGAGGTGAGAAACAACGTTTTCACCCAGAGAGTTGTGAATTTGTGGAATTCCCTGCCACAGAGGACAGTGGAGGCCAAATCACTGGATGGATTTAAGAGAGAGTTAGACAGAGCTCTAGGGACTGGTGGAATCAAGGGATATGGGGAGAAGGCAGGCACGGGTTATTGATTGGGGACGATCAGCCATGATCACAATGAATGGTGGTGTTGGCTCGAAGGGCCGAATTGCCTCCTCCTGCACCTATTTTCTATGTTTCTATCCAATGACACTAATCCTATTTTCCACTTACATCATCATCAATTGTTTCCTCCACTGGATGGATTGGATCCCAATCACATGGGTTTCATGGGGTAATGATGGCCCACACTGTTGCATGATTTTCCTGATCATACAGTGATCTGCAGCATTTTTTCTTCCGCTGACTGGCTTTATAGAGTCATAGAGTGATAGCAGGGGTGGAAATCGCTATCATAACATGGGGGGGGGGCACAGTTTCTTGGTGGCCCCACGTACGCACACGCACACAGACACACACACACACACACGAGGCTCCAGCCGTGGGCCCTGTGGACAGTAACATTGGGAGCTGAGCAGGTTGGTAACCGACTCCGGACTCCATCAACAGCTGCTTCATCCGCCCTGAATCATGGGGCTTGAATTGGTCTGTGTGCTGGGCCTTTCATCGCCCAGTGCGGCTTAAAATTGGCCGGCGTGGGCTTCAATTTTGGGAGCCTCGATCGCCTCGACACAGTAGTTGGATTTTAAGCTGCGCCGGGCAATGAAAGGTCCCATAAATGGGCCGATTCAGCCCTTAGAAAGTGTCTGATACCCGCTGAATCTTTCAAAAGCTACAATGTGATAAATAACACAAACAAATAAAACTGAAGCAAATAAAGGCAAACAGAAGAACCACAAACCTTGGGGGGGTGGGGGGGGGGGGGGGGAGAGAGAGATAGATGAGAACAACATACTAAATAACGTGAGTGACTATGATTGAGGGGCTAACCTGCAAGCCAGCCAGGAGACCCGTTCGACCGGAGCCCTTAATGACCTAAACAGTTTAAATCTGATACCCGTTAAATCGTTCCCATCCACCAATACAACCAATTAGTTCAAATGGTAATTGTACCCACATCAGACAGCTTTAAAAATTCTCTGTGAATACCTTCAGTAATACTTGAAGGTCAAAACACAATTGGTGACACAATGTGTTAATACAATGTTGATAGAAACATTTAATAAGCGCTTAACAGTGAAATCCCCACTGTCTCGCAGAGATTTTAATAGATTTTCTTCACTGCCCACATCTGGTCCATATCCCTCCAAAACCTGTCCTATCCTTTAGGAGAAGTATGGAACTTTATTTCCTCACAACACAACTTAGGTGGTATCGTCTAATGTATTGCGTCAAATTTTTGTCTATGCACTTTAAAATAGTTGCAACTTGTTTAGCGTGAGCAGGCTGAAACTTAGTTGATGGGACATTGACAGGATTGTATTGTAAACTCAAGTCAAGTCAAAAGTCAAAAGAGTTTATTGTCATGTGTCCCTGACAGGACAATGAAAATCTTTCTTTGCATAGCACAACAGAACATAGAAGGCATTGACTACAATTCTATACATAAATACACCCATGACTTAATAAATTAATAAAGTGCAAATAACAGATGGAGGGATATTAATGTTCAGAGTTTTGTCCGAGCCAGGTTTAATAGCCTGATGGCTGTGGGGAAGTAGCTATTCCTAAACCGGGTTGTTGCAGTCTTCAGGCTCCTGTACCTTCTACCCGAAGGTAGCAGGGAGATGAGTGTGTGGCTAGGGTGGTGTGGGTCCTTGATGATGCTGCCAGCCTTTTTGAGGCAGCGACTGTGATAAATCCCCTCGATGGAAGGAAGGTCAGAGCCGATGATGGACTGGGCAGTGTTTACTACTTTTTGGAGTCTTTTCCTCTCCAGGGCGCTCAAGTTGCCGAACCAAGCCACGATGCAACCAGTCAGCAAGCTCTCTATTGTACACCTGTAGAAGTTAGAGAGAGTCTTCCTTGACAGACCAGCTCTCCGTAATCTTCTCAGGAAGTAGAGGCGCTGATGAGCTTTCTTAATAATTGCATCTGTGTTCTCGGACCAGGAAAGATCTTCACAGATGTGCACGCCCAGGAATTTGAAGCTCTTGACCCTTTCACCCATCGACCCGTTGATATAAACAGGACTGTGGGTCCCTATCCTACTCTTTCCAAAGTCCACAATCAGTTCCTTCGTTTTGCTGGTGTTGAGGGCCAGGTTGTTGTGCTGGCACCATATGGACAGTCGCTCGATCTCTCTTCTATACTCTGACTCATCCCCATCAGTGATACGTCCCACAACAGTGGTGTCGTCAGCGAACTTGATGATGGAGTTCGCGCTATGACCGGCTACGCAGTCATAAGTATAGAGTGAGTACAGCAGGGGGCTGAGCACGCAGCCCTGAGGTGCCCCCGTGCTGATTGTTATTGAGTCTGACACATTTCCACCAATACGTACAGACTGTGGTCTGTGGATGAGGAAGTCGAGGATCCAATTGCAGAGGGATGCGCAAAGACCCAGTTCTGCGAGTTTGGTAACCAGCTTGGAGGGGATGATTGTGTTAAATGCCGAGCTGTAGTCAATAAATAGCAGCCTGACAAATGAGTTTTTGTTGTCCAAGTGGTCCAGAGCGGAGTGGAGGGCCAGCGAGATCGCGTCCACCGTTGATCTGTTGTGGCGGTAAGCGAACTGCAGTGGGTCCAGGTTTTTGTCGAGGTAAGAGTTGATTTGCGCCATGATCAACCTCTCGAAGCACTTCATCACCGAGAGGTGCACTTAGAAGTGCACTTAAACTAGGGCAAGCAGGAAATTTTAAAAAATGGATTGGGTAGATATGAAAGCAAAAATTAAAATATGCTCACAAGAATATGTGAGGCAGTTGCTGATACATTATTAGCTTTCAAGCGTGTTTGAGAAGTGGGAGCTGTTTAATGGGCAGCTGGTCAGAATTCAGGATTGACATCTGCCTGTGAGGAAGAGACAAGGCTGGCTATATTCAGGAACCATTAATGACAAAAGGTGTTGTAAATTCAGTCAAAAAGTAAAAGGAACTATACCTAAAGTTTAGGAAATTGAATGCAGACAGGGTCCTTACGCATTGTAAAGGAAGTAGGAGAGAACTTAGACAATGGAGATTAAAAAGGGGTTAAAATGTCCTTGGTGAGGATTAAGGAGAATCACAAGATATACTTTAAAACTAAGAGTTTAACTAGGGAGAGGAAAGCTGTCGAAGTCTTGACCCATAATAAGATTCAAGTATTTGATTTATCAACCATCAGTTGGTTTATTTTACTGCAAAGGGAGATGTCAGAAGCTGTGATCACGTCTCCAAAGTTTGTTGGCACATCAAGATATTTATACACAAAGAAGACGACTCATGTGATGTACTAAGGTTATTTAGATCAATGTGTTAACCATCATGTCTTGCATTGGATACACAAAGAACATGACTCGTATGGTATAGATCAATGTATTAATCACATTGCTGACTTTGCATTAATCACCCAGGTTGCACAATATTGCTTGCAAAGCTAGCTTTGTGTCATGATTCCCATTGGGCTTTGCGATGCTAAAGGTTTCACCTCTACATAGGACCGCTCAAACACAATGGAGGGAATTTATGCCAGAAGAATTGGGTGAGGTACAAAACAAGTATTTTGCAGAGATTTTCACCAAGAAAAGGAACACACAGGGTAACAAGATCAGAGAGGGGTATGCTGATATCCTTGGATTTGTTGATATCACCAAGGAGGTGTAGAGTATCTTGAAGAGTATTACGGTGGATGCCCCCAGGGTCTATTTCATGTATTGGCAGAGACAAGAGAGGTGAATTTTGGTTATTTTGTTAAATGTTGATATTCTAGGACATGTTGTTATCAAGGAGAAGTTGGGTCTCTTAAAGAGCATTAAGGTTTGAGATGGAACGCCATCCCAGGTTATTGAGAGAATCAAGAGAAGGGATCACTGGGGCCTTGACAGAGATCTTTGTATTCTATCAACTACAGTTGATGTTCCGGAGGACCTGAGAATAGCCAATGTTGCTTCTCTCTTTAAGAAGGCCAGTCGAGACTAACCAGGAAATTGTACAATTGTGAGCCTTAAATCAGTGATAGGGGAAATATTGGAGAAGATTCATAGCAATAGAATCTAGACACATCTGGAAAAATATTATCTTATTAGGTATATTCAGAATACATTTGTGCAGAATAAGTAAGCTTGTCTTGTCTTACATATTTGATTACGTTTTGATGAGAGTTCAGCAAAGCTTTTGACAAGGTCCCTCATGGTAGCCTAATGCAGAAGACTAAAGCACATGAGAAATAATGTCTCAATTTCTGTTCTCTATAGGTGTTAAAGAAGGAACTGCAGATGCTGGAGAATCGAGGGTTACACAAAAAGCTGGAGAAACTCAGCAGGTGCAGCAGCATCTAAGGAGCGAAGGAGATAGGCGATGTTTCGGGTCGAAACCCTTCTTCAGACTGGTTAGAGATCAGGGAAACGAGAGATATAGACAGTGATGTGGAGAGATAAAGAACAATGAATGAAAGATATGCAAAAAAGTATCGATGATAAAGGAAACAGGCCATTGTAAGCTGTTTGTAGTGTGAAAATGAGAAGCTAGTGCGACTTGGGTGGGGGAGAGATAGAGAGAGAGGGAATGCCGGGGCCCGAGGGCTGAGGGAGAGGCGGGAAGGGGAGGAGACAGCAAGGGTTAACAGAATTGAGAAAATTCAATGTTTAAGCCCAGAGGATGCAGACTCCCCAAGCGGACTCTACAGTTCAATATCAACGAGTTTTGTTTAGTTTAATTGTAGGGAAACTGCGACTGAAAAGGAAACTTTTATTCCTCTTTTGCGGACTTTGTGATTTGTTTTAGTTTTAGAGATACAGCGAGGACACAGGCCCTTCGGCCCACCGAGTCTGCCAGACCAGCGACCCCCACACATTAACACTACCTACACACACTAGAAGCAATCACACATACCAAGCCAATTAACCTACATATCCAAAATAGACACAAAAAGCTGGAGTAACTCAGCAGAACAGACAGCATCACTGGAGAGAAGGAATGGGTGCCATTTCGTGCCAAGACCATTTTTCAGACTTGTCAGGGGAAAGAGACATGAGGGATAAAGACGATGATGTAGAGAGATAAAAGCAATGAATCAAAGATACACAAATAAGTAATGATAAAGGAAACAGGAAAAGTTAACTGTTTGTTGGATGAAATTGAGAAGCTAGTCCGCTTTGGGTGGGGGAGGGATGCAGAAGAGGAATGCCAGGGCTAGCTGAAGTGAGAGAAATCAATATTCATACCACTGGGCTGTGAGCTGCCCAAACAAATTATGAGATGCTGTTCCTCCAATTTGCGTTTAGCCTCACTCTGATGATGGAGGAGACCGAGGACAGAAAGGTCTGTGTAGGAATGGGAAGGAGAATTAAAGTGTTAAAGAAGGAACTGCTGATGCTGGAAAATGGAGGGTACACAAAAGGCTGGAGAAACTCAGCGGGTGCAGCAGCATCTAAGGAGCGAAGGAGATAGGCGACGTTTCGGGCCGAGACCCTTCTTCAGACTGATGGGAGGTGGGGGGGGCGGGGAGAAGAAAGAAAAAAGGAGGAGGAGGAACCCGAGGGCTGAGGGAGAGGTGGGAAGGGGAGGAGACAGCAAGGGTTAACAGAATTGAGAAAATTCAATGTTTAAGCCCAGAGGATGCAGACTCCCCAAGCGGAATATGAGGTGCTGTTCCTCCAATTTGCGGTGTTGCTCACTCTGGCCGCGGAGGAGGCCCAGGACAGAGAGGTCGGATACGGAATGGGAGGGGGAGTTGAAGTGCTGAGCCACCGGGAGGTCGGGTTGGTTATTGCGGACCGAGCGGAGGTGTTCGGCGAAACGATCGCCCAGCCTCCGCTTGGTCTCACCGATGTAGATCAGCTGGCATCTGGAGCAACGGATGCAGTAGATGAGGTTGGAGGAGGTGCAGGTGAACCTCTGTCAGACCTGGAAGGACTGATTGGATCCCTGAAAGGAGTGGAGGGGTGAGGTAAAGGGACAAGTGTAGCAAGGAGAATTAAAGTTTTTAGCAACCGGGAGATCAGGTTGATTCATGCGGGCTGAGCGAAGGTGTTCAGCGAAACGATCGCCCAGTCTGCGTTTGGTCTCGCCGATGTATAAGAGTCCACATCTTGAACAATGGGTACAGTAGATGAGGCTGGTAGAGGTGCAAGTGAACCTCTGCCTAACTTGAAAGGTCTGTTGGGGTCCCTGGACAGAGACAAGGGAGGCCTTATAGTGACAGGTGTTGCATCTTCTGCGGTTGCATGGGGAAGGTGCCCGGGGGAGGGGGTGGTTTGTGCGGGAAGGAATGAGTTAAACAAGGAGTAGCGGAGGGAACGGTCTCTACGGAAGGTGGAAAGGGGTGGAGATGGGAAAATGTGGCTAGTGGTGGGATCCTGTTGGATGTGGTGGAAATTTCAGAGGATTATGTGTTGTATTCGACAGCTGATGGGGTGAAACATAAAGACTAGGGGGACTCTATCCCTGTTGCAACAAGGGCAGAGCTGCGGGGTACTGAGGAGACACACGTGAGAGTCCCATCTATGATGGGAGAGGGGAACCCCGTTCCCTAAAGAATGAGGACGTCTCGGATGTCCAGGTGTGGAACATATCATTGTGGGCACAGATGTGGCGTAGACGGAGAAATTGGGAGTAGGGGATAGAGTCTTTGCAGGAAGCAGGGTGGGAAGAAGTACAGTAGACATAGTCTCCTACTCCCCATAGTGAGTCAGTAGGTTTGTGATAGACTTCAGTTGATAGTCTATCTCCTGTGATGGAGACTGTGAGATCAAGAAAGGAAAGGGAGCTGTCGGAGATGGTCCAAGTAAATTTGAGTGCAGGATGGAAGTTGGTGGTGAAGTTGATGAAGCACGGGTGCAGGAGGTAGCACTGATGCAGTTGTCAATGTAACAGAGACAGAGTTCGGGGATAGGGTCAGTGTATGCCTGGAACAGGAATTATTCAATTCACTGGATGAATTTCAAAGAGAGTCAGATAGAGCTCTCGGGGCTTGCAGAATCAAGGGGTATGGGGAGAAGGCAGGCACAGGTTACTGATTGTGGATGATCAGCCATGATCATAATCACGGTGATGTCTTGAAAGGCCAAATGGTCTCCTCCTACACCTATTTTCTATGTATCAAACACAGAGGCAGGCATAGCTGGGGCCCATGCCCATAGCTACGCCTTGGACATGGAGGAAGTGGGAGGAATCGAATGGGAATTTGTTAAGGGTGAGGACCAGCTCCGCTAGGTGGAGTAGAGTGTTAATAGAGGAAATTTGGATGACTCTGTGGTCAAGGAAGAAACAGAGGGCTTTGAGGCCTTCCTGATGGTGACTGAAGGTGTAAAGCGATTGAACAGCCGGAGTAAAGATGAGGCAGTGGGGGCTCGGAAAGTGGAAGTCATTAACGGGACACAGGGATGTGAGGTGTCTTGGGCATAGGTCGGGAGAGATTGGACCAGGTGAGGGATGGGATGGAGTCGGGGTACATGGAGATCATTTCCGTGGGACAGGAGCAGGCAGAAACAATGGGTGTGCCAGGGCAGTTGTGGTTGTGGATTTTTGGGAGAAGGTAAATCCGGGCTGTGCGGGGCTGGGAAATGATAAGGTTGGAGGCTGCAGAAGGCAGACAGCCAGAAGTGATGAAATCAGTAATGGTGTTTGAGATAGTGGCCAGGTGCTCGTCTATGGGGTCATAGTCCAAGGATAAGTAGGAGGAGGTGTCAGAGTAGTCATCTGGCCTCAGCTTGCAAGACCACCACAGCACCTCCCTTGTCGGCGGGTTTGATGATGATGTTGGGGTTGTTGCAGAGTCAGCAGAGGGCTGTATGTTCAGAGATGGTGAGGTTATAGTAGGTGAGGTGAGTGATACAAATGATTCTTACATTGAGATAGCACTGTCTCACTGGGCCAAATGAACTTCTTCCAAGCTGTTAGAAATCTGCGATTTTGCCATGAAGAACTTGATAAAATACTTGAAGTGAATAGAGTTAATAATAGTGTAGGAATGAAATGAATGCCTCTGCTTATATAAGGAGTGCTAATTTTAAATAATGTCAATAAACCCTAATGCCCAAGAGGGGATTCATATCCAACACTGCTGCTGACAGAATGTTTAGACTTTACTCAATGTATTAATCATTTACAACAGTTTACTTCCACGGGGGCATGTTGGCTACAACAAAATGCTATTGAAACAACATTGCTGGCAATACCATGTGAGTTAATGCTGTTAATTTGAACAGTTAAAAAACAATTTAATAATGTCATGACTGAAAGTGCTCCTGGCTCATGATTCTCAATAATGCTTTTTGTTTTCACCCGTTCTGCCATTTTCAATGACAATGTACAAATTCCTCAGATCCACCTGCCCTTGTAGCCAGTTTAGCACTGAGCTACTCCAGCATTTTGTGTCTATCTACAGTGGAAACCAGCATCACAGTTCCTTCCTACACATAGACACATCGAAAATACGTGCAGGAGTCGGCCGTTCAGCCCTTCGAGCGATCAACATGATCATGGCTGATCATCCAAAATCAGCATCCCATATCCCTTGATTCCCTAAGGGCTAAATCTAACTCTATCTTGAAAACATCCAGTGAATTGGCCTCCACTGCCTTCTGTGTCAGAGAATCCCACAGATTCACAACTCTCTGGGTGAAAAGGTTTTTCCTCATCTCAGTCCTAAACGGCCTACCCTTTATTCTTAAACTGTGACCCCGGTTCTGGACTCCCCCAACATCGGGGACATTTTTCCTGCATCTCCCCTGTCCAACCTTCTAAGAATTTTATATGTTTCTATAAGATTCCCTCTCATCCTTCCAAATTCCAGCAAATACAAGCCCAGTTAACCCATTCTTTCATCATATGTCAGTCCCACCATCCTGGGAATTAACCTGGTGAACCTACGCTGCACTCCCTCAACAGCAATAATGACCTTCCTCAAATTAGGAGACCAAAATTGCACACAATACTCCAAGTGCGGTCCCACCAGAGCCCTGTACAACTGCAGTAGGACCTTCTTGCTCCGAAACTCACATCCTCTCGCAATGAAGGCCAACATGCCATTGGCTTTCTTCACTGCCTGTCGTACCTGAATGCTTACCTCCAATAACTGATGTACAATACAATACGATATGATACGATGTTACTTTATTGTCAGAGCCAGTCTGAAATTTGTTTTGCCTTACAGCCATACAAATAAAATAAAGAACACAGCACACAATAGAGTCCAAGATAAAACATCCCCACACAGCAAAATCAAAGATTCCCACTGTGAGGGAAGGCACCAAAGTCAGTCATCTTCCTCTGTTGTTCTTAATGTTCACCCGTGGACGGGGCTTCCCGAGCTCTCCGCAGTCGCTCCGATATTCGGGCCCGCCCGCCCGGCGGGATGATGGAACTCCGACCTCGAAACGGGAGAACAACGTCCGCGGCTTGGCCCTCCGAATCGGCCGCCTCCGACCAGAGTTTCCTCATGGCTCCCGAAGTCCACAGGCCACGCTGGGCGGAGATTCACGTTTGTGGCCCTCGGCAAAGGATCCCAGGGACTCCGCGATGTTGAGGTCAGCGCCGTCCGTGTTACATAGAAAATAGGTACAGGAGGAGGCCATTCGGCCCTTCGAACCAGCACATGGCTGATCACAATGAATGGCATTGGGAGCTCTTCAAACCTCAGCTCCGCGATTTTGGAGCAGGGGGCCCAGCACTTCAGAGCTTCAAATGGCGATCAAGGTAGGCATCGCTCTGCTCCGCTCCACTGCTGAAGCTTTGTTTTGATCCCCGGCAGGAAAGGCCACTCCAATCCAGATGGTATCCCGCAAGGAGGGGGGGCGAGGACGTTACTCGGAGAACAGTCGCGTCCTCGCCAGGAAGCAGGTCCCCCCTTACCCTACCCCCCTCCCCCACATAGAAAAAGTAAAGAAACTCCAAAACACACTTTTAAGACAAACTAAAATTAAAAAAAGATAGGAAAAAAACGGACAGACTGTAGGCAGAGGCTGCCTGCCTTCAGTGCGGCACCCCCAGGTGTCGTTGCGCCTCCCCTTCTCCTAATCTGACAGCATTCAGGTAATAATCTGTCTTCCTGTACTTGCCACCAAACTGGATAACCTCACATTTATCCACATTCTACTGCACCTGCCCACTGACCCAACCTATCCAAGTCACCCTGCACCCAACAGGGTCGTCACATTGACGACTGCTTTGGTGTCACCTCCTGCACCCACGCAGAACTGACTGACTTCATCCATTTCACCACCAACTTCCATCCGGCACTCAAATATACTTGGACCATTTCCGACATTTCCCTACCATTCCTTGACCTCACCATCTCTATTGCAGGTGATACACTCCTGACTGACATCCACTACAAACCAACTGACTCCCACAGCTACCTGGACTACTCTTCCTCCCACCCTGCTTCCTGTAAGGACTCCATCCCCTATTCCCAATTCCTCCGTCTACGCCGCATCTGCTCCCAGGATGACGTGTTCCACACCAGGTCATCGCAAATGTCCTCGTTCTTCAGAGAACGGGGTTTCCCCTCCCCCACTATAGATGAGGCTCGCACCAGGGTCTCCTCCATACCCCGCAACACTGCCCTCTCTCCCCATTCCCCCACTCACAACAAGGGCCGAGTCCCCCTGGTCCTCACCTTTCACCCCACCAGCCAGCGCATACAACAGATAGTCCTCCGCCAGTTTCGTCACCTCCAACGTGACCCCTCCACTCGCCACATCTTCCCATCTCCCCCCCTGTCTGCCTTCCGCAAAGACCGCTCCCTCCGCAACTCCCTTGTCAATTCTTCCCTTCCCTCCCGCTCCACTCCTTCCCCGGGCACTTTCCCTTGCAACCGCAAGAGATGCTACACTTGTCCCTTCACCTCCCCCATCCACTCCTTTCAGGGACCCAAGCAGTCATTCCAAGTCCGACAGAGGTTCACCTGCACCTCCTCCAACCTCATCTACTGCATCCGTTGCTCCAGATGCCAGCTGATCTACATCGGTGAGACCAAGCGGAGGCTGGGCGATCGTTTCGCCGAACACCTCCGCTCGGTCCGCAATAACCAACCCGACCTCCCGGTGGCTCAGCACTTCAACTCCCCCTCCCACTGCGTATCTGACCTCTCGGTCCTGGGCCTCCTCCACGGCCAGAGTGATCAACACCGCAAGTTGGAGGAACCGCACCTCATATTCCGCTTGGGGAGTCTGCATCCTCTGGGCTTAAACATTGAATTTTCTCAATTCTGTTAACCCAGACTGCCTCCCCCCCACCTCTCCCTCAGCCCTCTGGCCCTGACATTCCTTCTCCATCTCCCCCCCCCCCCCTCCCCAGTCGCACTAGCTTCTCATTTTCACACCACAAACAGCTTACAATGGCCTGCTTCCTTTGTCACCAATACGTTTTTGCATATCTTTCACTCATTGTTCCTGATCTCTCCACATCACTGTTTATATCTCTCGTTTCCCTGATCCCTGACCAGTCTGAAGAAGGGTCTCGACCCGAAACGTCGCCTATCTCCTTCGCTCCTTAGATGCTGCTGCACCCGCTGAGTTTCTCCAGCTTCTTTTGTAACCCTGCACCCAACAGTATGAGAATAAGGAGTAGGCCATTTGGAACAGGTGAGGTAAAACTTTTTCACACAGAGAGTTGTGAATTTGTGGAATTCACCGCCTCAGAAGGCAGTGGAGGCCGATTCACTGGATGCATTCAAAAGAGAGTTAGATAGAGCTCTTAGGGCTAACGGAATCAAGGGACATGGGGAGAAGGCAGGAATGGGACACTGATTGGGGCTGATCAGCCATGATCACATTGAATGGCGGTGCTGGCTCGAAGGGCCTAATGGCGCACTCCTGCACCTATTGTCTATGTATCTATGTATCACACTGCCACCCAGCTTTGTGTCATCCACAAACTTAAAAATGTTATATTTAATTCCCTTGTCTAAATCATTTATATATATTGTAAACAACGGTCCCAGCACCGAGCCTTGCGGCACTCCACTGGTCACGCCTGCCATTCTGAAAATGCCATTAACTCCTATGCTTTGTTTCCTGTCTTCCAACCAGTTCTCTATCCATGTCAATACCCTACCCCAAATACCTTGGGCTTTAATCCCTTGTGTGACACCTTGTCAAAGGCTTTTTGAAAGTCCAGATACACCACATCCACTGGCTCTCCCTTATCCATTCTACTTGGTACATCCTCAAACAATTGCAAAAGATTAGTCGAACAAGATTTCCCATTCCCAAATCCCTGACTTTGAATGCCATCACTGCTTTCCAAATGCGCTGCTATAACATCTTTAATAATAGACTCCAGCATCTTTTGCACTACTGATGTAAGGCTGATTGGTCTATAATTCCCCGTTTTCCCTCTCCCTCCACTCTCCCTCTCTCTGTTCCACTGCTGCTAAGAAGGTAATGCTTTTTATGTGACAAAAATCAAGTGCTACCCAAAGGTCAAAGACGTTCTTACACTGTATTTTCTGCCATGGCACTTTGGGGGAACGTTGGGGGAATGTGAGTTGTGAATCGGCTGCCTATCAACTCACTCACACACATTCATATCTGTCAAATTCTAAACAAATGCTGTGATTAAAATCTGCAGCCTTTGATTGAGTAGACTTTTCACAATATCAACCAATGTTACAAAACTTACCTTTAGCGGTGCTGGAGTTCTGCCGCTGACCGTGTGCGCGACTTTGGCGCCTTTAAGCGGGGGGGGGCGGGGTTGAAATGCGGTTTTCCCCTTGCAATCCGGAGCTTTATTTTCTCGGAGCGCGATCTATTTTTGGAGATTCGTTCCCACTGCCGGTAAGTCCGTTTTTTAAAATAAATCGTCCGACTATTTAATTGCTGCAGTAAAATAAAAATTAGCTCCCAATGCCGTGAACGCCGACTACGGGGACCGATTTTACGTAGGGGACAGGTAAGTGAAAGCTGTTTATTTTTACATATAAACTTGATTTTTAGGGGACTTTAATCAATATTTCATGTTGCGAAACGGTGAATTAGTCCGCTGTCAGAATTTTTCCTGCTGATATGGGGTTTAAATTCACCGCAACCACAATGTTCCAATGCAGCGCGTTCCATAAAATCCCACTCGCAAGCTGTTTAAAATGCCCATTAATTTACGGGCATTAAACACTGAATTCCTTCAATTTGGCTTATAAATTAATGACGATTAGATTTAAAAATCATATTTTATTGTGCAATATTGTGTGACTGTTAATTGGACACTTAGGCTTTAATTTTTTTTTTTTTTTTTCCTTAAGAAATTGATAAATGTTTAGATCTAGTAATTGAATTTTGTAATTGGCTACAATTGGGTAACTAACTAATTATATGCTTTCATTTCAGGTCATCCAAGTAAGATTGTTTCATATTTGTTTCAGAATACTTCAATCTATAATAACTGAAAATTTCTTTCAGTTCTCTTAAATTTTAAGGAAGTTATGGGCTTTTGACTGTCCTTGATCACAACTTTTGTGTTAAGTCAATAGAAAAGCAATAGGAAGCAAGTTGCTAATTTCCGAGTATGAAAATGGCCCTAACTTTTTTAATACTGAAGATATGAAAATGAATTAGGTGTCAAATTAAACTTCTTTTTATGCTTTATCTGATGGGATAAATTGCAGACTTGATTTTTTAAATCTCAAAATTTTGTAACATTGCTACAATGATTCCTCAATTGTAGGAAGGAACTGCAGATGCTGGATAGACACAAAAAGCTGGAGTAACTCACCGTAACAGGCAGCATCTCTGGAGGGAAGGATTGGGTGATGTTTTGTGTCATGTACATTCTTCAGACCCTTTGACATTAATTTCTCAATGTCACATAAACAAAAACTGCAGATAGAACATAGACACTTAACCATAAAACAGTACAGCTCAATCTAGTACAAAGTCTCTGGCTGTCTCCCCTATCTATGCCATTTATAATGTTATACACCTATCAGGTCTTTCCTCAGCTGGAGAGATACCAATCGAAGTTATTCCAACCGCTCCATACAGCTAATGGCCTCTAATACAGGTCGCTGATCCACAGCTTCCCGCAACAGTTCTCCTTAGTTCTCCTGCGTTCCGGCAGACCCTCACTCTGATGCTGCCGACTGCCGACCAGCATGAGGCCAGGACCACTGAAGCAGCTGCCGGCCCGTACCACCACCACCACCACCACCACCACCACCACCACCACCACCACCAGCACCACCCCAGCGCTACCAGACCGGACCTAGTATCACCGCCGCTGATGCACCAACAACCCACACAGCGTTTTCTGCTGTTTCCAGACTGCGCCTGCCGCTGCCAATGCCACTGCCGAACCTTCCCTACCCTCCAGCCGCCCGCAGGATCCACCGATCGTTGCCTGTCACCCAGCCACCAGCTGGCCAGAACTGTCGGCAAACCGGGATTCCAGGCCCAGCTCCAAGCCAGGGAGCCTCCACATTGCCAGCCCCAACAACACAATGTGGACTGACTCCCCTCCACAGTAAGACCACTGCTCTCCCCCCAGCTCCCTCACCCTCCACGCCCAACATAGAAGCTCGGAAATGTCACGACTGGATCCCAAAGCCTTCGAACCACACTCCTCCGAAACCTCACCCTTACACTACCCCTCACACCCCTCCCCTCTCAGCCCCCATCATCCCCTCCACAGTACCTCCCCGCAGCCTCACTCCATTCTTCTGCCCCCCCCCCCCCCCCCCCCGACCCCAGAATCAGTGCTGTCGTGTTTTCACCATCCCCTTTGACCCGTGTAGAGCACTTCTTCCAATGCCTCGGCCTCCAGGCTTTTTTTGTGGAAAAGCCTTCTCCCATCTCCAACAACTTCCCTCCCCTTGTACCCCCCTGTTGGCCTTCTACCCTCTGTGGCCACTTTTATTTCCAACTGCTGTTGCGACATTAACCATCGTGGCCTTTCTATTCCCTCAGGTCTGAGTCCCACTCCAATCTCACCCCCTCTGAACACATAGCCCACCGCTCACTTTTGAACAGTCCTCACATTATTATTAACAAAAGAGGCAGCGTTGTATTCTAGCAAGCTGGCTTCTACCATGCTGAGCCAAGGCACCAGCTTTCGGACGCCTCCTCATACCTACCCCTTGACCATGACCCCATAAATCAAAACCAGGCCAAAAGGCAGACTGAAGAAGGGTCTCAACCTGAAATATCACCTACCCATGTTCTCCTGACCCACTGTGTTGCTCCAGCACTCTGTATCCTTTCAGCATTCTGATAAATCCCTTCAAAGCCTCCACATCCACAAAGGGGCGACCACGGCTGCAACAGTACTCCAAATACAGCCTAACTAAAGTTTTATAAAGGAGCTTGACTTCTGTACTCATCCTCAAATGAAGAATGCAAGCTTGCTATTTGCCTTCTTTACCGCTCTATTTACTTGTGTTGCCACTTTCAGAAAGCTATTCTAGACAGAGTACAGAGTAATAAGGTAGGGTTAGTTAGTAGTCTTGTTGTGTGTGGCCCCTTGGGCAAGAGTGACCATAATATGGTTGAGTTCTTCATTAGGATGGAGAGTGACATTGTTTATTCAGAAACAAGAGTTCTGAACTTAAAGAACGTTAACTTTGAGGGAAAGAGACGTGAATTGGCCAAGGTAGACTGGCAAGTGATTCTTAAAGGGTTGACAGTGGATATGCAATGGAAGGTATTTAAAGACTGCATGGATGAACTACAACAATTGTTCATCCCAGTTTGGCAAAAGAATAAATCAGGGAAGGAAGTGCATCCGTGGATAACAAGAGAAATCTGGGATAGTATCAAAACAAAAAGATGAAACATACAAATTAGCCAGAACAAGCGCCTACCATAGGACTGGGAGAAATTCCAGCCTTCCAGGAAGAGTCCAGCAGAGGAGGATAAAGTGCTTAATTAGGGAAAATAGATTATGAAAGAAAACTGGCAGGGAACATAAAAACGGACTGCAAAAGTTTTTCTAGATATGTGAAGAGAAAAAGGTTAGTTAAAACAAATGTAGGTCCCTTGCAGGTGAATTGATCATGGGGAACAAGGACATGGTAGACCAATTGAATAACTACTTTGGTTCTGTCTTCACAAAGGAAGACATAAATAATCTGCCGGAAATAGCAGGGGACCCGGGGTCAAAAGATGGAGGAACTGAGTGAAATCCAGGTTAGCCGGGAAGTGGTGTTTGGTAAATTGAATGGATTAAAGGCCGATAAATCCCCAGGGCCAGATAGGCTGCATCTCAGAGTACTTCCGGAAGTAGCCCCAGAAATAGTGGATGCATTAGTGATAATTTTTCAAAACTCTTTAGATTCTGGAGTAGTTCCTGAGGATTGGAGGGTAGCTAATGTAACCCAATTTTTTAAAAAAGGAAAGGAGAGAGAAAACGGGGAATTACAGACCAGTTAGTCTAACATCGGTAGTGGGGAAAATGTTAGAGTCAGTTATTAAAGATGGGATAGCAGCACATTTGGAAAGCGGTGAAATCATTGGACAGTCAGCATGCATTTATGAAAGGTAAATCATGTATGACGAATCTTATAGATTTTTTTGAGGATGTAACTAGTAGAGTGGATAAGGGAGAACCTGTGGATGTGTTATATCTGGACTCTCAGAAGGCTTTCGACAAGGTCCCACATAAGAGATTAGCATACAAACCTAAAGCACATGGTATTGGGGGTCCAGAATTGATGTGGATAGAGAACTGGCTAGCAGACAGGAAGCAAAAAGTAGGAGTAAACGGGTCATTTTCAGAATAGCAGGCAGTGACTAGTGGGGTACCGCAAGGCTCAGTGCTGGGACCCCAAGCTATTTACAATATATATTAATGATCTGAATAAGGGAATTGAATGCAACATCTCCAAGTTTGCTGATGACATGAAGCTGGGGGGCAGTGTTAGCTGTGAGGAGGATGCTAGGAGGCTGCAAGGTGACTTGGATAGGCTGGGTGAGTGGGCAACTGTTTGGCAGATGCAGTATAATGTGGATAAATGTGAGGTTATCCACTTTGGCGGCAAAAACAGGAGGGTAGATTATTATCTGAATGGTGGCCGATTAAGAAAACGGGAGATGCAACGAGTCCTGGGTAGGCATGCAGGTGCAGCAGGCTGTGCAGAAAGCGAATGGTATGTTGGCATGTATAGCAAAAGGATTTGAGTACAAGAGCAGGGAGGTTCTACTGCAGTTGTACAGGGTCTTGGTGAAGCCACACCTGGAATATTGTGTACAGTTTTGGTCTCCTAATCTGAGGAAATACATTCTTTCCATAGGGGGAGTACAGAGAAGGTTCACCAGACTGATTCCTTGGATGGCAGGACTTCCATATGAAGAAAGACTGGATAGACTCGGCTTGTACTCACTGGAATTTAGGAGATTGAGGGGGGATCTTATGGAGGCTTACGAAATTCTTAAGGGGTTGGACAGGCTAGATGCAGGGAGATTGTCCCCGATGTTGGGGAACTCCAGAACTAGGGGTCACAGTTTAAGGATAAGGGGGAAGTCTTTTAGGACCGAGATGAGAAGATATTTTTTCACACACAGTGTGGTGAATCTGTGGAATTCTCTGCCACAGAAGGTAGTTGAGGCCAGTTCATTGGCTATATTTAAGAGGGAGTTAGATGCGGCCCTAGTGGCTAAAGGGATCAGGGGGTATGGAGAGAAGGCAGGTACGGGATACTGAGTTGGATGATCAGCCATGATCATATTAAATGGTGGTGCAGGCTCGAAGGGCCGAATGGCCTGCTCCTGCACCTATTTTCTATGATTCTATGATTCTATGGACCTGAGCCCTTCTGTACATTTATGCTAACTTGCCATGAACAGAGTCTTCCCATTATATTTCCCCTTCCCCTTGACCTCCCTAGTTGCAACAGCTCACACTTGCTCAGATTACACTTTATTATCATTTCTCCATCCATATCTGTAAATGTTATAAATCCCACTTTATCCTTTGACATTATTGCTCACTGTCCACAACTTCTCCAATGTTGGTGTCATATGCAAATTTGCTAACCCATCCATTTACATTTGTGTCTAAGGCATTTGTATATATCACAAACCACTAATGTCGCAGCACAGATCCCCTAGGACACCTATGGTCACAGAGATCCAGCCAGAATAACACCCTTCCACATTACCTTCTGTCTTTTCCAGGTAAGCCAGTCCTGAATCTAAATCTGAATTTCGGTGATCAATTACAAGACAGGGATCAGTGACAGAAACAATACATTGTTATCCGTTTGCTCATAATATACTTATAGAAGCTTTAAGGATTTTCCTTTATCTTGTCTGTCTCATATCCTCCTTTTTACCTTTCTGATTTCCCTCTTAATTGAATTAAATTTCTTATATTCCTCTAGGACATATGCTTCTTTTTTTCTGATGAGAGCCTTGATACATGCCACCAACTAGAGTCCCCTCAACCTGCCTGGGATGTCAGGACTTTCATATGAGGAAAGATTGGATAGACTCGGCTTGTACTCGCTGGAATTTAGAAGATTGAGGGGGGATCTTATAGAAACTTACAAAATTCTTAAGGGGTTGGACAAGCTAGATGCTGGAAGATTGTTCCCGATGTTGGGGGAGTCCAGAACAAGGGGTCACAGTCTAAGGATAAGGGGGAATTCCTTTAGGACCGAGATGAAGGAAACATTCTTTACGCAGAGAGTGGTGAGTCTCTGGAATTTCATTTCGGAGTCACGTGAGTGACTTCGTGAAGAGCCCGCCGGCGCGCATGCTCGACATATCGTCGTAACGCGTTGCTGCGACGGCTGGCGGTGGAGCGCGCTCCTCGCCAGCCCTTCATAAGGGGCCACGGAGGTGAGTATTCCACCTTTAGTTGGTGGTCCTTGTTGTCTGATTATGTCTTGCAGCAAGGACATGGATGGGAGTTCGAAGGGCCGGAGGACGTCAGGACGAGTTCGCCGGTCAACAGTTCCGGGGCCTTTACCATCGGCAGTACCTGCAGCGCAGGCCGGGACTCAGGCGGAGATGTGGGTAAGCCCTGTGTTCACAGGTCCAGATCCGCCAGCACACCACAGCTCGGAGAAGTTCGATGAGGAGGAGTGTGGTGTGCCGCCAGAGCAGGGGGACCCTGCCATGGCAGTCAGGTCGTCAGCGGGCTCGCTGGCGACCTCGAGCAGGGCACGTGCCGTTGCACGGCCTGTTCCACTCAGCCCTCCGAGAAGGGGGAGGGGAGGAGCCCAGAAGCCTAACACTGTTAGGGCTAAGGCATTGCCTGTCGCGGAGGAGCGGTCAGGTTCCAGGGCGAGACCCGGGGCGGCTGTGAGGTCCAGCCGGCACACCCCGACTCTCGACGCCGGGACGGGTCGGTCGAGTCGGGTCTCGTCACGGTCGCCGAGCCCCCCATGGTGGGTGGGCGAGACCATGCGTCGGCAACGTCCACGATGTGGGCAGCCGGCAAGACTGCGCGGGCCCCAGGCAGCCATGCTTCGGCTGGTGCCGACACCTCGCCGCAAGTGCCCTTGGTGGCAGCGGCTTCAGCTCTCGCTAAACGGAGGCGATTGAACACGCCCGCGCAGGAATCGCGCAGTTTCGCCTCGGCGGCTGTTAGCGACAACTACCGGCACCGGCAGGGCCTCGACGAGGTGCGGGCCGATGACAGGAGCCCGGTTTTCTTTTCAGAGCCGGAGGACTCCGACCACCTGAGTGTTCAGGGTGAAGGGCGTATTGACCGTATGGAGCGGCTGCTGGAGCTCCTGCTTCAACGTCAACAACAGCAGGGCAGCAACAGGCACAGGGCGTCTTCACCAACATCTACTATCAGCCTGGAGCAGCAGGAGGAGGAGGTTCTGGTGGATCCCGTACCACCTCCGTTGGAGGTGCCAGCGGAGGAACTCTTGGATGTGGCGACCAAATTCGCGGCCCCACATACGGCTGGTCTTCCTCTAAATACAAAGCTGGCAGCCACAGTGGACTTTCTTAATAATCAGGTGCTGCAGGAAGAAGTCCTCATCCAGGCTATGAGCCGTCACAAGGCTCCATCAAACTGCAACTCCCTCAACGTGCCTGTGGTCAATACGCCAATATGGGGCAACATCAGTGCGGCTATCCGTCAACAAGAGCTAAAATTGCAGCGGATCCTGAAGCTCCTCACGGCCGGTATAACGTCGGTGGACGGGGACGAACTGAATTTGGACCAGGAAGATGCTCTGGCCTTATTGTGCGCGACCCAGCACGAAATCAACGGGTTTCGCAAAAACAGCATCCGCCCAGCACTCAACCCGAAGTTTGCAGGATTGTGCAAACCACCGCCGCCGCCGCCGCCCCGTCAGCTCTTTGGGGAGGACCTCTCGAAGAGAGTCAAAGAGCTTGACGAACAAGCCAAAACGGTGGGGATCATGCGCTCTAAGAGTGCCCCCACACCATCCGGCTCAAAAGCTCCATACATTCGCTCACGAGGGTCGGCCAGTGCCTCGACGAGGACTCACCCTCTAGCTCCACAACGACAACAGCACCAGAACCAGCACCCAAGGGTCTTTTTTAGGACAGGGTCGGCAGAGACCTTTGTGGAAATCGAAGACGCCGCGCCCTCAAGCCAACCCAGCACCTCCACGGCCACCCACACGTGTCAAGGACCGCCGGTAACCACGGAGGTGAGGGGGTCTGGTTCTCTTTTTTCTCTCTGTTTAACTTCCCATGTTGGTGGTCGTTTACGGTTGTTTTTGGATGCATGGGGTAATTTTACTGGTGATGAGTATGTGTTGCGGAATATTCAGGGGCATAAAATTGAGTTTATTAATGGCGACATTCCTCCATCCCAGCACATGCCTGGTCGTACGTTCAAATTGTCTGCTGCAGAACAGGCAGCAGGTTATAAGGAAATTTTAAGTCTGGAACAGAAGGGCGTGATTGAGAAAACGGTGCATGAGCCAATTGAATTTGTTTCGAACATATTTACTAGACCTAAGAAGGATGGAGGCTGTCGTGTCATTATTGATCTAACCCGTTTGAATACGTTTGTAACATATACTCATTTTAAAATGGATACGTTTGAAACAGCCAAATCATTGATTTCTCATGGCTGCTTTATGGCATGCATTGATTTAAGGGATGCATATTATTCAGTATCCATCCAGAAATATGATAGAAGGTTTTTGAAATTTATCTGGATGGGGCAACTTTGGCAGTATAAGGCTTTGCCTAATGGGCTCACTACAGCCCCTCGATTGTTCACTAAATTGGTGAAGCCAATCATGGCTTATTTGAGACAACGACATCATATAGTTATGGCCTATTTAGATGATGTCTTTATTGTGGGCCACACCCTGCAATTGGCTGAACAGGGTGTTGCAGCTGCTGTCAATATATTTCAACAATTAGGATTCATTGTCCATCCAGAGAAATCGAAGTTCTGCCCTGCCCAGGTAATTGATTACCTAGGGTTCACGGTGAACTCAATGAGCATGAGGATAACTATACCAATTAATAAAATTGAGGAAGTCACTCAGGTGTGCAGAGATTTAATTGGCACCAATATACCATCGATTCGGCATACAGCCACAGTAATTGGCAAGCTAGTGGCTTTGTTTCCGGCAGCACGATATGGACCTTTGCATTATCAGAATTTGCAAAGAGCTAAAATTATTGCGTTAAAACGGAACGCTGGTCATTACGATCGATCAATGCAGCTGCCGTCCGAAGCGATAACTGAGTTGCAATGGTGGGTGTGTCACATTAGCAACTCATTTAAGCCTGTTAGGGAGGCTAATCCGGTGGTATATTTGCAGACTGATGCAAGCTCCAATGGCTGGGGAGCTACTGATAATTGCTCTAGTTGTGGGGGCAGATGGGACACCCTTGAGGCATCGATGTTGTTGACTCAAGGGATTAACTATTTGGAGTTGCTGGCAGCATTCCACGGACTTCGTGCATATTGTTCCAAGCTTGTTGGAGCACACGTCCGTCTCCAAATAGACAACACCACAGCTGTGGCATATTTAAACCATATGGGTGGTACCAGGTCAGTTTCGTGTGACAACTTGGCTAACTCAATTTGGCTCTGGTGTGTTCAAAAAGACATTTGGATTTCAGCTACCTATTTGCCAGGTGAGCTTAATACTGTGGCGGACACCAGGTCACGCAAATTTAATGACAACATTGAATGGATGTTGCATCCTGAGATTTTTTCTAAAGTCACAGCCAAATTTGGTAAACCGGACATTGACCTTTTTGCGTCACGGCTAAACCATCAGGTACCAGCCTACATTTCATGGGAACCAGATCCTGGGGCAATAGCGCTAGATGCATTCTCGCTGGACTGGGGGAATTGGTTTTTCTATGCCTTCCCTCCGTTTTGCCTCATCAGTCGGGTATTGCGAAAGATTCAGGCAGATGCGGCCAAGGGCATCCTTATTATACCCGACTGGCCCACACAGCCTTGGTATCCGGTGGTCTTTGACATGCTCAACGAACCTTGGGTCCTTTTGAGGGGTTGCCCACAATTGGTTACTCACCCTGTCTCAGGGGAGCCACATCCCTGCCATGGCTATTTAAATTTGTTGGCTTGCAGGTTCTGAACAGGCCGTTAGTCCAATACGGCCTCTCGGCTCGGACCATGGATACCATCGGGGCGTCGTGTCGAGAGTCCACAAGGCGAAGATACCGCTCGCATATTAAGAAGTGGGAAGCCTACTGCAGCCGCTCTCGCATCACGTACGATGACGTGACAATAACCGACGTCCTGGAATTCCTCGCGGGGTTGCACCATGATGAACACTTAAGTTACAGTGCCATCAACAGCGCCAGAAGTGCGCTATCATTCTACCTCAAGATTGGGGTAGGATCCAACAGGCTAGTGTCCAGACTCATGCGGGGTATATTCAATATGAATCCGCCTACACCACGCTATAATATCACCTGGGATGTCAGGGACGTATTAACCCTGCTCAGGACGTGGTCTCCCATGGAAGGGCTCCAACTGGACCAACTCACCATGAAGCTGGTGATGTTACTAGCGCTGACTTCAGCTCAGAGGGTACAGACACTACACAAACTTCGTGTCGACAGAATGACATCTACCCCTACAGAAGTAGTCTTTTTCATTGACGAGCTACTAAAGCAGCATAGACCTGGGTGCACAGGGCTGCAGCTGAAGTTCCCGGCATACCCCGCAGATGCTAGGCTATGTTTAGCCTCACATATCCGCCACTATGTCAAGGTGACGGCACGCATCAGAGGAATGGAGAGATACCTGCTTGTCACTCATAAGAGACCTCATCATCGAGTGACAGTCCAGACGATATCCAGGTGGCTTCGAGTCGTCTTGGGTAAGTCAGGTATCGACACTAATGTGTTCAAGTCTCATTCCACCAGGGCTGCATCGACGTCAGCGGCGAGGGTCATGGAGGTGCCCATGGACCAAATTCTCGCCACAGCAGGATGGGCGAATGAAGCTGTGTTCCAGCGTTTTTATAACAAGCCTGTTGCTGCTCCTCTACAGTTCGCGGAAGCCGTGCTGAATGCAGGTCAAGAACGTGGAGATGTCCCCGCATGAGGGGTTTTGATTTGTTATTAATAAATATGCTCTTGTTTTGCAGTATGAACTATTGAGCCAGTTTGTCCTCCCATCCATCCCTGGTAGTGGTGTGTCAGCATGGACGTGGTCCAGGGCGTGTAATCACAGAAGCTTTGAAGTCTTCACGAAGTCACTCACGTGACTCCGAAATGAAATAGTAAGATTGAACGAGAACTTACCAGTTCGAAGGTTGATCTTTATTTTATGAGGAGTCGAAGTGAGGGATTTCGTGCCCTCCTCGCCCAACCCTCAATCACCTTCATCTGGTAATCTTAGTCAATTCAATCATACTATGCGAAGTCATTTCTATTGTTGGTTCTGTGATTCCACGCCGCTACTTTGAAGTATGTCGAGCATGCGCGCCGGCGGGCTCTTCACGAAATCCCTCACTTCGACTCCTCATAAAATAAAGATCAACCTTCGAACTGGTAAGTTCTCGTTCAATCTTACTATTCTCTGCCACAGAAGGTAGTTGAGGCCAGTTCATTGGCTATATTTAAGAGGATTTAGTGTGGCACTTGTGGCTAAAGGGATCAGGGGGTATGGAGAGAAGGCAGGTACGGGATACTGAGTTGGATGATCAGCCATGATCACATTGAATGGCGGTGCAGGCTCGAAGGGCCGAATGGCCTACTCCTGCACCTATTTTTCTATGTTTCTATGTTTCTATGCCAACCTTGCCCATCACTCCAGCACATAAGCTGAGTTCACACAATCTTATCCTTAAAAGCCTCCCAATTGCCAGGCGTCCCTTTTCCTGCACACAACACTTCTTATCAAATTTTATTTGGAAGCATGCAGATGGCAGAAACCCAATAATGCGAGAACCAGCAGTTACATTTCCCCACATCTAATCTCTGAGATGTGAGTAGGAATAGTGCTCTGGAACAAGGAATGGCCTAGGAGCAACTTGCGGCCAATTCATTCTTCAGCTCGGGGGGATTAAGCCTCTTCTCCACCTACCATATAGAGCAGTACTCACATAGTGGTTATAAAGAAAGCCTTAGCTGACTTTTGGATGGTTAATCAGTCAGAGCAAACCATGTTTTGTCATTCAATTACAATGGTGCATGAGGAAGGCTTTCAAAAAAGGAAAAATAACAAAACCAAGTGCATTGGCCCTTCTTGCTCTGCAATGAAAACACATGGCATGGAGCAATCCTCCAGCACAAAGGCATGCCTCATCTCTTGTTTTCTTTTCCCGTGCCTTACAAAGATAGCATCGGCAACCTAAATACATTCTCCAACTAATGAAATTCCTCGAGGTTTTGCAAGAATTAGGCTTTTGTCCAACTAAACAAAAGCTATGTTTGTTCAGCTTTTACTTAAGGAAATTTATTGTGATGGTGTTGGACTGTGGCTTAGCCTTTGTTGCCTACGGCAAGCAAATTCAGCTGATAGTTTCACAAAGGAAGCAGCGCCAATGAAAACAGAAATGCTGGAGGATTCAGCCAGTCAAGCGACGTTGGTGGAAAGATAAACTATTTAACATTTCAAATCAAAGATCCTTCATCAGAACTGAAAAGAACAGAATGCAAGTGACAATATATGTTGCAAGGAACTGCAGATGCTGGTTTTCACTGCTGGAGTAACTCAGCGGGCCAGGCAGCATCTCTGGGGAGAAGGAATGGGTGGCGTTTTGGGTTCAGATTTGAAACATAGAACATAGAAACATAGAGAAATAGGTGTAGGAGTAGGTTATTCAGCCCTTCGAGCCAGCACTGCCATTCAATATGTTCATGGCTGATTATCTAAAATCAGTACCCTGTTCCAGCTTTTTGCCCATATCCCTTGATTCCTTTAGCCACAAGAACTAAATCTAACTCTCTCTTGAAAACACCCAGTGAATTGGCATCCACTGCCTTCTGCGGCAGAGAATTCCTCAGATTCACAGCTCTCTGGGTGAAGATGTTTTTCCTCATCTCAGTTTAAAAATGGCCTTCCCTTTATTCTTAAATTGTGACCCCTGGTTCTGGACCCCCCCAACATCGGGAACATTTTTCCTGCATCAATCCTGTCTGATCCTTTAAGAATTTTATATAACCCAACCAGACATCATGAGCTTTGTCACCCTTGACCATGTCCACAGACTGGACGTGAATGGCCACCTGCACCATGGCCAGGCAGGTGTGGAGGGCTAGAGTTGTTAAACCTGGGCACCCGACAGGCATCCAGTGAGGTGGTGTAGTCTACAAGAGACTTATCATTCCCCAGCCCTGTACACCATATCGTTCCCCAGCCCCACACACCATATCGTTCCACAGCCCCGCACACCATATTGTTCCACAGCCCCGCACGGGCTGGTTTTATCTTCTCCCCAAAATCTACAAACAAAATTGCCCTGGCAGACCCATTGTTTCTGCTTGCTCCTCTCCCACTGAATTAATTTCCACGTACCTCGATCCCATCCTATCCCCCATGGTCCAATCACTTCCTACCTATGTTGAAGACACCTCGCACGTCTCTTCAATGACTTCAATTTTCCAAACCCCCACTCCCTCATCTCTACTATGGATGCCCAGTCATTCTACACCTCCATCCCACACCAGGAGGGTCTTAAAGCCCTCCGTTTCTTCCTCAATCGCAGAACCAGCCAATTTCCCTCTAACACTCTCCTCCGCCTAGCAGAGCTAATCCTTACCTTTAACAACTTCTCCTTCGAATCCTCCCACCTCCTCCAAATCCAAGGCGTAGCAATGGACAGTCACATGGATCCCAGATTTGCCTGTCTTATTGTAGGCTACATTGAACAATCACTGGCCCTATCCCCGAACTCTACCTCCACTACATTGACGACTGCATCGGTGCTACCTCCTGTACCCATGTAGAAATCACTGACTTCATCAGCTTTACTATTAATTTGCATCCTGCACTCAAATTCACTTGGACCATTTCCGATATCTCCCTACTGTTTCTTGATTTCACTGTCTCCATCACAGGAGACAGATTATTAACTGACATCTACTATAATCCCAGTGACTCCCACAGCTATATAGCCTATACTTCTTTCCAACCTGCGTCCTGTAAAGACTCTATCCCCTTCTCCCAATCCCTCCGTCTACACCGCACCAAAGATGAGATGTTCCATACCAGGACATCCGAGATGTCCTCCTTCTTTAGAGAACATTTTGTTGTGCATTTCGTAATGCATTTCGTTGTCTCTGTACTGTACACTGACAATGACAATTAAAATTGAATCTGAATCTGAATCTGAATCTGAACAGGGGTTCCCCTCTTCCATCATAGGCGAAGCCCTCACCAGGGTCTCCTCGATATCCCGCAGCTCAGCTCTGTTCTGGCCCACCCTCACCCCAGGCATAACAGGGACAAAGTCCCCCTTGTCCTCACCTTCCACCCCATCAGCCATCGCATCCAGCACATAATCCTCCAACATTTACACCACCTCCAACGGGATCCCACCACTAGCCACATCTTCCCGTCTCCACCCCTTTCTGCTTTAGCAGAGACCGTTCCTTCCACAACTCCCTGGTCAACTCTTCCCTTTCCACTCAAACCACCTCCTCCCTGCAACTACAGGAGATGCAACACCTGTCCCTATACCTCCCCCCTCGACTCCATCCAAGGACCCCGACAATCTTTTCAGGTGAGGTACTTGCACCTCCTCCAACCTCATGTACTGTATCCGCTGTTCCAGGTGTGAACTCCTGTACATCAGCGAGCCCAAGCGCAGACTCGATAATCGTTTTGTTCAACACCTCTGCTCAGTCCGCCTGAACCTACCTGATCTCCCGGTTGCTCAACACTTTAACTCTCCCTCCCATTCCCACACTGACCTTTCTGTCCTGGGCCTCCTCCATTGTCAGTGAAGCCCAGTGCAAATTGCTTGGGTAGTTTACACAGCGCTATGAGCATTGACTTCTCTAACTTCAGATAGACCTTGCTTTCCCTCTCTCTCCATTCCTCCCCCACCCAGTTCTTCGACTCCATTTTATCTCTGTTCGCTTTGTTGTCACCTTCTCCCAGCTAACAATAATCTATTCTACATTGTCCTTGATCTCCATTCCCCTTGGTCCTGTATTCACACCCTCACACTATCTCCCTCCCCCCTGACGTCAGTCTGAAGGGTCTCGAATGGGTCACCCATTCCTTCTCTCCAAAGATGCTGCCTGTCCCGCTGATTACTCCAGCGTTTTGTGTCTACAAAATCTACAAGTGGCAAGAAGGGTTTAATCACAATCACAATAATACTTTATTAGCCAAGTTTGTTTTGCAACATACAAGGAATTTCATTTGCCAAGTCAGTCATACAAATGAAAAGCAACATAACACACAAAGCCCATTTTAACATGACAATCCACGACAGTGACACCACATTCCTCTGTGACGGAAGGCGAAAAAATGTTGGGGGCCTCGATCCCTCCGTTGACGGGACGATCTTAACTCCCGTAGCCGGCGGCATTTTGTGCCCTCTGCATCAGGGCAATCCAGCTCTTGTCACGATTGGACCCCAGGTCAGTTCTGGTCGAGCATCTGCGTTGGTTGGAGCTCCCTCCCGATTAGCCTCTCCCGACTGCGAGCTCTTGATGGTAAGTCCGCAGGCCGCGGTTGTAGCAATCCCAGGCAAGGGATCGACCCCGATGTAAAGTCCATGCCCCACGGCGGGGCCCAAGGCCAGTCTGAGGGGGCCTCCAGCTCCATCGATGGAAGGCCACAGATCGAGCTGAAGATGCAGCCCAGAAATACCCCGCATCTCCCGCAAGGTAAGCAACTGAAAAAAAAAATCCCACTACCCCCTCCCCCCTCCCCCCACATAAACAAACCAGAGATCATTTATACAGACTTATAAAAAGCACCAGAAATTATAAAAAAGATGAAAACACAAATAGACTGTTGGCGGGGCTGCTAATCGTTCAGTGCAAATCATGAGGTTCCACTCTTGGAACACTCTTACAACTCAACATAGCAATTTTATCAACTTTTTAAATGTCACTGACAGTAAAAAAAGATTCAGGTCCCAGTTTGGCCTATGTTACGTAGAAAGCATCAATCAGTAAAACTATTCGCAACACTGGGCATTACCTCTCACCATTTTATGTGATGTGGAATCAGGAATCAAACATCCATCTACATTAGTAATAAGGAAAACATTCTGAGCCCAGAGTGCATTCAAAGGCACAACTTTACATTTAAAATAATATTGAGGAACTATCTGGATGTTAACATTATCCAAACTCCAAGCTTTGAATTGCTCTGCATCACACCTCTATCTTGCATTTTACCCTGCGTCCTATGCTTATTTTTAGTTTGCTGTTTCCATGTCTAGGGATGAAATAATGTTAAGATTTTACTGTCCTTCGGTCAAAAGAGCAGGACTAGCTGAGCGGCAACCATCTCCAGGGCTGCTGTGAAAGTTACATTGCATCAGCCAGGACTACTGGTACTTTGCCAGACAGGGCGGGCTACTCCACATGCTTTTCCACAGCTGTGTTGCTTCAACAAAGAGCAGTGACCCTGCACAGAATGAGATTCCGGTCTCCACTTGCCACATTACTATGTTGCTGGACACATTCCAGGCCAGACCTCTCCCTGCAATTACAGTTGCATCCTACAGTCAGTATATACATTAGCATGATAACAGTGTATCTAGTCTCTTTGTGAACTGCACTGCTTCACTGTTATATATTATCTGATAAAGTGACAGGGATTTGGAAAGCATGATTGCATGGAAATAATGAAGAGCGTTTTGGCATTCTCTTGTGGAAAATCAACATTTTGTAAGGGCTTTAAATCAGTGCGCGTGCACTATTGCCTTGCCTGATTCATATTTAAAGTTAACTAGACTAAGTGGGACCCGTTGGGCCTGCCCCCACTCCCATGCAACCCATTCCCAAATGCAATTTTCCACCACTCACCTGTTCCCGCAACGCAACCCATTCCCCCAAAGCAATGTTCCACCACTCTGGGGGGGGGGGGGGGGGGGTTTAAAACTAAAGATGAGTTTTAGTAATATATAGATTATTAGCTTGTAACATGCAACGTAGATATTAGAAGATGTATGACAGATTGCAACATTGAAATTAAGTTCACCAAAATACTGGCATAGAACAATTTCACCCCTAATCTTGTAATGTAGGTATGTTACAATACCTACCTTTAGCAGCGCTGCAGGTCTGCCGCTCCCCGTGTGCGCGACTTTGGCGCCTTTCAGAGAGGGGCGGGTTTAAAATGCCGATTTTTTTCTAGGCAGTCCAAATCGATCCATGTCGGGCGATTTCGTCGCTAAAGAGAAATCGCTCCGACATTTCATTCATGAAGCTATTTTTAAACTACGCTAGATTATTTATTAACTAGAGTATTTTAAAAATCATCTTCTAAAGCTCTGAATGGTGACAGCGGAACGGACCTAAGGTAGGCGATAAAAGAAGCTACACCGTTTATTTTTTCATAAAAACTTGGTTTTTAGGGAGGCTTTAATCATATTTTCATGTTGCGAAATGGGGACAAGAAAAATGTATGAACCAGCTGTATTTTTCATACCGACTTCACCGCAAACCGCAGCGTTCCAATCCACCGCATTCCATTAAAACCCACTCGCTAGTTGATTTAAATGGCCATTAATTTACAGGCAGTAAACACTAAATTCCTTCCATTTGGCCTATAAATTCATGAAAATGAGATTTAAAAATTATGTTATATTGTGGATTATTGGGTGAATGTTATTTAAAAAGTTTATCTTTTCTTAAGAAATGGATAGATGTTTAGATCTACTCATTGAATTTTGTAATTAGCTACAATTAGATAACTAACTAATTATATGCTTTAATTTCAGGTCATCCAAGTAAGATTGTTTCATATTTGTTTCAGAATGCTTCAGTCTATAACAAGTGAAAATTTCATTGAGTTCTTAATTTTTAAGAAAGTTATGGGCTTTCAACTGTTCTAGACCACAGCTTTTGAGTTTAGTCAATTGAAAGGCAATGGGGAACAAGATGCTAATTTCTGAGTATGAAAATGGTCATAACTTTCTTAATACTGAAGATATGAAAGTGAATTAGATGTCAAATTAAACTTCTTTTTATGCTTTATCTGATGGGATAAATTGCAGACTTGATTTTTTAAATCTCAAAATTTTGTAACATTGCTATGTAATGTCCGCATTAGGAATTTTACTCAGAAATATTACCAACCTAGCCAGACTGAATGTGGATCCTCAAGGGTACACAAAATGCTGGAGAAACTCAGCAGGTGCAGCAGCATCTATGGAGCGAAGGAGATAGGTAACGTTTCGGGCCGAAACCCTTCTTCAGACTGATGGGAGGTGGGGGGGGGGGGGGCGGGGGGAAGAAAGGAAAAAGGAGGAGGAGGAGCCCGAGGGCTGAGGGAGAGGTGGGAAGGGGAGGAGACAGCAAGGGTTAACAGAATTGCGAGAATTCAATGTTCATGCCAAGAGGATGCAGACTCCCCAAGCGGAATATGAGGTGCTGTTCCTCCAATTTGCGGTGTTGCTCACTCTAGCCGTGGAGGAGGCCCAGGACAGAGAGGTCGGATATGGAATGGGAGGGGGAGTTGAAGTGCTGAGCCACCGGAAGGTCGGGTTGGTTACTGTGGACCGAGCGGAGGTGTTCGGCGAAACGATCGCCAAGCCTACGCTTGGTCTCACCGATATAGATCAGCTGGCATCTGGAGCAGCGGATGCAGTAGATGAGGTTGGAGGAGGTGCAGGTGAACCTCTGTCGGACTTGGAATGACTGCTTGGGTCCCTGAAAGGAGTGGAGGGGGGAGGTGAAGGGACAAGTGTAGCATCTCTTGCGGTTGCAAGAGGTAATGTCCGACAGAGGTTCACCTGCACCTCCTCCAACCTCATCTATTGCATCCGCAATATTGAAATCCACCTCTCCCTCAGCCCGTGGGCTCCTCCTCCTCCTTTTTCCTTTCTTCCCCCCACCTCCCCCCACCCCCCATCAGTCTGAAGAAGGGTTTCGGCCCAAAGCGTCGCCTATCTCCTTCGCTCCATAGATGCTGCTGCACCCGCTGAATTTCTCCAGCATTTTGTGTAACCCTCAACTTGCCAGCATCCGCAGTTCCTTCTTTAACACATGTGAATCCTCAGCTTGGGAGAACTGTATTAATTTGTATTACTGTCTAATTATATGAAAAAGTGTTAAAATATATATTTATACTTTTTTTTAATTATTTTTATTACGAGCAATTGTACAAGAATAAAACGATCGGCATATAAAATTATACAATTATTGTACAGCTTCAATTTTAACCTTTTAACCTGAAAATAAGGGAAAAGAAGAGACAGAACAAGAAAGAGAAAAAGTGAAAGGTGAAAAGCTAGGACCCCTAGACTACCAGTGTGGCTAAAGAGTGGATAAAGATGTAAGAGAGGGGAAGGGAAAAAAAAACCCAAAAAAGAAAAAAGTGGAGATATACCTGTCTCTCGCCCCCCCCCCCCCCCCTCCCGCCCACCTCACCCAACCCATAGTTGGATTTAAATCCAAAGTTGCGTTGTGCCATACTATCCTTGTAAGAATTCGGTGAAGGGTGTCCATGTCTTGAAACATTGATCTGGGTTTTCTGCCAAGACAAGCCTAATATTTTCCAATAAAATATATTTTCAACTGTATTGAAATATATTCTGCCAGTAAGATATCATGTCCTACATATTCTAGTTATTGAGAGCACACAAGAAAGGGTGAGCATGAGATCTTTGTATCTTCTCAGGCCACATGCATGCACCCAGGGGACAGGAGAGTTGTCAATGTTATTCCTTTGTTTAAGAAGGGAAGTAGAGAGAATCCATGAAATTATGGGCTGGTGAGATTGATATTTAGTGATAATTTTTCAAAATTCCTTAGATTCTGGAGTAGTTCCTGAGGATTGGAGGGTAGCTAATGTAATCCCACTTTTTAAAAAAGGAGGGAGAGAGAAAGTGGGGAATTACAGACCAGTTAGTCTAACATCGGTAGTGGGGAAACTGCTAGAGTCAGTTATTAAAGATGGGATAGCAGCGCATTTGGAAAGTGGTGAAATCATTGGACAAAGTCAGCATGGATTTACGAAAGGTAAATCATGTCTGACAAATCTGATAGAATTTTTCGAGGATGTAACTAGTAGAGTGGATAAGGGAGAACCAGTGGATGTGTTATATCTAGACTTTCAGAAGGATTTCGACAAGGTCCCGCATAAGAGATTAGCATACAAACTTAAAGCACACGGTATTGGGGGTTCAGTATTGATGTGGATAGAGAACTGGCTAGCAGACAGGAGGCAAAGGGTAGGAGTAAACGGGTCCTTTTCAGAATGGCAGGCAGTGACTAGTGGGGTGCCACAAGGCTCAGTGCTGGGACCCCAGCTATTTACAATATATATTAATGATTTGGACGAGGGAATTCAATGCCACATCTCCAAATTTGCAGATGACACCAAGCTGGGGGGTATAGTTAGTGTGAGGAGGATGCTTGGAGGCTGCAGGGTGATTTGGATAGGCTGAGTGAATGGGCAGGTGCATGGCAAATGCAGTATAATGTGGATAAATGTGAGGTTATCCACTTTGGTGGCAAAAACATGAGGGTAGACTATTATCTGAATGGTGGCAGATTAGGAAAAGGGGAGATGCAACGAGACCTGGGTGTCATGGTACACCAGTCATTGAAAGTAGGCATGCCGGTGCAGCAGGCAGTGAAGAAAGCAAATGGTATGTTAGCATTCATAGCGAAAGGATTTGAGTATAGGAGCAGGGAGGTTCTACTGCAGTTGTACAGGGTTTTGGTGAGGCCACACCTGGAGTATTGCGTACAGTTTTGGTCTCCAAATCTGAGGAAAGACACCCTTGCCACAGAGGGGGTACAGAGAAGATTCACCAATCTGATTCCTGGGATGTCAGGAATTTCATATGAGGAAAGATTGGATAGACTCGGCTTGTACTCGCTGGAATTTAGAAGATTGAGGGGGGATCTTATAGAAACTTACAAAATTCTTAAGGGGTTGGACAAGCTAGATGCTGGAAGATTATTCCTGATGTTGGGGGAGTCCAGAACAAGGGGTCACAGTCTAAGGATAAGGGGGAATTCCTTTAGGACCGAGATGAGGAAAACATTCTTTACACAGAGAGTGGTGAGTCTCTGGAATTCTCTGCCACAGAAGGTAGTTGAGGCCAGTTCATTGGCTATATTTAAGAGGGCGTTAGATGTGGCACTTGTGGCTAAAGGGATCAGGGGGTATGGAGAGAAGGCAGGTACGGAATACTGAGTTGGATGATCAGCCATGATCACATTGAATGGCGGTGCAGGCTCGAAGGGCCGAATAGCCTACTCCTGCACCTATTTTTCTATGTTTCTATCTTTCTATATCAGTAGCAGGGAAACAATTGGGGAGGATTCTTCACGATAGGATTTACTCGCATTTTGGAAGAAAATGGGCTAATTAAGGATTGTCTGTGACAAGTCATGACATACTAACTTTTTGGAGGTGACAAGGGGATAAAGGAGAGGTCATTTAAGACTGAGGTGAGAAAAAATGTTTTCACCCAGAGAGTTGTGAATTTATGGAATTCCCTCCCAGAGGGCAGTGGAGGCCAAGTCACTGGATGGATTTAAGAGAGAGTTAGATAGAGCTCTAGGGGCTAGTGGAATCAAGGGATATGGGAAGAAGGCAGGCAAGGGTTATTGATAGGGGACGATCAGCCATGATCGCAATAAATGGCGGTGCTGGCTCAAAGGGCCGAATGGCCTCCTCCTGCACCTATTTTCTATGTTCTTGGTTCTTGGTTACTTGGTCCTCCAAAATATTCCAACTGGAATTTAAAGTGGAGGTGGTGAAGGGAGGGGTTTAGCCAGAGAGGGTTATTGGGAAGAAAGTGCCACTTTCAATTTAGTTGCATCTGGCTGGGCAACCGTGGCTTGGTGGAGATTATTCCATGCTTTAATAGTGCGTGGAAAGAACGAATTGCTATACACATCATCTTTGAGGCTGGGACCACAAATTGGATCGAATGCCCTCGTCTGCTCCTAATTGGTTTGGGGTTGGTGTAGGTCTTGTGATCTATGTCTAGCTGACCATTTAACATTTTGTAAAAACAGGTCAAACGGTGAGCTTCACGTCTTGGAGAGGGTTCCACCCCAGAGAATTCAGAAGTTTGGTGCCACTTGCTTTTCTGTCGTAGGTGTTAGTAACAAATCGAGCGGCCTGTCTTTGGACACGTTCGATGGAAGAAATGTTTTTATCTGTGTATGGGTCCCAAGCTGCAACTGCGAAGTCCAGATGAGGTCTAGCGAGGGTGAAATACAGCTTCTCCTTGACAGAAGCTGAACGATGATGGAAGTTGCGCCTCATGAAGTTTAGGACACCTGTTGTTTTCACTGTTACATGATGAGTCTGACCATTCCAATGTAGATGATTCTGCAATTTGATGCGAAGATACTTGGTTTGTTTGGATTCTTCAAGGGTGACACCAAGTATGTTGTAAGATGTGACGCCTGGATTCCTCTTTCTGGTGACACGCATGGTTTCACATTTGGAAGGGTTGAACCCATTGTTGTGACCACTCAACCATAGTAATGAGATCCTTTTGGAGAGCATCTTCATCATCAGCTGACTTAATTGGACGGTACAGCAAACAAGTATCAGCGAATAGTCTGGTTGTTTCTATGTTTCTATGACAAAGGTGATTGATAAGGGTAGGGCAGTGGATGTGGTCTACATGGATTTTACTAATGCATTTGATAAAGATGCAGAAGGTTAAGATGCCTGGGATGCACAGTGACTTGGTACTTTGGATTCAGAACTAGCTTCCTCGTAGAAGACAGTGAGTGATGGTGGAAGGGTTTTATTCTGACTGGAGATCTGTGATCAGTGGTATTCTGCAGGTATCTGTGCTGGGGTCTCTGATGCTTGTGATATATATATATAAATGACTTGGTTTAATATACAAGTTAATTGGTTAGTGAGTTTACAGATGACAAAAAAATTGATCATTACACACAATGAAGGAAACTGTCAAACACAATTTCCAGTTCACTGGGTTAGCATATATGGTTAAGTATCAGTACCATATCTCATTATAAAATTATCAGCCAAAGAATTGAAACAAAGACCCTGTACATTTATTGGATATGGATCTTTGATGCAAGATGATTTACATTTTTAGAGTGGCCCATTTCTTTCATCAAAGCATTCGGCATCAGTTATTTATTTCCACTATTATTTCAAGTAGTATCTGAATTTTATTTTGTTAGTTTGCATTACTTCTTGTACAAGGTGATGAATGTTTACTGTGTAGACTGTGCAAAAGAAATGTGGAGCAATGCAGGATCAGGGTTAATCCTGTTGCCTCCAAATTCACACAGTCCTCTGGGTGCAGTTTAGTCCCACAAACAGTAAAGGGCCTGTCCCACCAGCATGCGACTCCATGCGGTGAGCGCAACCAAACCGGCAGTGGGGGCCGCGCGGAGGTCGGGTGAGTGGCGCGAAGTTGGAGCGATGTCCGCGGTAAGTTCGCAAGGACTAGAGCGGGACACACAGAGAGGGGCATGGAGGCACACACAGAGAGGACCACAGAGGCACATATAGAGAGGGTCATGGAGGCACACACACACAGAGGGCCACGAAGGCACACACAGAGAGGGTCACAGTGGCACGACGTTGAGACGGTGCGTAATGCGTCGCGGCGGCTGCAGGTCGACAAGCCGTTGCCGTGCGGAATTTTTGAACACGGTCTGTTTTTCGGAGCCCCGCGCGATGTCGGGAGCAACTCCGCACAACTCCATACGGCTCCGGCAATCGAAGTGGGACCGGTCCCGCACGGCCGGATGGCTCAAGCGACCACGTTAGGTCGCGCTCACCGCATGGAGTCGCATGCTGATGGGACAGGCCCATAAGCTGAAAATGGTACATATCATGCAAATAAACCTGAAAACGAGATATGTTCAGTAGCAGTGAGCTGAGGGTATAGCTTGAGGCCATGGGGGATAGAAAGTGAGAAAGTGCAGGCATTTGTCTCGTTATGTTTTAGTGTTCTTTAGCTTATTTTATGTGGGGGATGGGGGGGGGGGGTTGGAGGAAACTTTTTTTATAATCTCTTACTTTGACTGAGATGCGATTTTTTCCCGTATCGTATCTCCGTCCGCACTGCTGCCTAATATCATGGAGCTGGCGGCCTCTGCTGGAGACTGACTTCAGGCGCTGCAACCACGGCAGCCTGCGGTGCCTGGTTACAGACCGACTTCGGGAGCTCCAAGCTGCCGGCTGCAGGAGCTTTGAGCACCCCGACTGCGGATGGTTCGATCGCCCTAACTGCGGGAGAATAAAGAGGAAGAAGATTGGCCTCATTGCCTTCAACACAGTGGGGAATGTGGGGAACCCGCTGTGGTGGATGTTTATGTTAACTTTTATGTATAACCATATAATAACCATATAACAATTACAGCACGGAAACAGGCCTTCACGGCCCTTCCAGTCCGTGCCGACCATTTATTTTACCCTAGTGCCATCTACCTGCACTCAGACCATACCCCTCCATTCCCTTCCCGTCCATATACCTATCCACTTTACTTTTAAATGTTAAAATCGATCCTGCCTCCACCACTTCTGTTGGAAGCTCATTCCACACAGCCACCACTCTCTGAGTAAAGAAGTTCCCCCTCATGTTACCCCTAAACTTCTGTCCCTGAATTCTCATGTCATGCCCACAATGTAGTTGTGTGTCTTGCTTTTTCTTTAGTATGGCTGTTTGAGTTTGGTAAATCAAATTTCACTGTTCACGTGACAATAAACTGACCTTGAAACATTGTATCAAAGAGCTCCACAATTCTGGGGATTAACTAAAGATCCCAAGCATTTGCCATGGTTATTTTATTCCTCCTATCTGTACAAATTGCAAGCACCCATCTTACACGGATCAACAGCCAAAATCAAATTAGTATGACAGACTTTGACCAAAGGTAGGGCCTGAGCTTACTAATTAGCTCAATGTCTCTTCTTGAAATGGTTTGGAAACATCTGTAACTAAATATACATACATGCTCATCATTTGGACTCATAAAATCCATAGGGTAAAGAGAAATTGTTGTAACTGGTGCTAAAAAATGCAGTTCGGGCAACACTTCAAAAGAGGAAAGCAGTATTGACATTTCAGGTTAATGAAATTGATTCATAACCAATTAGTATATCTGTTCCCAATTAAAGATTCACCTCTTAACAAGCATTTTGAATAACTTCTGTGAGGCTTGCTCTCCTGGCCTCTGCCGGCACAGATGGAGTAACATTTCTTCAATTTGCTCCTGATCTTTCCAACCCATAAATTAAGATTATATACAGCTATCAATAACCTTATAAACATCAACTAATGTCAGTGTAACACCTGGTACGACATGTTTAGCTTTGCACCATAAATTGGAGAGGCACAGTGGCACAGCGGTAGAGTTGCTGCCTTATAGCACTTGCAGTCCCAGAGGCCCATGTTCAATCTCGACTACGCCTGCTGTCTGTACAGAGTTTGTATGTTCTCCCCGTGACCCTGTGGGTTTTCTCCGAGATCTTTGGTTTCCTCCAACACTCCAAAAAAGTGCAGGTTTGTAGGTTTAATGTCTCTGTATCCCTAGAAGTGTATCTCTAAAACTAACAACAACACAAATGGCTGCATTGATTACATTGGAATTCAAATAAGGGTACAATTGTAAGATAGGGCAAAGAAGAGAAACCAACAACTTACAAAGACAGTAAAAACACGAAAAAGCTGCATTCAAAATAAATTAAGACAAATGAATCAAATAGGAATTGAAGATGGAGCATACAGTGAAAAACCATACATATAGACAGTATCATCTGGAACCCATACAACTTACATGAGAAGAGCATCACTGTAAATTGCCTCTACACCCTCACCTTAATGCATAGCACACCATCATAACCTTCAGATATATCATGGTTCATTTATTGTTAGCAGGAGTTCTTCAAACTCCATGCTAGCAACAGTTTCTTCACACCAGTAAAAGATGATATTGTACCTCAAAAAGCTCTATGTTTCAGACACACTCTCCCTCTAGTGGCAATATATTGCCAGAGCTCATCAAAACAGTTGGACAGATGAAGAACACAACGTTCGACAGGAATATCAATGAATAACAAAGTAAAGATGAAAATATTTCTTCATTCAAAGTTTATTTTATGAACCTACATATAATACATGTATTTGTTACGATATTTACGATATTTGTATATTTATGAAATGTTCCAGGGATTTTCTACCTTAAAAAAATGTAATTATTGATTGACTCCAGTAGGGACTGTCAGGGTGGGAGTCGTGTCATTTGTAACAGTGTAACTTGTAACAGTGTTATATTTACCATTACTACGACTACTGGGGCCGTTATATATTTTATAAATTCATCACTCTGCAGTGCCTCAGATTGCAAGTTTTTGGGTCAAACAGATTTAGTTTCTCAATTATTTTAAATATTTTAATTGGACATACACCTCCCCAAATGTTGTCACATTTATTGGCATTATTATTGGTTTATTATTATCATCTGTCTCAAGACACAGTAAAAATATTTGTTACCCAGTCAAATCATACTAGTAGCTATACATGTATACAATGAAGTCATTCTTTATTCTTTGGAGCGCAGAAGGTTAAGGGGGGACTTGATTGAGGTCTTTAAAATGATGAAAGGGATAGACAGAGTTGAGGTGGATAAGCTTTTCCCATTGAGGGTAGGAAAGATTCAAACAAGAGGGCATGACATGAGAATTAAGGGACAGAAGTTTAGGGGTAACATGAGGGGGAACCTCTTTACTCAGAGAGTGGTGGCTGTGTGGAATGATCTTCCTGCAGAAGTGGTGGACGCAGGATCGATTTTAACATTTAAAAGTAAAGTGGATAGGTATATGTACGGGAAGGGAATGGAGGGGTATGGTCTGAGTGCAGGGAGATGGGACTAGGGGAAAATAAATGGTCGGCACGGACTGGAAGGGCCGAGAAGGCCTGTTTCCGTGCTGTAATTGTTATATGGTTATACGGTTAAAAAGACAACAGGTAATGCAAAGGGTAAAAAGACTAGAGTGCAGAATATACAACAGCTTTACAGCGTTACAGTGTTACAGCGTTACAGTTGCAGATTACGTGCAGATGACAAAAAAGTGCCAGGGCCGCAAAGATCGGAAAATTAGGCTCCATCCTTAACGTTTGGGAGGTACATTCAATAGTCTGATAACAGCAAGGAAGATGCTGTTCCTGAATCTGGTGCAGGGCCGGATTTACGTATAAGCTAGACAAGTTTAGGCTTAGGGCCTCGAGATCCAAGGGAACCTACTCACCTCGCTGCCTCACCGGACCCATCCAACCTCGATGCCCCACCGATTATCCGCCCACTGGGACCTCCCACTCTTTGCCCGCTGACCCTGGCCACTCCACCGCCTTCCTGCAGCCCCCGCAGCCGTCGCCTTACCTGCAGCCTGGCCTGAAGCCTCCACGCTGCAGACTCCCACTCCCCTGGGTCAAGTCAAAGTCAAAGTCAAAAGAGTTTATTGTCATGTGTCCCTGACAGGACAATGAAAATCTTTCTTTGCTTCAGCACAACAGAACATAGAAGGCATTGACTACAATTCTATACATAAATACACCCATGACTTAATAAATTAATAAAGTGCAAATAACAGAGGGAGGGATATTAATGTTCAGAGTTTTGTCCGAGCCAGGTTTAATAGCCTGATGGCTGTGGGGAAGTAGCTATTCTTGAACCGGGTCGTTGCAGTCTTCAGGCTCCTGTACCTTCTACCTGAAGGTAGCAGGGAGATGAGTGCGTGGCCAGGGTGGTGTGGGTCCTTGATGATGCTGCCAGCCTTTTTGAGGCAGCGACTGTGATAAATCCCCTCGATGGAAGGAAGGTCAGAGCCGATGATGGACTGGGCAGTGTTTACTACTTTTTGGAGTCTTTTCCTCTCCAGGGCGCTCAAGTTGCCGAACCAAGCCACGATGCAACCAGTCAGCAAGCTCTCTACTGTACACCTGTAGAAGTTAGAGAGAGTCCTCCTTGACAGACCGACTCTCCGTAATCTTCTCAGGAAGTAGAGGCGCTGATGAACTTTCTTAATAATTGCATCTGTGTTCTCGGACCAGGAAAGATCTTCACAGATGTGCACGCCCAGGAATTTGAAGCTCTTGACCCTTTCAACCATCGACCCGTTGATATAAACAGGACTGTGGGTCCCCATCCTACTCCTTCCAAAGTCCACAATCAGTTCCTTGGTTTTGCTGGTGTTGAGGGCCAGGTTATTGTGCTGGCACCATATGGACAGTTGCTCGATCTCTCTTCTATACTCTGACTCATCCCCATCAGTGATACGTCCCACAACAGTGGTGTCGTCAGCATACTTGATGATGGAGTTCGCGCTATGACCGGCTACACAGTCATGAGTATAGAGTGAGTACAGCAGGGGGCTGAGCACGCAGCCCTGAGGTGCTCCCGTGCTGATTGTTATCGAGTCTGACACATTTCCACCAATACGAACAGACTGTGGTCTGTGGATGAGGAAGTTGAGGATCCAATTGCAGAGGGATGCGCTAAGACCCAGTTCTGCAAGTTTGGTAACCAGCTTGGAGGGGATGATTGTGTTAAGTGCCGAGCTGTAGTCAATAAATAGCAGCCTGACATATGAGTTTTTGTTATCCAAGTGGTCCAGAGCGGAGTTTGACAGCGCTGAGTCCTAGTGCTAGTTAGCCAACCCTGGTAATCTCAGTGGCTGTTCCACTGGGTCTTCCCCATTCCCCTCAAACCATGTGACCCCAGCCCTTCCCCACCCAAAGTAATTTAATTAAATAGATCCTGGAAAACCAATAACCATTGGTGAAAAACCAGTCCAGGCATTACATTTTGGGCTTCAGCCCCATCCTACCCTTTGGTCTTCCACCCCATCCTAACCGTGTGTTAGTTGGCAGAGTGTGATGTGTGTGTGGGAGGGAGAGAAGGGAGGGAGGGAGGGAGGGAGGAAGGAAAGAAGGGAGGGAGACAGACGTTGAGAAAGGAGGGAAGGAGAGAATGAGGGGATGGAGCAAATGAGAGAAGGGAAAAGAGAGAGGAAGGAGGGAGGGAAGGAGAGAAGGGAAGGAGGGAAGGGAAGGAAAGAAGGGAGGGAGAGGGCCGGCAGCAGGAGCGGATGCCGGGGTCCAGGTCGACGGGTGTGAGCTGAGGCCGAGGTTTGTAAACGTTGCTCCAACCCCAGGCCCGGCCCTCCCTGTATTGTTCACTGCATCGCCCCAGGGAGAGAGAGGGGAGGAGCCGGGGCTGTGTGCGTGAAGCACGGCGACTGGATGGGCGGGAGCGCTTCCCCGGGACTGTGAGGGAACAACCCACTTCCCCCTCTCCCCCTTCTCCATTCCCCCTCACACCCCCCTCCCCGTCTACCCCTTTCTTCCCCTCCATCCCTCTACTCTCTCTCCGCCCCCCCCCCCTCCACCCGGGGTACATCTACCTGAGTCGAGAGTAGAATACTCTGGCGTGGGCCCTCTTACGCGCGGGGCCCGATTCGAAGCTATCGGTCCAGTCGGCTTAAGGCCGGCCTTGGCCTCACCTTTGTCCCCCTCCGTCCCCACCTCAATGAGTTCTGCGCCCGCCATGATTTGGAGCTCTTCTTCCATCGCCTCCACCTCACACCGTTCTTCCATGGGAAGGAGTCCTCGCCCCCATTGATGATCCCTTTTCCCGTCTCCAACGGACCCCCTCCTCTTGGACCCCCCCCCATGGCCATTGGTACAATGAAATTTGGGGATCACCATCCGACGTCAGAACGGGAGAAGATTCTCAGCGGTTGGACTTCCGAATCGGCCACTTCCTACCGGAGACCGCGGCTCCCAAAGTCCACAGGCCGAGCTGGGTGGAGATTCACGCAGGCAGCCCTCGGCAAAGGGATCCCAGGGCTCCGCGATGTTGAAATCAGCGCGGCCCGAGGCTGGGAGCTCCGCAAACCTCAGCTCCATGATTTTGAAGCAGCAGGCCCAACACTCCGGAGCTCCGCTGTGAATCCAATATCTATCTATCTATCTATATATTGAAACTCTGTGTATGTGTGCCAGTATTGTGGGTGTATGTCACATTCCATTTTTTTTTTCAGATAACATTTTTGCACCTTGATTCCATGGTCCGCCTAAACCAGAAGCTCAAACACCACCATTTTTTCCATTTTGCTAAACATTACGCTTTTACCTTCACTAATGCACTCCTCATTACATTTAGACATTTTTATGTGCACAATTTTAAATAAAATCCTTCCCCCCCCCCCAATATTTCAAAATTTCAAAAAATCAAACTGCTCTCACCCATAGAATGTTGGTGAACGTTCATTGTGTGATGTCACAATGCCATCCCTCACAGATGTCCAATCGGAATGGATTCATTTACATCTCCCTTTGCCCCCCCCCCCCACCCCACCCCCCCCCCCCCCCCACCGCAGCCTGTGTTGAAGCGCTTGATCACGTGTGGGAATAGAGAAAGAGGATTCAGGGTAGGGAATGGGGAATAGATGGACTGCCCCTACCCCTCCCCCTCCTTCTCTACATCCCCACTCTTTCCCCTCTCTCCCCCCCCCACCCTCTCCCTCCACACTTTTCCCCCTCCCTCCTCTACCCCATCTCCCTCCTCAATCCCTCCCCCCACCTCTCTCCCCTTCCCCATCCCTCTCTCCCCTTCCCCATCCCTCTCTCCTCCCCCACCCCCCTCCCCCCTCCACAAACCTCTGAACCCTCCCCACACCTCTCTCCTCTCCTCCCCACACTTCTCTCCCCTCTCCATCTCCTCACTCTTCTCCCTCTCCCCCTCCTCTTCCCACCCCCATCTCTCTCTCCCCACCCCTTCCCTCTCTCCCCACCCCCTTCCATCTCTCCCCCACCCTTTTTTCCCTACCCCTCTCTCCCTCTTCCACTACTCCCCCTAACCCCCTCCCCTCCCTCTCTCCCACCTCCACCATTCCTCCTCCCCCTCTCCCCTCCCCCTCTCCTCCCCTCTTCTCCCCCACCCCTCGCCTCTCTTCCCCTCCCCTTCCCCCTCTCTACCCCCCTCACCCATCCTCCCCCCTCCCCCACCCCCTACCTGTCTCCTCCTTTACCCTCCCCGCTCTCCGCCCCTCCCCATCGCCCTCTCTCTCCCTTCCCCCTCCGCCCCACTCTCCCCCATCTCCCCCTCCCCACTCTCTCCCCCTCCCGCACACCTCACTCCCCCTCCCCTCCCCAACCGCTCTCTCCTCCACCCTCTCCATCTCCCTCTCCTCACCCCTCTCCCCCTCCTCCTCCTCCCACCCCATCCCTCTCTCCCCCACCCCCCTTCCCTCTCTTCCCCACCCGCCTTCCCTCTCTCCCCCACCCCCCTTCCATTTCTCCCTCACCCCCCTTCCCTCTCTCCCCCACCCCCCTTCCCTCTCTCTCCCTGCCCCCTTCCACCTGCCCCTCTGTCCCTCTTCCACCACTCCCCCTACCCCTCTCCCCCTCCCTCCCCACTCTTCCACTTGGTCTAGTGTATGTTAAAACCAACTGTTTAATGACAACATACAGTAGGATCTAAAAGTGTCACACTGTCACTGTTGGGTAGTCATGGTCCTCTAGTCGTGGGGGTGGGGGATTGGGGGGGGGGGGGGGGGGGGGGCTCACAAGTGAAATAGCTTAGGGCCTCTCGTCATCTAAATCTGGCCCTGACCTAGTGGTACGGACGTTCAAGCTTCTGTATCTTCTGTCTGGCAGGAGGGGGGAAGAGAGAACAACTTATTGATTATGTTGATTAAGTTGGCTGCTTTTCCCAGGCCATATTAAGTGTAGATGGAGTCATTGGGGGACATGCTGGTTCATGTAATGGACTGGGATACATGAACAAGTCTCTGCAACTGAGTGGGCAGTGCTGTCGCCAAACCAAATTGTGACGCATCCCCGCAAGGATGCTTTCAACGGTGCATTGGTAGAGGTTGTAAGAATTGTTAAAGACATGTCAAGCCTCCTTAACCCTCTGAGGAAGTAGAGGCATTGGTGTACTTTCTTCGCCATTGCTTTAGAGTGGTTGATGTGGAACAAATGGTTTCACTGTGGTGAAGACAGAGGTAAAATGCGTAATGGAGTGACCATTATATAACGGACTAGACTAAGTGGGACCCATTGGGTCTCTGACACACAGGAAGCTTGGTCAGCCAATGCAATATTTCACCGCTCACCCACAGCCCGCAACTGCACAATGCAGCTCAGTTCCCCTCATACCAAGCACTCTCCCCCTCCTCTTCACCCACCCTCTTCTTTCCCCTCTCCTTCTCCCTTCCCCCAATTCCTCCCTCACCTCTCTCCCTCTCCATTCCCCTACCCTCAGTCACTCCCTCTCTCCATAACTCCTCTCCCCTCCCTACCCCTTCCCATCCCTCGATCACCCACCTCCCCCACTCCTCACCTCTCCCTATCCGTCTTCACCTCCCCCACTGCCCTCCTCTCCCTCTATTCCCCACTCCCACCTCCCCCACTCCTCTCCCTCTATTCCCCTTTCTTCAGCCTCCCTTCTCCTTCTTCGTTTCCCTCTCCTCCTACCCTTCCCCAATCCCCTCCCTCTCCTTTTCTCTAGCCTCAGTCACTCCCGCCCTCCTTCCATAACTCCTCTCCCCTCTCTACTCCCTCTATCCTGTCTCCTCCCCCACTCTACCTCTCCAGAAGCTCCAGGTTGCAGCTCCTCTGCCTACACGTGTGCCCCAGAGGAGCATCAGCCATCGATGCCCTCAGCGCCAGGCTTCAGATTGGCCCCGAAGCACCAGCAGCTACGAGCGTGTGGGCAAAAGTGGGGCGTGGGGATGGGGGGAGAGCTTGAGGAAAATACAGAGGAAGAGCCATGGGGGAGAGTGGGGTAACACAGACGAGGGGGCAGAAGCCAGTGAGGGGGAGCAGAGAGGAAGGAGCTGGAGCTGCAGGGCGTTTGGGACTCACAGCAGGCGCTGGGTGCTCTCCACGGCCGGGATCCGATTCACCGCTTTCCGTTTGGTGACATCTCCTGCGCCGCTTCCCGTCCCTCCGAAAATTGTGTCCGGTTGGATCCCTCCGCCGGCTAACCACAGAGTCCCTCAGCTCCAGTAAAGACGCGATGGCGCAGGAAGGGGCGGACCGCCTCGCGGAGTGACAGGAGATGAGACTAATCCGCCCGGTGCTGACTGGCTGGAGAGGAGATCGATCTGCGCACGTGCGGTTTCTAAGATTTTTAAACCTTGCTAACTTTTACAATACACCACCGATCGGAATGAAGCTTGTTTGCACTCGCGGCACAGGAGAATGATGGCGAAAAATGGTACCACTATTGCATACTGTTTCGGTGCAAATAGAAAAACTGTGCAAACCGGAAGAGCACAAGGTCAGAGCTTTAGTTATGTATAGATATCAGGTAAGTGAAGGAGCACTGGCTGAAGGCATTTAGGTGAGGAGTTTACATTTCACTATTTAATCTCCTTAACTGACACCTTTTTGTTTCTTTTTGATCTCCAACCTTTGTCACTGACTCAATAGACAATAGGCGGGGTGGAAGATTGCAACCTTCACGTGGTCCGCCCTGTTTCGACTAATGCAATCAACTTAACGAGCACAAACGGACGTCAAATAGAACAAAAACAAATAGAACGGACGTCAAAAAGTGACAGTACAAACTATTCTAGATGGATAACCAGGTTCTGGATTAACTGGAGTAGACACCGATGTGTTAAATCTCACTCCACAAGGGCGGTATCAATGTCCGTGGCAAAGGTGCAGGACGTGCCGCTCGACCAAATTCTGGAGATCGCAGGATGGTTTAAAGAAGAAACTTTCCTAGATTTATGATAAACCTGTTGTTACAGTGCCAGGGTTGCACATGCTGTGTTGGGTTCTGTTCAAAATGTTTGCTTTGTTGCATATCATTTGTTGTTATTTCCCCTGGAATACAGGTGTTATCATTTTTATTTTTATTATTATTATTAAAATATTAATTGCATAATTTCAAGCAATATATATTATTTACTCACTACTGTGTAAACTAAAGCAGTATGGAATGATCTACGGCATGAAAATCACAGAGCTTTAAAATCTTCACGTAGTCACTCACGTGACTCCAAAGTACAATAGTAAGAATAAATGAGAACTTACCTGTTTGAAGTTTGATCTTTATTTTATGAGGAGTTACGATGAGGGATTATGTGCCCTCCACTCCCGACCCTCATAATCTAAAAGATCACCTGGTAATTCTAGCCTTGTGTGAGCCTTACTATCTTACTTCGGCTATTGGTTGTGTTTTTCGCGCCGCTGCTTTGAAGTATGCCGAGCATGCGCCTGGCAGGGTCTTCATATAATCCCTCATCGTAACTCCTCATAAAATCAAGATTAAACTTCGAACAGGTAAGTTCTCATTTAATCTTACTATTATACTGCATCTGCCATGCATTTGCTCACTCATCCAGCCTATCCAAGGCACCTTGCAGCCTCCTAGCATCCCCCTCACACCTAACACCCCCAGTTTAGTGTCATCCGCAAACTTGGAGATGTTGCATCAATTCCCTCGTCCAAATCATTAATATATATTGTAAATAGCTGGGGTCCCCACACTGAGCCTTGCGGTACCCCACTAGTCACTGCCTGCCGTTTACTCCTACCCTTTGCTTCCTATCTGCCAGCCAGTTCTCTATCCACATCAATACTGAACAGCCAATACTGTGTGCTTTAAGTTTGTATACTAATCTCTTATGTGGGACCTTGTCGAAAGTCTAGATATAACACATCAACTGGTTCTCCCTTATTTACTCTGTTAGTTACATACTCGAATAATTCTATAAGATTCATCAGGCATGACTTACCTTTCGTAAATCCATGCTTACTTTGTCCAATGATTTCACCACTTTCCAAATGTGCTGCCATCCCATATTTAATAACTGGCTCTAGCAGTTTCCCCATTACCAATGTTAGACTAACTGGTCTGTAATTCCCCATTTTCTCTCTCCCTCCTTTTTTTAAAAAGTGGGGTTACATTAGCTACCCTCCAATCCTCAGGAACTATTCCAGAATCTAAGGAGTCTTGAAAAATTATCACTAATGTATCCACTATTTCTGTGGCTACTTCCTTGAGTACTCTGGGATGCAGACTATCTGGCCCTGGGGATTTATCGGCCTTTAATCCGTTCAATTTACCCAACACCACTTCCCGGCTAACCTGGATTTCACTCAGTTCCTCCATCTTATTTGACCCCCAGTGCCCTGCTATTTCCGGTAGATTATTTACGTCTTCCTTAGTGAAGACAGAACCAAAGTAGTTATTCAATTGGTCTGCCATGTCCTTTTTCCCCATGATCAATTCACCTGTTTCTGACTGCAAGGGACCTACATTTGTTTTAACAAATCTCTTTCTCCTCACATATCTATAACAACGTTTGCAGTCAGTTTTTATGTTCCCTGCCAGTTTTCTTTCATAATCTATTTTCCCTTTCCTAATTAAGCCCTTTGTCCTCCTCTGCTGGAAAGCAACAAAGAAAATGGAAAAATTCCGGAAAAACAGAAAATGGAAAAATTGTGCAGCTGAGGCCATACTGAGAAGCGTTGCTGGTAAGCATGACATCGGAATAGGACAAAGTAGGAGGACACGATATCTGTTGTCTGAGTGTCAAAAGCACACTGCTGCTGCTCATGCCACGTCCAGGCAGTGAGTAAGTTGCTGTACGCAAGCCCGAGAGCTGGCTGAAATTAGGAATGAATTTCCCAAGGTAGTTGACCATACCCAGAAATCTCTGCAGGCTGGTGACATCTGTTGGCGCCGTGATCTCTCTGATGGCCGCTGTAAAGGGCATGCTACGATCAATCAAGCCAAGCACTCAAACCATTGATGGAAGGACAGACCGTCATGCTACAAACCCAGAAAGGATATGATCGCATATGGTCAAGAAGACATGCCAGGAGCGAAGATCCTATCTGGTTCAGTCAGAGGAAGTTTCTGCAGAAGGAACCTGAAACACATCCTACCGGTAAATGAGTCCGTGCCATCGCAGCAAATCCCATACGATTCTATGGATGATCCGGCCGACATGATGTGGACAGAAGACGGATATACTCTTGTAAATGATAGACATGTGACAGCAAACCGTGAGCAGTTTTGGGATCAGGAGTCTGTCTCTACACCAATGGAAGAACCACCAGTGACGTCAGTGCCGATGGAAAAATCACCCGTAAAGCCACCATTCGAGAAATCGCCCGGGAAGCTGTGCCGGTTGAGAAATTGCCTGTGAAGAAATCGCCTGTGAAGTTTGTGCTGGTGGCAGCATCACCTGTGAAGAGTACCACATACTCTTCACAGGAGAGAGGGGACATACTGGACGTGTGCAGGACGGGTCTGCAAGCCAAATCCCACATACAAAGACTTTGACTAATGTGTTTTTTCAGACTCTGACTGACATCATTCTATCGTACTCTGCATTACTTTATTCTCCTCCGCTTTGCTGTAGTTTTTACTTAAATTTTCATAACCATACACGTTATGTATATGAATGCTTAGTGTTTAGTTTATGGACCAAAGAACGAGGATGTAGATCAATCGTTATATTATGATCTGATCCATGCTGATCCAATCCATAATCCATGCCAGGTTTTCACAATGCTATCTTGTGGTATGTGGTTAGCTGGATAAGAGAGTCAGTTTTGATAAGGATGTAAAACTACGCGGAGGCTTTTGTGTAGTTTCTGAATTTTTATGGCTATTAAAGAACTTTATATGAAGTTATACGACTTGTTGCTTCACTACTTCATACAGTAATCATACTTCTGCAATTACTAGATCAATTTGCCATAATTCCTATTCACTGGATATGGATATTGCTGACTTTTAACAGCATCCATTTCGAATTATCCCCTGAACTACTTGGCTTGCTTAACCATAACAGTAAGTGATTAAGAATATATTGGTTAGCCAGATCTGGATAACAGCGGTTGATTTCCTCCTTGAAGTAAATTAATAAACCAGGTGGATTTTTTGCAACAGTCTGGTAGTTTTAGGGCAACTATTATTGATACTATCTTTTTTTATTTGGAATTTGGATATTACCAGGACTTGAGCACCTGAGCTATGGTTGGGCAGGGTAGGACTTTATTCCTTGGTGTATAAGATCACATAAGGGTAATAAATAGTCATTCCATCAGGATGGTTGCTCAAATTGCTTCACGTACAGGACAATCATTGCTGCACAGCACCTAATGAGAAATCAAGGGTCCAATTTGTCAGTTCATCTCAAGCTGCATAGATTAGCTTTAAGTCTGGTAAAACAAGTGGTGCAGAGGAGCCATACGTTCCAAAATTATAGTTATTTATGCAGCAATTGCAGTTTACATCAAAAATGGTAGAATACATGGCTTACATTATAAAAGATTCCAGAAAATAGGCCCCTTTCACGAAAAACTGTTTTTTCTTCGTTCAACCATATGCTGCTAAGAAGTCTTCTTACGTGAAAGTCTAACTTGTAGCACCGTTTGACACTAGCTGTTGGGAATTAAAGGGACACCCCTTTTATTTGATGGAAAATATCAATGTGAAGGATTGAGTTGTTGTAGTGACCCAGGGTGATGTATATGTAAGCATCATAGCTGTTGTATATGGAAAGACCAAGAGGAAATATGGAGATATGGGATGGAGGGAGGGTTGCAGAGGAGAGGTTTTAGAAATATACCCTAAAGGATTTAACCCTTTGGGGAATTCAGGGCTCTTGCTTAACTTTCTTTCCCTGTTGCCTGCTGGGCAACCGTGACAGCTTTTTAGGTTGCCAAATGACAGTTTAGGTGGTCATTGAAGACTGTTTGCATGACACGTGCGATAATGTGCTCGAACAAAGTGCGTAGTTACCAGTCGGAATTTTGCTCAATGAAGCATTCAAATATTATGTTCAAGAATGAACTGCAGATGCTGGAAAATCAAAGGTAGACAAAAGTGCTGGAGAAACTCAGCGGGTGCAGCAGCATCTATGGAGCGAAGGAAATAGACAACGTTTCAGGCCGAAACCCATCAGTCTAAAGAGGAGTTTCGGCCTGAAACGTTGCCTATTTCCTTCGCTCCATAGATCCCATAGCTACCACATCCGCTGAGTTTCTCCAGCACTTTTGTCTATATTCACATATTATTTCTGCTTCAAATAACTCACAAACTAAACATATTCACCAATCAAGACATGATATATACCACAATGACATGCAGCAAAATTATAATACAATATCTCAACTCTTTTTACACATTGCAATTAATGCAATTTCTATTAGTTCTTTCCATTTCCAAACAAAAACGTGGTTGGATTATTTAGCATATGATCAACCTGTGTCAATAAATCCTGGATCATTGTAACATATATGCTTAACCATACACACTACAGATTTCATTTCGGAGTCACGTGAGTGACTTCGTGAAGAACCCGCCAGCACGCATGCGCGACATATCGTCGCTCACATTTGCAGTCGACGGCTGGAGGTGGAGCGCGGCTCACCACCAGCCCTTCATAAGGGCCACTCAGGTAAGTATAGACAACCTTGAGCTGGTTGTTCCTTGTTTGTATATTCTTTCTCTCCAAACAGGGTCATGGACAAGAGGAGTAAGGGCCGCAGGACATCTGGAAGGAGTTGCCGGCCACCTATCCCGGAGCTCCCGTCTACAGCACCCGCTGGACGGGCCGGGAAAAAGGCGCGCAAATCGGGGAGCCCTGTAGTCACAGGACCCGAATCACCGACACAGCTGAGCACTAGTGGGGTTCCCGCAGAGCAAGAAGTCGGTACAGCGCCGGAGCAGGTAGACCCTGACTCCATTTCTTTATCGCCAACAGGATCGTTGGCAGAGGCGAGCAAAATGGGTTCACGTGCTGCTGCACGGCCCTTCTCCCTGAGCCCTCATGGAGGAGCCAGGGATAGAGCTCGTCAACCTAGCCCTTTTCGGGCTGAGGTTTCACCAGGAGCCGCTAGATTGCGGCCTGGTGAATCAGCGAGACCCGAGTCCACTGGTAGACCAAGAAGGGCCAGTGGAGACTCACCACCTAGTTGGACTAGGAGGAGTCACACAGGTGGAGTCTCGCCACGGTCACCGCTTCCCCCGCTGGGGGCGGGTCGGGACCGTACGCCATCTGGGTCCAGGAAAAGGAGTCGGCAAGCCCGCGCGGATGTCGGGTCACCACGCTGCGGCGTTGGGTGCCGACTTCTCACCGCATATGCCCTCAGAGGCAGCCGGATTTAGCTCAGCCAAAAGAAGGCGTATGAGCAGATCCGCGCGGGAGTCGTTCAGAGCCGCTGAGGCGGCTGGTAGCGACTTATCGTCACGGCACCGATATTACCTCGACGAGGTACGGGCCGATGATAGGAGCCTCAGAAGTTCCTTCGGGCATGAGGACTCTGACCGCCCATTCACACACGATGAAGGGCGCATTGATCGGATGGAGAGGATTATGGAACAAATCCTGAAAAATCAAAGACAGGAGACACACAGTTCCAGGGGACTCATGAACATATCCCATCATCTATGGATAGCATGAGGCCAGAGGAAGAGGAAATCTTGGTACATGCTCCAGTAGCACCTGAGGTTCCCCAGGAAGAGCTCCTGGACGTGGCAGCCAAGTTTGGATTACCCATATCATCGGGACAACCCCTCAATACCAAGCTGGCTGCTACCATAGATTTCCTCACCAACCATCAGCTACAGGAGGAGGTCCTTGCAAAGGCCATGGACAGACACAAGGCACCGGGCAATTGCAATTCGCTCAACGTGCCTATTGTCAACATGCCTATTTGGGGCAATATCAGCCCGGGCATCAGGACTCAGGAAGTAAAATTACAAAGAATCCTGAAATTACTTACATCTGGGATTACCGCGTTTGCAAGGTCGGTGGATGGAGTGGACTTGAACACCGAACAGGAGGATGCTCTGGCGCTACTTTGCAATACGCAATATGAAATCAATGCTTTTAGGAAAACCATCATCAAGCCTACATTAAACCCCAAATTTGCGGGGCTATGCAGAGCACCTCCAACACCACCACCCAGACAGTTATTCGGAGAAGACCTCCCGAAGCAGGTCAAAGATCTAGATGACCATGCTAAGACAGTGGGTCTTATGAGGCCACACACCTTGACCAGACAAATGGCCAAGAAAACACCTTTTTTCAGGCCACGAGGTCAAACCGATAGGCCAGCAAGGACCTACGTTCCGGCGCCTCCTTTATACCAACAGCCTCAACAGCCCAGGCCTTTTTTAGGGCTAGGCCCTCAACGGCCAGCATGGAAAATGCGGTTTCCACATTATCAGCGCAACCCAGCACCTCCACATCCCACCAAACACCCCAGGGACCACCAATAACCATGAAGGTAAGGCGATCTGGTTTTCATGCACTTGCATGTCTAACCTCACATGTTGGGGGTAGACTACGGGAGTTTAAGGAGGCATGGGAAACCATCACCTCAGATGAGTTTATCTTACAAAGTATTCAGGGCTATGAGATTGAGTTCATAAATGGCCAAATTCCTCCACCTCAGCATATGCCGAATCGCAGATTTGCACTTTCCAGGAAGGAAACAGCAGTAGGCTATGCTGAAATCTTGAGACTACAAGAGAAAGGTGTGATAGAAAGAACTACACATGAACCAATTGAATTTGTATCTAACATATTTACAAAAACCAAAAAAGATGGTGGATGTCGGGTCATTATAGATCTAACCCATTTGAATACCTTTGTAAAATATACCCATTTCAAAATGGACACGTGCGAAACAGCCAAATCTTTGATTTCTGTGGGCTGCTTCATGGCATGCATTGATTTAACAGATGCATACTATTCAGTATCCATTCAGAAACACCACAGGAAGTTCTTGAAATTTACCTGGATGGATCAACTTTGGCAATACAAAGCTTTGCCCAATGGGCTTACCACAGCCCCCAGACTGTTCACTAAATTACTCAAGCCAGTGCTAGCGACACTGAGGAGGAAAAATCACACGGTCATGGCTTATCTGGATGATATCCTAATTATTGGGCATACACTGGAATCAGCGAAATTGGCAGTTTCAGCCACTGTGAAAATTTTTCAAAAGATGGGATTCATTATCCATCCAGATAAATCAAAGTTCTGTCCTTCACATATCATGGACTATCTGGGGTTCACGATAGATTCCAATCACATGATTGCCACCATACCAACTAACAAAGTTGGGGATATCATTCAAGCATGCAAGAACCTGGTCTGCACCAGTATACCATCAATCAGACAAACTGCTAAGGTAATTGGGAAAATCATAGCAGTCTTTCCAGCTGCTCAATTCGGACCTTTACATTATCAAAATTTACAAAGATCCAAGATTTCAGCGTTAAAATTGAATGCTGGACACTTTGATAGACCTATGCAGCTGCCACTTAAGGCAAAAATTGAGTTACAATGGTGGATTGACAATATCCATAACTCATTTAAACCCATCGTTGTGCCTCGTCCGGTGGTATACTTACAAACAGACGCAAGCTCCCATGGCTGGGGAGCTACAGACAACAACACCAGTTGTGGGGGCAGATGGGACTCACTTGAATCTACCCTTTTGTTAGCACAAGGGATAAATTATTTGGAGATGCTTGGGGCATTCCACGGACTTAGAGCTTATTGTTCAAACTTTGCTGACACTCATGTCCATCTCCAAATAGACAACACCACTGCGGTGGCATATCTAAATCATATGGGCGGTACCAGGTCAATTTCATGTGATGAATTGGCTAATACAATTTGGCTCTGGTGCATACAATGGAATATTTGGATTTCAGCTACCTATTTACCAGGTAAGCTCAACACAGTGGTGGACACCAGGTCACGGAAATTTAATGACAACATCGAGTGGATGTTGAATTCCCAAATATTCGAAAAAATTACAGCCAAATTTGGTAAGCCGGATATTGACCTTTTTGCGTCACGGTTGAACCATCAGGTACCAACATATGTATTATGGGAGCCAGATCCTGGGGCAATGGCGATGGATGCTTTCTCGCTAGATTGGGGGAAATGGTTTTTCTATGCATTTCCTCCATTTTGCCTCATCAGTCGGGTATTGCGGAAAATCCAGCTAGATGCTGCTAATGGCATTCTTATTATACCCGACTGGCCTACTCAGTCATGGTATCCGGTGGTCCTTGGTATGATCAGTCAACCATGGGTCCTCTTAGAGGGTTGCCCACAATTGGTGATGAACCCTGTTACAGGGGAAGCACATCCCTGCCATAGTCATTTGAGTTTATTGGCTTGCAGGATTTGAACAGACCATTACTGCAGTATGGTCTCTCATCAAGGACTATGGATACCATGGGAGCATCATGCAGGGAGTCCACAAGACGGCAATATTTATCACACATCAGAAAATGGGGAACCTATTGCGGCCGCTTGGACATTGCATATGACTCCGTTTCAATCACAGATGTGCTGGAATTTCTTGCGGGGTTACACCATGACGAACACCTCAGCTACAGTGCCATCAATAGCGCCAGGAGTGCACTATCATCCTACCTCAATATTGAGGTAAGATCCAATAAATTGGTGTCCAAACTGATGCGGGGAATATTTAATTCCAATCCGCCAAGACCCCGTTACAACATCACCTGGGACATTGGGAAAGTACTGACCCTGCTCAGGACGTGGTCGCCCATGGCTGGGCTTGAATTGGACAAACTCACCCTGAAGCTGGTGATGTTATTGGCACTTACTTCGGCACAAAGGGTACAGACTCTTCACAAGGTCAAGATTGATAGAATGATCTCTACCCCAGAGAAGGTTATTTTCTTCATTGATGAATTGCTTAAGCAGCACAGACCTGGATTCACAGGGCTGCAGCTGGTGTTTCCAGCATACCCCGCTGATGCTAGGCTATGTTTAGCCACCCATATCCGCCACTATATTAGAGTGACGCGGAAATTAAGGGGAATGGAGCAATACCTGCTAATCAGCCACATAAAACCTCACCATACAGTGACGGTACAGACAATCTCCAGATGGCTCAGGATCGTTTTGAACGAAGCAGGTATTGATACTAATGTTTTTAAATCCCATTCCACCAGGGCTGCATCAACGTCGGCGGCAAGGGTCATGGAGGTGCCCATGGACCATATTCTTGCCACAGTGGGATGGGCCAGTGAAGCCACCTTTCAGCGGTTTTATAATAAACCTGTTACCGCTCCTGGAATGTTCGCAGAAGCCGTGCTGAATGCAGGCCGAGAACATATGACTACTCCCCAGTGAGGGGTTTTTTCTTTTTGTTATTATTAATAAATATTATTATTTTTCAGAACAAGCAGTCTGAAAATTTTTGATTACTCCTATCCATCCTTACAGTGGCGTGTGTGATAGCATGGACGTTGTCCAGGGCGTGAAATCACAGAGCTTTGAAGTCTTCACAAAGTCACTCATGTGACTCCGAAATGAAATAGTAAGATTAAACGAGAACTTACCAGTTTGAAGTTTGATCTTTATTTTATGAGGAGTTGCGATGAGGGATTTCGTGCCCTCCGCTCCCAACCCTCGATCATAAAGTCAACTGGTAATTAGAGTCTCTTCAATCTTACTATGACAAGTCATTTCTGTGTTTTGTTGGTTCTGTGATTCCACACCGCTGCTTTGAAGAATGTCGCGCAAGCGTGCTGGCGGGTTCTTCACAAAATCCCTCATCGCAACTCCTCATAAAATAAAGATCAAACTTCAAACTGGTAAGTTCTCGTTTAATCTTACTATTAATGCATGTTTTCTGTGAAGGACTGAAAATTAGCAATGTTACAAAATTTTGAGATAAAAAAAAAATCAAGTCTGCAATTTATCCCATCAGATAAAGCATAAAAAGAAGTTTAATTTGACACCTAATTCACTTTCATATCTTCAGTATTAAAAAGATTATGGCCATTTTCATACTCAGAAATTAGCATCTTGTTCCCCATTGCCTTTCCATTGACTTAACACAAAAGCTGTGATCTAGGACAGTCAAAAGCCCATAACTTTCTTCAAAATTAAGAGAACTCAATGAAATTTTCAGTTATTATAGATTGAAGCATTCTGAAACAAATATGAAACAATATTACTTGGATGACCTGAAATTAAAGCATATAATTAGTTAGTTACCCATTTGTAGCTAATTACAAAATTCAATTACTAGATCTAAACATCTATCCATTTCTTAAGAAAAGATAAACTTTTTTTAATTGCCTAAGTGTCCAAATAACATTCACACAATAATTCACAATATGACATGATTTTTAAATCTCATTTTCATGAATTTATAGGCCAAATGGAAGGAATTTAGTGTTTAATTCCTGTAAATTAATGGCCATTTAAATCAACGCGAGTGGGTTTTAGTGGAATGCAGTGGATTAGAACGTTGCAGTTTACAGTGAAGTCGGCATGAAAAACACTGCCGGTTCATACATTTTTTTTGTCCCCATTTCGCAACATGAAAATGTGATTAAAGGCTTCCTAAAAACTACGTTTTAATGTAAAAATAAACTGTACTTTATTTTCTCCCCTACGTAAAATCCTTCCCGTTGTTGGCGCTCATGGCTTTAGAAGATGATTTTTAAATTACTCTAGTTATAAATAATCTAACGTAATTTAAAAATACCTTCATGAATGAAATGTCGGAGCGATTTTTCTTCAGCAACGAAATCCCCTGACATGGATCGATTTGCCCTGTCTGTAGAAAAATGGCACTTTGAACACGCCCCCCTCTGAAAGGCGCCAAAGTCACGCACACGGGGAGCGTCAGAACTGCAGCGCTGCTCAAGGTGGTTTTGTAACATACCTACGAAAATTACTATGACATGGCCATAGCTTGGGCCGTTATTGCTATTGGCACAGAAACACTCTGGCTTCCCACATAATTTATCCATAACAAAATATACAGGTTGCAAGGAAATGCCTAAAGGCATTTTATGATAATAGCTGTTAAAACCGACTATACCCATCTGACAGGTTAAACATTACACCAACTGACAAGAGATAGTCAAAGGAAATAACTGCAGCAAATGTTCTTTTGGCAATATGTTTAAAGGTGTCAAAACAAATAATAACATTGGGAATTAAAACACATTTGATTGCATTCTGTTATCAAACATAATCAATGTTCGCTCTGAAGACCATGGAGCACAATAGGATCAGGGGGTCTGTGAATCAATGCGGGGGTGGATAGATGGTGGTGGGGGGTGGGGCAGCATCTATGGAGCTAAGGAAATAGGCAACGTTTCAGATCGAGACCCTTCTTCAGACTGTTCCCCCCATGGGGGGGGGAATCAGTACAGGATGAATGGGGGGTTCAGTACAGGATGAATGGGTGGGGGGTCAGGACAGTGTGGATCGGAGGGTCTATGCAGGATGAATGGGTGATCACTACAGGATGCATGAGGGGATCAGTACAGGATGCATGAGGGGATCAGTACGGGATGCTTGAGAGGATCAGTACGGGATGCATGAGGGGACCAGTATGGAATGCATGAGGGGATTAGTAAAATATGAATGGGGAGATCACTACAGGATGGATGGAGGGATTGGTGCAGGGTAAATGGAGGATGGGTCAGTACGGGATGAATGGGGGGGATCAGTGCAGTATGAATGGGGGGGAGAAGTGCAAGATGGATGGGAAGGGGGGGGTGGCAGGAGAATCAATGCGAGGTGGGTAGGGTGATGAATAGATTGGGGGGGGGAGAGGTAGATGGGGAAGGGAGCACAGGGGATGTCAGTGAGGACTGAATAGAGGAGGGAATGGGGATCAGTGCGGGATGGAGAGGAGGGGTCCATGGATAGGAGTGGTGAAGGGGGGCGTACAAGAGAGAGAGATATAGATATATATAGAGAGAGAGAGAGAGAGAGGGGGGGAAGGGGCAGAGGAGGTGGGGAGGAAGGAAGGTCAGCTCAGCCAACATCGCCCCGCTGCTTTGGCTGTCCCTGTCCAACGCGAAAGTGCCGCCGCCTCCCCTCCTCCGCCAGCCAACAGCAAGGTGCGGGGCCGAGCGGTGCAGCTCAAAGATCCTATAGCTATAAGATCATTGGTGCAGCTGCTTCAGACGGCGGAAGGAGACCTCCCTCTCCCTGCTCCCGTCCTCGGTGCGCGAGAGGGGTTGTTTTGAAAGCATGGATTTGCAAGCAACGACCGTTATCAGAGCGATAGGAGCCGCTGATGACAAATCTGCTCAAGGCACTTTCAAAACAACCCCTCTCACACGCCGAGGCCGGTAAGCGAGGGAGGGTGAGGGAGCGAGGGGGAGGGAGGCCTCCTTCCGCCGATCGGGGTGCGGGAGGAGGAGGCGGTGGAGCTGCTGTCGCGCCCGCTGCTGCCGCTGTTTGGGGCCCGTCATTGGCTCCGACCCTTCTTCATCCCGCTCCTAGTATCTTTGCCCCGCAATCAAAGATACTAGAGGAATACGGCCACCGACACGAAACGTCAGTTTCTATTCGGCAGAGATGCTGCCTGACCCGCGGAGTTACTCCAGTTTTTTGCGTCCACCGGTATAAACCAGTACTTGGGTGCCAAGCCGGGCAAAATGAGTCAGCGTTTAGGTTGCCCGGCGGCACTTTCTGTGGTCAATGGCACCCAGGCAACCGCTAATTTCGAGCCCTGGTATTACACGCAAAAGTGAGTCATGCACGAGGTAATATACTACAGCACCTGTTACTAAGTTACAAATTGGATAAAATCAGAAATTCAACATTCAATGGATAGCAGCGAATGAGAAAGGACATATTCTGATAACCAGAAAACCAATATAATCCGCAGGATAAAAAATAATATGCAACATAATAGGCTTCAACTGGTGCAGCTACAGCAGCAATTGTGTACATACATAACTATTACATTCACCAAACAAACTTCACCATTACCGTTTACAAATTCAAAGGCCACAACAGTATCAATTTACACACTTAAGCACACGATTCAGGCTTCATCACTTTCTAGGCTGGTGTCACTGTACTGTAAAAACTCAATAAGATAGCTTTTAAAAGGAATTTTATTCATTATAACACCATTTCATCATATGTGTAATTCAGTAATTTTTGTTTTACAAAAAATTAACATTAACCATTTCAAGATTTTGGAAAATACGACCAAGAAAATTACAGAAGAAAAATCAGTTTTGTGCTTGTTTAATGGGTTCGATATTCTGCTATTTTTCAGTTTATATAAAACAGACAGTTCATACCATCGTAAGTCCTTCCATGCCATTAACTGTAAAATAGAATTAAGTGAAGTGTGGCATCAACAGGACATCAACATTCATTGCGACAAAAATCCCAGAAAACAAGTCTTTCCTTTCCTAAAAGTCAACTTATTTTAGTTGAAAAACCAAGTTTAACTTCAGCCAAACTACTAGTTATGGGCAGATCTTTTATGTTTTAGAACAGAGTTCCTCCAATTTCATAATCCTTTCTGAGAGAACATCCTAATCTTCTCCTTCTTCTGCCACATTTCTTTCACCCATCAGGACTCTCTTTAACACTAATTATCTTTAAAAAAAAAACCCACATTATTTAATCAACAACAAAATATGGCCACCTATGGAATCTGGAGGATTTGGGTACCAAAGGGAATGCATCACTGGTAGAGACAGTTAGTTGAAAGATAACAAATGGTCTCATTCAAACTACTTTTTCAACTTTTAATTCCTTTTTCACATTTTGGGGGGAAAAGACATGAGTTATCTTCAACCGTGTGCAAAAATAAACCGCAGAAAGCAATCCACAGTGTTTACTAGTAGTATTTCACTGTAAACAGTGATGTATTAGTACTACTTCATTGGTGGGAAAGATGCTGGTCAATTATTAAAGAGGTAATAATGGGGCATTTAGATAGCAGTAAAAGGATTAGTCCAAGTCAACATGGATTTATGAAAGGGAAATCATTCTTGACTAATCTTCTGGCATTTTCTGAGGATGTGACAAGTAAAATGGATGAAGGGGTGCCAGTGGATGTAGTGTAGACTTTCAGAAAGCCTTTGAAAAGGACCCGCACGGGAGACTGGCGACTAAAATTAGAGCTCATGGTATTGGGGGTAGGGTGTTGACATGGATAGAAAATTGGTTGGCAGGCCGGAAGCAAAGAGTAGGAGTGAACGGGTCCTTTTCAGAATGGCAGGCAGTGGCGAGTGGAGTGCCGCAACGCTCGGTTTTGGGGCCGCAACTGTTTACCTTATACATTAATGATTTGGAAGAGGGAATTAGGAGCAACACTAGCAGGTTTGTGGATGACACAAAACTGGGTGGCAGTGTGAACTGTGAAGAGGATGTTAGGAGGTTGCAGGGTGACCTGGACAGGTTAAGTGAGTGGGCAGATGCGTGGCAGATGCAGCATAATATAGATAAATGTGAGGTTATCCACTTTGGCAGCAAAAACAAGGGGGCAGATTATTATCTCAATGGGATTAGGTTAGGTAAGGGGGAGGTACAGAGAGACCTGGGCGTCCTTGTACACCAGTCACTGAAAGTTGGTGTGCAGGTACAGTAGGTGGTGAAAAAAGCTAATGGAATGTTGGCCTTCATAACAAGATGATTTCAGTATATGAGTAAAGAGGTTATTCTGCAGTTGTATAGGGCTCTGGTGGGACCACATCTGGAGTATTGTGTCCAGTTTTGGTCTCCTAATTTGAGGAAGGACATCCTTGTGATTGAGACAGTGCAGCGTAGGTTCACGAGATTGATCCCTGGGATGGCGGGACTGTCATATGAGGAAAGATTGAAAAGACTAGGCTTGTATTCATTGGAGTTTAGAAGGATGAGGGGTATCTTATAGAAACATACAAAATTATAAAAGGACTGGACAAGCTAGATGCAGGAAAAATGTTCCCAATGTTGGGCGAGTCCAGAACCAGGTGCCACAGTTTTAGAATAAAGGGAAAACTTTTTCACCCAGAGAGTTGTGAATTTGTGGAATTCCCTGCAACGGAGGGCAGTGGAGGCCAAGTCACTAGATGGATTTAAGAGAGAGTTAGATAGAGCTCTAGGGGCTAGTGGAATCAAGGGATGTGGCGAAAAGGCAGGCACTGATTATTGATTGGGGACGTTCAGCCATGATCACAATGAATGGCAGTGCTGCCTTGAAGGGCCGAATGGCCTCCTCCTGCACCTATTTTCTATGTTTCTATTACTATCATCTCTCACTATAATAATCCCATTAGAAGATATACAATACAATGAGTTAATAAAAAAGGAAACAAATTGCACCACTAGCAACTATTATTAATTATAAAAAAAGGCATGGTGTGTGGATGAAAATATTTCACACTGTTTTTAAATTGCTAGTTTATTGTTCCTGTTCAGTCAGCAAAATAAAATAATTAACCCAAATGAGCTCCATATTTTGGAGTACCAGTTTGGCACACTTTTAATTCAAGTTTAATTTATACAACAGAGCAGTGCATAGAAATGTTATGCATATTTTCCTTCCTTAAAAGGGAACAGAAAAATGTGAGCCTGGAGATGTTAATTCTTCCCAACTTTTTTTGATTTCTTGCAGAAAAGTAATTCAGCTCCTGTTTAATGTTTAGTGCTGCCACACTCACCAGGAACAGAATATTTGAGCCAATAAATATGAAACGGTGGCCATGTAGTTATTACAAAGCTGACTCATTTCACAAGGTAGTAAATGGGCTGCCAACCAGCAAATGGTTGCCAGTCTATTATGGTGAATGCCATATTTAGGAAGCATCTTTCATGGAGAATGATCAACACCTAGATTGAGATGCCAAGGGCATGATGCTGAACTAATTTAAGAATCAATTAAATGATACTGGAAGAACGCAATTCAAAAATTAGTCAGATCAGCCTACTTCTTCTGACTTTGTTAGAATATCAATGCCAAAGTAATATTAATTCAAAACATTTCAGAATGTTTATAGCCTGCACACTACGTGCCAACATTTATCAGGAAATTTTAGAAATTAAAATGCACTTTTGCGAGTTTCACTGCATATCGCAAACACGTCCTTGTGTTACATTTAAACTAGAACCCGTGGACAGCCTGGCACTATTGAAACCGCCAGAACATCTGACATCAATTAAAAGTATCAAGAAAACACGTTCTTCAATTATGCAGCTGGTAAGTACCCAGACTATTGTGAAAACAGCAGTGCACTCCAGCAACCTCCAGATAGTGTGAATGCTGCCGATTCAGCTGCTGACTCTTGCCTGCTATAACCGATTTTTCATTTGCTGGAAAAACCACATGGCTTCCATCAGATTACCATCCTGTGGTTCCTGTTGAAAAACTGCATCGTTGGAAATAGGATCAAACATAAGTTATTGCCTGTGGAACCAAAACGTGCAGAGGTTAGACCTTCAAAGCATGTAATGACAAGAATATTTGTTTAGACAGTGCCCTCCATAATGTTTGGGACGAAGACTCATTTATTTATTTGCCTCTGTACTCCACAATTTGAGGTTTGCAATAGAAACAAATCACGTGGTTAAAGTGTACATTGTCAGATTTTAATAATTGCCATTTTTATACATTTTGGTTTTACCATCTAGAAATTATAGCAGTGTTTATACTTAGTTCCCCCATTTCAGGGAAACATAATATTTGGGAAACGGCAATGTCATGTAAATGAAACTAGTCATGTTTAATATTTAGTTGCATAACCTTTGCATGCAATGACGGCTTGAAGTCTGCGATTCATGGACATCACCAGTTGCTGGGTGTCTTCTCTGGTGATGCTCTGCCAGGTCTGTATTGCAGCTATCTTTAGCTTATGCTTGTTTTCGGGGGCTAGTCCCTTCAGTTTTCTTTTCGGCATATAAAAGGCATGCTCAATTGGGTGATTGAATTAACCACTCAAGAATTGACATTTTTTTTGCTTTGAAAAACTCCTTTGTTGCTTTAAGAAGGAACTGCAGATGCTAGAAAATCGAAGGTAGACAAAAGTGCTGGAGAAACTCAGCGGGTGCAGCAGCATCTATGGTGCGAAGGAAATAGGCAACGTTTTGGGCCAAAACCCTTCTTCAGACTTATGTAGGGTGGAGGGGTTGGGGGGCAGGGAGAAGAAAGGAAAAAGGAAGAGGAGGAGCACGAGGGCAGAGGGAGAGCTGAGAAGGGGAGGGGACAGCAAAGGCTACCGGAAATTGGACAATTCAATGTTTATGCCACTAGGGTGCAGACTGCCCAAGCGGAATATGAGGTGCTGCTCCTCCAATTTCCGGTGGTGCTCACTCTGGCCATGGAGGAGGCCCAAGACAGAGAGGTCAGATTCGGAATGGGAGTTGAAGTGCTGAGCCACCGGGAGATCAGGTTGGTTAATGCAGACCGAGTGGAGGTGTTCGGCGAAACGATCGCCAAGCCTATGCTTGGTCTCGCCGATGTAGATCAGCTGACATCTAGAGCAGTGGATGCAATAGATGAGGTTGGAGGAGATGCAGGTGAACCTGTCGCACCTGGAACAACTGCTTGGGTCCTTGAATGGATACGAGGGGGGAGGTTAAGCAACAAGTGTAGCATCTCTTGCGGTTGCAAGGGAAAGTGCCCGGGGAGGGGGTAGTGCGGGAGGGAAGGGAAGAATTGACCAGGGAGTTACAGAGGGAGCGGTCTTTGCAGAAAGCAGAGGGGGGGGGGGGGGGGGGGAGATGACAAGATGTGGCGAGTGGTGGGGTCACGTTGGAGGTGGCAAAAATGACAGAGGACTATTTGTTGTCTGTGACGGTTAGTGGGGTGAAAGGTGAGGACTAGGGGGACTCTGCCCTTGTTACGAGTGGGGGGATGGGGAGAGAGAGCAGTGTTACAGGGTATGGAAGAGACCCTGGTGAGAGCCTCATCTATAATAGGGATGGGGAACCGCCGTTCCCTGAAGAATTAGGACATTTCCGATGCCCTGGTGTGGAACACCTCATCCTGGGAGCAGATGCGGTGTAGACGGAGGAATTGGGAGTAGGGGATGGAGTCCTTACAGGAAGCAGGGTGGGAAGAAGAGTAGTCTAGGTAGCCAATGGGAGTCAGTGGGTTTATAGTGGATTTCGGTCAGACGTCTATCACCTGGAATGGAGATAGTGAGGTCAAGAAATGGTAGGGAAGTGTCGGAAATAGTCCAGGTGTATTTGAGTGCCGGATGGAAGTTAGTGGTGAAGCGGATGAAGTCAGTGAGTTGTGTGTTAGTGCAGGAGGTAGCACCAAAGCAATCGTCGATGTAGCGGAGGTAGAGGTCGGGGATGGGGCCCTGGTACGCCTTGAACAAGGATTGTTCGACGTACCCGACAAAGAGGCAAGCATAGCTGGGGCTGGGGAATGATGAGGTTGGAGGCTCCGGGGGGCGGGGCTGGGGAATGATGAGGTTGGAGGCTCCGGGGGGCGGGAATAGGGAGCCAGAGTTGATGAAGTCAGTGATGGTGCTTGAGATAGTGGCCTGGTGCTCGTCTGTGGGGTAATGATCCAGGGGTAAGTAGGAGGAGGTGTCCGAGAGTTGGCTCGTGGCCTCTGCTTTGCAGAGTTCAATATGCCAGACTACCACGGCTCCTCCCTTGTCGGCGGGTTTGACAACCCAATCTGGGTTGTTATGGAGTGAGTCGATGGCAGTACATTCAGGGGGGGGGGGGGGGAGAGATTGGAGTGAGACAGGGGAGTGGAGAAGTTGAGGCGGTTGATGCCCCGCGGCAGTTTTGAATAAAAAGGTCTAAAGCCAGAAGACCATGAGGAGCAGTCCACGAGGAGGGCATCCGTTGGAGACGGGAAAAAGGGATCATCAATAGGGTGCGAGGCTCCTTCCCATGGAAGAACGCTGTGAGGCGGAGGCGACGGTAGAAGAGCTCCAAGTCGTGGTGGGCGCGGAACTCATTGAGGTAGGGACGGAGGGGGACAAAGGTAAGACCTCTGCTGAGGACCGACCATTTGGTGTCGGAGAGGGGGAGGTCCGGGGGGATGGTGAACACACGGCAAGGATAGGGGTTGGGGACGGAGGAAGGCAGGTGAGTGGACTGAGACCGAGGTGATGTCTAGTGGGGGGGGGGGGGTGGTGGGTGGTCAGGGCGGAGGGGGGCATGAAGACTGTAGTGTGGGTGGGGAAGAGCTGGGGTTACATAGTTTGACGGGGATGGGGAAGACCCAGTAGAACAGCCACTGAGGTTACCAGGTTTAGGGGGACTAGCACTAGGACACAGCGCAGTCAAGCCCGAGGGGGTGGAAATCTGCAAAGTGGAAGCTTGAGGCCCGATGCTGAGTCCAGGCTGCAGGTAAGGCAACGGCTGCGGGCTGCTGGAGGGCGTTGGAGTGGCGAGGGTCGGCAGAACCGATGATAGGAGTCCACGGGTAGTGGAATGCGGGTCGGCGGGCTATGCGTGGGAGGTCCCGGTGGGTGGATAGTCGGTGGGGCGGTGCGGTTCGGCCAGCCCGTTGAGGCGACAAGGTGAGTAGGGAGGCGGCCATGTTCGGTGAGCCCTGGTCCGGCGGCGACGTTCGGTAGGTCCGATCCGGTGGCGATGTTAGATGGGCCCGGTGCGACGGCGATGTTGGATGGGCCCCGTGCGGCTACGATATTTGACGGGCCCAGTGTTGTTCCTTTGTTGCTTTAGCAGTATGTTTGGGATCATTGTCTTGCTGTAGAATGAACCACCAGACAATGCGTTTTGAGCCATTTGTTTGAACTTGAGCAGATAGGATGTGTCTATATACTTCAGAATTCATTATGCTGCTACCATCAGCAGTTGTATCATCAATGAAGATAAGTGAGACAGTACCTTCAGTATCCATACATGCCCGGGCCATAACACCCCCACCACCGTGTTTCACAGATGAGGTGGTATGCTTTGGATCTTGGGCAGTTCCTTCTCTCCTCCATACTTTGCTCTTGCCATCACTCTGATCTAAGTTAATCTTCATCTCATCTGTCCACAAAACTTTTTCAAGAACACATGGTATTGGGGGTAGGGTGTTGACATGGATAGAAAATTGGTTGGCAGGAAGCAAAGAGTAGGAGCGAACGGGTCCTTTTGAGAATGGCAGGCAGTAGCAAGTGGTGTGCCACAAGGCTCAGTGTTGGGGCCGCAACTGTTTACCATATGCATTAATGATTTGGAAGAGGGAATTAGGAGCAACACTAGCAGGTTTGTGGATGACACAAAACTGGGTGGCAGTGTGAACTGTGAAGAGGATGTTAGGAGGTTGCAGGGTGACCTGGACAGGTTGAGTGAGTGGGCAGATGTGTGGCAAGAGCAGTATTATATAGATAAATGTGAGGTTATCCACTTTGGCGGCAAAAACAAGGGGGCAGATTATTATCTCAATGGGGTTAGGTTAGGTAAGGGTACAGAGAGACCTGGGTATCTTTGTACACCAGTCACTGAAGGTTGGCGTGCAGGTACAGCAGGCAGTGAAGAAAGCTGCACCTTTGTTGGCCTTCATAACAAGAGGATTTCAGTATATGAGTAGAGAGATTCTTCTGCAGTCTCTGCAGTATAGGTCTCTGGTAAGACCACATCTGGAGTATTGTGTACAGTTTTGGTCTCCTAATTTGAGGAAGGACATCCTTGTGATTGAGGCAGTGCAGCGTAGGTTCACGAGATTGATCCTTGGGATGGCGGGACTGTTTGCAAGGATTGGGGGGGATCTTATAGAAACATATAAAATTATAAAAGGAATGGACAAGCTAGATGCAGGAAACATGTTCCCAATGTTGGGTGAGTCCAGAACCAGGAGCCACAGTCTTAGAATAAAGGGGAGGCCATTTAAGACTGAGGTGAGAAAAACGTTTTTCACACAGAGCTTTGTGAATTTGCGGAATCCCCTGCCACAGAGGGCAGCGGAGGCCAAATCACTGGATGGATTTAAGAGAGTTAGATAGAGCTCTAGGGGCTAGTGGAATCAAGGGAAATGGGGAGAAGGCAAGCACGGGTTATTGATAAGGGACGATCAGCCATGATCACAATGAATGGCGGTGCTGGCTCAAAGGGCAGAATGGCCTCCTTCTGCACCTATTTTCTATGTTTCTAACTGTGGTTGCTCTTTTAAGTACTTGGCAAACTGTAACCTGGCCATTCTACAGTATTTTTGCGGCTAACCAGTAGCTTGCATCTTGCAGAGTAGCCTCTGTATTTCTGTTTATGACGTCTTCTGCGGACAGTGGTCAATGACAAATCCACACCTGACTCCCGAAGAGTGTTTCTGATCTGAGTGTTTCTGATCTGTCGGACAGGTGTTTGGAGATTTGTCTTTATTATAGGGAGAATTCTTCTGCCATCAGCTGTGGGGGTCTTCCTTGGCCTGCCAATCCCTTTGCGATTAGTAAGTTCATCTTGTCCTGCCAATCCCTTTGCGATTTGTGCTCTCTTTCTTCGTCATGATGTTCCAAACAGTTTATTTAGGTAGGCCTAATGTTTGGCTAATTTCTCCAACACTATTATTCTTGTTTCTCTGTCTTTGACTTTCATTGGCACAAGTTTGGTCCTCATGTTGATAAACAGCAATAAAAGTTTCCAAGGCTGGAGGAAAGACTAGGTACTGAGAGCTCTCTTATACCTGCATTAAGGAGGCAGTTAAACACACCTGAACAATTACGCAGTGAAGCCAAGTGTCTCAAACATTTTGGTGCCCTGAAATGAGGGGACTATGTATAAACACTGCTGTAATTTCTACATGGTGAAACCAAAATGTATAAAAATGGCCTTTAATAAAATCTGACAATGCGCACTTTAACCAGATGTGATTTTTTTTTCTATTACTAATCTCAAATTGTGGAGTAGAGGCAAATATATAAACGATGGGTCTTTGTCCCAAACATTATGGTGGGCACAGCTACACTATTAATCCAAATTGGTGGGGAAAAGGGCTATTCCCAAACAAACCAGGACACCCATTAAGATACCGAGTTCAACGGAGAAGATGTGATTTAGCACAGACAAGTGCAAAGTGCTCCACAATTGAGGAAAACTACAGGCAAATTATTGTGAGCTGTTGATTAATTTGCCTATACTTTTACTTTTCTGCTGTAACTTGCTCTGGAGGTTATTAATTTTAAAAGAACATTGGCTCATGTAGACCTAAATTTAAATATAAGCAATGGATGTGGAGCAACAGCTTAAATGCCAATAAAATATTGAATTAGAAAGAAAGTTAATGGAATGAAAGAGAGAAAGCTATAGATCAGATTGTTTCGTTTTCTATTCAGATCATACCTTGGGCTACTCTATCCAACTTTGATAAACTAAGGAGACATTAAAAAAAATCTGTCAGAGGTACAGAGAAGAATCACAAGACTGATTATCATTGTCAAATTTGTGAGGAAGTGGCTCTTTCAGACTTGACAGATCTTTAGAGATAAAATTTGTAGTTCAATGAAAGATTAATTCTGGAACATTGCCAAATTAACCACAGCTCATCAAATTTATGAATCATTATCAGAAAATTAATTTTTACTCACAATATATATATATACACATATAATATATTTTATGTATATATATATACATAAAAATGTGTAAGAAAGAACTGCAGATGCTGGTTTAAATCGAAGGTCTGAAGAAGGGTCTCAACCCAAAACGTCACCCATTCCTTTTCACCCGAGATGCTACCTGTCCCGCTGAGACTCTCCAGCATTTTGTGTCCTCTTTCTTGCTCTCTCTCTTATACATAATATTCCAATAATGATTAGGCAATGATCCACAATATGCACATATATATACACACACACACACGCGTGCACCCACACAAACTACGCACATGAACAATGTTCTTTCACAAAAAAACTTTGAGACATTGGAATAAACTCAGAGCAATTAAGAACAAAGTTGGTGCCGACAATATGCAAATGGTCCATCAAGACCTTCCTTGATGGACAAGTTAAGATGGGCTGCTCAGTTTCCTAAATATGTGACTATCTCATAATATCTTTAACTGACAAATTCAGTAGTACCTTTAGGTTAATAGGACATAATTTAAAGATTGTAAACCCTCAGATTTGAACAGCATATTTTGCATTAATCCAAAGTAAAGACCATTCCTCCTGCAGGTTTTCAGGTTCTCCCCTCGTACCCATACCTTCAACATCACAGCACACCTCATGATATTCCACTTTGTTTTATCCATCTACTAAAACTTTGCAGCACCTTTCCCTAAGTTGTGGCCAATGTAGAACTACACTCACATGTTAAATACATTAAATATATCTGCTGAGAGAATCAAAACCATTTGAAAAACAAAATCCCATCAACTTTGCAAATAGTAGAAGTAATAGAAGTTTTCTAACTTCATGGTGGCTAAATTCTCAAATGTCCACAGAAGATGCCATTAATTTAGGTTCAACGACTATATATTTTAATGTTACATTTAAATAATACAACCTCCAAAGAAAAGGAATTCAATCAAGTAAATTTGTATTATTATTTATGAAACACATAAGGACATCCTTACAATAAGATTTCCAGGTGAATTATTCCAATAGTTTAAAATGCTGTATCCTTGTAATGGTCCAGTCAGGTTCTACACCTGGTGTAAATTCTCGTCGAAATCTAGAGTTTAGTGAAGAATGAAAGAATGGTTAGATTCAAGAACATACAAGAACACTCGACTGTTCCCAAATACCATTAAGAATAAATTGGAAATATTAAATTTGCAATTGTTTAGTAAATTTTCAAAGCTGTTCAAATTGAATTTAGAATAATGACCTTGTTATAGAGTACATGAATGGGCCCTTTAGCCTGCAAATCCCCCGTCGATCTGTCGACGCTAATCCTATTTGGCCACGATTGAACAAATTAACTAGTTTCTGAGAGCCTATGATCGACACAATGCGATAGAATATTTATCCCGGGAGGGAAATTGGTCTTCCAACAGTATCAAACACAACAAGATATATGAAACATGAAATTAAAGTGACGAGTGGAAAGTTCGGGATTGAGGATGTGCAAATTTTTTTTATCATCCTACCTATTGGTTTTTCACCTGCATCAATGGTTTGAATTGCTCAGCTCTCATACATTACCAAATCATATTTAGATAGACTGACTACACAAGAAAATTGACAAAATAGCAAAGATTAAAAGATATCCCGAGTTAAACTATTCGACCCAAAAAAGACACAAAGTGCTGGAGTCACTCAGTGGGTCAGGCAGAACTTTTGAAGAACATGGATCGATGACGTTTTGGGCCGGGACCCTTCTGCAGACTGATTGTGATGTTAGGATGCAGGGGGGGGGGGGGGGAGGGGGGGAGGGGGGGAGGAGAAGAAAGCTGGAAGAGAGGAGGGACTGGACATACCTCAGCAAGTGACAGGTGAGAGAGGGGAGGGACGGGGGGGGGGGGGTTTCGATCTTTTGTAATGTTGTAATATTTTTGAAGGAGTCATCGTACCAACACTCTTATTGCGAAGACACTCCTTCCTTTTCATAACCAGTGACATATTTACTGGATTAAAAGGTACCAATGCAAGCACATATTATATAACTATCTGACATAAATACTTCCTATGTACCCCTGAGACACATCAGTTACCAATGTACACATCAATCTTTGCCACCAGGTTTAGTGAATACTATAAATCTTGAGCAGACTTGCAGCTTGGGCCCAGCTACAGGGAAACAGGATTCACATTAGAACCCAATAAGATTGGGACAATCAGCACACCAATGTAATCAAGGAGTCGTACAGCACTGGAGGCGGACATTTGGCTGATAATACACGTTCTCCAGCATTTATAACAATTACAGTAATTAACTAACAACAAGTTTGAATTTTACAAAACTTTCAATGATAAATCCTGCAAATCCAATGGGAAGCAATGGAAAAATAATATCCTATGGTCATATTGTAAATAGAATTATTCCATTAATTTAAAAATATCCATGCAATGGGGTTTCATATGTTAACGAGCTGCCTAAAAATGAGACTCTCTGCTTTGAGTTTCAGGGTAAGCCCATAAAAATAAGGTATTCCCGCCTTGCTTTTGTTGTTCTTATGAGCTCTTCTGTGGTCTTCCACAACTTGCACATGAATTTCATCTTCATAAATGGCCCACAATAAACTCTCATGGATTAAAAGTGAAAGAAGAGGCCAGCAAAACTTACAATTGAGAGTCAAATGTTCAGAAGTTGCTTTTCACAGGCTTAAATATTTCAAACTCAAATATTATTTCAGTAATTTCAAAACCATGGATAGAAGACGAATAAAATAGTAAGATTAAACGAGAACTTACCAGTTTGAAGTTTGATCTTTATTTTATGAGGAGTTGCGATGAGGGATTTCGTGAAGAACCCGCCAGCACGCATGCGCGACATACTTCAAAGCCGCGGTGTGGAATCACAGAAAAACCAAGCCAAGAAATGACTTGTTATAGTAAGATTAAAGAGACTCTAGTTACCAGTTGACTTTATGATCGAGGGTTGGGAGCGGAGGGCACGAAATCCCTCATCGCAACTCCTCATAAAATAAAGATCAAACTTCAAACTGGTAAGTTCTCGTTTAATCTTACTATTTCATTTCGGAGTCACGTGAGTGACTTCGTGAAGACTTCAAAGCTTCTGTGATTTCACGCCCTGGACAACGTCCATGCTATCACACACGCTACTGAAAAGGTGGACAGCAGTAATCAATTTCCGTCACTGTTTCTCTGAAAAAATAATAATATTTATTAATAACAACAAGAAAGGACCCCTCACTGAGGGGGAACTGTATGTTCTCGGCCTGCATCCAGCACGGCTCCTGCGAACATTCCAGGTACGGTGACGGGTTTATTGTAAAACCGTTGAAAAGTGGCTTCACTGGCCCATCCCGCTGTGGCAAGTATCTGGTCCATGGGCACCTCCATGGCCTTTGCCGCCGATGTTGATGCTGCCCTGGTGGAATGGGATTTAAAAACATCAGTGTCAATACCTGCTTTGTTCAAGACGATCCTGAGCCATCGGGATATCGTCTGCACCGTCACTCTATGGTGAGGTTTTTTGTGACTGATGAACAGGTATTGCTCCATTCCCCTTATTTTCCTCGTCACTTTGATATAGTGGCGGATATGGGTGGCTATGCATAGCCTAGCATCAGCGGGGTATGCTGGAAACTCCAGCTGCAGCCCTGTAAATCCAGGTCTATGCTGCTTGAGCAATTCATCAATGAAGAAAGTGACCCGTTCAGGGGTAGAGATCATTCTGTCGATCTTGGCCTTGTGAAGCGTTTGCACCCTTTGTGCTGAAGTAAGTGCCATCAACATCACCACCTTCAGGGTGAGTTTGTCCAATTCGAGCCCCGTCATGGGTGACCATGTTCTCAGCAGGGTCAGCACTTTGCCAATATCCCATGTGACGTTGTAACGGGGCCTCGGCGGGTTGGAATTAAATATCCCCCGCATAAGTTTGGAGACCAATTTATTGGATCCTACCTCAATATTGAGGTAGGACGAGAGCGCACTCCTGGCGCTATTGATGGCACTATAGCTGAGATGTTGATCATGGTGTAGCCCCGCAAGAAATTCCAGCACATCTGTGATGGAGACGGAGTCATATGCAACGTCCATGCGGCCACAATAGGATTCCCATTTCCTGATGTACGATAAGTACTGCCGTCTTGAGGACTCCCTGCATGATGCTCCCATGGTATCCATTGTCCTTGAAGATAGACCATACTGAAGTAGTGGCCTGTTCAGATCCTGCAAGCCAATAGATTCAAATGACTCTGGCAGGGGTGTGGTTCCCCTGTGGCAGGGTTCGTCACCAATTGTGGGCAACCCTCTAAGAGGACCCATGGTTGACTTATCATTCCAAGGACCACCGGATACCATGATTGCGTAGGCCAGTCGGGTATAATGAGGATGCCCTTGGCAGCATCGAGCTGGATTTTCCGCAATACCCGACTGATGAGGCAGAATGGAGGAAAGGCATAGAAGAACCATTTCCCCCAGTCTAGCGAGAATGCGTCCATCGCCATTGCCCCAGGATCTGGCTCCCATGATACGTATGTTGGTACCTGATGGTTCAACCGTGACGCAAAAAGGTCAATATCCGGTTTACCAAATTTGGCTGTAATTTTGGTGAATATTTGGGGGTTCAACATCCACTCGATGTTGTCATTGAATTTCCGTGACCTGGTGTCCGCCACTGTATTGAGCTCACCTGGCAAGTAGGTAGCTGAGATCCAAATATTCCGTTGAATACACCAGAGCCAAATTGTGTTTGCCAATTCATTGCATGAAATTGACCTGGTACCGCCCATATGATTCAGATAAGCCACCGCAGTGGTATTGTCTATTTGGAGACGGACATGAGTGTTAGTCATGTTTGAACAATAGGCTCTAAGTCCGTGGAATGCTCCTAGCATCTCCAAATAGTTTATCCCTTGTGCTAACAACAAAGTAGCTTCAAGTGAATCCCATCTACCTCCACAACTGTTATTGTTGTCTGTAGCTCCCCAGCCATGGGAGCTTGCATCTGTTTGCAAGTATACCATTGGACGAGGCACAATGATGGGTTTAAATGAGTTATGGATATTGCCAATCCACCATAGTAACTCAAGTTTTGCCTTAACCGGCAACTGCATGGGTCTATCATAATGTCCAGCATTTAATTTTAATGCTGTTATTTTTGACCTTTGTAAATTCTGATAGTGTAAAGGTCCATATTGAGCAGCTGGAAATACTGCTACAATTTTGCCAATTACCCTGGCAGTTAATCTGATAGACGGTATACTGGCGCAGACCAGGTTCTTGCATGCTTGAAACACATCACCAACTTTGTTAGTTGGGATGGTGGTGATCATGCGATTGGAGTCTATTGTGAACCCCAAGTAGTCCATGATCTGCGCGGGGAGGAACTTTGATTTGTCTGGATGGATTATAAACCCCATTTGTTGAAAAATTTCCACTGTGGCTGAAACCGCCAACTCTGCGGATTCCAGAGTGTGCCCAATTATCAGAATGTCATCCAAATAGGCCATGACCGTATGATTTTGTCTCCGCAGTGTAGATAACACTGGCTTGAGTAGTTTGGTGAACAGTCTGGGGGCTGTAGTAAGCCCATTGGGCAATGCTTTGTATTGCCAAAGCTGATCCATCCAGATAAACTTCAAGAACTTCCTATGATGTTTCCGAATGGATACTGAATAGTATGCATCTTTTAAATCAATGCATGCCATGAAGCAGCCCTCCGAAATCAAAGATTTGGCTGTTTCAAATGTGTCCATTTTGAAATGGGTGTATTTTACAAAGGTATTCAAGTGAGTTAAATCTATAATGACCCGGCATCCACCGTCTTTTTTAGTTTTAGTAAATATATTAGACACAAATTCAACTGGTTCATGTGTGGTTCGTTCTATCACACCTTTGTCTTGTAAACTCAAGATTTCAGCATAGCCTTCTGCCAATTCTTTTTTGGAAAGTGCAAATTTGCGATTCGGCATATGCTGGGGTGGAGGCAACTGGCCATGAATAAACTCAATTTCATAACCCTGAATACTTTGCAAGATAAACTCATCTGAAGTGATGGTTTCCCAAGCCTCCTTAAATCCCCGTAATCTGCCCCCAATTCGTGAGGTTAGACATGCAAGTGCATGGAACCCAGACCCCCTTACCTTCATGGTTATCGGCGGTCCCTGGGATTTTTGGTGGGACGTGGAGGCGCTGGGTTTCGTGGTTGGTGCGGAATCCGCATCTTCCATGCTGGCCGCTGAGGGCCTAGTCCTAAAAAAGGCCTGGGCTGATGAGGCTGTTGATATTGAGGAGGTGCCGGAACGTAGGTCCTTGTTGGCCTATCGGTCTGACCTCGTGGCCTGAAGTAAGGTGTCTTCTTGGCCGAAGGTCTGGCCACAAAATGTGGTCTCATCAGACCTATGGTTTTCGCATGGTCATCGAGCTCTTTGACATGCTTTGGGAGGTCTTCCCCGAACAGCTGTCTAGGTGGGGGGGTAGGAGGTGCTCTGCATAGTCCCGCAAATTTGGGATTCAAGGAAGGTTTGATAATGCTCTTCCGGAAAGCGTTGATCTCGTACTGCGTATTGCAGAGCAGAGCTAGAGCATCCTCCTGTTCGGTGCTTAGATCAACCCCATCTACCGACTTTGCAAAAGCGGTGATCCCAGACGTAAGCAGTTTTAAAATCCTCTGCAGTTTCACTTCCTGCGCTCTGATGCCCGGGCTGATATTACCCCAGATTGGCATGTTCACAATCGGCACGTGGAGTGAATTGCAGTTCCCTGGAGCCTTGTGTCTCTCCATGGCCTTCGCAAGGACCTCCTCCTGCAATTGATGGTTGGTAAGATAATCTATGGTTGCGGCCAGTTTGATGTTGAGGGGTTGTCCTGATGATACGGGTAACCCGAATTTGGCTGCCACATCCAGCAGATCTTCCTGAGGGACCTCAGGTGCTGCTGGGGCATGTACCAGGATATCCTCCTCATCTGGTCTTATGTTGTCCATAGATGGGGACGGGGATATATCCATGAGTCCCCTGGAGCTGTGTGTGTCCTGTTTCTGATTGAGTAGAACTTGCTCCAATATCCTCTCCATACGATCCAAGCGCCCTTCATCGGGCGGGTGTGGGAGGTAAGAGGCCTCGTGCCCGAAGGAACTCCTGAGGCTTCGATCATCAGTCCGTACCTCGTCGAGGTAATATCGGTACTGTGATGTGTCGCTACCAGCCGCCTCGGCGAAGCTGAGCGATTCCCGCGCGGACCTGCTCGAGCGCCTCCTCTTCGCTGAGCTGGACCCGGCTGCCTCAAAGGGCATGGGTGGGGAGAGGTCGGCACCTGACGCCGCAGCGTGGTGACCCGACGTTCGCACGGGCTTGCCGACTGTCCTAAATCTGGACCCAGACGGCGTACGGTCCCGACCTGCCCCCAGCGGGGGAAGCGGTGACCTAGGCGAGGCTCCACCCTTGTGACTCCTCCTGGTCCCTCTGGGTGGTGAGTCGACACTGGCCCTTCTTGGTCTGCCAGTGGACTCGGGCCTGCCTGATTCACCAGACCACTTCCTAGTGGCTCCTGGTGAGACCTCAACCCGCGAAGGGCTAGGTAGTGGAATTGTATCCCTGCCTCCTTCAAGAGGGCTCAGGGAGAAGGGCCGTGCATCAGCACGCGAATCCCTTTTACTTGTCTCTGCGAACGACCCAGTGGGTGAGAGAGAGATGGAGTCAGGATGCACCTGCTCCGGCGCTGTACCGACTGTTTGTTCTGCAGGTACCCCGCTAGGGCATAGCTGCGTCGGTAAACCGGATCCTGTGAATACAGGGCTCCCCGGCTTGCGCGCCTTTTTCCCGGCCCGTCCTCCTGCCGTGGAGGGGGGCTCCGGGTTGGGTTGCCGACAACTCCTTGTAGAAGTTTTACGGCCTTTACTTTTCCTACTGTCCATGTCTCTGTGGAAGAAAACACAATTATTCACACAGAACAACCAACTCAAGGTTGTTAGTACTTACCTGAGTGGCCCTTATGAAGGGCTGGTGACGAGCCGCGCTCCTCTCCAGCCGTCGACTGCAATGCGAGCGACGATATGTCGCGCATGCGTGCTGGCGGGTTCTTCACGAAGTCACTCACGTGACTCCGAAATGAAATTCGATATTTACAATAGTAATTGAATCACTGATTAGATATTTTAGACCTTTTGCTTACCCTTTTTAGAGTAGTTTCATTCAAAAATGCAATTAGATGAAGGCTATTCATAGAAACATAGAAAATACGTGCAGGAGGAGGCCATTCGGCCCTTCGAGCCAGCACTGCCATTCATTGTGATCATGGCTGGTCGTCCCCAATCAATAACCCATGCGTGCCTTCTCCCCATATCCCATGACCGCAGCCCCTAGGGCTCTATCTAACTCTCTCTTAAATCCATCCAGTGATTTGGCCTCCACTGCCCTCAGTGGCAGGGAATTCCACAAATTCACAACTCCCTGGGTGAAAACGTTTTTTCTCATCTCAGTCTTAAATGGCCTCCCCTTTATTCTAAGACTGTGGCCCATGGTTCTGAACTCACCCAACATTGGGAACATTTTTTCTGCATCTAGCTTGTGCAGTCCTTTTATAATTTTATATGTTTCTATAAGATCCCCCCCTCATACTTCTAAACTCCAGTGAATACAAGCCTAGTCGTTTCAATCTTTCCTCATATGACAGTCCCGCCATCCCAGGGATCAATCTCGTGAACCTACGCTGCACTGCCTCAATCACAAGGATGTCCTTCCTCAACTTAGGAGATCAAAACTGTACACAATACTGCAGATGTGGTCTTACAAGAGCACTATACAATTGCAGAAGAACCTCTTTACTCCAGGCACGTGCCGTGAGTAATTACTCAGGGTAGGCACTCAGTCCGCTTTAAAACAAAAATTAAACCGCGCATGCGCAGATTGTTATCTCCGATAAATAAATAAACAAATTTTAAAAACAGTGACATTTCAATTTGCCCTTCCTAGGCTTCCTAGCCCTAGACAAATTGGGGGAACAGTTCCTTTCACAGCGTGTGGAGAGTCTATGCCAGGGGAAAAGTTGTGAGGAGGGTACGAGTGTTGAGAAGGAGGGTGTCGGGGATACTGCCAGTAACTCACTCACTCACCGCTGCCGCAGCTCTCCGGGCGCGAAGCCACGCACTGTAGCTGGGGATAGAAGCAGCTCGGGGAGCTGCCAGCGGCCACTGGGACCAGTCAGCAGAACTGGCCGCCACTTCAACGCCTTCTGCCAGCCCGCTCACCTTTGGCAGTGCTCTCCGTCGGAACACCTGTTACCGGCCATTCGCCGACTTCGCTCATGTCAGCGGCTTCCTGAAAATCCTTAAATTCCCACAGCCGACTAACCTCAATCCTGCTGTCGGAATTTAAAGACATGAGTGAGGCCAGCGAGCGGCAGGAGAGAGGTTTTTAGACGGAGAGCTGCCAGAGGTGAGCGGGGACCAGTAGAAGGAGCTAAGGTGGCGGCTGGTCCGCTGTCCGGCCCGGCGGCTGCTCAGCCACCCAAGCTACTTCTCTCTCCCCCTCCTCCCCCGGCCTCAATGCCTTGTCATTGCACGCCTCTGTGCAAGGAGCATCACAAGTGGCATTATCCCAATCCCCTCATTCATAACATTCGTGCCCTTCCTGCAACTTTACCCCGGGCCAGACTCGCCAAACGCTGTGAAAGGAGCTCTCCCCCCACCCCGCTACACCCCGGGAAATACGGTATTTAAAAACATAAACACAAAATATACTTACCACATTATTGGTACACAAACTCCATTCTTCTCTCTTTGTTACCTAACATACATTTAAAATATTTACAATCCTTTTTTGAAAACCCCGCCAAGAAACTTGCGCTGCGCATGCGCAGTAGACTGACGCGCATGCGCAGTGCAGCAAAGGGAGAATTTCTGCTGCCTTCAGCCCCGCTTGAAACTGACGGCTTCATGCAGCGCTGACGGCACGTGGGCTGCACAGAGCTTCCCGTGTTACAAGCGCTGCGGATAAAGGCACGGAGAATAATGCCTACCTAAGAGATCGATCTCTTACGTAGGCATAATTCTCCCATGCCTTATTATTTATATTTAGTTATTACTATGTTATAATTTTAGTCAGGGTAGGCAGTGCCTACCTTGCCTACCCTGACGGCACGTGCCTGCTTTACTCCTATACTGAAATCCTCTTGTTATGAAGGCCAACATTCCATTAGCTTTCTTCACTGCCTGCTGTACCTGCACGCCAACTTTCAGTGACCGGTGTACAAGGACACCCAGGTCTCGCTGTACCTCCCCCTTACTTAACCTAACCCCATTGAGATAATAATCTGCCCCCTTGTTTTTGCCACCAAAGTGGATAACCTCACATTTATCTATATTATACTGCATCTGCCATGCATCTGCCCACTCAATCAACCTGTCCAGGTCACCCTGCAGCCTCCTAACATCATCTTCACAGTTCACACTGCCACCCAGCTTTGTGTCATCTGCAAACTTGCTAGTGTTGCTCCTAATTCCCTCTCCCACATCATTAATATATATGGTAAACAGTTGCGGCCCCAACACTGAGCCTTGCGGCACTCCACTCACCACCATTCTGAAAAGGATCCGTTCACTCCTACTCTTTGCTTCCTGTCTGCCAACCAATTTTCTATCCATGTCAACACCCTACCCCAATATCATGTACTCTAATTTTAGTCACCAGTCTCCTGTGTGGGACCTTATCAAAGGCTTTCTGAAAGTCTAGAAACACTACATCCACTGGCCCCCCTTCATCCATTTTACTTGTCACATCCTCAAAAAATTCCAGAACATTAGTCAAACATGATTTCCCTTTCATAAATCCACGTTGACTTGGACTAATCCTTTTACTGCTATCCAAATGCCCCATCCTTACCTGATTAATAATTGACTCCAGCATCTTTCCCACCACCGTAGTCAGACTAACTGGCCCGGTTTTCTCTCTTGCTCCTTTCTTGAAAAACATTAGCTATCTTCCAATCCACAGGAACTGATCCTGAATCTATTGAACATTGGAAAATGATCACCAATGCTTCCATTATATTTAGATCCACCTCCCCGAGTACCCTGGGATGCAGACCATCCAGCCAAGGGGATTGATCATCCTTCAGTCCCATTAGCCTACCCAATACTATTTCTCGCCTAATGAAAATTTATTTCAGTTCTTCTACCCCCGAGATCCTCTGTCCTCCAGCACATCTGGGGGATTGTTTGTGTCTTCCTTAGTGAAGACAGATCCGAAGTACCTGTTCAACTCTTCTGCCATTTCCTTGTTACCCATAATAATTTCACCCGTGTCTGCATTCAAGAGACATATTTTCCCTTAACATATCTAAAGAAGCTTTTACTGTCCTGCTTTATATTCCTGGCCAGTTTCCCCTCGTACTTCATCTCCATTCAGTCCATTACATGTAGACTGACTGACAATCTCACTTCCCTGTTCCTCCCATATATTTTTTTCCTTCAAGTGTTTGAATTTTCCTTTCCAATGATTTAAATGAAGGGATTACAGGTAACATTAGCAAATTTGCAGGTGACCCAAAGCTGGAAGTATGAGGAAGATGCGAGGAGAATGTAGGGCGACTTGGACAGGTTGGGCGAGTGGGCAGATACATGGCAGATGCAGTTCAATGTGGATAAATGTGAGGTTATCCACTTTGGCTGCAAGTACAAGGAGGCAGATTATTATCTCAATCCTGTCAGATTGGGAAAAAGGGAACTGCAATGAGACCTGGGTGCCCTAGTGCACCAGTCATTGAAAATAAGCATGCAGGTACGGCAGGCAGTGAAGAAAGCGAATGGCATGTTGGCCTTCATAACAAGAGCAGTTGAGTATAGGAGCAAAGAGGCTCTTCTGCAGTTGTACAGGGCCCTAGTGAGACCACACCTGGACTCCAAATTTGAGGAAAGACATTCTTGCAATTGAGGGAGTGCAGATAGGTTCACTAGGTTAATTCCCGGGATGGCGGGACTGTCATATGCTTAGAGAATGGAACGGCTGGGCTTGTACACTCTGGAATTTAGAAGGATGAGAGGGGATCTTATTGAAACATATTATTAAGGGTTTGAACACGCTAGAGGCAGGAAACATGTTCCCGATGTTGGGGGCATCCAAAACCAGGGGCCACAGTTTAGAAATAAGGATCTTATTGAAACATAGATTATTAAGGGTTTGAACACGCTAGAGACAGGAAACATGTTCCCGATGTTGGGGGCGTCCAAAACCAGGGGCCACAGTTTAAGAATAAGGGGTAAGCCATTTAGAATGGAGATGAAACACTTTTTCCACGCAGACAGTTGTGTCTGTGGAATTCTCTGCCTCAGAGGGCGGTGGAGGCCGGTTCTCTGGAGATTTCCAAGAGAGAGCTAGATAGGGCTCTTAAAGATAGCGGAATCAGGCGATATGGGGAGAAGGCAAGAACGGGGTGATGATTGTGGATGATCAGCCATCATCACATTGAATGGTGGAGCTGGCTCGAAGGGCCGAATGTCTTCCTCCTGCAACTTTTTTGTTTGTTTCTATGTAATATTGTACTATATAGCCTATATTAACATTTCTCTTCCTAACAAAATGCTTCATTTCATATTTCATATTTGTTGAATTCCACCTGCCTCTTGTTCACCAACCTGTCCAATTGGTACTCTTCGAGGTTTAAATGCAACACATAAACTATGATATCCTGCTATATATTATTTATTTTACTGTTTTATGTTGGTTCTTCTAGTTCTATGTTGGTACTTCTAGTTCAGCCAATGAGATGAGTTCAGCCAATGAAATTAAATGTGCCACTTGTAATGGTAGAATAAACCCTTGTTATGATGATTGTATTACCATGGGGGGGTGGGGATGGTGTTTGTCATTGTCTCCTGTCTGCTATAACCAAGTAAGGTATTATCATCGTATATGTAGTAGAAACAAACAACTGCAGTTGCTGCAGTTTATATACAAAAGGATACAAGGTACTAGAGTAACTCAACAGATCAGGCAGTATCTTTGGAGAACATGGATAGGTGAAGTTTCTGGTCGAGACTCTTGAGACACTCGGTCTTGGTCTGGGCCTGGAATCCAGGTGAGCTGATGGCCAGGGGAGAGGCGAGGATTGACGGAGTCAATAGCAGATATGGGTGCTGCGGTCTGGAGGAAGCTGTGTGGGCCGGGGGTGGCGGCAGAAGAACTGGCCTGGAAGCGGCGTGAGCCGGTGGTGATGTGTGAGCAGTCTGGGCTGCGAGTGCCTAGGTAGAGTGGCACTGGGGCAGCCGGCATTGTGAGTGACCGGGAAGAAGGCGGAACAAACTGGGGTGGCATGAACAGCCATTGGTAGGTTGATAGGTTGAAATCCATTACAAGGAGAAAGTTTACTGCATTGTTCAACTTCATTACTCGTGTTCTGAAGCAGTAAATCAACAAAGGTAAGAAGCTGTATAACATCAAAAAAAATCAGCCTGTTCTTCCCGTGAAATGAAGTACAGCTGCATGGTGGCCTCACAGCGTCAGGGACCCGGATTCGATCCTGACTACGGGTGCTGTCTGTACAGAGTTTTTACGTTCTCCCCGTGACCGCGTGGGTTTCCTCTGGGTCCTCGGTTTCCTCCCACTTTCCAAAGACGATAGGTTTGCAGGTTAATTGGCTTTGGTAAAATTGTAAACTGTCCCTAGTGTGTAGTATAGTGCGAGTGAACGGGGATCACTGGTCGGTGGGCCGAAGGGCCTGTTTTTGCACGTTATCTCTAAACTAAATGTAGTATACTGTTAACTTCAGAGCTTTACCACACATTCACTTTGTACATGGAGCATGAAGCACAACAATAATTCCCAATTAAATAAGAGGATAGTTCATTACAAATAAAACAGAGCAAAAATAGATCTTACTCGTAATTTGCCGTGAGAAGGCGTTTGCTGTCTTTGTTGCTTTCATCACCAAATACTACTTGAAATACTTTAGTTCCCTCGGGCGTCTCATCAGGGAGGTCAACATCAGTCAGGTACCAGTAACGCATTATGATACTGACAAATTTTCTACCTGTTGAAATGACAAATATTCAATGGCAGTACCTTCTACCATAACGAATAACACGTATGTGTAGTCCAATATTCAGAAAAATTGGTGTTGCCATTGAAATTTACAAAATGTATCGGAAAGTTAATCACTCAAAAGTTAAACTATCAAAACAGTAGTGGAGCAAAATCATAAAATCAATATAATTCTAATATCCCACAACCCCAGCAAAAAAAAGGGCTACTAGAGGAACTCGGCAGATCAGGCAGCATCTCGTATGCCTACATCTCATTCTATTTTTACTTCTCACACTGGTGCTGCAGTGACCAAGGATCAAGGATGATTTTCCCCTTTACATAACTATTTTACAATGAAGAGACAGTAGCAGGTTTGGTTTCGGCTACAATACCTCAACAGAGGTTCTTCAATTTATTGGGGCTTTGAGACTGCCTTCAAGAGGTTAATTGTACCAATTTATTGTTCATTCTTTTAATTAACGTGACCATAATAAACTAAAACTAGTTTAGTTTTACAGATATTACAGATAAAAAGATATTACAGCATTCGTAACGGCAAGTGCTCCTTCAGTTTTGGCAAGTCCAACTGTTCCCGGGGAAGGTTAGGGACATTAAAGGGCAGTTGGAAATGAGGACAGAGAAACAAAAAGAACATTAAGTTGTTTCAACAAAGCCAGTGCAACAATGATGTCAACACAGGCAGAAGAAAGGACAGTGAAATGGTGTGGCCTAGGATACCCTGGAGCAAGGGGAGTTTCTTCTCAAATGTTAGTAATGTGGAGGGGTTTAAAGAACGTAGAGAAACTTTGGCAAATAAATCTAAGCCATGGCCGCATATATTAAAACATGCACACAGACAGTAAAGATCATCGGAAATGGCTTTGAAAGAAGAGATCTGGGGTAAGTTAGTCGATGTGGAGTTGCCTGGTTGTGGGCTGCTTAACCAGGAGAACGAGATTCTCCTGCATGGCATAAATACAGAAAATTAAAGACAACAATATTACAGGAAGACAAATCATGAGATGCACAGTATAAGTCATGTAAGGAAAAAGGTTTTAGCTAAGAGATTATATAGTAGGTGGGTCGTGTAAAGTATTTTTAAAATTGTATTGAATTGAATGGAAAGATACAGCATGGAAACAGGTGTCTCTGCCCACCATGCCAACCATCGCCCCTTCACACTCGTGTTATTTTATCTCACTTTTCCATCCACACCCCACAGACTCAGGGCAATTTACAAAGGCCAATTAACCTACAAGCTTGCATGTCTGTGAGATGTGGGATATAAACGGAGCACCCAGAGGAAACCCACATGGTCACACAGAGAAAATGCAAACTCCATGCAGATAGCACTCGCGTCTCTGCCACTCGGACACAGCAGCTCCATCAGCTGCACCACTGTTCCGTACCTCTGAAGAAAGGGAGGTGGGTGGGAGGTGTGGTTCTGTAAGGGGCAAATGTGTCCGATAAATAAAGAGAAACAGCAACAAGAATTGATTGGGAAAGACAGAGCCACCATCATTAAAACAAGGAATTTACTAGATATTGTATCCAGAAAGCTACTGCATCCAGTATAAAAGACGAATGGAATTTTATTCAGAATCAGTTAGATGTGTTTCAGGAAACACCTCTTGCAAACATTGTATCATAACCTAATAAATCAGTACAGATGACAGAATTCAGTGCAATACCAAGAACAGTTTCAGTGGTTCATTTTAATAAATAAAACAAACCTTGGTTATCATAATAAATTCCAACATCGCCTGGTGTGCTATACATAATTTCTTCCAGATCAGCAGCTATGGCCTGCCTGCGATTAGTTGGCATTGCTGAGCATTTTTCTTCCAGCTCTTCCAATGCCTGTACAGAAAACACTTACATTTGGATAACAAAAATACATACCAACTAATAGATATAGATCAGCAGATTTATATTTAAAAAGTCACTGCTCTAATCTTTTTGATTTAAAGAAGAAATGCAATGTTGAACAGAGTGTAATCAGATTGTCCTGATTTGTCCTGTTGCAACAATGACTAATTATTTTGTTCCTCGGAAAATTCATAACTGAGTAGTCCTGAAAAGTAATTGTCCAAATACTAAAGTTCATAGGTTGTAGTTTAATTAGGCAATTCAGCCTAATTAAGTCGACTCCACCATTCAATCATGGCTGATCTACCTTTCCCTCTCAACCTCATTCTCCTGCCTTCTCGTCGTAACCCCTGACACCCGTACTAATCAAGAATCTATCATTATCCACCTTAAAAATATGCATTGAGTAGGCCTCCACATCCTTCTGTGCAATGAATTCCACAGATTTACCACACTCTGACTAAATAAATTCCTCCTCATCTCCTTTCTAAACGTACTTCCTTTTATTCTAAGGCTACGGCCTCTCATCCTAGACTTCCCCACTAGTGGAAACATCCTCTCCACACCCAGTTCTCTATCAAGTTCGTTCACTATTCTGTAAGTTTCAATGAGGTCCTCCCTCATCCTTTTAAACCCAAGTGAGTATAGCCCCACGGATGTCAAATGCTCTTATGTTAATCCAATCATTCTTGGGATCTTTCTTGTAAACCTCCTCTGGACCCTCTCCAACGCCAGCACATCCTTCCTCAGATACGAGGCCCAAAACTGCTCACAATACTCCAAAAGCGGTCTGACCAGTGCCTTATAAAGCCTCGGCATTACGTCCCTGTTTTATATTCTAGTCGTCTCAAAATAAATGCATTTTATTTGCATTCTTAACCACTGATTGGACCTGCAAATTAACTTTTTGGAAATCCTACAGCAGCACTCCCAAGTTCTTTTGCACCTATGATTTCTGAATTCTCTCCCCATTCAGAAAATAGTCCAAGCCTTTACCTACCATCAAAATGCATGACTCCATACTTTGCTATTCTGTATTCCATCTGCCACTTTTCTGCCCACCCTCCAAACCTGTCCAAGTCCTTCTGAAGAGTCCCTACTTTCTCTGCATCTGAAAACGTGGCCACCAAACCTACAATTCCCTCATCCAAATCATTAATATAAAACGTGAAGAGGAGCTTCCCCAGCACCGAATCTTGCGGAACTCCGCTAGTCGCTGAAAGCCAACCAGCAATACCCCCCTTTATTGCCACACTTTGCCTTCTGCCATCCAGCCAACCTGCTATCCATGCAAGTAGCTGCCCTCTGATACTATGGATTTGCATCTTCTTTAGCAGCCTCACGTGCAGCAACCTATCAAAGGCAGTCTGCAAATCCATGTAAGTCCGCTGACTTTCTTTTGTCTATCCTGCTATTTACTTACTCAAAGAATTCCAACAGGTTCGTCAGGCAAGATCTCCCTTTCACAAAGCCATACCGACTTCAGTCTACTAATGCCTCCCTAATCTCTCAAGCCAACTCTTTCAGAAACATGGGGGGCAGTCCATCTGGTCCAGGTGACTTATCTACCATCAGAGCTTTCAGTTTCCCATGCACCTTCTCAATAATAGCATTCCACTAACTTCGACCCCAGACTCTCTTGAATGTCAGTTGCGTTGCTGGTGTTTACCACTGTGAAGACTGATGCAAATGACATTCATCTGCCATTTCTTTAATCGCCATTATCATTTCTCCAGCATAATTTTCCAACAATCCAGCATCCACTCTTCCCTCTTTCTTAAGGGCCTGTCCCACCAGCACGCAACTATATGCGATGAACGCGATCAAACCGGCAGCGGGGGCCGCACGGAGGTCGGGTGATCCCCTGTACAGGGCCGGTCCCACCAGCATGCGCCTGCATGCGGCAAGCGCAACTAAACCGGCAGTAGGGGCCGCGCGGAGGTTGGGTCAGTGGCGCAACGCGAGGCGAACTTGAAGCAAGTCCAAAGTAAGTTCGCCAGGACTTAGAGGGGCACACAGAGAGGGGCACCGAGACACACACACATACAGGGCCACGGAGCCACACACATAGAGGGTCACGGAGGCACTTACAAATAGTTTCACGGAGGCACGATGTCCGGGCGGTGTGTAAATGTCGCGGCGACTGCGAGCCGACAAACCGTTGCCGCGCGGGATTTTTGGACATTGTCGGTTTTTCGGAGCCCCGCGCGGCGTCGGGACGAACTCCGCACAATTCCGCACGGCTCCGGCGATCGAAGTGGGACCGGCCCCGCGACACCGGACGGCTCAAGCGACCACGTTAGGTCGCGCTAATCACATCGAGTTGCATGCTGGTGGGACAGGCCCTTTAGTCTTTATATATCTGAAGAAACTTTTGCTATCCTCTTTTATATTATTGGCTGGCTTACCTTTATATTTCATCTTTTCTCCCTATATTGCATTTTTAGTTTCCTTCTGAGCGTTTTTTTATTTTAAAAGTTTCCCCATCCTCTAGCTTCCCACTAAACTTTGCAACATTGTATGTCTTCTCTTTTAGTTTTATGCTGACTTTGACTTCCATTGTCAGCCACGGTGACTTCATTCTCCCCTCTAGAATCTTCTGCATTGAAATGAAAAAATCCTGTGTCTTCTGAATTATTCCTAGTAATTCCTATCATTGCTGTTCCACCGTCATTCCTGCTAAGGTCCCTTTTCAATTAACTTTAGCAAGTTCCTTCCTTATACCTCTGCAGTCACCTTTGCTCAGCTGCAATACCAACACCTCTGATTTAATCTTCTCCCGCTCAACTTGAAGTTTGAATTATATCATATTCTGGTCACTACCTCCTGGTGGTCCCTTTACCTTTAGCTACCTAATCAAATCCGGTCATTACATAACACCAATTCCAGAATTGCTTTTTGCTTGGTAGGCTCAACTACAAGCTGCTCTAAGAAACCATCTCATAGCCACTCTGCAAATTTCCTCTCTGGTACCATCCAGATTTTCCCAGGTGTACTTGCCTACTGAAATCCCCCACAACCACTGTAACATTGTTTTTATTATACGCCGATTGTATCTCCTGATATAATTTGCACCCTATTGCTATTGTTCGGAGGCCTGCAAAGAACTCCCATCAGGGTCTCTTTACCCTTGCAGTTTCATAACTCTACCCACAAGGATTCTACATCTTCTGATCCTATGTCACCCATTGCCAAGGACCAAATTTTCAGCAGCTAACCCACCCGTTCTGCCCACAGTCTTTCTTCTCAATAGGAGGTGTAACCTTGGATATTTATATATATATATTTATTTATATAATATATTTGTATAATTATATAAAAAATGGATGGTAATGATTAGAAGCCATATGCACTTCAAAAGATCATTTTACTCAGCATCACTGTAGTTAGTGTACTACATCGTTGTAAACTAAACCTGTGGCTTATTCAGAACCTTTTTTTAAATTGCTGTGGTTATGTGTAATAGCACAAGAAGTTACTTTCTTTTTTTCTAAACATACAATTTCCAAGATAAAAATGCTGAGATATTTAAACCCAAAATCTAGTTAAAATAAATTGTGTTACCTCTTTAGAGACAAGATCCTTCAATTCAACGAAGTTACACTGTGATAGCATGTTTGACACATGTACAAAGGCCTATGGAAGAAGTCAATGAGAATTGTGTGAGAGTTTACTTTCACAAAGTGGACTCTCTAATATGTACATCAAATTATATATTTTACAGCTAACAAGGAAGAGAAAAATAATGGGAAGTATTTTAGGTTGCAATGCATTACAAGCCGATGAGAAATAACTTTCAAGGGTGTTGTTTTATTTGTAATCGGTCCAAATCAGCATGGATTTATGAAGGGGAAATTACACTTGACAAATCTTCTAGAATCTTTTGAGAATCTAACAAGTAAAATGGACAAGGCAGAGCCAGTGGATGTAGTGTACCTGGACTTTCAGATAAAGTCCCGCACAGGACATTAGTGGGCAAAATTGGTATTGACATGGATAGAAAACTGGTTGGCACAAGAGGAAACAAAGAGTAGGGATTAACGGGTCCCTTTCAGAATGTCAGGCAGTGACTAGTGGGGTACTGCAAGGCTCGCTGCTGGGACTGCAGCTATTTACAATATACATTAAAGATTTAGAAGGAATTAAAAGTAACATTAGCTAATTTGTAGATGACACAAAGCTAGGTGACAGTGTGAACTGTGAAGAGGATGCTATGAGGATGCAGTGTGACTTGTACAGGTTGGGTGAGTGGGCAGGTGCATGGCAGATGCAGTATAAATGTGAGGTTATCCACTTTTGCAGCAAGAACAGGAAGGCAGAATATTATCTGAATGGTGTCAGGTTAGGAAATTGGAAGTACGAGAACTGGGTGTCCTAGTATATCAGTCACTGAGAGTAAGCATGCAGGTACAGCAGGCAGTGAAGAAAGCTAATGGCATGTTGGCCTTCATAATGAGGAGTTGAGTATAGGAGAAAAGTGGTCCTTCTGTAGTTATACAGGGCCCTTGTGCGTCCACACCTGAAGTATTGTGTGCAATTCTGGTCTAATTTGAGGAAGGACATTCATGCTATTGAAAGTGCAGCGTAGGTTCACGAGGATAAATCCCGGGATGGCGGGACTGTCATATGATGGAAGAATGGAGCGACTGGGCTTGTATTCACTGGAATTTAGATGAGAGGGGATCTTATAGAAACATGTAAAATTATTAGAGGATTGGACACACTAGATGCAGAAAACATGTTCCCGATGTTGGGGGAGTCCAGAACCAGGGGCCACAGTTTAAGAATAAGTGGTAGGCCATTTAGAACTGAGATGAGGAAAAGCATTGTCACACAGAGTTGTGCATTTGTGGAATTCTCTGCCTCAGAAGGCAGTGGAGGCCAATTCATTGGATACAGTCACAAAAGAGGTAGATAGAGCTCTCAGGGCTAGCAGCATCATGGGGAACGGGAGAAGGCAGGCACTGGTTACTGATTGTGGATAGTCAGCCATTATCACATTGAATGGCATTGCTGGCTCAAATGGCCTACTACTGCACCTATTGTCTATGTATCTATACACACACGGTACCATGTAAATCTTGGTTCAGGATTCCTACTGGTGACCTGGGATAACGGTTATTGTTTTGAGTAGTTGGTGTAAATAGATAGACATTGACTCCTGCACTTTGCTGTATGTACCCATGTTTCATAAATATATATATATATTTATATTTTGAGTATAAGAGGTTGAATGTCCTACTCTTCTCCTAAGTCCCCAGCTGTACTTTAGACCTTGACTAACCGATACAAATCAATACTAATAGAAAAGACAGTATAATGGTGCAGTGGTAGAGTTGCTGCCTTACAGCACCAGTAGACCCTTGTTCGATCCCGGCTACAGGTGCTGTCTGTCTGGAGTTTGTATGCTCTCCCCGTGACCACTTGGGTGTTCTCAGATATTCGGTTTCCTCCCACATTCCAAAGTTGTCCAGGTTTGTAGGTTAATTGACATGGTATAAGTGTAAACTGTCCTTGGTGTGTGTAGGATAGTGTTAATGTGCGGGGATCACTGGTGGGCATGGACTCAATGGGCCGAAGGGCCTGTTTTTGTGCTGTATCTTTAAACTGAACTAAACAAAGAATAGCTCAAAGCTTGCTCTTGGGTTCGCACAGGGATGGAAGGATTTTAGGAAAACAGTTGAATCATTCATGTGCTAAGATATAACTACTAACATGTACTCTTCCCAATATTGCGCATCTAGGTCAATTAACTTCAATGATGAGACACCATATATTAAATGTAAATATTCATAACATTAATGAACAAGAAGGATGTTGTTACTGTCATGGGAGATTGTAATTGTCTGGAATATAGAAAGCAACATAAGGTCTGCCATGTTGATTAAACTACAATAGAGACCGATTTAAAATGCACAGGATTTACAATAACTTGGTGGTATGGTTTCAGAAGTGGCTTACTGGTAGAGGACAGAGGAATGTGGTGGAAGGACTATATTCAGGCTCTGGGTCTGTGACCAGTGGAGATCTGCAGGGATCAATGCTGGTACCGCTGCTTTTTGTGATATGTATAAATGACATGGACGTAAACGTAGATGGATTGGTTGGCAAGTTTGCAGTTCACAGCAATTTTGTTGGGGTAGCAGACTGTGAGGAAGGCTGTCAAGATGTATGCCAAGATAAGTCAGCTACAAAAACGGGTGGCAAAATGGCAGATTGCCCTTAATCTGAGCAAATATGAGGTGTGGCACTTTGGAAAGTTCAAATCTAAGGGGAAAATGTACAATTAATGGCATGACCACTAACAGCATGGATTAGAGGGATTTGGGGGTCCAAGTCCATAACTTACTGAAAGTGACAAGGCAAATAGAGTGGTAAAGAAGACATCTGACATTCTTGCTTTCATAGGACAATGCACCGAGAATAAGTCAGGAAATTATGATAAAGGATAGAAACATAGAAAATAGGTGCTGGAGGAGGCCATTCAGCCCTTCGAGCCAGCACCGCCATTCCTTCTGATCATGGCTGATCGTCCACTATCAATAACCCGTGCCTGCCTTCTCCCCATATCCCTTGATTCCACTAGCCCCTAGAACTCTATCAACACTCTCTTAAATCCAACCAGTGATTTGGCCTCCTCTGCCCTCTGTGGCAGGGAATTCTATAAATTCACAACTCCCTGGGTAAAAAAGTGTTTTCTCACCTCAGTCTTAAACGACCTCCCCTTTATTCTAAGATTGTGGCACCTGGTTCTGGACTCACCCAACATTGGAGATATTTTTCCTGCATCTAGCTTGTCCAGTCCTTTTATAATTATATATGTTTCTATAAGATCCCCCCTCATCCTTCTAAATACCAGTGAATACAAGCCTAGTCTTTTCAATCTTTCCTCATATGACAGTTCTGCCATCCCAGGGATCAATTTTGTGAACCTACGCTGCACTGCCTCAATCTCAAGGATGTTCTTCCTCAAATTAGGAGACCAAAACTGTACACAATACTCCAGATGTGGTCTCATCAGAGCCCTATATAACTGCAGAAGAACCTCTTTACTCTTATATTGAAATCCTCTTGTTATGAAGGCCAACATTCCATTAGCTTTCTTCACTGCCTGCTGTACCTGCACGCCAACTTTCAGTGACCGGTGTACAAGGACGCCCAGGTCTCGCTGTACCTCACCCTTACCTAACCTAACCCCATTGAGATAATAATCTGCCCCCTTGTTTTTGCCGCCAAAGTGGATATTTATCTCACATTTATCTATATTACACTGCATCTGCCACGCATCTGCCCACTCACTCAACCTTTCCAGGTCACCCTGCAACCTCCAAAGATCCTCTTCAAAGTTCACACTGCCACCCAGCTTTGTGTCATCTGCAAATTTGCTAGTGTTGCTCCTAATTCCCTCTTCCAAATCATGAATATATATGGTAAACAGTTGCGGCCCAACACCGAGGCTTACAGCACTCCACTCGCCATTGCCTGCCATTCTGAAAAGGATCCGTTCACTCCTACTCTTTGCTTCCAGTCTGCCAACCAATTTTCTATCCAAGTGAACACCCTACCCCCAATACCATGTGCTCTAATTTTAGTCACCAGTCTCCCGTGCGGGATCTTATCAAAGGCTTTCTGAAAGTCTAGATACACTACATCCACTGGCACCCCTTCATCCATTTACTTGTCACATCCTCAAAAAATTCCAGATGCGTTACATGTAGTTCTGGTTGCCCAAGTACAAGAAGGATGTGGAAACTTTGGAAAAGATGCAGAAGATAATTACCAATGACAGACTTGGATTGTTTTCTCTGGAACTTGAGGTCGTGGGGAGACCTGATAGAAGTATGTAAATTTAGGAGAGGCATAGATAAGGTAGACAGTCAAAGTCTTTTTCCTAGGATTGAAAATTTAAATACTTGAAGGCATAGCTTTAAGATGAGAGGGCCAAAGTTTAAGGGAGATGGGTGGGGCAGCATGTTGAGATCCTTTGGTGGTTGAGGCAGATGCAATAGTGGCATTCAAGCTAGGGATAGGGATATCCAATATAGGGATATGGATTATGTGTAGTAAGTTGAGAGAAGGACATCATCATGTTCAGCAGACATTGTGGGCTGAATGGCCTCTTCTTGTGCTGTACTATGTTCTATGTAGTTTTTAGTTTCATACTAGTTCTATGTTATCCTACTTTCTAAACCACTCCCTGCACATTAGGACAATTTTACTGAGACCAATTAAGTTACAAACCTACATGTCTTTATAATGTGGGAGGAAACCGCAACACCCCAAGGTCTGAAGAAGGGTCTCAACGCAAAAGGACACCCATTCCTGATCTCCAGAGATGTTGCCTGTCCCGCTGAGTTACTACAGCATTTTGTATCTACCCTGAGGTATCCCACGTGGTCATAGGGAGAGCGTACAAACTCCATATAAATAGCACTCGAGATTAGGATTGAGTCTGGAACTCTGGCAGCAGCTCAACCAGCAGCACCACTGTGCTGCCCTACGTTATTCATTTGTGAAAATCTTAATGATGAATCAAGGTCGCAAAAGTAAGCTAATACAATTCTACTCATCTCCTCTACATCTTAAATTGTGTTGCCCAACTGGCTAGTGTAATGAATTCCGATGGTTAGAGAAACAGAATCATAGAGTCAGAGCATGGAAATAGGACGTTCGGCCCAACATGCCCACACGGACTGACATGTCCCAGCTACACTTGTCCCAGCTACCTGCATTTGGCCCATGTCCCTCCAAACCTGTCCTATCCATGTACCCGTCCAACTGTTTCTTAAACATTGCAATAGTCCCAGCTCAACTACCTCCTCTGCCAGCTTGTTCCATACATACACCACCAACCTTTGTATGAAAAAGGTACCCCTCAGATTCTATTAAATCTATTCCCTTTTACCTTAAACCTATGTCCTCTGGTCCTCGATTCTCCTACTCTGGGCAAGAGACTATGTGCATTTACCTGATCTATTCCTCTCATTATTTTATAATCCTCCATAAGATTAATATTGTACAGAAACTTTGGATGGTAAGGAAGCAGGCTGAGTGGGTATCCTACGCCAAGTTGCAGCAAGTTGAAGAATTTTTCTCCACTCAGACTAGGCAGGATCTAAAATGTTTTGCCTTATTGGAGGCACATCCCATAAAACTGTGCACTTCAGGAACTCTAACCCTCAAGGTTGCTGACAGAGGGCTGTGGCTCTCTGGCATCATCCCCGTCTCTCTCTTTCCCTCCCCCCCCCCCCCAAAAAAACAAAACAAAAACCACACAGTGCTGGAGAAACGCAGCGGGGTAGGTAGCAACTCTGGAGGGAATAGACAGAGGACGTTTCGGTCAGTCCCGTCTTCAAGCAAAAGGGTCTGAGGTTTGAAGAAAGGAGTGGCCGCGACCGGAATCGTCCCCGTCCATTCGCTCCACAGATGGTACCTCGTTGTTCCAGCACTTTGTGTTTTATTAAATATTCCAGCATCTGCATTTCCTCGTGTCAACAAAAAGTTGTCCGGTTGACAAGATGCAAGTTTCTTGACTGAAGTCGACACCAGCCCTGTCTGAAGAAGGCTCTCGACCCGAAATGTCACCCACTCCTTCTCTCCACAGATGCTGCCTGTCCGGCTGAGTTACTCCAGCATGTTGTAATTTTGTTCAGTGTAAACCAGCACCTGCAGTTGCTTCCTACACTGTTCTACACTCACTTGTTTAGCACCGGCAGCAAACTCGTCGAAGGTGAAGTCCTGGTCGAAATAAGCTCTGATCAAGAAGAAATACATCTTAGTGCGGGCCCAGGTGAAGGGGTTGGGGATGCCGACCACCACAACCTTCTTGCTCGGTGGCCGCGGCTCCCGCTCGGAGCTGTAGCGCCGAGCACAGGGGGCCGGCGTCAGGCCGGGCGATGGAGGGGGGAACCTGGGGCAGCGCTGGCCCCTTCCAGCCCGGGGCAGGGCGCCGACAGCCAGGCGCAGCGGCCGCGCCAGGCGCCAGTGTGTGCTGCACAGCGCCATCTTAGCGCCGCCTCCTCCCTCACTCCCTCACCGGCGGGCGGGCCCGTCCCGTCCCGTCCCGTCCCTCAGCACCAGCGGTCCGCGGAGAAACAACGCCGCCGCCCACAGCAGCAGCAATGTGTGGACTCACTCACATCCTTCTCGACGGCCACTCCCCGCTGAAACGCCAATGCCAACGTCTTTATTACTCTAGGGCAGCTCCCAACACAGTGGTATGAACATTGATTGATCTAACTTCCAGTAACCCCGGGATTGATTCCCTCTCCCTCCACACCCCCCCCCCCCCCCGGAGAATCGAGGGTTACACAAAAAGCTGGAGAAACTCAGCGGGTGCAGCAGCATCTAAGGAGCGAGGGAGATAGGTGACGTTTCGGGTCGAGACCCTGTTGAGTCTCATTACCTGTACACATTCTCACTCTCACACACTCTCTCACTCTCACACACTCTCTCACTCTCACACTCTCTCTCACACACACACTCTCTCTCACACACACACTCTCTCACACACTCACACACACTCTCACACACTCACACACTCACACACTCACACACACTCACACACTCACACACTCACACACACTCACACACTCACACACTCACACACTCTCACACACACACACACACAATGGCGTGTTTCCTTTATTATCGTTAGTTATTTGCATGTAGTTCATTCATTTGTTCTATATATCTCTCTCTACAACCACGTCTATATCTCTCGTCTCTCTTCTTCCCCGGAGTCTCAGTGTGAAGTAAGGGTCTCGAAGCGAAGCCTCTCTCCGGAGATGCTGCCTGATCCACTGAGTTACTCCAGCATTTTGTGTCCACCTTCTCGTCTTTATTAGAGATAAACACAAAGCTGGAGTAACTCCGCAGGCCGGTCAGCATCTCTGGAGAGGAATAGGAGAGGTCGCGTTTTAGGTCGAGATGCTCAAGGAATCCTCAGATGATCGATGAATGTAGTTTTTATTATCAGAGATGCTGCCTAACCTGCTTGTGTTTGCAGCATTTTCTCTCTCTGTGCAGACGGGCCGCGAGTCCGGGGGTTTGTAGTTAGGGGCGGACGGACGGACGGGCCTGGTGGTCGCCATGGAAACCAAAGCCTGGCCTGGCCTCGCATCGCTTCCTGCAGCCTGGGCCCAACATGGACGCTGCTGGCAGCAAGGCTGCGGTCGCTGTGCACAACCATGCGGACAAGGACACGTTTTTGCGAGAGGTTTACCCACTGGTAGGTCCAGATCGCCTGTCCCCTTTCTCGGTTGTTACCTACAGGCCGGCATCAGACAGTAACAGCCTCCGCTCCCTTTCCCCTGACTCCCAGGCTCGACCGAAATGTAGCAATGTTACAAATCTTTAAGATTTAAAAAATCAAGTCTGCAATTTATCCCATCAGATAAAGCATACAAGGAAGTCTAATTTGACACCTAATTCACTTTCATATCTTCTGTATTAGAAAGGTTATGGCCATTTTCATACTCGGAAATTAGCATCTTGTTCCCCATTGCTTTTCCATTGACTTAACTCAAAAGCTGTGATCGAGGACAGTTAAAAGCCCATAACTTTCTTAAAAATTAAGAGAACTAAAAGACATTTTCAGTTATTATAGATTGAAGCTTTCTGAAACTAATATGAAACAATCTTACTTGGATGACCAGAATTAAAGCATATAATTAGTTAGTTACCCAATTGTAGCTAATTACAAAATTAAACTAGATCTAAACATCTATCCATTTCTTAAGAAAATATTAACTTTTTTTTTAAAGCCTAAGTGTCCAAGTAACATTCACACAAGAATTCACAACGTAACATGATATTTAAATCTTATTGTTATGAATTTATAGGCCAAATTGAAGGAATTTAGTGTTTAATGCCCATAAATTAATGAGCATTTTAAACAGCTTGCGAGTGGGATTTTCTGGAATGCAATGTATTGGAATGTTGCGGTGAATTTAAACCCAATATCGGCAGGAAAAAATCTGCCAGTTCATATGGGGAATAAATCACTGTTTCGCAACATGAAATATTGATTAAAGTCACCTAAACAAGCAAGTTTATATGAAAAAATAAACAGCTTTCCCCTACGTAAAATCGGTCCCCATTGTCGGCGCTCACGGCATTACGAGCTAATTTTTATTTTACTGCAGAGCTGATAGTCAGGCGATTTAAAAAAAAAAAAATTAACTTACTGGCAATCAGTACGAATCTCCAGAAATAACTTGCACTCCGACAAAATATAATTCCGGTGGCAAGGGGAAAACCGCATTTTAACACCGCCTCCCCCCCCTTAAAGGCGCCAAAGTCGCGCACACGGCCAGCGGCAGAACTGAAGCACCGCTAAAGGTAAGTTTTGTAACATACCTACGAAATGTCACCCATCCCGCTGTTACTCCAGCATTCTGTGTCTATCTTCGGTGTTAACCAGGATTTGCAGTTCCTCATACAACAGTAACAAAGACAGGCTTTAAATTAAAATGTGATTGAAAGCTTCAAATTGAAATCAACGGATACAATTAGATGAGGTTGGGGGAGGCGCAAGTGAACCTCTGCCTGAAAGGACTATCGGGGACCCTGGACAGAGTCGAGGGAGGAGATATATTTCATCTCCTGCAGTTTCAGGGGAAGGTACCTGGGGATGGGAACGGGGTGGTTTGGTGAGAAGGGATGTGTCAATGAGAATTGCGTGAGAGTTTACTTTCACAAAGTGGATTCTCTAATATGTACATCAAATTATAGACAATTGATGCAGGAGTAGGCCATACGCCCCTTCAAGCCAGCACTGCCATTCAATGTGATCATGGCTGATCATCCACAATCAGTACCCCGTTCCTGCCTTCTCCCCAAATCCCCTGACTCCACTATCTTCAAGAGCCCTTTCTAGCTCTCTCTTGAAAGTTTCCAGAGAACCGGCCTCTGCTGAGGCAGAGAATTCCACAGACTCACAACTCTCTGTGTGAAAAAGTATTTCCTCATCTCTGTTCTAGTAATAGTTTCTTTAATGCCATTGTAACATGAACCATGTACAACAAAATTAATAAATGTCAACAAGTCAGTGCAACATTCAAACCATAAAAGCTAACGATTCATACAAGGCAAAATATTAAAAAAGATCGACAACTAAAAGAAATATGAAAATAGCATACATAAACACCCAACCCTACATCGTTCTGTCGATTTCACAGTCTACCAACCACAGTCCCTTAGTCCCCACGTTACTTGGCGACTACATTTAGTGCCTTTAAAGCAGTGGGGTAAAAACTGTTTTTAAGTCTGTTTGTCCTTGTCCTTGTAGATCTGTACCGTCTGCCTGATGGCAACAGTTCAAACAGGGAGTGTCCGGGGTGGGAAATGTCCTTTGTAATATTCTGGGATTTTTTGATGCAGCAGGAACTGTGTAAGTCCTCCAAGGTAAGGATAGGGGAGCTGACAATCCTCTGGGCGTTGTCAATGGCCCTCTGGAGCGCTTTCCTCTGAGCCGCTGTGCAGCTGGTGTACCACACGAATTCACAGTATGTTAGGATGCTCTCAATGTAGCACCGATAAAAGGACAGCATCAGTCTCTGTGTGATGTTATTCTTCCTGAGCACCCTCAGGAAGTGCAGTCTCTGCTGGACCTTTTTCAGCAGCGCAGAGGTGTTCACGCTCCACGTCAGGTCCTCCTCAATATGGATTCCCAGGAAGCGGAAATCCGCCACCCTCTCCACACAGTCCCCTCTGATGATTAGTGGCACCATTTCTGTTTTGTTCTCCCTGAAGTCTATTATTATCTTCTTGGTCTTTAAGGTGTTCAGGAGCAGGTTATTTTCTCCACACCACACTGTCAGCTGCTCCACCTCATCCCGATAGGCGTACTCGTCCCCCCCCGGAGATGGCTTACCCCTTATTCTTAAACTGTGGCCCTTGGATCTGGACTCCCCTGACATCGTGAACATGTTTCCTGCCTCTAGCTCTAAGATTCCCTCTCATCCTTCTAAATTCCAGAGTGTACAAGCCCAGCCGCACCGTTCTCTCAGAATATGACAGTCCCGCCATCCTGGGAATTAACCTTGTGAACCTAATCTGTACTCCCTCAATAGCAAGAATGTCCTTCCTCAAATCTGGAGACCAAAACTGCACACAATACTCCAGGTGTGACCTCACTATGGTCCTGTACAACTTGAGAAGGACCTCTTTGCTCCTATACTCAACTACTCTTGTTATAAATGCCATTCGCTTTCTTCACTGCCTGCTGTACCTGCATGCTTACTTTCATTGACTCATGAACAAGGACCTCCCAGATCCCATTGTACTTCCCCTTTTCACAACTTGACACCATTTAGATAATGATCTACCTTCCTGTTTTTGCTACCAAAGTGGATAACCTCACATTGATCCACATTAAACCGCATCTGCCATGCATCTTCCTACTCACCCAACCTGTCCAAGTCACCCTGCATTCTCATAGCATCCTTCTCACAGTACTCACTGCCACCCAGCTTTGTGTCATCTGCAAATTTGCTAATGTTACTTGTAATACCTTCATGTAAATCTTTAATATATATTGCAAATAGCTGCGGTTCCAGCACCGAGCCTTGCGGTACCCCACTAGTCACTGCCTACCATTCTGAAAGGGACCCGTTTATCTCTACTCTTTGTTTCCTGACTGCCTACTGATTTTCTATCCATGTCAGTACTCTACCCCCAATACCATGTGCCCTGATTTTGCCCACTAATCTCCTATGTGGGACCTTATCAAATGCTTTCTGAAAGTCCAGATACACTACATCCACTGGCCATTTTCCTAGTTACATCCTCAAAAAATTCCAGAAGATTAGTCAAGCATGATTTCCTCTTCGTAATTCCATGCCGACTCGGACCGATCCTGTTACTGCTATCCAAATGTGCCGCTATTTCATCTTTTATGATTGACTCCAGCATCTTCCCCACCACCAATGTCAGGCTAACCGGTCTATTAACATTAGCTATCCTGCAATCCACAGAAACTGATCCTGAATCTATAGAACATTGGAAAATGATCACCAATGCGTCCACGATTTCAAGAGCTACCTCCGAAAGTACCCTGGGGTTTTATCAGCCTTCATTCCCATCAGTCTACCCAACACGATTTCCTGCCTAATGTGGATTTCCTTCAGTTCCTCCGCCACCCCAGATCCTCTGGCCACTAGTATATCAGGAAGATTGTTTGTGTCCTCCTTAGTGAAGACTGATCCAAAATACCTGTTCAACTCAGTTACCATTTCCTTAAAGTTGGAGGATTATGTGTTGTATGTGACAGCTGATGGGGTGAAAGGTAACAACTAGGGGGACTGTCCCCGTTGTGACTAGGAAGAAGGGTGTATGAAGCAGTGATAACTATGTTGTTTAACTTCATTAAAAAGTACTTTATTCAAATAACATACGGAGAACATGGCGTTAGCCTCTGTATGGGTCCGCATAGTAAATCAGACTGAAACGCACTTAGCTAATAGCATACCACAAGATGGCACAATGGAAACCCGGCATGGATCATGGATCGGGTCAGCAATAGCAATGCCAGGCATGGATCAAATCAGCAATATCAGGACTTTCGCTTAAGTTTTTTTCCCTGTTTCCAGCCGGTCAACCTAGGCAGCTTTTTGGCTTGCCAAATGACAGTTTAGGTGGTCATTTAAGACACCCTGCACGACCCGTGCGATATTGTGCTCAGACGAAATGCGTAGTTACCAGTTGGAATTATGCTGAATGAGGCATCCACATATTATTTCTGCATTAAATAAATTCACAAACTAAACTTTCATCAATCAAGACATAATATATACCACAATCACATGCAGCAAAAGTATAATACAGTATATAAAGTATCTCAACTCTTTTTACACGTTGCAATGAATGCAATTTCTACTATTTCCACTTCCAAACAAAAACGTGGTTAAATTATTCAGCGTATGATCAACCTCGGTGAGACCAAGCACAGGCTTGGCGATCGTTTCGCACAACACCTCCACTCAGTTCTCAATAACCAACCTGATCTCCCGGTGGCTCAGCATTTCAACTTCCCCCTCCCATTCTGAATCCGACCTTTCCGCCCTGGGCCTCCTCCATGGCCAGAGTGTGGCCCAACGCAAATTGGAGGAGCAGCACCTCATATTTGCTTGGGTAGTTTACACCTCAGCTGTGTGAACATTGGCTTCCACAATTTCAGGTAGTCCTTGCTTTCTCCCTCCTTCCCCTCCCATTCCCAGCTCTTCCACAGCCTTCTGTCTCCGCCTTTTCCTTTCTTTCCCCCCCTAACATCATTCTGAAGAAGGGTTTCGACCCGAAACGTTGTCTATTCATTCGCGCCATAGATGCTGCCTCACCCGCTGATTTTCTCCAGTTTATTTTGTCTACCCATGGCCAGAGTGAGGCCCACCGTGAATTGGAACAGCACCTCATATTTTGCTTGGGCAGTTTACACCCCAGCGGTATGAACATTGGCCTCTCTAATTACAGGTAGTCCTTGCTTTCTGCTCCCCTTCCCAGCTCTCCCTCAGCCCATTGTCTCCGCCTCTTCCTTTCTTCTTCCCGCCCTCCCCCACCCACACATCAGTCTGAAGAAGGGTCTCAACCCGAATCGTCGCCTATTTCCTTTGCTCCATAGATGCTGCCTCACCCGCTGAGTTTCTCCAGCAATTTTGTCTACCCATTCACACAAGTTCTATTATCCCATTTTTCTCACCCACTCCCTACACAATAGGGGCAATTTTACAGCGACAAGTTAACCTGCAAAGCCAATGCGTCATTGGGATGTGGGAGGAAACCCACACGCTTGATGGGAGAATGTGCAAATTCAACACTTGAGACCCTTCTTCAGTGCCCGAGGACAGGATTGAACACAGATCTCTGGCGTGTGAGGCAGCGAGTCTACCAGCTGTGCCACTATATTTTGTTTTCCAACACACAAAACATTATACGTTGATAACTTTGAATACTGAAAAAAAAAAGAAACTATCCATTTTCAGTCTTAGATCTCTAAGTGATGCAATAGACAATAGGTGCAGGAGCAGGCCATTTGGCCCTTCGAGCCAGCAACGCCATTCAATGTGATCATAGCTGATCATCCCCAATCAGTACCCCGTTCATCCCTTCTCCCCATATCCCCTGACTCCGCTATTTTTAAGAGGCTTATCTAGCACTCTCTTGAAAGCATCCAGTGAACCTGCCTCCACTGCCCTCTGAGGCAGAGAATTCCACAGACTCGCTACTCTCTGTGAGAAATAGTGTTTCCTCGTTTCGGTTCTAAATGGCTTACTCCTTATTCTTAAACTGTGGCCCCTGGTTCTGGACTCCCCCAACATCGGGAACATGTGCCCCCTTTACAGCTACTGTATGTTTTAGTTCAGTTCAAGACTATGGGGCAGTACATTGGCCATAAAGTTGCTGCCTAAAAATACCAGAGACCCGGAATTGATCCTAAATATGGGTGCTGTCTGTATGGAGTTTGCTCCTTTTCCCTTTGATTGTATGGGTTTTCTCCGGGTGCTCTTGTTTCCTTCCACATTTTCCCGTTTATAGCATTGTTTACAGAGTACTATGTTTACATATTCTGTTGTGCAAGTAAGGATTTCATTGTTCTAACTGGGACGTAAGAGAATAAAACATTCTTGATTTGCGTCGCTAATGTGCGGGATAGAACTAGTGTAGAACTAGTAGATTTTCAAATTCTACAGAGAGATTTGGGCCTTTTGGAAGAGTGGGCTGAAAGATGGCAGATGGAGTTTAATGCTGATAAGTGTGAGGTGCTATATCTTGGCAGGACAAATCAAAATAGGACGTACATGGTAAATGGTAGGGAATTGAGGAATGCTGTGGAACAGAGGGATCTAGGAATAACTACATAGTTCCCTGAAGATGGAATCGCATGTAGATAGGGTGGTAAAGAAAGCTTTTGGTGTGCTGGCCTTTATAAATCATAGCATTGAATATAGGAGTAGGGAAGTAATGTTAAAATTGTACAAGGCATTGGTAAGACCAATTCTGGAGTATGGTGTACAATTTTGGTCGCCTAATTATAGGAAGGATGTCAACAAAATAGAGAGAGTACAGAGGAGATTTACTAGAATGTTGCCTGGGTTGAACAAGTTAGGTCTTTATTCTTTGGAGCGCCGAAGGTTAAGGGGGGACATGATTGAGGTCTTTAAAATGATGAAAGGGATAGACAGAGTTGACGTGGATAAGCTTTTCCCATTGAGGGTAGGAAAGATTCAAACAAGAGGGCATGACATGAGAATTAAGGAACAGAAGTTTAGGGGTAACATGAGGGGGAACTTCTTTACTCAGAGAGTGGTGGCTGTGTGGAATGATCTTCCTGCAGAAGTGGTGGAGGCAGGATCGATTTTAACATTTAAAAGTAAAGTGGATAGGTATATGGACGGGAAGGGAATGGAGGGGTATTGTCTGAGTGCAGGTAGATGGGACTAGGGGTAAAATAAATAGTCGGCACTGACTGGAAGGGCAGAAGGCCTGTTTCCGTGCTGTAATTGTTATATGGTTATATTATATAGTGTACGGGTGATCGGTGGTCGGCGTGGGTTGAAGGGCCTGTTTCCACGCTGTATCTTTAAATTAAACTAAAAATACTAAAACCAGTGGAAATCTAAAGAAGGTTCTCTATCCGAAACGTCACCCAATTTCTTCTGTCCAGACCATGGCGACCGAACAGCAATTTCGGCCAGATCTCCTGCAAAGGGAGAGCAAAAGTGGCCAGCGCCGACCAGTTGCCGTGGCAGTGCGCATGTGCAGGGGGGAGGATGTGCAGGCCGTGGCAGTGTGCATGTGCAAGGCGGCCGGCCATGCCGACGGATGAGGAGCGGGCGGAGAGAGGAGAACTGCCGGCCCGGATATGGATGGCGGGCAGAGACGGAGAGTGACAGAGATAGAGAGGGGGGAGTTGAACGATAGGTGTCCTGGGTGCTTGCCAAGTGGGCAAAATGGCATGGCTTTTAGGTTGCCCGGTGGGACTTTAGGTCACCATTGGCACCCAGGCAACCGTTAATTTCGAGCCCTGGTGATTTTCTAGAATGGGGAGCAAGTAGTGGAGCTGCAGGATATCAAGGAGACCGTAGTGAAGGCCTCATCTGTGATAGTCATAGAGTTATACAATGTGGAAACAGGTTCTTCGGCCCAACTTGCCCGCACCAGCCAACATTTCCCAGCTACACTAGTCCCACCTGCTTGCGCTTGGTCCGAATCCCTCCAAACCTGTCCTATCCAGGTACCTGTGTAACTGTTTCTTAAACGTTGGGATAGTCCCAGTTTCAACTACCCCCTCTTCCCTTTGTGTGAATGGTGGAAGAAGGCAACCCACATTCCCTAAATAATGAGGACATCTTGGATGTTCTGGCATGGAACACCTCATCTTGGGCACAAAAGTGGCATAGCCGGTGGTGTTGGGGATAGGAGATAGAGTCTATGCGCTTAGCTGGGTGAGAAAAAGTGTAACCTAGATAGTTGCGGGATTCAGTAGGTTTATAATAGATGTCAGTCGATAGTATTTCCTGTGATTTCTCCTAGTCTACCCTCCCATCATAGGAGATAGACTATCGACTGACATCTATTATTAACCTGCAAACTTGCACATCTTTGGGATGTGGGAGGAAACTGAAGCATCCAGAGGAAACCCACACGGTCATAAGGAGAACATACAAGTTCAAGTTAGTTTATTGTTATGTGTACCAAGGTACAGTGAAAAGCTTTTGTTGCGTTCAATCCAATCAGCAGAAGGATAAGACATGATTACAATCGATCTATTTACAGTGCATAGATACATGAAATCATGGAAAACTTTATTGTCATTCAGACCTTGCGGTCTGAACGAAATTTCGTTGCCATCAGTCATACATATAGAAACATAGAAAAATAGGTGCAGGAGTAGGCCATTCGGCCCTTCGAGTCTGCACCGCCATTCAATGTGATCATGGCTGATCATCCAACTTAGTATCCCGTACCTGCCTTCTCTCCATACCCCCTGATCCCTTTAGCCACAAGTGCCACATCTAACACCCTCTTAAATATAGCCAATAAACTGGCCTCAACTACCTTCTGTGGCAGAGAATTCCAGAGACTCACCACTATCTGTGTAAAGAATGTTTTCCTCATCTCGGTCCTAAAGGAATTCCCCCTTATCCTTAGACTGTGACCCCTTGTTCTGGACTCCCCCAACATCGGGAACAATCTTCCAGCATCTAGCTTGTCCAACCCCTTAAGAATTTTGTAAGTTTCTATAAGATCCCCCCTCAATCTTCTAAATTCCAGCGAGTACAAGCCGAGTCTATCCAATCTTTCCTCATATGAAAGTCCTGACATCCCAGGAATCAGTCTGGTGAATCTTCTCTGTACCCCCTCTAGGGCAAGGATGTCTTTCCTCAGATTTGGAGACCAAAACTGTACGCAATACTCCAGGTGTGGCCTCACCAAAACCCTGTACAACTGCAGTAAAACCTCCCTGCTCCTATACTCAAATCCTTTCGCTATGAATGCTAACATACCATTTGCTTTCTTCACTGCCTGCTGCACCTGCATGCCTACTTTCAATGACTGGTGTACCATGACACCCGGGTCTCGTTGCATCTCCCCTTTTCCTAATCTGCCACCATTCAGATAATAGTCTACCCTCATGTTTTTGTCACCAAAGTGGATAACCTCACATTTATCCACATTATACTGCATCTGCCATGCATCTGCCCATTCACTCAGCTTATCCAAATCAACCTGCAGCCTCCAAGCATTCTCCACACACCTAACTATACCCCCCAGCTTGGTGTCATCTGCAAATTTGGAGATGTTGCATTGAATTCCCTCATCCAAATCATTAATATATATTGTAAATAGCTGGGGTCCCAGCACTGAGCCTTGCGGCACCCCACTAGTCACTTCCTGCCATTCTGAAAAGGACCCGTTTACTCCTACCCTTTGCCTCCTGTCTGCTAGCCAGTTCTCTATCCACATCAATACTGAACCCCCAATACCGTGTGCTTTAAGTTTGTATGCTAATCTCTTATGCGGGACCTTGTCGAAAGCCTTCTGAAAGTCTAGATATAACACATCCACTGGTTCTCCCTTATCCACTCTACTAGTTACATCCTCGAAAAATTCTATCAGATTTGTCAGACATGATTTACCTTTCGTAAATCCATGCTGACTTTGTATAATGATTTCACCACTTTCCAAATGCGCTGCTATCCCATCTTTAATAACTGACTCTAGCAGTTTCCCCACTACCGATGTTAGACTAACTGGTCTGTAATTCCCCGCTTTCTCTCTCCTTTTTTAAAAAGTGGGGTTACATTAGCTACCCTCCAATCCTCAGGAACTACTCCAGAATCTAAGGAATTTTGAAAAATTATCACTAATGCATCCACTATTTCTGTGGCTACCTCCTTGAGTACTCTGGGATGCAGACTATTTGGGCCTGGGGATTTATCGGCCTTCAATCCGTTCAATTTACCCAACACCACCTCCCGGCTAACCTGGATTTCACTCAGTTCTTCCATCTTATTTGACCCCCGTTCCACTGCTATTTCCGGCAGATTCTTTATGTCTTCCTTAGTGAAGACAGAACCAAAGTAGTTATTCAATTGGTCTGCCATGTCCTTGTTCCCCATGATCAATTCACCTGTTTCTGACTGCAAGGGACCAACATTTGTTTTAACTAGTCTCTTTCTCTTCACATATCTATAAAAACTTTTGCAGTCAGTTTTTATGTTCCCTGCCAGTTTCCTTTCATAATCTATTTTCCCTTTCCTAATTAAGTCCTTTGTCCTCCTCTGCTGGATTCTGAATTTCTCCCAGTCCTCCGGTAGGCTGCTTTTTCTGGCAAATTTGTATGCCTCATCTTTTGTTTTTATACTATCCCTGATTTCCCTTGTTATCCATGGATGCACCACCTTCCCCGATTTATTCTTTTGCCAAACTGGTATGAACAATTTTTGTACTTCATCCATGCTGTCTTTAAATACCTTGCATTGCACATCCACTGTCAACCCTTTAAGAATCACCTGCCAGTCTATCTTGGCCAATTCACATCTCATTCCTTCAAAGTTTCCTTTGTTCAAGTTCAGAACCCTTGTTTCTGACTTAATTTTGTCACTCTCCATCCTAATGAAGAACTCAACAATATTATGGTCACTCTTGCCCAAGGGGCCACGCACAACAAGACTGCTAACTAACCCTTCCTCATTACTCAATACCCAGTCTAGAATAGCCTGCTCTCTCGTTGGATATAGTAAATAACAAAACACACAATAAACACATATTTAACATCCACCACAGTGAGTTCATCAGACACCTCCTCACTGTGATGGAAGGCAAAAATCTTGTCTTTGTCTCTTCCCTCCTTGTTCTTCCTCTTCCTCTGCGCTGAGGCGACCCAGGCCTCCGATGTTGTGACCACACCGGGTGATGTAAATAAGTCCCGTGGCTGAACCGCGCTCTGCGAACGGGCTGGTTCAACTCCGCGGCCCAGGGCGGTCGAAGCTGCTGCCCTCCAGTCCAGCGGACGCAGCTGTTGCCGCAGAAGCTCTGGAAAAACAGGTCACCAACCGGTGTCCTGCGAGCTCCCGACGATGTCGTCCACTGGGCCCGCGGCCGAACCTCCGAAGTCGCTGCCGCCGCCACCACCACCAGAAAGCCGCCACAGCTCCGAGCCGGGCTGCCGGAACGCCGGAATGCCTGAACCCGCCGCAGCCCCGAAATCAGCCAGCCCCGCGCTGGTAAGTCCTGGCTGGCTCTGCCTCCGGAGCCTTGAGGTTGGCCGCAGTTGGAGGCTGTCATTAGGCCTCAGCGCAGACGGAGACGGGGGATACGACAAGAAAGGTTGCTTCCCCCCCAATAGGAAGGGGCTAAAGCGTTTCTCCCACCCCTCCCACACACATACACCACATAATAACTCAAATTAGCACACTAAAACAAGACAAGAAAACAACAAAAAAAAGAAAAACAGACGGACTGTAGGCGAGCCGCTGCTGCCAGGGCAGCACCACCACTCTTGCATGAGAAGGGAATAACGTTTTTGCAAGGTAAAGCCAGCAAAGTCCTACTCAACATAGTCCGAGGGTCACTAAAGAGGTAGATAGTAATTCAGCACTGCTCTCTGGTTGTGGTTGCACGATCAGGTTGCCTGATAACAGCTGGGAAGAAACTGTCCCTGAATCAGGTGGTATGCATTTTCACACTTCTATACCTTTTTCCTGATGGGAGAGGGTATAAGAGGGAGTGACCAGGGTGCGACCCATCCTTGATTATGCTGCTGGCCTTGCCGACGCAGTGTGGGACATAAATGGAGTCAATGGAGTTAATTGGTTTGTGTGATGGTCTGGGCTGCATCCACAAACTCAGCACAGATGGCACCGGCTGTCAGAATTGAACCCGGGTCTCCTGCACTATGAGGCGGCAGCTCTACCACTATGCTACTGTGCCTCCCACTGTGTTTGTGATGGCTGCAAGTCATGGTCAATGCTTTGAATATACTCCTTGTGTGTTGGTTGATTCAGGAATCCCAACCTTGTCTGCTATAACACTTTGGTTAGTTAATAACATTATCTCTCCTTCTGACAACACATTAACTCAACTGCTCATAGAACCATTATTGATTCAAACTCTAGTTAGTTAATAATATAATTAAGTTAATTTCCAAACCATCAATAGCTGTACAATTCAAACAATTGGGGCTAGCTGGACTGGAGTGTGCGTAACATCACTCTGGGTCATTGTTTCCACACATTGTTTGATAAGGTGCCTCCTAATACATTTTTCTGGAGACTTATAACCAACTTGATGTGATTGGTTGTTATAATGAAAAAATCTGATATTAATGTATAAAATAAGACTAACGCTCTTCCTAATGATATTGTCGAGATTGGAATTCTAAGATTCTCTATTCACAACCTAAAATACATACACGCTCTACTTATTTCAGATGGAGTGAAAATTCAGAACTTAGAGCCCTGCAATTTCCTGACAAGTGAAATTTGAAATCATATTATTTTAAAGTTCCATAAAATCTTCCATAGCCTTGAGCTATCTTCATTAACAATACAAACCAGAAGGACAGCAGGGATTGTTGTCAAAGGCAAGTTTGTGGCCAGTTTAGCCACTACAAAGTGTTTGACAATTATAATATAGAGGCTGAGGAAAACATAGAGACATAGAAAATAGGTGCAGGAGGAGGCCATTCAGCCCTTCGAGCCAGCATCACCATTCTTTGTGACTATGGCTGATCGTCTGCTATCAATAACCCGTGCCTGCCTTCTCCCCATATCCCTTGACACCACTAGCCTCTAGAGCTCTACCCAACTCTCTCTTAAATCCATCCAGTGATTTGGACTCCACTGCCGTCTGTGGCAGGGAAGTCCACAAATTAACAACTCTCTGGGTGAAAAAGTTTTTTCTTACCTCAGTCTTAAATGACCTCCCCTTTATTCTAAGACTGTGGCCCCTGGTTCTGGACTCGCCCAACATTGCGAACATTTTTCCTGCATCTAGCTTGTCCAGCCCTTTTATAATTTTATACGTTTCTATAAGACCCCCCTCATCCTTCTAAACTCCAGTGAATACAAGCCTAGTCTTTTCAATCTTTCCTCACATGACACTCCGCCATCCCAGGGATCAATCTTGTGAGCCTACACTGCACTGCCTCAATCACAAGGATGTCCTTCGTCAAACTAGGAGACCAAAACTGTACACAATACTCCAGATGTGGTCTAAACCGAGCCCTATACAACATAGAATAGAACAGATCTAAATAACGGATAACAATGGATAATCCACTTTGTTTGCATTGTTTGAGAAGATAAGATGAAGATTTCAAGCTGTGCCAAAGACCCAAATAAGTTGCTGATCTCTAGAAAGTGACCCACGCGAGACTTTACTTTGGACCTTAGCTAAGTAAGTGCACAATTAAAGGGATTTAATAAAGGCCACTATCTTTGATTGCTTTATTTAGTTTATTTACAAATGTGTATATGAATTTAATAAACAAATATTTGTTTAGAATATTGCAAGATATGTTAGAACAAAGGTGACTAGAAATTGAACCGATTTATGCACGTTTTGTATTTGCACATCACACGTGTTGAACATGCAGCATCTACTGCCACAGTAACTGTCAGAAATTTGCTTTTAAAGGTGTGACCTGTGGCCCGCAAATATAACTTTATTACTTACCACAACAATTAAACCCCGAGTTGAATCAGCAAAGAGATGGAAATTAAAAGTACATCAATATCTTGCCTGCAGCTCCTGCCAAATCAATTTTTCTGCAACCCAGTTTCCTCCTTGAGTATCCCTGCCAATAATTGCAGCATCTTTATACAATGCATGATGGGTCTGATACTTTTAAACCCTTTTTCCTTTGGGTTTCCCTTACCTCGTTGGTACCCTTAAACCCCTGTCTCACGTTGCGAGTTGGCCCACGAGTGACCCCGAGTTTTCACTCGTGGTGATCACGTACAGCCAACGTAGCCGGAACGTCGGACCTCGCGCGATCAACTTGTCCACTCGTGGCGCTAACGGCAGGTACCCGTGAAACTTGTGAACTCGTGAAAAAAGTCAAACATGTTTGACTTTTTCCACGAGTCAAATTTAGTGTTCAAGATTAAAACTGAAACATTTAGACTCGTTGTAAGAACGTAGGGCCCGTGCGTTTAACTTAGTGAATCGTGAGTCTACCGTGGAAACTCTTTAAATTATTTCAGTGCCATTCACGCTCGAGTCTTAATCACAAAATTTAATTCACCCTAGATAAATATTCTTTGCTTTTTGGTCATTTTCGTCTTATTTTCCCATGTGTACACTTTTATATATAATGTATATCCTAAAAATATGTTAAAAAAACTAGGAGTGAAAAAAAGGTTTAATTACCACAGGAGTGGAAAATCATTCTATTAAAATGATTTAAAAAAAACATTCCAACGTCTAAACACTGGGCTTCAGCCCTATCCTACCCTTTCTGGGGGTGATTACTGCAGTTATTTATTGGAAAATTAGCTATAAAAACCATGGAGATGAATCAATGGATTTTCCTGACGCGTAGATTTGGTGCTGCGATCCGGCCAAGAGGAGGTGATGTGAACACGGTTTCAGTTATAGTTCTAGAGGAACATTGCTTCGGATCGATGTCTCTTATGCACTCCTCAGAAGAACTGGGTGTGCTCTTCACCATTATGGCTCCCAGCCTACAGGTTTCTGATCTGAACAACTAACTTCTTCCCTATTTCTCCTCCACCCACCCCCCCCCCCCCCCTATTTCCCTCTCCTCCTCGGCGCTCTTGTTCACTCACACCTTCCCTCCCTCCCTCCTTCTCGCAGGGCTTGGTTCAAAGGGGGCAACGAGCTAAGCGGGGTCTGAACCCTTTCTGAAAACGAGCGCAAAGAGAAAAAAAAGTATTGTCAAGCGCTCCAAACTTCGTTTAAAATAAGTAAATCTGACTTTGGCTAATAATTTAATAATAAATCCTTATACAAAACTAACACCCTACAAACTCTGTCTCTCACGCTGCCTGTTGCCTTGTGGGGGGTGTGTGTCGGAGAGAGGGGGTGTGGGTGTGGATGGGACCCGATGTGAATGTTACCACTATAGGATGACGAGGTTGGGCTCTGAGCTGCAGTGAGAGAGAGCAGAGAGAGAGAGAGAGAGAGAGGGAGAGAGAGTGGGTGTGCACGTCAGCAGCAAAGTTATATACAACGGGGGTACACAAAAGGCTGGAGAAACTCAGCGGGTGCAGCAGCATCTAAGGAGTGAAGGAGATAGGCGATGTTTCGGGTCGAGACCCGAATATACAAAGGGCTTGTACGCGCTGCCAAGTTAGGTTTCCTTTGTTCTCGTCCGGGGCTTCAGAGAGATCGGAGGGAATTATGCCTCCCTTGCACACCACTCCCTTGCACACCACTCCTAACCCAAGAGACTTGTCACCCCAGACAGATTAATGACCCCCACCCTCCCCAACCTCCCTCACGCCTGGGGACCAAAGCAGCTCAGGAGGCGAACCCTGAGCTCCGTCTCCCAACAATCTGATGCGCATTTTCCCTCTGTAGGTCATATTAATAGATGCAGCCGCGCTGATATCTATCTTTAACTCAAAGCCACAGGATGGAGATGTTTTCTTTAACATTGTTGCTTTATTAAAACATACCTTCATTCACGGTTGGCTCAAGTGTAACGGGAGAGGAACTTGGTAACACGGGAGAGCACCTTGGCACATCGTATAAAAACATGCCCGTGGGAACTCGGTTAAAAACTTGACCATAAACTTTGAATCTCGTGCATAACCACGAGTCCGTTTTTTTTCTTTCACTTGGGGTCACTCTTGGGTGGACTCGCACCGTGAGACAGGGCCTTTAGGCTGCACCAATGGAAAATATTATTTAGAGAAATAATTCTGTTGTTCATTTCCAACAGAAATGTTGCCTGTTGTCTGGCCAACATCACAGGTAAAAACCTACTGTACAACAGTTATTCTATAATTTTCTATAAATTCATTTCTATTTTCCTGTGAATGACTCAATTTGACATGATCGCGACTACCTGGTTCATGATCTCAGATTTTTAGGTTAGTGAGTTTTTAGGTAATTGACTTTTTTTTTTAATTAAAAAATCCTCAGAGAAAACCAGCAGTTCTTAAAGGAATTTACTTGGGTGCATGCACGTCGAAATGGACAGTGGATTACCTGAGCTCGGCTGGAGGGAGCCAAGAGGTCAAAGTCCATGTTGCTTCAGTACCACAGATGGATTTTATCAACAAAAATTTTAACTACAGGTACGGTTGCATTTTACTGTAAGATGTGAATTTACCTATCACAGAGAGCACCAGAGCAACTTTCAGTTATTGAAAATAATTTATAATAATCATGTAGGTAAAAGTATGTTTTGAAGTGCTTCAGTACTTTTTATGTGATTATCGAGGAACTTTGTGCTGTGAAATAGTGAGTTCCAAATTTAAAACCTTTGTATCTGGAAGAAGGCCAGCAAAAGACCAAAACATTTCTGGAGGAAAATGTGTAGAATTCCAGATTTGGTTTATCTGGCTCTCACATGCTTTCTTCAATTACTACAGACTGTCATTGTTGAATTTAGCAGTGTATCAATAGTCTATCTAATTGAATAGGAATATTACAGGAGGGCATTGAAAAGGACGTTGTCAAGCTAATTATGAAGCTTAAAAGTTAACTTTTTATGATTTTATTTTCAAAATCCATTTTTCAAATGGGAATGTTCTCGTGCTCTATGATAACGTACATTTGAAGGATTCTCTTTACCAGATTTTGTTGATTCCAATTATTGTGTGTAGTTTGGAATTATTTTTCAAACGTATTTTATTTATGTACAATGAAAATAATATTGCAAAATGTCAACCTTTCAATAAAACTAAATTATTGGAGATGCAATTCAAGGTTGGTTAATAATTTATCCAATGCACCATTGTGCATAGCAGTAGGTTAAATGGAGATCAAGGGTGGTAATTGTATTTATTTGCATCAATTCCAGGACATGCCAATCCTACATCTCCTATGCTTCACTTATGTTTCAACAGTTACAGATTCTTAAATTGTGTTGCAATTGTGTAATTACTCGCCTTGATTCTGGAGATTATCTTGTAATTTTGCATATGCATGTTTTTTGGATCTACTATGTGACAATTGATACTATTGATCTATGGAAATAACATGTGTAATTTCACAATGGTGAAAGGTGAAATTGTTATCAACAGAGTCCTCTGGAGTTTGTAGAGCATATAAGATTAGAACGGTCTGATTAACGGGTCTGGACCCAAAACCAATTTCTTCTCTCCAGAGATGCTGCCAGTCACCTTCGATTTCAACCAGCATCTGAAGTTCTTTCCTACATATATAAGATTAGAAAGCAGTTAGTGGGCAAAAAGGGGCTGCTGAAATGGCACTTGGCAACATAATTAAAGATAATTCCAAAACGTTTTAATAATTATATTAGAAGCCAAGGGGTGGAGAATGGGGATGTGCTAGAGAAGGATAGATCCACTCTAAAAGGGAAGTTTGCAGGGCTCTCGCTTCATTTTTATTCCCTGTTGCCAGCCGGGCAACCGAGGCAACTTTTTAGGTTGCCAAATGACAGTTTAGGTGGTCATTTAAGACGGCTTGCATGACACGTGCGATAATGTGCTCGGATGATGTACATAGTTACCAGTCAGAATTATGGTCAATGAAGCATTCACATGTTATTTCTGCTTCAAATAAAGTCATAAGCTAAACATATTCACCAACCAGACATGATATATACCACAATGACATGCAGCAAAATTACAATGCAGTATCTCATCAACTTTTACACGTTGCAAAGAATGCAATTTCTATTATTTCTTTCCACTTCCAAAAAAAATTCTGGTTGGATTATTCAGCATATGATCAACCTCAGTGAGACCAAGCGCAGGCTTGGCGAACGCTTCGCACAACACCTACACTCAGTTCGCAATAACCAACCTGATCTCCTGATGCCGCAGCACTTCAACTTCTCCTCCCATTCCAAACCCAACCTTTCTGTCCTGGGCTTCCTCAATGGCCAGAGTGAGCCCCACAGCAAATTGGAGGAACAGCACCTCATATTTTGCTTGGGTAGTTTACACCCCAGCGGTATGAACATTGACTTCTCCAATTTCAGGTAGTCCCTGCTTTCTCCCTCCTTTCCCTCCCATTCCCAGCTCTCCCACAGCCTATTGTTTCCGCCTCTTCATTTATTTTTTCCGACCCCCCCCCCCCCCCCCGACATCAGTCTGAAAAAGGGTCTTGCCCCGAAACGTTGCCTATTCCTTCGCTTCATAGATGCTGCCTCACCCGCTGATTTTCTCCAGCTTTGTCTACCAATGGGATCTCACCACTGGCCACATCTTCCTATCTCCTCCCCTGTCGGCTTTCCGCAGAGACCGCACCTTCCGTAACTCCCTGGTCATTTTGTCCCTTCCCACCCAGGAAGACAGGAAGCAAAGGGTAGGAGTAAACGGGTCCTTTTCATAATGGCAGGCAGTCACTAGTGGGGTACCGCAAGGCTAAGTGCTGAGACCCCAGCTATTTACAATCTATATTAATGATTTGGACGAGGGAATTGAATGCAACATCTCCAAGTTTGCTGGGGGGTAGTGTTAGGTGTGAGGAGGATGCTAGTAGGCTGCAAGGTGACTTGGATATGCTGGGTGAGTTGGCAAATGCATAGCAGATGCAGTATAATGTGGACAAATGTGAGGTTATCCATTTGGTGGCAAAAACAGGAGGGTAGACTATTATCTGAATGATGGCAAATTAGGAAAAAGGGAGATGCAATGAGACCTGGGGAGATGCAATGAGACCTGGGTTCATGGTACACCAACCATTGAAGGTAGGCATGCAGGTGCAGCAGGCAGTGAAGAAAGCAAATGGTATGTTCGCATTCATAGCGAAAGGATTTGAGTACAAGAGCAGGGAGGTTCTACTGCAGTTGTACAGTGTTTTGGTGAGACCACATCTGGAGTATTGCATACAGTTTTGATCTCCAAATCTGAGGAAAGGGGGGATCTTATAGAAACTTACAAAATTCTTAAGGGGTTGGATAGGCTGGATGCAGGAAGATTGTTCCCGATGTTGAGGAGGTCCAGAACAAGGGGTCACAGTCTAAGGATAAGGGGGAATTCCTTTAGGACCGAGATGAGAAAAACATTTTTCGCACGGAGAGTGGTGAGTCTCTGGAATTCTCTGCTACAGACGGTAGTTGAGGCCTGTTCATTGGCTATATTTAAGAGGGAGTTAGATGTGGCCGTTGTGGCTAAAGGGATCAGGGGGTATGGAGAGTAGGCACGTACAGGATACTGAGTTGGATGATCAGCCATGATCATATTGAATGGCGGTGCAGGCTCGAAGGGCCGAATGGCCTACTCCTGCATCTATTTTCTATGTTTCTATGACAGTCCTCTCATGGAAGACACCTGTTCGTGACTGTTTAACGTGGGTAGACTGGTGCACAGAAAGCCACCACACGGTCCTTGATAGATCTGGGTCAGGATCCACTGGCATGGGATCCAAGACGACCGGGGACCCTTTTCTGCTGCAGTCTTCATCCGCCTTCCCAGCTGTTGTGACGCTCCACTAAGGTCAGCCATCGTCCTCCACCTGCTCTACTGGTAAGGTCTTGGTTGGATTGCTCTTTGTCAGAGACCACCCCCTCGACCTTACCGCCATGGGTGACCCTACCAGGAGCATAGCTCCAGAAGGCATCGCTCTCAGGATCTCAGGACCACACAACCTGCTCCACCACGACAAGGTGACAATCCACTGAGAAGAACCGCAATCCCCTTCACCCCACCCCCCTCATGCCCAGCCAATCTGTACTATATGGGTGTGTTTACACTTTACACATCCTACTATCCTCTCTCCAACATTTTAACAAATCCAGCCCTGATTTGATCTGCTGTTTTTAGTTGTGTTTTTTTTTGTCCTTCACTTCGTACTTCAATTCATCTGAAGAAGGATCCTGACCCGAAACATCACTTACCTATTTTCTCCAGAGTTACTCCAACATGTTTGTCTATCCAATAATTTTGCTTTTTGTTGAAACTTTTGTTTAATCATTTTTCTTATGTGATCTCTTCTAGCTTCCTTTTTAAAAGCATTGATTCAGTCTAATACTATTGTAATGTTTCATATTGTAATCCTTATGATGTTAAATGATCTCTTTATTTGGACTTATTCAAAAATATCTTGCATTTAAGGTCCTTAGTTTTGATTTCTAAAAGTTATTTTTATTTAAACCAAACATTTTCTTCAATATATCATGAACATTTAAAAGTTCAGGGGCCGGAAACTCTAAAGTACAGTCTGACCATGTCAAGTCCAGACAAGTTTATCATTCTTCACTTTTTATAGCCTATACTCGGAGAAATGTAGAGAGACTGCTTATAACTATTTCAATTGCTTTGCTGACATACTGTATTGGTTCCTTGATTTTGCCACTGACATCCTTAAGTCCATTTTCTGATCTGCATTAAATTAATTTTACTTCGGAGTCACGTGAGTGATTCCATGAAGAACACCGTCCAGGCCGCATGCTCGTCAGTACGTCAGCCGCATTGGCGCAAGCACCAGTCTGGCAGGACAGAGCTCCTACCGGCGGTAAGTTCAACCTAGAAGGTAAGTTTGTTTTTACTTACCAGGGTTTTTTTCAAGCAGGAGCCTCTCTTCACAGAGGTTCCCTGCCAGTTTCACAGCCCAACGAGTGAGCCAGTTATGGACTGTGGGGAAACCACAGTCCGACCGCGGAAGCAGATAACCGGCAAAAAGATCGGGCTTTGAGGTAAGGAGCCGCTGACAAGGCAGTCAGTGGCTTCCAGCCTGCGGGGATGCCGTGGAACAGCAAGGAAATAACGCCAGAGTCGCTGACAGTGCGGTCAGACCACAGACGTCGGTCCCAAGGCATGGAGCAGAATTGGTGCAGAAAGGACTCGTTCAGCCCTTTGGACTCGGGTAAGTTGGGCTGCAAGGGTTTCTCTGATAATAAAGTTTACAGCTATGTTTTAGTGTTTTTCTTAAAGTTAAAAGTGAAAGTCAAACACAAAAGTCAAAAAAGTTATTGTCAGGTGTCCCTAACAAAGAAATTCTTGCTTGTTTAGCACAAATTGCTGTGAAGAGTTAAAATTGCTTTAACCCGTCACAGATAAAGCTCTACACTAAATATTTGATTTAGTGAGCCTACATTGCAATAGCGCGGGCCTATGGGACAGGCCGCGCCAGTAGCGCCTGGGATAGGGCTGTTTCATGTGTAATAGTGCGGGCCTATGGGACAGGCCGCGCCAAGAGCGCCTGGCAGGGCTGCTTCGTGTATGAGAACGCCGGCCCACGGGAGAGCAGCGCCTGGGACCGGGCTGTTTCATTTGTGACATTGCCGGCCTACGGGAGAGCCGCGCCAGCAGCGCCTGGGACAGGGCTGTTTCACGTCAAAAAGCACCGGCCTCTATGAGAGGCGGCGCCAGCAACGCCTGGGACAGGGTTGCTCAAGTTCACACATAAGTCTGCTATGCCCACGGAGTCGGGGGATGATTCCTCACCGGGGCTGGTTAGTAAGGCCCATGGAGTCGGGGGATGATTCCTCACCGGGGCTGGTTAGTAAGGCCCACGGAGTCGGGGGATAGTGCGTTTGAAACGATTATCCCAAATGCAGCAACTGTTGCATACAGTGCTACAGCAGGGTACACTCCAGCAGAAGGAGTGTCAGCGCCACCCTGAACAAAAAGGCACCAGCAGCATCTAGTAGAGAACTGATTGATAGCACCTTCATAGATGAGGAAGCGCGAGCCATGGGTCATTTTGGTTCTGTAGACCATTGTTAACAATGTATGTTATCAGCTGAAGCTACCTCAGTCACATTGATGAAAAAACAGTATTCAGCATCGCTGAACATGACAGTAAACTCATTTGAACTTGAACTTGCTCCAGTAGTTTGGTCGGTCGAATACAGTTATTACAAACTGATGCTAAGAACTCTAAGGTGAGAAGTTCCGATTACCGTCTCTAGTTGGAGGTATTGGAGATTTGCATGAGTTACAAATTCTTCAATTGTTGGTATCAACTGAATATATACACTAGATGGACCCCATGGGTAAGGGGCTATTGAGCGAATATACATATTCTACATGCTCAGTTTCAAGTTGCTGCTCTACGATGGTGACATATGTTAGTCACATGACAATCAAGTAAAGGTATCCTGTAATAATTACCTAATCTCCTTTGCCACTGGTCCAGATCGATAACAACACAGAATAGGTATTGGATCTCAATGTATTATGAAAGTATGGTTCAATGCTGCATCGAATATCGACATGTTGGTTCAGGTTTATTCACTGATTACAAAAATATGTGGCACAACAGTGCAGAGAAATACATTCTCGCTACAAAAGGTGGAATGTTCTTTTATATCTTCCTCCAAATTTTGCCTCATTAGCTGGGTCTTAAAACAGTCAGCAAGACCTTGCTTGGGTTCGTACTGTCGAACTGGCTAAGCAGCCTTCTTCATCAGGCATAATAATACAACGGTATACGGTCATTCCAAAAAACGAAACCTTGCTGGTTCAAACTGTGGTTCAGGAGACCAGCCTTTGCATAATAAAACAATTATTGACTTACACAGTTAGAATGGATTGACTTATGGCTCAGGTTGTCACATCAAGCCATGAAGGTGCTCACTGCAGAGTGCAGAGTGCAGGGATAGCAACCAAAAAAGCAGTACATTTCTATTGAGGGGATCGGAAGTGATTTTGTTTAAATGTTAATGTTACATTTAATACGGTACAGATTATTGACATCTTCCAGTTTATTCTTCAATGGTATTTGACAATAATTCAGTTAAAGAGACACTAAAGCTGCAACAAACGGGAACTACTCTGTCGGGTTCAACCTGGATATCGAGTTGTTAAAGAGATCTTGACACAAATTCTCCCACTACAAGAATATGCTGTTGGTTATTGAAAATGTGTTAACATTACTTAACTAAGGGGTTCCAGCTACACCCACAATAATATCAGCACAACGACGGCAAACATTGCAAACGCTGTGGCTAGGTAGGATGGAACTGGCTGCAGGTGCCATTACATTTTACATTCTGATCTACACAAGCAGAGCAGTCCAGGGGTGGCAGGATTTAAGATCATTTTCAGATACCCCACGGTCTCACGTCTATGTGGGAGGGCAGGCTTGCTATATTATATCAAGGCCACCAGAATCCTAAGAAGTGTGGAATCAGCATTGTTTATTAATCAACAAACAACTATACAACAAGATGAGTTCAGACTATTTCAAGGTGACTGCAGCAGGTTCTGGGTTATGCAGGTATTAACACTGATGATTGTATATCTCATTCCACCAGGTCAGCATCAATGTCAGCGGCCAGAACAATGGACATACACATCGACCATATGCTCGCGACCGCAGGATGGTCAACTAAATTGATTTTAATTTTTTTACCATAGGGCGATTACTGACCCGGGGTTTTGCCCATTCTGTTTTGCGTCCACTTTAGCCTCCCCTGAGTTACAGGGGTTGCTATTGATTTCTTTATTAACGTAAACCATTAATACATTTGAATCAATATCATGCTTAATGCATTTTTGATTATTCACTCATCCTGAGTTAATCGATTTCGATCTGCGGCATGAAATCACAAAGCTTTGAACACTTCACGGAATCACTCACGTGACTCCAAAGTAAAATAGTAAGATTAAACGAGAACTTACCAGTTTGAAGTTTGATCTTGATTTTATGAGGAGTTACGTTGGTGATTACATGCCCTCCATGCCCAACCCTCTCTCATAAAGATCATCTGGTAGTTCTCGAGTCACGCATCTTACTATGTCACTTCAGTGATTGCTATTTGTGATTTCATTCCGCTGCTTTGAAGATTGACACGCATGCGGCCTGGACTGGGTTCTTCACGTAATCACCAACGCAACTCCTCATAAAATCAAGATCAAACTTCAAACTGGCAAATTCTTGTTTAATCTTACTATTTTACGCATCTTTGATATATCTGATGTTTCCATCTTTACTACCAAAATGCATAATTTTACATTTATTTTCCTTAAATTTCATTTGCCATTTTTACCATTCTTTTCCCAATGTTGGCTACATACACATTTCCGCTTCAACGCATCCCCAGCAATCTAGAGAGTGCGTTTGATCTTTGATTCTGTAAGATACTCTCAACAGGACAGTGAAAAGCACAGATTAACCTATTTTGTGCATGTTTTCACCTGCAAATATGTCGGGGCAAAATCAACACTTTCTCAGAAAGTAAAATCTGGATTGTAGTATAGATGGCAACGAAAGATCAGCCATTTTCATTGAGAGCTTCCTTCTCAAGTGAGAGTCAAGGGAAACAAATGTTTAATTATCATGCACCAGCAATGGAATAATTAAATTCTTGCTGCTTAACGGCTATAAACGCGCAATAAAACAGAGATAACTATATATTTATTAATAAATTCATAACCGTAATACTAAGTAACCATAATTTGATTTGATTTTGATATGATTCAATTTATTGCCATTGTCTTCAATTAAGAGACAGTGAAATTCTCTTTCCTTTACAGTCATACAAAAAATAAAATTAAAAAAACCCCACAAAAACACAGAACACAGTAGCCCACAACACAACCATCCCCACAGCAGCACCAAAGTTCCCACTGTGAGGGAAGGAACCAAAGTCCAGTCAACCTCCTCACTGATGTTCCCCAATGTTCACCCTTGGTCGGGGCCTCCTGAGCACCCCGTAGTCGCCGCTACGGGCGGCCCGATGTTCAGCCCTCTCGCCAGTTACGATGGAACCCCGACGTCGAACAGGAGGACATCCTCAGCTGCCTGGACCTCTGAATCGGCCACTTCCACCGGAGTTCGCGGCTCTCAATGTCCAAACAGGTCGCACTGGGTGGGGACTCGCACTAGCGACCCTCGACAAAGGATCCCAGGACTCCGCGATGTTGAAGTCGGCACCGCCCGCGTTGGCAGCTCTGCACCCACAGCTCCGCGATGTTGGAGCAGAGGCCCAACACTCTGGAGCTCCAAGCGGCGATCACAGGAGAGGCCTCGCCCACTCCGCGATGTATCGACTAGACTGCCGCAGTTGCTGAAGCTCTGGTCCAATCCCGGCAGGAAAGGCTGCGCCAATCCAGTTGGTAGGCCGCGAGGGGAGGGGAAGGGCAAGGATGCGACTTGGATAATAGCCGCATCCTCGCCAGGAAGCGACTGAAGGACGGTTTCCCCCTTACCCGCTTCCCCTCCCCTAAAATACTGAAAAAAACTTCAAAAACACACTCTAAACATAACAACAACAAAAAAAGACAACCAGACTGTGGTCGGAGGCAGCCAGTAACAGCGCCACCAAAACTGAAGTCCATAGAGCAACCAAAGACACTGTGCATCAAAGTTAGTTGCTGAGGTTAGTGTTGTGTGGTGTTCAAGAGCCTGATGGTTGCTATGAAGAAACCTGGTTTTCACGGTTTTCATACTCGTTCTTCCCGATGGTAGTACCGAAATAAGAGCATGGCCAGGGTGGTCTTTCGTGATATAGGCTGCCTTTTTGAGGCAATGCTTCCTGTAGATACTGTACATTGATGTTGCATGTTAACCAATCACACACCAGCCAGCATCTCTAACTCCACCCCACTGTAATACTTATACTAATACTATTTCTCAGCACCGACAGTTTGAGCAGCCAGGATGTGTTGATAACTAACCATCCTTCATGCTGTTAAGTTTTAGTACTGATTAAAGATGTGTTTGAATCATGCACTGAGTCTGGAAGTCATTCACATGGTGTCAGAAGTGGGATCCGAACCCACGCCTCCAATTGGAGCCATTAAGCGCCCACACTATCCTATGAAGACTATCGAGGATATTGCAGCAAAGGTCAGAACGGCCACCTTATTTTCTGTCCTCGATGCAAAGAACTCTTTCTGGCAGATACCGCTGGACAAGGAGTCATCAAACCTCACCACATTTGCCACCCCATTCAGATACAAATTTCTGAGAATGCCATTCGGAATCAACTCTGTCAGTGAAGTCTTCCAAAGAACTATGGAGCTATTATTCGAGGACCTACCTTGTGCCATCATTGTCGACGATATCCTAGTGTATGGCAAAGGTGCAATGAAGCACGATCATAATCTCAGGCTCATCTTGGATCGTGCACGCAAGATCAACCTCAAGCTTAATCCTGACAAGTGCAAGTTCCGGGTTCCAGAGGTTTCCTACATCGGCCACATCTTCACTCCTAATGGTCTCAAACCCGATCCGAAGAAGGCTACTGCCATCACAGAAATGCCTGCCCCCACAGACGTGAAAGGCCTGCAGCGTTTTCTGGGCATGGTAAACTATCTCGGCAAGTTCATAACGAACTTCAGCGAACTAAGCTCCACACTGCGGGAACTGACTAAAAAGGACACAGCATGGTCATGGTTCCAGCAACATCAGATTGCTTTCGATATCTTAAAGTCGAAACGGACCAGTGGACCGACTCTAATGTTTTTCGACCTGAAACGTCCGGTGACGATCACCTGCGATGCTTCGAAATTCGGGCTCGGCGCAGCCTGCTTGCAACCATCTGCCGAGGGCACTCTACTACCTGTCTCGTATGCCTCTCGCACCATGACCAACACGGAGCTGCACTACGCGCGAATCGAAAAAGAACTGTTGGCCGTCATTTTTGCTTGCTCCAAATTCCACGACTTCATCTTTGGCAACACCTTCACGGTCAAGACGGACCACCAACCACTGGTGACAATCCTGAACAAGCCCATCCACGCCGCGCCAGCTCGTTTGCAGCGTATGATGATGCAGTTGCAGCGGTACGATGTCTCTATTACCAACACTAAGGGTAAGGACATGCATGTCACTGACACTCTCTCCCGTGCAGCTCAGGCATCTTGCGAACAACATCCCTATGAACAGGAAAATTTCACGGTTCTCGGTGTCGACTTCGTCTCCAGCAAGCAACTGCACACCTTGGCCGCGCACACCGCCACTGACGATACGCTTCAAATCCTCTCCTCCATCATCAAAACAGGCTGGCCAGACAGACAATCCAACACGCCCACAGAGGTGCAGCCTTTCTTCCTGATTCGTGATGAACTGGTAGTTCAGGATGGGTTGTCGTCAAGGGTCACAAGGCGGTGATACCCTCATTGCTACGTCATATACTTCAAAGAAGCACACAGCGGTCACCCAGGAGCCGACGCCACACTGGCACGTGCCCGTAGCCTGTTCTACTGGCCGGGATTCGCCAGCTACATCTGGGACCACGTAGCCTCCTGCCCCGCTTGCAACAGCCTTGCACCTCATCAGCAGCGGCAGCCCCTTCTGCAACAACCTCCACCAGCTCTGCCCTGGACATCACTGGCGGCGGACATTTTTTAATGGTGCGGGAAGCGCTACCTCATTCTAGTCGACTCCTTTTCTAATTGGTTTGAACTAGACCAACTGACCTCCCCCACATCGGAGATGGTCATCCAGAAGCTGAAAAGACACTTCTCTACCTTTGGCGCTCCTGTCAGCCTGAGAACCGACAACGGTCGGCAGTTCACCAGCCACATGTTCAAGCTTTTCACAGACCGGTGGAACTTCCAGCACGTCACGAGCAGTCCCGAGTATCCACAGAGTAATGGTCTCGCTGAATGCACTGTCAGAAGCGCCAAACACTTGCTGGAGCGAGCACAAATTTCAAAGTCAGCCGTTTATCACGACCTCCTGAATCTCAGAAATGTTGCCAGGGACGGAACCCTGGGATCACCAGCAGAGCGACTGATGTCGAGATTGATGAGGCCTCCGCTACCCATTGCACAACAGCAACTGGTTCCTCAGGTGCTGAAGCCCGCCACTATCCAGAAACGTCTACAAGAGAAGCACGATATACAGAAACGGTCATACTACAGTTCCAGCAGACCACTCAGGCCATTACTTCCGGGTCAGGTCATCCATCTACGAACTTCAACTGGACATTCCCGTCTGGGCACTGTGGTCAGGCCGACTGACGAGCCACGGTCGTACCTGGTAGACTGTGAGGGAGCGGTGTACCGGAGAAGTCGACAACACCTGCTTGCTGTGAGGGAGCCTCGACCACCGCCTGCTGGTCCCTATGCTCCACCGCTCCAGTTCCAGCCGCCTTTTGCAATGTCTCCCACCCGTCCTCGCATGCCTTGCACCCCTCCACGTCCCGCGGTCTCCATTAACCACGGGGCCTCACCCACTGCATTCCCCTTTCAGTCACCACAAGCCTCCATCACGTCATTCTCGCCTCCAGGCTCTCTGTCTCATCTTTCAAATGAGGGAAGGGAGGGTTTGGTCCGCACGCGCTCGGGCCGTTTTAGCAGACCACCAGACAGATATGGAGAGTATGTTTAACCCCATGGCATGAGTGCCCTTTCACACTTAACCTTTGGGGGAAGGATGTAGATTGATGTTGCATGTTAACCAATCACACACCAGCCAGCATATCTAACTCCACCCCACTGTAATACTGATACTAATACTATTGCTCTGCACCGACAGTTTGAGCAGCCAGGATGTATTGCTAACTAACCATCCTTCATGCTGTTAAGTTTTAGTACTGATTAAAGATGTGTTTGAATCATGTACTGAGTCTGGAAGTCATTTACAGATACCTTTGATGGTAGGGAAGTCAGTAACTGTGATGAACAAGACAGTGTTCACCACTCTCTCTAATCTCCTTTGTTCCTGGGCATTTGAGGTGTCAAACCAAGCCGTGATGCAACCAATCATAATACTCTCTACCGTACACCTGTAGGTTGATAGATTATCTGCCGACAATCTCCTCAATCTTCTCGGGAAGTAGAGACATTGATGAGCATGTTCTGTGATTGCATTGATGCGCGGGACCCAGGACAGATCTTCACAAATGTGCACACAGAAACTTGTAGCTGTCGACAGTTCTGATTTGATGACATTATCTTCAGGTTCACGATCAGCTTCTTCCCATTAACAATCATGTTTTTATATCATACTGCACAACCCTTCCAGTGCACCAAATAATGGATTTTGTAACGTTTGTGCTTCCTACATCGGCTTGATGTACCACGGCTACACCATGGTCTGATCACCTGATGTAATTGATAACTTATTCTAGTATTGTTTATTGGATATTTGTTGTGTCGTTGCATTAATGTGACTGTAGAAATACAACAAAGAAGAAATTCATTGTTCCGTCTCAATGCTTTTGGCAATTAAACACACTTAACTTTTGACCTACGATGTTTATCATTTAAATAATGAAAGGATGGATGTTGCCCATGTCAATTGACTATTGAACGAATCAGGAAAAAAGAATTATAGGAATATCAATATAAATTGCAAAGTGTAAAATTAAGAAAAGAATATCATAAATGTCTTGAGGTTGTGACCAGTTGAGAGGCCCACAGGAGCCGTTGGAAGAGAAGCAGGGGGAGGAGCGACACCCGACCGGTAAGGATAAAAATCCAGCGCGGGGCTCGTTTACCGAAATCCATAATGTTCCATTCGGAGATGTGGATTTTTTGGGGGCTTTTTTGAGGAAGCCGCTGATTGGTGGGAAGGGGACTAGGGTAAGCAGCTGATTGGCTGTCAGATTCCAGCAGTTTGTAGTGTATTTTGTGTTGTATATTGTATCCAGTGTAAGGGGCGAGTATGAAGGCCAGGGCAGTGTACTGTTGTGGATGTCAGATGTGGGAGGTCAGGGAAGCTGATAGCCCACCAGACGTCCACATCTGCGCCAGGTGTGTCGAGATGGGAATAACTGTGCATAGTCCCCTGAAGGTGGAATCGCATGTAGATAGGGTGGTAAAGAAAGCTTTTGGTGTGCTGGCCTTTATAAATCAGAGCATTGAATATAGGAGTAGGGAAGTAATGTTAAAATTGTACAAGGCATTGGTGAGACCAATTTTGGAGTATGGTGTACAATTTTGGTCGCCTAATTATAGGAACGATGTCAACAAAATAGAGAGAGAGTACAGAGGAGATTTACTAGAATGTTGCCTGGGTTCCAACAACTAAGTTACAGAGAAAGGTTGAACAAGTTAGGTCTTTATTCTTTGGAGCGCAAATGGTTAAGGGGGGACTTGATTGAAGTCTTTAAAATGATGAAAGGGATAGACAGAGTTGACGTGGATAAGCTTTTCCCATTGAGGGTAGGGAAGATTCAAACAAGAGGGCATGACAGGAGAATTAAGGGACAGAAGTTTAGGGGTAACATGAGGGGGAACTTCTTTACTCAGAGAGTGGTGGCTGTGGAATAATCTTCCAACAGAAGTGGTGGATGCAGGATCGATTTTAACATTTAAAAGTAAAGTGGGTAGGTATATGGACGGGAAGGGAATGGACGGGTATGGTCTGAGTGCAGGTAGATGGGACTAGGGGAAAATAAATGGTCGGCACGGACTGGAAGGGCCGAGAAGGCCTGTTTCCGTGATGTAATTGTTATATGGTTATATTATATGGTTATATGGAGCAACAGCTCGAGGACCTCCGTCTGGTCAGGGAGAGTGAGGAGGTCATAGAGAGGAGTTACAGGGAGGTGGTCACTCCCAAACCACAGGAGGCAGACAAGTGGGTCACTGTTAGGAAGGGCAAGGGGCAGAGGCAGGGGCTAGAGAGTACCCCGGTGGCTGTACACCTGGAAAATAGATACTCATGTTTGAGTTCGATTGGAGCGGACAGCCTACCTGGGGGCAGCAACAGCGGCCGGGCCTCCGGCACAGAGAACGGCCCTGATGCTCAGAAGGATAGCAAAAAGAGGAGGGCAATTGTAATAGGGGACTCCATAGTTAGGGGGTCAGATTGGCGATTCTGTGGATGCAGTCGGGAGACTCGGATGGCAGTTTGCCTCCCTGGTGCCAGGGTCTCGGATGTGTCAGAACGTGTCGAAAAGATTCTGAAAAGGGAGGGAGAGGAGCCTGATGTTGTGGTACACATTGGTACCAATGACATAGGCAGAAAAAGAGAAGAGGTCCTGAAAGGGGAATTTAGGGAGTTGGGGGGAAAGTTAAGGAGAAGGACCAAAAGAGTAACAATTTCAGGATTACTGCCTGTGCCACGTGACAGTGAGAGTAGAAATGGAATGAGGTGGAGGATAAATGCGTGGTTGAGGGACTGGTGCAGTGGGCAGGGATTCAAGTTTCTTGATCACTGGGACCTCTTTTGGGGAAGGCATGATCTGTACAAAAAGGACGGGTTGCACTTGAACCCGAGGGGAACCAATATCCTGGCGGGGAGATTTGCAAAGCAGACTTTAAACTAGAAAGGCTGGGGAGAGGGACTCGGGTAGAGGGGGCTAGGGGACGGGGTGAGGGGCAAGAGGCAGAGAAGGGAAGCACTCGGACCCAAAATGTAGGCGAGAAAGAGGAAAAAGATAATAAACAGAGAATAAGGGATGGTGGGTTTCTAAAATGTGTATATTTTAATGCTAGGAGCATTGTAAGAAAGGTGGATGAACTTAGAGCCTGGATTGACACATGGAAATATGATGTTGTGGCAATCAGTGAAACATGGATGCGGGAGGGTTGTGATTGGCAACTAAATGTTCCAGGATTTAATTGCTTCAGGTGTGATAGAATTGGAGGGTCCAGAGGTGGAGGGGTTACATTGCTTGTCAGAGAAGATATTACAGCAGTGCTTTGGCAGGATAGATTAGAGGGCTTGTCTAGGGAGGCTATTTGGGTGGAACTGAGAAGTGAGAATGGTGTAGCAACACTTTTAGGGGTGTATTATAGACCGCCAAATGGGGAGCGAGAATTAGAAGAGCTAATATGTAAGGAGATAGCAGATATTAGTAGTTAGCACAAGGTAGTGATTGTGGGAGATTTCAATTTTCCAAAAATAGACTGGAAAACACATTCTGTAAATGGGCTGGATGGTTTGGAGTTTGTTAAATGTGTGCAGGATAGTTTTTTGCAGCAATACATAGAGGTATCGACCAGAGAAGTGGCAGTGCTGGACCTCCTGTTAGGAAATGAGGCAGGTCAGGTGACGGAGGTATGCGTTGGTGAGCACCGGGACCAGTGATCACAATACCATTAGTTTCAATATAATTATGGAGAGAGTCAGAACTGGACCTAGGGATGAGATTTTTGATTGGAGAAAGGCTAACTTTGAGAGAATACGTAATGATTTGAAAGGAGTGAATTGGGACATTTTGTTTTATGGAAGGATGTAGAAGAGAACTGGAGGACATTTAAAGGGGAAATTGTACGAGTACAGAATCTTTATGTCCCTGTTTGGTTGAAAGGAAATAGTAAAAATCGGAAAGAGACATGGTTTTCCAGGGAAATTGGACATTTGGTTTGAGAAAAGAGAGTTATAGGAGACATGGAGTAAATGAGGTGCTAGATGAGTATAAAGAATGTAAAAAGAATCTTAAGAACAAATAAGAAAAGCTAAAAGAAGATATAAGGTTGCTTTGGCAAGAAAGGTGAAAGTAAATCCAAAGGGTTTCTGCAACTATATTAATAGCAAAAGGATAACGAGGGATAGAATTGGAGCATTAGAGAGCCAGAATGGACAGCTATCTGCAGAGCCAAAAGAGATGGGGGAGATATTGAACAATTTATTTTCTTCGGTATTCACCAAGGAGGAGGATATTGAACTCTGTGAGGTAAGGGAAAAAAGTAGAGTAGCTATGGAAACTATGAGATTCAAAGAGGTGGAAGTACTAACACTTTTGAAAAATATAAAAGTGGATAAGTCTCCAGGTCCTGGCAGGATATTCCCTAGGACATTGAGGGAAGTTAGTGTGGGAATAGCAGGGGCTATGACAGAAATATTTCAAATGTCATTAGAAACGGGAATAGTGCCGGAGGATTGGCATACTGCACATGTTGTTCCATTGTTTAAAAAGGGTTCAAAGAATAAACCTAACAATTATAGACCTGTTAGTTTGACGTCAGTGGTGGGCAAATTAATGGAAAGGATACTTAGAGATAATATACATAAGCATCTGGATAAACAGGGTCTTATCAAGAACAGTCAACATGGATTTGTGCCTGGAAGGTCATGTTTGACAAACCTTCTTGAATTTTTTGAAGAGGTTACTAGGGAAATTGATGAGGGTAAAGCAGTGGATGTTGTCTATATGGATTTCGGTAAGGCCTTTGACAAGGTTCCCCATGAAGGTTGGTTAAGAAGGTTCAATCTTTGGGTATTAATGGTGGAGTAGCAAGATGGATTCAACTGGCTGAATGGGAGATGCCAGAGAGTAATGGTGGATGGCTGTTTGTCAGTTTGGAAGCCGGTGACCAGTGGGGTGCCTCAGGGATCTGTGTTGGGTCCACTGTTGTTTGTCATGTACATCAATGATCTAGATGATGGGGTGGAAAATTGGATAAGTAAGTATGCAGATGATACTAAGATAGGGGGTGCTGTGGATAATGAAGTAGATTTTCGAAGTCTACAGAGAGATTTGGGCCATTTGGAAGAGTGGGCTGAAAGATGGCAGATGGAGTTTAATGCTGATAAGTGTGAGGTGCTACATCTTGGCAGGACAAATCAAAATAGGACGTACATGGTAAATGGGAGGGAATTGAGGAATGCTGTGGAACAGAGGGATCTAGGAATAACTGTGCATAGTTCCCTCAAGGTGGAATCGCATGTAGATAGGGTGGTAAAGAAAGCTTTTGGTGTGCTGGCCTTTATAAATCAGAGCATTGAATATAGGAGTAGGGAAGTAATGTTAAAATTGTACAAGGCATTGGTAAGACCAATTCTGGAGTATGATGTACAATTTTGGTCGCCTAATTATAGGAAGGATGTCAACTAAATAGAGAGAGTACAGAGGAGATTTACTAGAATGTTGCCTGGGTTCCAACAACTAAGTTACAGAGAAAGGTTGAACAAGTTAGGTCTTTATTCTTTGGAGCACAGAAGGTTAAGGAGGGACTTGATTGAGGTCTTTGAAGTGATGAAAGGGATAGACAGAGTTGACGTGGATAAGCTTTTCCTATTGAGGTTAGGAAAGATTCAAACAAGAGGGCATGATATGAGAATTAAGGGACAGAAGTTTAGGGGTAACATGAGGGGGAACTTCTTTACTCACAGAGTGGTGGCTGTGTGGAAAGATCTTCCTGCAGAAGTGGTGGAGGCAGGATTGATTTTAACATTTAAAAGTAAAGTGGATAGGTATGTGGACGGGAAGGGAATGGACAGGTATGGTCTGAGTGCAGGTAGATGGGACTACGGGAAAATAAATGGTCGGCACGGACTGGAAGGGCCGAGAAGGCCTGTTTCCGTGCTGTGATTGTTATATGGTTATATGGTTAATCGATATGTGGGAACAATAGGTTTGCTAAGAACCCCCAAAAAATATTGAGGAAGATGCACAAACCATTGGAGGTGATATACTGGCAGAAAATTAAGGTTGTTTAAGGACCAGCAAACTGAATAGGAATAAATTGGTCATTTTTGGCTGTGCAGCCATGTCTGTAGTATGAGGCAGGGACCAGTTCACAATCTATATCACTGGTTTGGATGTGAAACCAGGTAGAAGTCATTCAAGTTTGCTCAATAAAAAAAAACTCTTGTTGGGTGTGTGAGCTGTGGGAAGGATGAAGGGAGGTCTTGACAAATTAGATAAATGGGATGAAAGTAAGGTAACCAAGTGAAAGTTATTTAACTTTGGGCAAAAAATATTTTTTTAAATGATTTTCTACAAATGGTGAAAGATCAATAGATGTTGATGTCCAGAGGAATCAAGGCATTGCTCACATTACCAGTTCAGTACGTAATTAGGAAGGCAGGTTGTACATTTTTATTGCAGGAGGATACAAGTACATCTTACTAGATTTATATAGGGCATAGGATCACACCATAGATTCTGGTCTCCATATCTAAGGATCAGCCTGAAGAAGGGTCTCGACCCGAAAACATCACCCATTCCTTCTCTCCAGAGATTCTGCTTGGCCTGCTTAGTTACTCCAGCATTTTGTGTCTATCCCCTCAAAATAAGAGGTTGGTTTTTCAGAACTGAAGTGAGAAGAAATGTCTTCATCGCAAGGGTAGCAAATCTTTGGAATGCTCTACTCTAGGCTTTGGGTATTGATTGCATTCATGAAAAAGTGTGATCATTTTTTGGACATTAAATGAATCGGGGGATGTGGGTTTTGGCATGAATAATAGATCAGGCATGATTTTATGAATGGCAGAGCAGCCACAAGGCCGATTGGCAGCCTTCTTCCTTTGCTTATGTTGCAGGCCATTTGGGGATGCTTGGAACTGATCCATTCTTGGAGTTCTAAAATCTTAGACCAAGAAGATATGATGGAAATCTTTGCACTGATGAAAAGATTATCATTGCTGTTCATGTCAATAGTTTACTAGAACTAATCAGAAAAAGGGTGGGAGAACCAATAAAATACTTTAATCTCTGCCCTGACGTCAGTTCATACATGGTTGCATGGCAAGGTATAGGAAAGGGACTGAGAACATTTCCTGAGAAAATAATGGAGTTATGAATGTCATGATTTTGTAAAGATTGGTGGGTTAGTAGATATTTGTGATGCCAATATCTCCAGATTTCAAATTGAGCTTTGTTCCTCTCTGCTGGAAAGTATTGGGTCGAATGGATCGGGAAGTGATCTTTTTCATGCTTTCATCTTTGAGATCAACAATTATTTTCTTCAATGATGTTCATAATTTGTCCATTTAAAATCAAATTTCTACTTTTATATTTTTGGTTACAGAACTTTACCATTTGATGTCTTCGTCAAGCGCGCAGCAGAGGCAACTCATGCAGAATATTTCATATCTGAGGTATTAATACAGCCCTTTTAAAAAGTATATCTGTTGTAGCAAACAATCTAGCCATTTGGAAAAATTCACGTTTTCTACTCAGAACACAGAAACAACCCCTTCAGCTCATCAGATCAATAGTGATCAATAGGAAGGGGACCATTATCCTGGTTGGAGATTTGCTAATGCTACTTGGCTAGTGCCAGCACAATGGCAATTCAATGTTCCAGGGTACAGATCAGGCGTGCAATGATTATGATATAGGTGGAGCTACAATAGGAAGGGGATTTACGTTTTTGACGAGGGAGGATGGTCTTAGGGAATCGTCCAGTGAGGCACCATTAGTTGAACTTACAAGCAAGACTGGGTGATCACTTTTGTATTATAACCTCCAATAATCAGTGGGATTGAGAGGAAGAAATGTGTAGGAATCTTGCAGATGGCTGTAGGAAAAATAGGTTTGTAATAATAGAAACACAAAGAACTACAGAAGCTGGAATCTTGAATGAAATGCAAAGTTCTGCATTTCATTCAAGATTCCAGCTTCTGTAGACTCCGTGGGTGACTATTTTTTTTTTACATTGACTGCATTTGCCATCATGGAAATGGTTTGGATAGAAATTTGTTAAATGAGTCCAGGAAAGTTTCTCAAAAACTCAGGCAGCACCATGGAGCAGTGGTAGAGCTGCTGCCTTGCAGTGCCAGAGACCCGGGTTCGATCCTGATGTCGGGTGCTGTCTGTATGGAGTTTATACATTTGCCTTGTTTTTCTCCAGGTGCTTCTGGTTTCCTTCCACATTCCAAAGACTTACAGGTTTGTAGGTTAATTGCCTTTGGTAAAATTGGAAATTGTTCCAAGTCTGCAGGATAGTGTTAGGGTACGTGTGATCACTGGTACGGATGACTTGGTCGGCCGAAGGACCTGTATCTCTGAATTCTAAATTGTAGATGGCTCAACTAGAGGTGGAGGGGACAATACTGGACCTCCTATTGGGAAATGAGGCTGGGCAGATGTCTAAAGTGTCTGTTATTTTATTAGTATTAAAATAGTTATTGAAAATGATATGATATTTTATGACAAATTAAAATCTTAAATTGGGACGACATATTTTGTAGGCATTAGACAGGAATTTACAGAGGTTGTGTGGGAGAGGCTGTTTGGAGGGTTAATGAACATCGGTCTTTTAAAAAGTGTTTTGGGTAAAATTCGGGGATAACATAATCCTGATAGAGTGAAGGGCATGATTGGCTAACTATGGATGACAAAATATATAGAGGCACAGGTTAGGAATAGGATGGAGCCGTATATCAGACGTGGGCAGCTGGGATTAAATCGCTTGATGAAGAACTACACTTAAATAGCAATTCAGGTGTAAAAACTGGACAGGAGATTGCATTGGCACATAAGATAAAGGAGAATCCTAAGAGATTCTCTTACGTGTACATTAACAGCAAAAGGGTAACAAGGAAGAATATAGGTCCCCTTAGGATCAAGGTGGTTGTCCATGAGTGGAGTCACAGGAGATGATTGAGGTCTTAAATGAATAGATCTTGTCTGTATTTTCCTGTAATTACCGTGGAGGTGGTAATTGAAGCTAAGGAACTAAGGTACATGAATGGTGATGTATTGATAGATATCTGCAGTACAAAAGAGGATGTGCTTCTGGAGTTTTTTTAGTTTAGAGATACAGCACTTTAGCTCTTCAGCCCACCAAGGCCGCGCCGTCCAGCGATCCCCGCACGTGAACGCTATCCTACACGCACTAGGAACTAGAACCAAGCCAATTAACATACAAACTTGTATGTCTTTGGGATGTATGAGGAAACCGGATAAAACAAATGTACTGCTGCGTCACTGTACCGCCCTTGAGGCAAATTGTGTTAGGAACAGCAGCTGGCTAGGCTGGACTTTTCCTCCTGGAACATAGGAGGTTAAGAGGTGACAAAAAGAGGTAAATAAAATCATAAGGGTTATGTATAAGGTTGGATATTTACTGTCTTTTATAGGAGTCTAAAATTAGAGTTTGTAGGTTTAAGTTAAGAGGGAAATTATTTAAAGGGGACCCGATAGGCAACTTTTTCACACACAAGGCGGTGGACATGTGGGATGAAATGGCAGTAGAAGTTGTAGAGGTATGTAAAAATACAACATTTAAAAGATATTTGGACGGGGACATGGACAGAAATGTTTCAGAAGGACATGTGTCAAATGCAGGCAAATGGGACTAGCTCAGATAAATGGCTTGGTTGGCAAGGATGAGTTGGGCCAAAGGGCTTGTTTTCATGCTATGTAACTGTATGACTCAGCTCAACTATGCCAAACTCATCTACCAACAGATGGTTTGTACCCTTCCACGCCATGATCATTTAAGTACACAAGTTAATTGTTTTATATAATGAAAGGGTAGCAGTATAAGATTGTAGAGATAACGTAAGTGGAAAATATTGGCAATAACATGGAAACATAGAAAAATAGGTGCAGGAGTAGGCCATTCAGCCCTTCGAGCCTCCACGCCATTCAATGTGATCATGGCTGATCATCCAACTCAGTATCCCGTACCTGCCTCCTCTCCATACCCCCTGATCCCTTTAGCCACAAGTGCCACATCTAACGCCCTCTTAAATATAGCCAATTAACTGGCCTCAACTACCTTCTGTGGCAGAGAATTCCAGAGACTCACCACTCTCTGTGTAAAGAATGTTTTCCTCATCTCGGTCCTAAAGGAATTCCCCCTTATCCTTACACTGTGACCCTTGTTCTGGACTCCCCCAACATTGGGAACAATCTTCCAGCATCTAGCTTGTCCAACCCCTTAAGAATTTTGTAAGTTTCTATAAGATCCCCCCTCAATCTTCTAAATTCCAGCGAGTACAAGCCGAGTCTATCCAGTCTTTCCTCATATGAAAGTCCTGACATCCCAGGAATCAGTCCGGTGAATCTTCTCTGTACCCCCTCTATGGCAAGAATGTCTTTCCTCAGATTTGGAGACCAAAACTGTATGCAATACTCCAGGTGTTGCCTCACCAAAACCCTGTACAACTGCAGTAGAACCTCCCTGCTCCTATACTCAAATCCGTTTGCTATGAATGCTAACGTACCATTTGCTTTCTTCACTGCCTGCTGCACCTGCATGCCTACTTTCAATGACTGGTGTACCATGACACCCAGGTCTCGTTGCATCTCCCCTTTTCCTAATCTGCCACCATTCAGATAATAGTCTACCCTCATGTTTTTGCCACCAAAGTGGATAACCTCACATTTATCCATATTATACTGTATCTGCCATGCATCTGCCCATTCACTCAGCCTATCCAAATCACCCTGCAGCCTCCAAGCATCCTCCTCACACCTAACTATACCCCCCAGCTTGGTGTCATCTGCAAATTTGGAGATGTTGCATTCAATTCCTTCGTCCAAATCATTAATATATATTGTAAATAGCTGGGGTCCCAGCACTGACCCTTGCGATACCCCACTAGTCACTGCCTGCCATTCTGAAAAGGACCCGTTTACTCCTACCTTTTGCTTCCTGTCTGCTAGCCAGTTCTCTATGCACATCATTACTGAACCCCCAATACCGTGTGCTTTAAGTTTGTATGCTAATCTCTTATGCGGGACCTTGTCGAAAGCCTTCTGAAAGTCTAGATATAACACATCCACTGGTTCTCCCTTATCCACTCTACTAGTTACATCCTCGAAAAATTCTATCAGATTTGTCAGACATGATTTACCTTTCGTAAATCCATGCTGACTTTGTCCAATGATTTCACCACTTTCCAAATGCGCTGCTATCCCATCTTTAATAACTGACTAGCAGTTTCCCCACTACCGATGTTAGACTAACTGGTCTGTAATTCCCCGCTTTCTATCTCCCTCCTTTTTTAAAAAGTGGGATTACATTAGCTACCCTCCAATCCTCAGGAACTACTCCAGAATCTAAGGAATTTTGAAAAACTATCACTAATGCATCCACTATTTCTGTGGCTTCCTCCTTGAGTACTCTGGGATGCAGACTATCTGGCCCTGGGGATTTATCGGCCTTCAATCCGTTCAATTTACCCAACACCACCTCCCGGCTAACATGGATTTCACTCAGTTCCTCCATCTTATTTGCCCCCCGTCCCACTGCTATTTCCATCAGATTATTTATGTCTTCCTTAGTGAAGACAGAACCAAAGTAGTTATTCAATTGGTCTGCCATGTCCTTGTTCCCCCATGATCAATTCACCTGTTTCTGACTGCAAGGGACCAACATTTGTTTTAACTAGTCTCTTTCTCTTCACATATCTATAAAAACTTTTGCAGTCAGTTTTTATGTTCCCTGCCAGTTTCCATTCATAATCTATTTTCCCTTTCGTAATTAAGCCCTTTGTGCTCCTCTGCTTGATTCTGAATTTCTCCCAGTCCTCCGGTAGGCTGCTTTTTCTGGCCAATTTGTATGCCTCATCTTTTGTTTTTACACTATCCCTGATTTCCCTTGTTATCCATGGATGCACCACCTTCCCCGATTTATTCTTTTGCCAAACTGGTATGAACAATTTTTGTACTTCATCCATGCAGTCTTTAAATACCTTCCATTGCACATCCACTGTCAACCCTTTAAGAATCACCTGCCAGTCTATCTTGGCCAATTCACATCTCATACCTTCAAAGTTACCTTTGTTCAAGTTCAGAACCCTTGTTTCTTACTTAATTTTGTCACTCTCCATCCTAATGAGGAATTCAACCATATTATGGTCACTCTTGCCCAAGGAGCCACGCACAACAAGACTGCTAACTAACACTTCCTCATTACTCAATACCCAGTCTAGAATAGCCTGCTCTCTCGTTTGTTCCTCCACATGTTGGTTGAGAAAACTATCCCACATACATTCCAAGAAATCCACTTCCTCAGCAATAAATGAAGGGAGGCCTGAAACTAACAACAAATTGCAAATAAGTGCCCCTCTGATTAAAACAGCTTTTGTTGTTTATACCTGGAGAAATAAAAACATTATGAATGATTACTGTGTGGTACTTACATAACTAGTAAATTGTGGCAAACAATGTGAGGCGTTTCAAGAACTCCAACACCTCCCCCATTGTGATAGACACAAAATGCTGGAGTAACTCAGCAGGACAAGCAGTATCTCTGGAGAGAAAGAATGGGTGACGTTTCAGGTTGAGACCCTCAACTAGCATCTGTTGTTCCGTCCTCCACTGTAATGTTGATCTACTCCTGGATATGATTGTTTTCTTCCCTGAACTCAGTAGATTCATGTAAATGTAGATGAAAAATATTCATTTAAAAAAGGCATTGACCATTTCCATGGCTCCTCGCATAGACTACAACATTGATTGCTAAGATGAGGTACTCTCTCTAACAACCTATTACAGAATATTTTAGGTTTCTCTGTTATGTTATCTGCCAGATAGGCCTCTATTGACCCTTGTAATTTCCTTCCTAAAGTTTCCTCCTATATCGCATACTCCTCAAGGCACTTGCTTGGTCGCAGCCAGCTGTTTTTCCCTGATTAGACTTTCAATGTCCCCGTCAACCAAGGTCAACTAATCATGACAGCCCTTGCCCTTCTTGACCTGAATATCTCACTTCTAAAAATTTCCGACCTGCCAAAAGCCCTTTTACCTACAAATAGTTTTTCCCAATAATTTTTTTTAAGTTCCTGTATCATGTCATCGAAATTAGCATTTTTCCAATGTCTGACTTTAACGATGATGAGTCCTGTTTTAATTATTCTGTCAGGTATCTGTAGACCTGTTTTAAAGGTCCGTGTGGTTATCTCCATGGTCCTTACTTGCTTCTATTTTATGTCAATATTGAGGGCTGGCCAAGCTGCCAGCACAAGGTCGAGTGGTGACTAAGCATCAGGTATATCATATCCTGAGCCCCAATCATGATAGCTGGAGACAATAGCAAATAATTCAAGTGCATTCACTGACATGGCAGAAATCACTAGAACTTCAAAATAAATGGCTCAAAACACATTAAACTACAAGTGATTAAAACATTAAAATAAACAAAGCACATAAAATTAACATTACATTACCCACGGTCCTGTGCAAATGAATGGGGTCACTGTCAGAACCCCATTCCTCCTGGGTTTAAAACCAGTGGTCACTGTAAAGTGTCCCTACTGTATGGGTGAGTGGTGGAATCTGGGGAGAGTTGATGAGAATGTTGACAGAATAAAAATTGTGATCAATGTTAGATTAGTGGAGGTGGACAGTGGGTCAGAGTGCCTATTTCCGTGCTGTATCTCTCTGACACTTTTAAGAGATCTTGCGTTTGGAAGAAGAAACAAATTTATTATCATATATTACCTGCTCTTGTTTCACCTGCCTGTCTTGAAAATACCTGAAGAAATGTGAAAGGATGAACAAGGGTATGTCAGTCTAAACAGCTTTGCCTCTATGTCTTATAGTTCTGCTCTCACAGCCCTCCCCTAGACGAAACAACATTGTGTTTCCCTGGTCCTTACCTATCATTCTACTTGCCTTTGTAGCCAACAATTCTCCAACATTTCGATCACCTCCATCATGATCCTACCACTCGTCACATCTTCCCATCCCCACCCTTTTCCTTCTTCTGCAGAGACCGCTCCCTCCACAACTACCTGGTTCACTCATCCCTTCCCACTCAGACCACCACCCCCAGATACTTTACCCTGCACATGTCCCAACACTTCCTCCCTCATCTCCATACAGGGACCCCAGCTGTCCTTCCAGGTGAGACAGGCGTTCATGTGCACCCCGATGTGGCCTCGAGTACATCGGCAAGGCCAAGTGTAGATCCAGTGCATGTTTCGCCAAACACTTGCGCTCAGTCTGCCAAGGTGAACCAAATCGCTCAGTTATTCACCATTTTAATTCCTCTTACATTCCCATTCTGACCTTCCTATCCTCAGTGTCCTATAATGCGAGGGTGAGAACACATGCAAATTGGAGGAGCAGAACCTCTTATTCCGCTTTGGTAGCTCATAATCTTTGATATGAACATGGAATTCAATTTTAGGCAACTAACTGAACCCTCTCCCCCCCCCCCCCCTCCCATCCACCCAAGACTTCCTCCCCACCCCCACCCCCATCTCTTCTGTGTCCCACCTCGACATACCTATTTCTCTCCTTCCCCTTCCACCCACATTCCTTCCTTTACAATTCACAATCCCTTCTCCTTTTGAAAGTCAAAGTCAATTTTATTTGTCACATGCCCATTACACACAGTGAAATGAATTTGCCACCAGTGACACACTTAAAAAGAACACACAATCTATCTATGTATTACTAAAACTCTCATCTTGACCACTTGCTGTCTGTGTTGTAATTAAATTTGTGCAAATGCGATCCCCCATAGCGCTACGATTTTTCGCCACCTTACCCACCTTACTCTGCTGCAAGTCAAATAAGTTTTAGTCCAATCGTTGAAATAGTACAAAGGTTATGAAGGTTTTGTAGGTTCCCCTCCCCTACAGCTCCCTTCCCCCTCAGCCCCCCTCTCCCACATCCCCCCTCCCCCACATCCCGCCCCGTCCCCTCACCCCCCCCCACATTCCCCACATCCCCCCTTCCCCACATCCCCCCTCCCCAGCACCTCCCTCCCCCGCACCCCCCCTCACACCATCCCCACACCCTCTCTCGTCCACACACCCCCTCCCCTTCCCTTACCTCACACCCGCCCCCCCACCCCTCCCTGACACTCCCTTCACACACACACACACACACACACGCACGCACGCCCACCCACCCACCCAGCTGCTGATGCTCCATTCCAATCCATGATCTTAGGCTGTGAGGGAGACGGCATGGAAAAAGTACCCTCTCCATGGAAGAGGCAGCCAAAAGCGGTTCCCCCCTTTCCCACCCCCCCCCCCCCCCCCACCACCCATTCCCACATAAGACATGCTGAGAGATGCCCAAACTGTCACTACACACAACAAAAAAAACAAACAAGTAGAAATAACAAACACATTGCTGGCAGGGCAGCCGTCTCGCAGCGTCCCACCGACCTATTTTGTCTCGCAACTTCTGTATTTTCATCTCTGGCATTTGTCCAATCATCTGCCTATCAAAACCCCCCTTCACCTATATTAATCTATTACTTGCCAGGCTTTCTCCTGTCCCTCTTCTCTTCCAGCTTTCATCCCCCCCCCTCCACAATCAATCTGAAGAAGTGAATAAAATCATGAGAGGAATAGATCAGGTAGATACGCAGAGTCTCTTGGTGAGGACAAGAGATCATCGTTTTACGATGAAGGGGAAAATATTTCAGTGGGGTCACTTTTTCACACAAAGGGTGGTGGATGTATGGAACAAGCTTCCAGAGGAGGTAGTTGCGGCAGGGACTATCCCAACATTTAAACAGGTACATGGATAGGACATGTTTGGAGGGACATGTTCGCCGTGTGGGCCGAAGGGCCTGTTTCCACACTGCATCACCATATGACTTTAAGGATCCCAACACATAACATCTATGTTCTCCACAGATGCAACTTTACCTGCAGTTACTCCAGTATTTTGTATCGGAATGATATGTTGAGCACAACATTCATTGATTTAATTAACTTTGCTACATACAGTGGCATTTTCCCTCTGCCATTGGTCTTATTTTCTAGATGCCCTATTACTTGTGCATTGTTTTGCATAGAAATAATCAACTGAATAATATTTTGCTTTTACTGTTATATTTGTCATATTTGGCATGCTGTCTTCAGGGACTTATTTTATGCTCGCTTTCACTGTACATCAGTCCATGTGTTCATTTTAATGATTTGTGAGAATTCTGCAGGGAGCAGTCATGGAAAGGGTAACACTGCAGAGCAGTTTATTCCAGAACTTTTAAATAACATTGAATATATTTATCTTTGATGAGTCATAATTTGTATGGATTTATGAGCTGAATGCCCTTATGACTAATGTAATAATTGTTTTGTGTTCAGGACGAAAAGTATTATTTGCGGTCGTTAGGAGTAGACCCGCGTAAGGTAGGTGACTTAAAATTAGAAATATTTTGCAGCCTGCGACCCCTAAACCTTCATCCTTTTTATAGTTTTCTCTTTGTGCTTGAATCACTTGGGAGTATCTTCAGTTATCCTATATTTGTAGTAACACTGTCAGTCTAAACAAATAGTGTTTGCAGGATATTTTCACCATGCAATAGTAATTAATCTCACCCTTGCAGTATCCAATTAATCCTCCATATGCTTTGAAATAGTTAGATGTTATAATTTGGTACAAATTTAAGGATTGTGGACTTCGTGCAGATTATTAATGCTGATATGGTTGTGAAGCCCCTTTACTACCCAGTTGCTGGGAGGCAGTTATTTTGGGGGCGAGAACTGTAGTCACCTTACTCTGATCCAGTGAGATGCCAGGATAAATTTCCCAGTGGGCCTTGACTGAAATAACTGACTGCCAATTAAAATGACTTGTTCTGTAGTTTTATTAAAATAGGCTTGTGATACAATTGGTTTAAATGTGCTCTGTGTCTTGTTCAGATAATTTAAAATACAGTTGAAATACAATAACTCGAGACTATGCTTGGTATGTCTCAAATGTCATATAATTAATTGCTGTTATTTTAAAAGATGCATAAGCACAAGTGAAATAGCAAATACATTCACATTTCTCTGTTATACAAAAAAAATCCCTGATGGGTAATAATCAGGCTATTTCAAATAATTATACTTCCCATTTTAGTTTGTCATCAGGATCCAAAAAGCATCTATGTTGAATTTTATTCCAAATGCTATTACAAATTTTAAAATATATATATATTTGCAATGCCTCGGGGGGGGGGGGGGGGGGGGGGGGGGGATGGCCACAGGGGTCAAATGCAAGTCGCTAATATTTTTGTATACGAGGCTTAATGAAACTTAAAGATGTCACATTGACTTCTGTTTCTGCACACAAAAATAATGTGAATTTTGATCTATACTTTGAATTGCATCGAACGATAGAAACTAAATAGCAATATTACATTTTTCACAATGGGTTGAAGTATTTTTTATAAAGAGCCTGGAAGAAATTTGTTAATTGAAAAGCAAAATATTTGAGAAACATTAACAGTAATTGCAGCAAAGATTTGGGATGAAAAGAGCATGTGTTCAGATTTATGGCTTTTGGGAGAGACAAAAATTTGGTGGCAATTTTTCCTCATTCTAGTATGTTTACTGGTTTCAATTGCAGTTTTTGGCTACAGATGGATATGCCAAGTATTATCGAATGGGCAGTGGGCAGGTGCTATAGACCTGCACGGGAAGGTAGGCGCTCCCGCCCCCACGAGTCTCGGGCAGATGGGGCTCGTCAGCCTCGGAAGGCAGTCTATCTAGGAGAGGGAAAACTCTGATTTAAAACCTGAACTGCCTTGTGGCCATATCCAGTCATGGAAAAGGCTCCAGGAGTAAACCTCAAGAAGATCCGGAGTCGGAGCGTCTAAGGCAGTTCGTCATTGTCTACAACCTCGCTCTGGCAGCTCCAGCGACGGCGCTGGTGCCAAACTGTAATGGCCCTGCTGTTCCTTTGAATCGATCAGCGATGTGGAGAGGGGGGACGTGCTGCATGGACAACAGCCAGTGACATATGACATCGATCGCCCAAGCTTGCATCCGACCAGGATGTATCACCCATGGTCAGTCATGACTGAGGGGGGCCTACTACTATCTGATCATAGATCATAGGTCACTCGTTATAAACATTCTCGGCCGCTGTGGTGCTGCGTTGTGTGGAGGGCCGTCCCTATATCCATCCCCTCCCGGTCCCATCCCTGTCTGGGGGTGTCCGGGTGGCCCTTGGCTGGCGGGGCGTGGTGGCCCTGGACATGCAACCGGTGCGGGGGGTGGGGACGGCCAATTTTTGTGGCTAGCAGTCCCTGGTAAGTTGGGGCGCAGGTTCCCTGGGAGTTGGGGCGAGGTTGGGCTGGAGTTGTCGCTTCATCTCCGTGCTGTCCTGTAGGTCCGGGGCTGTCGGTTGGCCCGGCCGGACAGGTGGAGTTAAGCTGGGGTTGCGCTTCTCCACGCTGGCCGCCGCTCTGGGTCGGTGTCCCGTCGGTCCGGACACCTCCGGCCGTCCCTCGGGGGGGGGGGGGGTGGGACGGTGCAATGGCAGTTCGGCAACGCTTGTGGCGCAGGGGTCCCGGGTTGGATCCTGACTGCGGATGAGGCGTGGGTGTGTGTGCATGTAGCTGCCGAGAATGTCTCTCCGCCATCCAGTCTCACCCCCCCCCCCCCCGGTCTCCCACTCGCATCTGCCCCCTTTATTTCGCTGTTACACCCCGCTCTTCCACTACCTGGCACCCCATTCCTGCGATTAAATATATTTTTACACATAAATCATGAATAAAGATAATAATTTATACACAGTTTTATACAGTCAGCGCTTTGTTCGTAATTTGAGTCGGCTATGACAAATATAAGCATGAAAAAAGGCAAAAAATCGACCCAAACTATACTCACTGTTTCTACAATGCTTCGTTCAATTTTGCTTTATAGCGTTTGACCTTTGACAAATCCCATGATTCCTTGCGTATTTCAGAATAGCGAACCCGCTTATTATAATAAGGGATGTCAGCCTACAAGCATGGAACAATTTTTTATGATACATCCCACTATTGTAACGAGTGTGTTGAAAGGAACTTTGCTGCATTAACAGAGTTGAAAGAACTTAATGGAGACACAAGGAACTGCTGTCGATGACATCTTGAATAAAAGACAAGTACTGGAGTAACTCAGCTTCAGTAACTGAAGAAGGGTCTTAACCCGGAACGTCGTCTATCTGCTGCCTCATTTGCTGGATTATTGCAAAAGGCCAGAAGACATAGGGAGCAGAATTAGGCCATTTGACCCATTGAGTCTACTCCACCATTCAATCGTGGCTGATCTATTTTCCCTCTCAACCCCATTCTCCTGCCTTCTCCCCATAACCTCCCAATAATCTTTGATGCCCTTCACTAATCAAGAATCTGTCAATCTCCGCTTTAAAAATATCTAATATCTTGGCCTCCATAGCCTCTAACTGAAGAAATGCCCCCTCATCTCCATCCTAAAGGTACAACACTTTTATTCTTGTTGTACCCACCAGACTCTCCCAATACTGGAAACACCCTTCTCACATCCACTATCTAGATATTCCACTATCCGATAGGTTTCAATGAGATTCGAAATTAGATAAGTGGGACAGGCCCTTTAGCATGACATCCTTGCTTTTATATTCTAGTCCCGAATCAAATGCGATGCATTTACCTTCCGTACCACCGACTCAACCTGCAAATTAACCTTTTGGGAATCCTGAACCATCACTCCCAAGTCCCTTTGCACTTCAATTTCTGAATACTCTTCCCATTTAGAAAGTAGTTTTTGCCTTTATTCCATCTACCAATGTGCATGACTGTACAATTTGCTACTCTGTATTCCATTTGCCATTTCTTTTCCGTGGCAATGGCGGATGTGCGGGAGTGTGGCGCCATTTGTGTATGGCTGCCTGCCTGCAGTCCGTCTTTTCACCCTTTTTAGTGTCTAAAACTGTTATTTTGGAGGTCTAATCTTTTTATATGGGGGGTGGGGGGGAGGGGGAAACTGTATTAATCCCAGTCGTACCTGGTCAGAGATGCGGTTTTTCTCCGAATCGCATCTTTGTCCTCTCCATGCGGCCTACCATCGAACTGGAGCGGCGTTTCCTGCCGGGACTACAGCTTTGGCGGCGGCACAGCGCTGGGACACCAACACGGAGCGGGCGATGCCTTACCGGGTCGCCGTGCAGTAAGCTCCGGAGTGCGGTGACCGGCAACTCCAACACCGAGGAGCTGTGGCTGCAGGCGTTCAGCCGTGGGCGGCACTGGATTTAAAACACCGCGGAGGCTGGGATCCGAGATCGCCAGAGTCGGATCTCCAACCAGCGCAGCCTGAGGACTTCGGGTGCTGCAGTCTCTGGGGAGGGAAAGGACACTGCAGACATTTTCCAAGCCGCAGAGGAGTGTTCACCTGATGCCAGAGTTCGAGGTTCCCGGCAAGAGGGCCTGAAAACATCGGACTGGCTGTGGAGGCCACAAATAGACCCCGACCTCGGGTGGACTGTGAGGAGGAGGAGGACTGGACTTTTTAGTGCCTTCCCTCACAGTGGATTCTGTTGTGGGGGGACGTTTCATGTTGAATCCTATAGTGTATTATGTCTTTTTTTCTTTTTTCTTTTATATGGATGTGTGGAAATCGAATTTCTTCTCTGTAAAGCACTTTGACTTCAATGTGATTTGATTTAAAAAGTGCTGCATAAATAAAAATTACTTACTTCTCCCACTTTCCCAAATTGTTCAAGTCCTTTTGCAGCTTCCTTTGTATCATCTGCAAACTTGGCCACAAAGCGCATTATATTTTGTTAAAAGAATGTAACGTGGTAGTTGATGTATATTTGCAATGAAGATGCACCTGTGTCGAAGACGTATCCCCATTTGGGTTGCTAAATTTTGAATAAAGGCTGGCGGGACAGGATCAAGGGTTTGGTTTAGTCAGTAGAAAGGAAGATGTGAAACTCCTTCAAGGAGGCAATGAGGACCTGGGAGCCTCCATCGTCACCTGTCCCACAATACACTGTGCGGTTCAGGTCTGAGGGACGGAGACTTCCTGGCTCAGGGAGATCACATAACAGGGAGAGAGAGAGAGAGAGAGCCCGGGACAAAGCAGCCAGCCTTCCGCCCAGTAGCTACCCGCTAACCACCACCTCCACCAGTTGCACCTGTGGCTGGCTGGTGGGCGGGCCGGGAGAAGGCGCAGAGGTGGCGGCGGGTTCCGCTGTCCGGTCCCGGCGGCCGCTCACAACCACCCGAGCTACTGAGTGAGTTGCTGGCATGATCCCTGTCCCCCTCCTCAACACTCCTGCCCTCCAAGTTTGCTTCTTTGCCGTGCTGACCCGGGCCAGACTCCCCACACGCTGTGGAAGGAACTCTTTCCCCCCCCCCCCCAGTGGCGCTGTCCTTTTATAGCCATTGTACTGAGGGATAGCCAAGTCTATCTTTCTTGGTTAACAATCTAACTTTCGGCCTGCAGGACGCAGGTAAATTTTCGTGCCTTATTTTCGGTTAAAAAAAGACCGCATTCTCTGCTGGGAAATACGGTATTTTAGATACCGTATGTTATACGGTATCTAAAACAATTAGATTTTCTGTGCTTTAAAATAACTGAAGCACTCTTCAAATGATAGCCAGCTATAATGCCCTCCATAATGTTTGGGACAAAGACCCATCATTTATTTATTTGCCTCTGTACTCCACAATTTGAGATTTATAATAGAAAAAGTCACATACGGTTCGAGTGCACATTGTCAGATTTTAATAAAAAAGCACTTTTATACATTTTGGTTTCACCGTGCAGAAATTACAGCAATGTTTGTACATAATCCCTCTCATTTCAGGGCACCAGAATTTTTGGGACACAGCAATGTAATGTAAATGACAGTAGTCATGTTTAGTATTTTGTTGCATATCCTTTGCATGCTATGACTGCTTGAAGTTGCTGGGTATCTTCTCTGATGATGCTCTGCAGGCCTGAATTGCAGTCATCTTTAGCTTATGATTGTTTTGGGGGGTAGTACTCTTCAGTTTTCCCTTCAGCATATAAAAGGCATGCTCATTTGGGTTCTCTCCTCCGTACTTTGCTCTTGCCATCATTCTGATATGTTAATCTTCATCTCATCTGTCCACAAGACCTTTTACCAGAACTATGGTTGTTCTTTTAAGTACTTCTTGGCAATCTGTAACCTGGCCATCTTGTTTATTCCGCTAACCAGTGGTTTGCATCTTGCAGTGTAGCCTCTGTATTTCTGTTCATGAAGTCTTCTGCAGACAGTGGTCATTGACAAATCCACATCTGACTCCTGAAGAGTGTTTCTGATCTGTCGGACAGGTGTTTGGGAATTTTTTGTTAATATAGAGAGAATTCTTCTGTCATCAGGTGTGGAGGTCTTCCTTGGCCTGCAAGTCCCTTTGAGATTAGTAAAGGGCCTGTCCCACTTACGCAATCTTTACAGGTGACTGCCGGCACACGTCGTAGGTCGCCGAAATTTTCCACATATTGAAAATTCAGCGGCGACCAGAAAGACGCTACAACTCTTTGAATACCTCTCATGACCATACAGACCTGCTCCTTCTTGACCGCAGCATAATTTCAGGTCATCCAAGTAAGATGCTTTATATTTGTTTCAGAATGCTTCAATCTATAATAACTGAACATTTCATTCAGTTCTCTTGATTTTTAAGAAAGTTATGACTTTTGACTGTCCTCGATCACAGCTTTTGTGTTAAGTCAATTGAAAAGCCGGGGCTATGACAGAAATATTTCAAATGTCATTAGAAACGGGAATAGTCCCCGAGGATTGGCGTACTGCGCATGTTGTTCCATTGTTTAAAAAGGGTTCTAAAAGTAAACCTAGCAATTATAGACCGGTTAGTTTGACTTCAGTGGTGGGCAAATTAATGGAAAAGATACTTAGAGATAATATATATAAGTATCTGGATAAACAGGGTCTAATTAGGAACAGTCAACATGGATTTATGCCTGGAAGGTCATATTTGACTAATCTTCTTGAATTTTTTGAAGAGGTTACTAGGGAAATTGACGAGGGTAAAGCAGTGGACGTTGTCTATATGGACTTCAGTAAGGCCTTTGACAAGGTTCCTCATGGAAGGTTGGTTAAGAAGGTTCAACTGTTGGGTATGAATGCAGGTATAGCAAGATGGATTCAACAGTGTCTGAATGGGAGAAGCCAGAGGGTAATGGTGGATGGCTGTTTGTCGGGTTGGAGGCAGGTGACTAGTGGGGTGCCTCAGGGATCTGTGTTGGGTCCTTTGTTGTTTGTCATGTACATCAATGATCTGGATGAAGGGGTGGTAAATTGGATTAGTAAGTATGCAGATGATACCAAGATAGGGGGTGTTGTGGATAATGAAGAGGATTTCCAAAGTCTACAGAGTGATTTAGGCCAGTTGGAAAAATGGGCTGAAAGATGGCAGATGGAGTTTAATGCTGATAAATGTGAGGTGCTACACCTTTGCAGGACAAATCAAAATAGGACGTACATGGTAAACGGTAGGGAATTGAAGAATACAGTTGAACAGAGGGATCTGGGAATAACCGTGCATAGTTCCTTGAAGGTGGAATCTCATATAGATAGGGTGGTAAAGAAAGCTTTTGGTATGCTAGCCTTTATAAATCAGAGCATTGAGTATAGAAGCTGGGATGTAATGTTAAAATTGTACAAGGCATTGGTGAAACCAAATCTCGAGTATGGTGTACAATTTTGGTCGCCCAATTATAGGAAGGATGTCAACAAAATAGAGAGGGTACAGAGGAGATTTACTAGAATGTTGCCTGGGTTTCAACAGCTAAGTTACAGAGATAGGTTGAATAAGTTAGGTCTTTATTCTCTGGAGCGCAGAAGGTTAAGGGGGGACTTGATAGAGGTCTTTAAAATGATGAGAGGGATAGACAGAGTTGATGTGGACAAGCTTTTCCCTATGAGAATAGGGAAGATTCAAACAAGAGGACATGACTTTAGAATTAAGGGACAGAGATTTAGGGGTAACATGAGGGGGAACTTCTTTACTCAGAGAGTGGTAGCGGTGTGGAATGAGCTTCCAGTGGAAGTGGTGGCGGCAGGTTCGTTGGTATCATTTAAAAATAAATTGGATAGGCATATGGATGAGAAGGGTTATGGTATGAGTGCAGGCAGGTGGGACTAAGGGAAAAAAGTTGTTCGGCATGGACTTGAAGGGCAGAGATGGCCTGTTTCCGTGCTGTAATTGTTATATGATTATATGGTTATTATAAGCAATAGGGAACAAGATGCTAATTTCCGAGTATGAAAATGGCCATACCTTTTTTAATACTGAAGATATGAATGTGAATTAGGTGTCAAATGAAACTTCTTTTTATGCTTTATCTGATAGGATAAATTGCAGACTTGATTTTTTCAATCTCAAAATGCTGTAAGATTGCCACTATGTACAGTGCCCGCCATAATGTTTGGGACAAAGACCCATCATTTATTTATTTGCCTCTGTATTTCACAATCTGAGATTTGTAATAGAAAAAAATCACATGTGGTTAAAGTGCACATTGTCTGATTTTATTAAAGGCCATTTTTATACATTTTTGTTTCACCGTGTAGAAATTATAGCTGTCTTTATACATAGACCTCCCATTCAGGGCACCGTAATGTTTGGGACACATGGCTTCACAGGTGTTGTAATTGCTCAGGTGTGCTTAATTGCCTCCTTAATGTAGGTATAAGAGAGCTCTCAGCACCTAGTCTTTCATCCAGTCTTTCCATCACCTTTGGAGACTTGTATAGCTGTTTATCAACATGAGGACCAAAATGGTGTCAATGAAAGTCAAATACGCCATTATGAAACTGAGAAACAAGGATAAAGCTGTTAGAGACATCAGCCAAACCTTAGGCTTACCAAAATCAACTGTTTGGAACATCTTTAAGAAGAATGAGATTACTGGTGAACTTACTAATTGCAAAGGGACTGGCAGGCCAAGGAAGACCTCCACAGCTGATGGCAGAATAATTCTCTCTATAATAAAGAAAAATCCGTTATCTCCAATGACGTATTAATGGTAGATTATTCCATTCTTTATGATTTCTTTTTTTTGATTTATATTTTATTTTTCTCTCTCTTTAAAAAAAAATTATTAGAGACAAAATGATTCATTTGATAATATTAATAATGTACGATTGTTGCACACAAAATATTACTATCATAATATGTGTTTGCTAATGTACTGCTTACCTACTCTAATAAAAAATATATACATTAATAAAGAAAAATCCTCAATCATCTGTCCGGCAGTTCAGAAATACTCTTCAGGAGTTGGGTGTGGATGTGTCAATGACCACTGTCCACAGAAGGCCACACTGTAGAGATCAGCCAAACCCTGTGAGATCACAATACTTCTCCGACCTTATTTCCAAAAACGCTCAAAATTCCAAGGTCCTATTTAGAACTATTACCTCTGCCATATGTCCCGCCCCCAGTACTAGCTTAGCTGGGTCCCCTGCCAATTGCGAAGAATTCTCTACTTTTTTCACCAGTAAAGTTGAGAACATCAGAATGAATATTTCCCCTCCCACCCATGACCTAGCTGTTTCTTTGGCCTGTTTCTCTAAATTAGACTGCTTCCAACCCATTACTCTATCCTCCCTTGTAAAGCTTGTCTCCATTATGAAACCTGCAACCTGCCCCCTTGACGTTTGTCCCACTGCACTTCTGTAGGATGTCTTTGCAACAGTTGGTCACAGTATCCTCTCTATCATCAACAGTTCTCTGGCCACTGGTGCTGTTCCAACCTGTTTCAAGCACACGGTGGTCCAACCCCTCCTGAAAAAAACTAACCTAGACCGCACCTTACCTAGTAACTACAGACCTACTACCAAACTGCCTTTCCTCTCAAAAGTACTTGAAAAGGTAATTCTAGACCAACTAATGCCTTATCTACACCAAAATTGCATCCTGAAAAGTTTCCAATCAGGTTTCAGGGCCCACCACAGCACAGAATCTGCCTTGTTGAAGGTAGACAACGACTTCCTTCTCGCCATCGACTCCGGCGACTGTGCAATCCTGCTCCTTCTCGACCACAGCACAGCGTTTGACACAGTGGACCATACCATCCTAATTGACCGTCTCCAGAATGGGGTTGGTGTTGATGGCATTGACCTGAGCTGGATCGTTTGCTGCCTAAAAAACAGGAGTTTCTCTACCAACATAGGCAATTCTTTCTCTTCCCCGGCTAGCCTTTTCTGCGGGTCCCACAAGGCTCCATCCTAGCCCCATTCTCTTCTCTCTCTACATGCTCCCCCTCGGCCAAGTCATTCAAAGGCACGGCATTTATTTCCACTGCTATGCAGATGATACACAGCTATATCTTCCCGTGAAACCCAACAACCGGTCTAATTTAAATAGCCTCATGCACTGCCTTGATGATTTAAAATGCTGGATGGCTCAGAACGTCCTCCAATTTAACGAGAGCAAGTCTGAGGTCATCCTACTCAGTCCCTCCGACCCCATCAAAACAATAACAGGCAATCCTGGATGCCGAACCTCCTCAAACCGCATGTCAAACCTCTTGCCGTGATATTTGACTGCGCATTAGAGTTGACTTGCTTGCCAAACTCTGTGATAAAATCTGGTTTCTTCTGGCTTCGTACAAGAGCTAAATCAAATCATTCCTCAATAGTAGTCCGGATGTAGGGTGTAAGCTGCAGCAGGAGTTAAAACTGTCATGTAACAAAGGTAATGCCACTGTGGTGATGGGGGATTTCAATATGCAGGTAGACTGGGAAAATCAGGTTGGTAGGACCCCAAGAAAGAGAGTTTGTAGAGTGCCTCCAAGATGGATTCTTAGAGCAGCTTGTAATGGAGCCGACCAGAGAAAAGGCAATTCTGGATTTAGTGATGTCCAATGAACTAGATATGATAAGAGGACTCGAGGAAAGGAACCGGTTGGAGGTAGTGATCATAATATGATTAGTTTTAATTTGCAATTTGAGAAGGAGAAGGTTTAAATCGGAAGTGTCAGTTGAACAAAGGGGACTATGAAGGCATGAGAGGGGAGCTGGCCAAAGTAGACTGGAATGGGATCCTAGCAGGAATGACGGTGGAACAGCAAAGGCAGGAATTTCTGGGCATAATCCGGAAGCCGCACGATCATTTCATTCCAAAAAGGAAGAAAGATTCTAAGGGGAATAGGAGGCAACCATGGCTGACAAGAGAAGTTAGGGATAGAATAAAACTAAAAGAAAAGCTGTATAACACAGCAAAGAGTAGCCGGAAGCCAGAGGATTGGGAAACATTCATAGGACAACAGAATAAAACCAAACAGGCAAAACGGGCTGAAAAGATGAAGTACGAAGGGAAGTGGCCAGGAATATAAACAAGATATTCTTTAGATATGTTAAGGGAAAAGAGTAGCAAAGTCAAATGTGGGTCCCTTGAAGGCAGACACGGGTGAAATTATTATGGGCAACAAGGAAATGGCAGAAGAATTGAATAGGTTCTTCGGATCGGTCTTCATGAAGGAAGACACAAACAATCTCCCAGATGTACTGGAGGACAGAGGATTTAAGTGGGTAGAGGAAATTTTCATTAGGCGAGAAATAGTATTGGGTAGGCTAATAGGACTGAAGGATGATAAATCCCCTGGGCCTGATGGTCTGCATCCCAGGGTCCTCAGGGAGGTGGCTCTAGAATTAGTGGGCGCGTTGGTGATCATTTTCCAATGTTCAATACATTCAGGATCAGTTCCTGTAGATTGGACCATAACTAATGTTATCCTACTTTTCAAGAAAGGAGTGAGAGAGAGAAAACGGGGAATTACAGACCAGTTAGCCTGACTTCGGTGGTAGGAAAGATGCTGGAGTCAATTATTAAAGAGGTAATAATGGGGCATTTGGATAGCAGTAAAAGGATTAGGTCAAGTCAACATGGATTTATGAAAGGGAAATCATTCTTGACTAATCTTCTGGAATTTTTTGAGGATGTGACAAGTAAAATGGATGAAGGGGTGCCAGTGGATGTAGTGTATCTAGACTTTCAGAAACCCTTTGATAAGGCCCCGCACGGGAGACTGGTGACTAAAATTAGAGCAAGTGGTAGGGTGTTGACATGTATAGAACATTGGTTGGTAGACCGGAAGCAAAGAGTAGGAGTGAACGGGTCATTTCCAGAATGGCAGGCAGTGGCGAGTGGAGTGCCACAAGGCTCAGTGTTGGGGTCGTAACTGTTTACCATATATATTAATGATTTGGAAGAAGGAATTAGAAGCAACACTAGCAAGTTTATGGATGACATAAAGCTGGGTGGCAGTGGGAACTGTGAAGAGGGTGTTAGGAGGTTGCAGGGTGACCTGGACAGGTTGAGTGAGTGGGCAGATGCGTGGCAGATGCAGTATAATATAGATAAATGTGAGGTTTTCCACTTTGGCGGCAAAAACAAGGGGGCAGATTATTATCCCAATGGGGTTAGATTAGGTAAGGGGAGGTACAGCGAGACCTGGGCGTCCTTGTACTTCGGTCACTGAAAGTTGGTGTGCAGGTACAGCAGGCAGTGAAGAAAGCTAATGGGATGTTGGCCTTCATAACACGAGGATTTCAGTATCGGAGTAAAGAGGTTCTCCTGCAGTTGTATAGGGCTCTGGTGAGACCACATCTGGAGTATTGTGTACAGTTTTGGTCTCCTAATTTGAGGAAGGACATCCTTGTGATTGAGGCAGTGCAGCGTAGGTTCACGAGATTGATCCCTGAGATGGCGGGACTGTCATATGAGGAAAGATTGAAAAGGCTAGGTTTGTATTCACTGGGCTTTAGAAGGATGAGGGGAGATCTTATAGAAACATATACAATTATAAATGGGGGGTTACACAAAAAGCTGGAGAAACTCAGCGGGTGCAGCAGCATCTAAGGAGCGAAGGAGATAGGCGACGTTTCGGGTCGAGACCCTTCTTCAGACAATTATAAATGGACTGGACAAGCTAGATGCAGGAAAAATGTTCCCAATGTTGGGCGAGTCCAGAACCAGGGGCCACAGTCTTAGAATAAAGGGGAGGTCATTTAAGACTGAGGTGAGAAAAAACGTTTTCACCCAGAGCGTTGTGAATTTGTGGAATTCCCTGCCACAGAGGGCATTGGAGGCCAAGTCACTGGATGGTTTTAAGAGTCAGGTAGAGCTCTAGGGCTAGTGGTGTCAAGGGATATGGGGAGAAGGCAGGCACGGGTTATTGATAGGGGACGATCAGCCATGATCACAATGAATGGCGGTGTAGGCTCGAAGGTCCGAATGGCCTACCTCCTGCACCTATTTTCTACGTTTCTATGTTTCTAAATTCGACGACCTCGAAAAAAATAATCCACGCATTAATCTTTTCCCACCTTGACTACTGCAGCTCCCTATACTGGCATCAGCCAATAATCCCTGCCCCGTCTGCAATTGGTCCAAAATGCCGCAGCAAGACTTCTGACGGGTACCCGTAAAAGGGACCACGTCACCCCAATTCTGGCCTCTCTCCACTGGCTCCCAGTTTTAACGTGGTTCCTAATTTGGAGACAGCGAGAAAAATGAGAGTTGGAAAGGTTAAATTTTGATTTCAGCTGATTAAACGAAGCAAACTTTTTGTCTATATATAGGTCTCTTAGGGTTGCAAGGCCCTTGTCCCTCCAGATAGTAAACACCCCATTTGTCTGTGATGGCAAAAAGGAGTGGTTGTGACATATGGGGGTGTAAACAGAGACGTTTGACAATGTACTGTAACTTCTTATCTGATTTAAAATTCGAATAGAATTTCATAACATAAAATTCTCACCAACCAAGTTGTTTGGAGATTCTGTTTTGGAAAAGAGCAAAGCACAGAGGGAGGAATTTTTCACTGCTGTGCTTTCAATGTTTAGCCACAGGGGGTTATTATTGTTATTCAAAATTTCATCTGGGAATCCCCTTTGCCAGTAGATCAGGGCTCTAGCATTGGCTGCCCAATCGTAGTGCCTAAATACAGGAAGGCCCACGCCTCCCTCATTGTCGGGCTTTTGAAGATGTGCCTTTGATATACGGTGGGCTTTATAGCCCCAAATAAATGGAAGGATAATGGAGTCCAGTTTTTTAAAGAATGATGTAGTAAGAAAAATTGGAAGGTTTTGAAATAAATATAAAAATCTAGGAAGAGAGACCATCTTGATAGCGTTAATACGCCCCACTATAGACAAGGGTAAAACCATCCACTTCTCTATGTTCAGTTTTAACTGTGTAGTCATATCAGCATAGTTGAGTTTGAATATAAGTTTGGGGTTTAGGGGTATTTTGAGTCCTAGATATGTAAAATGGTCATATACTATCTTAAATGGTAGAGCCTCAAGGAAATCTGAATCTATACTGTCTGATAAAGGCATAAACTCGCTCTTACTATAGTTGACTGTGTATCCGGAAAGCTTGCCAAATGATTTTATAAAATCTAACAAGGGAGGGACAGAGGCTTCTGGATAGGAGAGATATAATAATGTGTCATCGGCATAAAGTCCCACATGACTTTCCACATTCCCCACCTTAATACCCCTGATGTAAGGTGACTCCTGATACCTATTGCTAGGGGTACCAGAGCAATATCAAAGAGTAAGAGGGACGGAGGATCTCCCTGTCTAACCCCACATTGTAAGTCAAAAGGTTCAGATTTATCATTATTAGTGAGGATGGCTGATGTTGGACATGGATACACTATTTTGACCCATGCAATAAAGGAATCCCCAAACCCAAATCTTTTAAGTGCTTCTAACATATAGGGCCACTCTATCTGGTCAAACGCTTTTTCGGCATCTAAGGATAAGATGGCCGCTCTGGAATCCCCCCTCTTGGTGGAACAATATAGTTTATTCAGGAGTCGACGCACATTACGAAATGAAAATCTACCTGGAATAAACCCTGTTTGGTCAGGCAGGGTGTATAATTGATGAAATATGCTTCCCCAGTCTATTAGCTAATATTTTTGTGATAGTCTTTTGATCAAAGTTGAGGAGAGCAATTGGCCTATAGCTGCCAGGTTCAGTTTTATCCTTGTCTTTTTTTAACAGCATGCATATATTTGCCTCATACCGGGACTTTGGAAATCTGTTACTCTTAATCGAATCTTTGATCATCCTAATTAGAAGTGGGGCAAGCAACTTATGAAATGCCTTGTAGAATTCACAACCAAATCCATCCGGTCCAGCCGCTTTACTGGAGGGAAAAGATTTAATAGCCTCAACTAGCTCGCTTTCTAAGAAATTTGAGTCCATTTCTAGCCTGGCTGATTCATCTAGTTTTGGCAAATTGAGGAAGTCAGAGACCTGCAAAATCTGCATTAGTGGCCCGAGTTTTAGCATTATACTTAGAAGCGGTTATTTATTTCTTTAGGAATGGTAAGCAAATCACCTGTTTTAGATTTAATTTTATGCATTGCATGACTCGCCTGTAGCCCCCTCCCATATCAAAAATCATCTAACCAGCCATTCTATGTCCAGGTCCCTCAGGTCGGCCGACATGGGGCTACTGACTATTTCGCTGTCCAGGTTTAAGCTCAGGGGGTGACCGCATTTTTGTGGTTGCAGCACCTAAACATCCTGCTCCACATCAGAACTGCCCCCACTATCAACTCCTTTAAGTCACGACTCAAAACTTTTTCTACTCCCACTAGTTTTTGAGCCCCTCTGATGGGGCGCTGTAAACAGTTTATGTATGTATTGTTAGGTCTGTGTACCGTTGTATGTATCAAATTAGTACCTGCACTGATGTGAAGCTCTTTGGTCAACTTGAGTTGTTTTTAAAAGTGCTTTGTCATTGCTGTGTCCCAAACATAATACAAATAAATGTATTATTATTATTATTATTATTACACTTCAAGATACAAACCACTGGTTAGCTGCAAAAATAGGATGGCCAGGTTACCGTTTGCCAAGAAATACTTGAAAGAGGAACCACAGTTCTGGAAAAAGGTCTTGTGGACAGATGAGACGAAGAGTAACATATCAGAGTGATGGCAAGAGCAAAGTATGGAGGAGAGAAGGAACTGCCCAAGATCCAAAGCATACCATCTCATTTGTGAAACACGGTGGTGGGGGTGTTATGTATGGCTTCTGAAGGTACTGTCTCACTTGTGTTCATTGATGATACAACTGCTGATCGTAGTAGCATAATGAATTCTGAAGTGTATAGACACATCCTATCTGCTCAAATGCCTCAAAACTCATTGGCTGGCGGTTCATTCTACAGCAAGACAATGATCCCAAACATATTGCTAAAGCAACAAAGGAGCTTTTCAAAGCTAAAAAATGGTCAATTCTTGAGTAGCCAAGTGAATCACCCGATCTGAACCCAATTGAGCATGCCTTTTATATGCTGAAGAAAAAACTGAAGGGGACTAGCTCCCAAAACAAGCTTAAGCTAAAGATGGCTGCAATTCAGAGCATCACCAGAGAAGACACCCAGCTACTGGTGATGTCCATGAATCACAGACTTCAAGCAGTCATTGCATGTAAAGGATATGCAACAAAATACTAAACATGACTACTTTATTTACATGACATTGCTGTGTCCCAAACATTATGGTGCCCTGAAATGGGGGAGGACTAAGTATAAACACTGCTGTAATTTCTACATGGTGAAGCCAAAATGTATAAAAATGGCCTTTCACAAAATCTGACAATGTGCACTTAAACCACATGGGATTTTTTTTCTATTTCAAATCTCATATTGTGGAGTACAGAGGTAAATAAATAAATGATGGGTCTTTGTCCCAAACATTATAGAGGACACTAAGTATTTGTTTTTCTGGTCAAGTGTGGAATGTTATTTTAGATTAGCGACGTAAATTATTTTTCTCCACAGCTAATTCTGATATATTGTCTGTCGAAGAAATGGCAATTAAAAAATGTCTTTTTCTTTAAAACAGGATGCTGCAGATATTACCAAACAGTTCCCATCTCTGGCTGATGACATCAATATCCCTGCATTCTTTGACAAGGAACAATTTTTCTCCAGTGTTTTTCGAATTAGCTCAGCAGGACTCCAGCTCTGGACACATTATGATGCAAGTATCAACTCTATCAGTAATAGATGTATCCGACCAGACAAATACTTTATAACATATATCATTTCTATTGGCTTTTTGTTTGTTTAGGAAAATGCATAGCTCTGAGAAGTCAGCACATTTTGTTCAGCCCTGATTACCGTGATTGTGAACCTATGCAGTCCATTAGGTATAGCTTTTTCCACAGATCTGTGGAATGGAATTTTCAGGATTCGGACCCAATGACACTAAAGAACTGGTAACATATATACAAGGTGGGGCAGCGTGTGACTTGGTGAAAAACCGTCAGGCATTGGCGTTTCTTTGGGCTATCTGCTATCACATCCCCTCTGTGCTGAGGTGACCAGAACTGTATTTTAGTTGTGCCATAAGTTGTGTTTTATCCAGTTTTAGCATTATGTCTGTTCGAGGTCTCTTCCATTGCCAGAGTGAGAGCACGCATAAACTGGAGGAACAGCACCTGATATTCCGCTTGAGAAGCTTACAACCTAACCCCATTGAGATAATAATCTGCCCCCTTGTTTTTGCCGCCAAAATGGATAACCTCACATTTATCTATATTATACTGCATCTGCCACGCATCTGCCCACTCACTCAACCTGTCCCGGTCACCCTGCAACCTCCTAACATCCTCTTCACAGTTCACACTGCCACCCAACTTTGTGTCATCCGGTTGTGATGTGCGAGTGGGGGTGTACTATGTTTTTGGTTAGCATAGACACAATTGGTTAATGGCCCCCGGTTACCATGAATCTCAATTTAATAATAATGCTATTTAAAAAAGAATACAAATCTGGTGTTAGCAAATAGATGAATCATCGTGCCCTTTGTATTTAATCTGTCTTGTTCATCTGATTATGCCGCTTTGCTCTGCATCTCCCTTCGGTGCTTTAACAAGTTTTACAATCATCTTGCTTTATATTAACCATATTAGTAATGAACCATCAAACAAAGGGAATAAATTCAGTAAATAGCCCATTATGAACTCTTAAAAAGCAGCAATATGATTTTTAAATTGAAGTCATGAGTAGAGAAGAACATAAATTACAGTTACAGTGCATTTAAAAAGTTTTCAGACTCCTTCACTTTTTCCACATTTTGTGACCTTACAGCCTTATTTTAAAATGGATTACATTCATTTTTTATCATCTATCTACACACAATACCCCAGAATGAAGAAGCAAAAACAGGCATTTATAAATTTTTGCAAAGTAATTAAAAATAAATAACTGAAATATCACATTTACATAAGTATTCGGACCCTTTGCTATGACACTCAAAATAGTCAGATTAAACGAGAACTTACCAGTTTGAAGTTTGATCTTTATTTTATGAGGATTTAGTTACGATGAGGGATTACGTGAAGAAGCCCCGCCAGGCACATGCGCGTCATACTTCAAAGCAGTGGCGTGAAAACACAGAAACTATAGCCAAAGTGATATAGTAAGAATCAGAAGACCAGAACTACCAGATGATCTTTGCGATTATGAGGGCTGGGAGCGGAGGGCACGTAATCCCTCATCGTAACTCCTCATAAAATAAAGATCAAACTTTAAACTGGTAAGTTCTCGTTTAATCTTACTATTTTACTTCGGAGTCACGTGAGTGACTACGTGAAGATTTCAAAGCTCTGTGATTTCATGCCATAGATCCACTCTATATGACACACTGCTTCAGTTGACACAGTAGTGAATAAATATTGTATTGAACATTGCTTTGAATTATTCAATAACTATTTTAATAATAACAAACAAAAGACAGTAATAACCCCTCTATCCCAGGGAGAAATTACAAAATAAATGTATAATGACAAAGCAAATCAAATTAAACGGAACCCAACACAGCATGCCCAAGCCCTGGCAGTGTGAGAACAGGTTTATCGTAAAATTTAGAAAAACGTTGTTTCCTTCGACCATCCTGCAGCCCCAAGGATTTGGTCTAGCGGCACGTCCTGCGCCTTCGCCATGGATGTTGACGCCACCCTGGTGGAGCGAGATTTAAACACATGAATGTCAAAAAGCACCGGCCTTTACGAAAGGCGGAGCCAGCAACGCCTGGGACAGGGTTGATCAAGTTCAAACCTGTTTTAACCATCTAGAAATAGTTTGTACTGACACTTTTTTATAAGGTTTTTTGTGACTAATGAGCATTGCTGTTTCAGAGCCTCTGAGACTCTTAGTTACGTCGATATATTGACTCAGGTGCTGAACTACACACAATGTTTGGTCAACAGGGTATGCTTTAAAGCTTACTTTGGTTCCTGCCATTCCTGGTCTGCTTTGTTTGATTAAATCATACACATAAAATAGTAAGATTAAACGAGAACTTACCAGTTTGTAGTTTGATCTTGATTTTATGAGGAATTATGTTGGTGATTACGTGAAGAAGACCCGCCAGGCCGCATGCGCACCAATCTTCAAAGCAGCGGTATGAAATCACAAATAACAACACCAAAGTGACATAGCAAGATGCGTGACTCGAGAACTACCAGATGATCCTTTATGAGAGAGGGTTGGGCGTGGCGGGCACGTAATCACCAACGTAACGCCTCATAAAATCAAGATCAAACTACAAACTGGTAAGTTCTCATTTAATCTTACTATTTTACTTCGGAGTCACGTGAGTGATTCCGTGAAGAGTTCAAAGCTTTGTGATTTCATGCCGCAGATTACAGATCTCGGCATCCCACTGCATTGATTGACTCGAATGAGAAATTAACACGTTAGTAGTAACATTGCATTTAATGCAGTAATAAAGTTTATTTAAAAAATATAAACAAACAACAGTACCCCTCTATCCCAGAGGACTTTAAACAGAACTTAAAATAGCATTGGCAAACGGCCCTGGAACTGCAATCGGCCGATGATAGAAATTCTGAAACATCAGCTCATTTGCCCATCCGGCGGCCGCCAAAATATGGTCGATTGGAACGTCCCTCGCCTTGGCCGCCGACGTAGCTGCTGCCCCAGTGGAATGAGATGTAAACACACTATCTAAATGATACGCTGACGTTGATGTTGACCTGATGGAATGAGATATACAATGGGATATACCTGTATAACCCAGAACCTGCTGCAACCACTTTGAAATAGTCTGAACCGACCTTCCTTTGTGTAGTTGTTTGTTGACTAATAAACAATGCTGATTCCATACTTCTTAGGATTCTGGTGGCCTTGATAACATAGATGTGAGACTGTGGGGTATCCGAAAATGATTTTACTTCGGAGTCACGTGAGTGACTACGTGAAGAAGACCCCGCCTGGCGCTGGAACGGCATTACGTCGTCGCTGTCGGCAGCGAAAGTTTTACAAAATTTAGGGCGAAGTTTCAGAACTCCGTAGCCTGGTGGGAAAACCAGGAGGAGTTAGTAAAAAACAAAATGGAGAAGGCCAAAAAACAGCGGGTAAACGTGCGTCCCGGGGTGCAGAAGAGTCGGGACAGCAGATTATTGCGGAGCTGGTTCCGATACCGGTGGCCGTTGAAACACCCGTTAGTGAGGCTTTGATTGCTCCACAAACAGAAACTGTAGAGGAAATCCCAGTGCCTAAAAAAAGTAAAAGAAAAGCTGAAAGGCCTGGGGTTTCTGAGGACTCTGATTCTGAAGGTCCAGGAAGGAAAGCCTTATGGCTCAGAATGGACCAAATGGAGAAAATGCTCCAGACTATTATCAACCAAGGGTCTAAGAACCCAGAATATTCCCAGGCAGCCCCTGAGGGGGTTCCATATCGTGAATATGGTGCCAATTCGAATTGGGAATTTGAAACCCCAGTGCCTGGGTATGGACTGGAGGAAGTCTCCTTTGAACAAGTTTCAGGAGTACCAGGGCTGTATGAGACAGACCCTGAAAGTGGTGATTGTGGTCCGGAGTACACACCACAATACAAATATATGGATCCAGGTGTGCCTGATGTGGCACAAGATTTTGCTATACCTGGAGGAGGCGGTGAGGCCATGGAAGATAACCTGGCGGCCAATATTAATTATATGGTCTCTCACCCGCTTCAAGATGCTGTTATGGTTGAGACAGCAGAAATGTATAAAACACCTATCAATTGTGCCTCATTGAAGGTACCTACGGTGAATCCAGTTGTTTGGGCGCCAATGTCATCAATTATGCGGGCGCAGGAAATTCTATTTCAAAGAGTCCTCAAGCTGATTTCAGCTGGCATTACTGCACTTGGCTGACAAGTGGAAGGTTGTGGAATGACCAAAGTGCAGAAACATATGTTGGCCTTATTTTGCAACTCATTTTTTGAGATTAATTGCATGAGGAAGATTGCCATCCGACCTCTGTTACATCCAAGATTTGCAATAGGAATGTGCTGCTTTGTTGGGTGCTATCCCTGCACACTGCAGTGAGCACTTTCATGGCTTGATGTGACAACCTAAGTCATGTCAATCCATTCAAAATGGGTAAGTCAATAATTGTTTTACTGTGCAAAGGCTGGTCTCCTGAACCACAGTTTGAAACAGCAAGTTCTTGTTTTTTGAAATAACCGTATACCGTTGTGCAATAATGTCTGATGAAGCAGGCAACATGGACGCTTGGCCAGTCCGACAGTACGAACCCAAGCGAGGTCTTGCTGACTGTTTTAAGACCCGGCTAATGAGGCAAAAATGAGGAAGACATAAAAGACCATTCCTCCTATTGAAGCGAGAATGTATTTCTCCGCACTGTTGTGCCACATATTTTTGCAATCAGTGAATAAACATGCACCAACATGTCGATATTCGATGTAGTATTGAACCATATTCATCATACTTTGAAATCCAACACTTATTCTGTGTTATCATCGATCTGAACTGGATGATACACCAGTGGCAAAGGAGATTTAGGTAATTATTACAGGATACTTTTACTTGATTACCATGTGACTAACATATGTCACCATCGTAGAGCAGCAACTTGAATTTGAGCATGTACAATATGTATATTTGCTCAATAGCCCCTTACCCATGGGGTGCATCTAGTGTATATATTTAGTTGATACCAACAATTGAAGAATTGGTAACTCATGCAATCTCCAATACCTCGAAGTAGGTGATGGTATTCAGAACTTCTCATCTTAGAGTCCTAGCATTTGTTTGTAATAGCTGAATTTGACCGCTCACACTACTGTAGCGAGTTTCAAGTTCAAGTTCAATGAGTTATTGTCATGTTCAGCAATGCTGAATACTGTTGCTTCATCATTGTGACTGAGGTAGCTTCAGCTGACAATAGCATAAGGTTGTTAACAATGGTCTAATTGCTACTTACACAATATTAGTTCCTTGATTTGCTTGGCTGAAACACAGCTGCTATATTGCCAATTACTCTTGATGAAAATAAAACTCAGTTTTATAACAGATTGCTATAACTCCAATCTCTTGCCGCAAGGCGGAGTCAAGCCTAATAATAATTAAAGGTAAATCCCAATGACCAACAAACAGTTTCTCCCATACCCCAAAGCTTTAATGTTAGAGTACAGTTATATTGCATTTGATAACCTCTGTAATGGGATTTGCGTAGCATGGATCTCTGACCCTTATGAATCTGTTGTTAGTCAGTAAAATAAGTTTTCATATTCAGAAAGTTCATATACCCGTCACTCTCCATTCTTCATAATAACATGCCACTCCTGCCTTATTCCATGGGTGGTTTGCATGAGAACCTTTGCCCAATTTCCGAACCTTTTTTTTTAAATAACCCTGTGCCTCAAACAGATATTTTTACCCTTTGTGTGTTGTACAAACCAAATGTAAATATTACAACTTGTGAACGGTGCACTACCCATATTTTGGAAGTGCTAGACCCATTTTGTTGAGTAGGATTGGTAAGGTGCATGGAATTTCTGCGCTATCATGCTGCCCGCAGCTCCAGTGAACCACTTTCTGCCGTTGAGCGCGCCTGGAGTGTGTTCTGAAACGGTGACTTTTGCCCGCCATTGGCCTAATTGATTAGTCTGCCAGGCTTTCTTCCCCTGTTGAAAATGCCTACCTTAATAACAGATTCAGCGGCTGGCTCTCACATCCCCCTGTTGGCGCTATTCACTGCCGGCACATATGTGCTTAAGTATGTTCCATTGACTTCTTTACAGTCTGGAGTCAGTTATATCTTGACCTTTTTGCTCTTTCCTCCTCAGAGAGGGTGATTCGTAAGCAACCCTAAACAGGCGCTGCCGCAGGATGCCTATACTGATACGAACCCATTGGCCTTAATCCAAATAGAATATTCTGCTGGGATAGCAACTTTGTTGTCAGGAAAAAGGTACCTCTGACAGGTGCCCTTCATCCCTTGGGGTATGCCCCACGGCCATACCCTGAGACTCAGTGTCAGCAGGATACTGATCCGTCTTGGTCTTTGCCTCCAAGAGGGAGACCTCTGTTGCACTGTATGCAACACCTGCTGTATTTGGGATAGTCATTTGAAATGCACTATCCAGCCCCGGTGAGGCCTTGCTATACAGCCCCGTTGGAGAATCATCTCCCGACTCCGTGGGCGTAGCAGATTATGTGTGAACTTGATCAACCCTGTCCCAGGCGTTGCTGGCTCCGCCTTTTCGTAAAGGCCGGTGCTTTTTGACATGAAACACCCCTGTATCAAGCGCTGCTGGCACAGCTCTCCCGTAAGCCAGTAGTTTCATACATGAAGCAGCCCTGTCAGGTGCTGCTGGCGTGGCCTGTACCATAGCCCCGCACTATTACACATGAAGCAGCCCTAACCCAGGTGCTGCCAGCGCGGCCTGTCCCATAGGCCCGCACTATTACACATAAAGCAGCCATGTCAGGCGCAGCTGGCGCAGCCTGTCCCATAAGCCCGCGCTATTACAGTGTAAGCTCACTAAATCAACTGTGAAGGGTTAAAACAATTTCACAGCAACTGGTGCTAAACAATAAGGATTACATTGTCAGAGACATATGACAATAACATTTTATGACTTTAACTTTGCCTTTAACTTTTAACTTTAAGAAAAACACTATAACATACATAAGTTTTATAATAAGGAGAAACCCTTTGTAGCCCAACTCACCCAAGTCCAAATAGGACTGAATGAGTCCCAATTAATTCCTTGCCTGGGGACCAACGTCTGTGAGCCACTGACCACACTGTCAGTGACTCAAGCGATACTTCCTTGCCGTTCCAACACCATCCCAACAGGCTGAGAGCCGCTGACTGCACTGTTAGCGACTCTGGCTTGAATTTCATGCCGTTTTACGGCATCCCCACAGGCTGGGAGCCGCTGACTGCCTTATTATCTTATCTCACAACCCAATCTTTTTGCCGGTTATCCGCTTCTGCGGTCGGACTGGGTTTCCCCACAGTCCATAACCGGCACACTCGTCGGGCTGCGAAACTGGCACGAAAACCTCTATAAAAAGAGGCTCCTGCCTGAAAAACCCTGGTAAGTAAAAAACGAAATTACCTTTTAGGTTTAACTTACCACTGGCAGGGGCACTGCCATACCAGTCTGGTGCTTGTGCCAGTGCGGTTGATGTACTGGTGCGCATGCGGCCTGACGGGTCTTCTTCACGGAATCACTCACGTCACTCTGAAGTAAAATGTAATGTTATCTACAGAAAAATACATACTATCTAGTCGTAACTTCTGCAATAGAAACATAGAAACATAGAAATTAGGTGCAGGAGTAGGCCATTCGGCCCTTCGAGCCTGCACCGCCATTCAATATGATCATGGCTGATCATCCAACTCAGTATCCTGTACCTGCCTGCTCTCCATACCCCCTGATCCCTTTAGCCACAAGGGCCACATCTAACTCCCTCTTAAATATAGCCAATGAACTGGCCTCAACTACCCTCTGTGGCAGAGAGTTCCAGAGACCCACCACTCTCTGTGTAAAAAAATTCCTTCTCATCTCGGTCCTAAAGGATTTCTTCCTTATCCTTAAGCTGTGACCCCTTGTCCTGGACCTCCCCAACATCGGGAACAATCTTCCTGCATCTAGCCTGTCCAACCCCTTAAGAATCTTGTAAGTTTCTATAAGATCCCCTCTCAATCTCCTAAATTCTAGAGAGTATAAACCGAGTCTATGCAGTCTTTGTTCATAAGACAGTCCTGACATCCCAGGAATCAGTCTGGTGAACCTTCGCTGCACTCCCTCTATGGCAATAATGTCCTTCCTCAGATTTGAGACCAGAACTGTACGCAATACTCCAGGTGTGGCCTGGATGTTTGCACTCATTGCCCTGATACTAGTGCCTTGAGCATAACCACTCTAAGTGTTAACTTCTGAAAAGATAACAACGTGATTGGAGCCCATTGCCGAAGCAGTGTGAGAACTATACTGGCATCCCAGATTTCTGTATATCTAGGTTTAGGAGGATTTTTGTTAAAGATTCCTCTCATGAATCGGGATACTAATGGATGAGACCCGACAGTTTGTTGTTCTGGAAAGTGCCCTAAATAGGAGGACAAAGCACTCCGAGCACTATTAATGGCACTATAACTCAAGTGCTCATCAAAATGCAACGTAGCAAGGAACTCCAATACATCCGGTATGCTTGCGGTATAAGATATATCTGACTTTAAATAAAATATCTCCCATTTCTTAATATGAGACACATATTGTTTCTTAGAGCTATCTCTCCAAGCTGCAGTTATCACATCCATGGTCCTATTCGACAGTCCAAGGCCTTGGAAAGGTCTGGTCAGAACCTGCAGATTAACAAATTAATACGATCAAGTAACGGATTACTTTCTCCTGTTACTGGATGCACCAACAAATGACTGCAGTTGTGGACAGTCATGAATGGCTGAGTCATCATTCTGAGCACCAGTTGGTTGTGTAGGCCAGTCCGGAACCTCTAAAACGCCTGAGGCGGAGTCCTGCTCTATTTTGGTGAGACATTGCCTAATCAGGCAGAATGGAGAAAAGCATAAAAGAATATACGTCCCCAATGTAGCGAGAATGCATCCACCGCTACTGCTTCTGGATCTGGTTCCCATGAAACATATTTAGGCAACTGGTGATTTAATCTGGATGCGAAAAGATCAGTATCGGGCAACCCATAGCGGCTGACAATCATTTAAAAAAACTTCAAGATTTAACATCCATTCTATGTTGTCATTGAATTTTCGTGACCTGTTGTCTGCCACCACATTGTCTCTACCTGGTAGGTAGATAGCTGAGACCCAGATGTTCCTGGAGATACATCAGTGGCACATGAGGTTGGCCAGATTATCACATGATACTGACCTTATTCCTCCCATGTGATTGATATATGTTACAGTCGTGGTACTATCAATCTGGAGTTGAACATGTAAATTATTCATCGTGGAACAATAAGCTTTTAACCCATAGAATGCACCCAACAATTCTAAATAATTAATACCATGCCTGTGCAGGATCAAATCCTCTTGCACACTCCATTGACCACCACAGCTATACTCGCTGTCCGTAATTCCCCATATGAGAGCACTCACATCTGTCTGTAAAATCACTGAAGGTTGCTGAACCAAAATGTTTTTGGTAGTTTGTACAATATTGATAATCCACCATTGCAATTCAGCTATGGCTCTGGTAGACACTGCATAGGTCTATCAAAATGACCTGAATGTTCTTTTAGTGCTTGTTCTCTAGCTCGTTGCAGACTTTGATAGTGCAGAGGTCTAAACTCTACTGCAGGAAAAGCTGCTACCAATTTACCAATAACACTGGCTACTTCCCAGATGGAGGGATATTGTTTTTCGGCGAGACAAGTACAGACATCCCCTTTTTGGAACAAAATAATAATTTCTTCTTTTACGTGGTCAGTTTCTGATGCAGAAAAAAACAATACTCTATTAAGCATATTCTGTACAGGTGGATCAATTCCTGACATAAACTCTATTCGAGAGCCTGACACAGTGTCTAGTATAAACCGATCAGATGTTATGCAGCACTATTCATCATAAAACAATTGCAATCTACCCCCAACCGGAGGTTGTTCCCCAGAAGTCTTATCCTTGACGGAATGAATCTCCTGTACCTCTACATTTGGCCTTGAAGTTCTCCTTCGTCCTATATTGGGGTTGTTGCTGGGATACACTGGTGGGTAATATCGTCGCCCCACTGGCCCCACTCTGCTTGGCTCTGCACCTGAACCCGACCTGCGAGATGATGTCATGGGAGCAGGGACGTATATGTCTTCATGAGACCAATTGTTTTGGCCTCATCATCGAGGTCCTTGATTTGCTTGATGAGGTCCACCCCAAACAAATAATCTGGGGCTTGAATGTTTGTAGACCTACATAGAGCTGCAAATTTCGGGTTCAGCATCGGTTTGATGGCTATCTTCCTGATGCAGTTGACCTCAAAGTGGGTGTTGCAGAACAGGGCTAGCATATCTTGTTGGGTACCAGAATTCGGTGCCCCCTGGACCATTTTCCCTAATGCAGTGATGCCTGCTGCCACCAACTTGAGGATGTGCTGAAACCTAATTTCTTGTCCTCGCATCGTTGCACTCATTTGTGCCCATATTGCCGAGTTCACAGTAGGCACTTTGAGTGACGCACAGTTTACAGGTGGTTTGTAATGTGTGGCCGTCTCTTCCATAATTGTATCCTGGAGCTGGCGAGAAGCCATGTCATTTACATTGGCGGCTTGGTTTTCCTCCATAGCCTCACCAGTCCCTTCCGGAATAGCAAAGTTTTGCACTACGTCCGGGACACCTGGAGCATGGCTCTTGCGCTCTGGTGTGTGCACAAATGCAGTGACACCAGCTTCAGGGTCAGACTCCTCCTGCCCTGTCTCTCCCGAGTCTTGCTCAAGGGAGATCTCATCCAGCCCTAAACGAGGTGCTGGGGAGGGGGATTCGCATTGGTATTGGTAGGTAGCATACTCCTCACCATATGGGCTTCTTTGAGAGGCTGTCTGGGGAATCCTTGGGGCATTGGACCCCGATTGAAATACTTCGTGGCTGATTAATATCTGGAGCATCCTCTCCATTTGATCCAGTCTTCCCCATATTTTCTTGTTGTCAGGAGGGGTGTCCTCTTCCTCATCAGACCCGTCAGATGAAACAGGTCTGACAGACTTTCTTTTAGCTTTCCTTCCTGGTATTGTGGCCTCAGTGCCCTGAGACACTGGAGCAGCTGGAGGCTGTTTAACTACTGGTAAAACAGTAGCCGGTATCGGAACTGGCGTTGCTGCACTAGTTATCTCTCGACCCGATCTGCGAGGTAGAACCGCGGGCCCGCGAGTTCCACTCCTGCTTTGAACAGCTTTTCTACCGGTACGCTCCATGACCACTAACTCCCGCTGGCTCCTGAGCCAGACTTACGGAGCTTAAATAGTCGCAGGAAAAGGTTTTAAACTCACTTCCCTGCGAATTTACTACTTAGTGCTGGTGGAGCTGCGCTCTCCAGCCCACTGGTGTGCCACGCGTTGGACGTAATGATGCGCCTGGCGGGGGCTTCTTCACTTAGTCACTCACGTGACTCCGAAGTAAAATTGAGTTTAGGTTCAGTGTTAAAGAAGGAACTGCAGATGCTGGAAAATCGAGGGTACACAGAATGCTGGAGAAACTCAGCGGGTGCAGCAGCATCTATGGAGGGAAGGAGATAGGCAACATTTCGGGCCGCTATCTCCTTCACTCCATAGATGCTGCTGCACCCACTGAGTTTCTCCAGCATTTTGTGTACCCCCGAGTTTAGCATTCATCCTGTTTCCATTGATTATCCTTGAGATGTTTCTACAACTTGATTGGAGTCCACCAGTGGTAAATTAAATTGATTGGACATGGTTTGGAAAGGCACACACCTGTCTATATCACAGTTGACATCAAGCCATGAAGACGAAAGAATTGTCCGAGACAGGATTGTGTCGAGACACAGATTTGGGGAAGGGTATAAAACGATGTATGCAGCATTGCAGGTCCAGAAGAGCACAGTGGCCTCCGTCATTCTTAAATGGAAGAACTTTGGAACCACCAGGACTCTTCATAGAGCTGTCCGCCCGGCCAAACTGAGCAATCGGGGGAGAAGGGCCTTGGTCAAAGAGGTGACCAAGTACCCGATGGTCACTCTGACAGAGCTCCAGAGTTCCTCCGTGGAGATGGGAGAACCTTCCAGAAGGACATCTATATCTGCAGCACTCTACCAATCAGGCCATTATGGTAGTGGCCAGATGGAAGGCACTCCTCAGTAAAAGGCACATGACAGCCTGCTTGGAGTTTGCCAAAAGGCATGGGAAACAAGATTCTCTGGTCTGATGAAACCAAGATTAAACTCTTTGGCCTGAATGCCAAGCGTCACGTCTGGAGGAAACCAGGCATGGCTCATCATCTGGCCAATATCATGCCTATGGTGAAGCATGGTGTGCCAGCATCATGCTGTGGGGATGTTTTTTCAGTGGCAGGAACTGGGAGACCAGTCATGATCAAGGGAAAGATGAACGGATCAAAGTGCAGAGAGATCCTTGATGAAAACCTGCTCTAGAGCGTTCTGGACCTCGGACTGGGGCGTAGGTTCACCTTCCAACAGGACAATGACCCTAAGCACACAGCCAAGACAATGCAGGAGTGACTTTGTGACAAGTCTGTGAATGTCCTTGAGTGGCCCAGCCAGAGCCTGGAATTGAACCTGATTGAACATCTCTGGAGGGGCCTGAAAACAACTGTGCATCGACACTCCCCATCCAACCTGACAGAGTTTGAGAGGATCTGCAGAGAAGAATGGGTAAAATTACCCAAATACAGGTGTGCCAAGCTTGTTGCGTCATATCCAAGAAGACTTGAGGCTGTCATCGCTTACGTGGCAGTCCTGTCCAACTCCTGCTCTCCGCATCTCGAACATCTGGCGGTGAAGTGCCGCCCCTTCTACCTTCCAAGGGAATTCACCTCCATTATCCTGACTGCGGTCTTCATCCCACCCCAGGCAGACATCCGCCTGGCACTGAAGGAGCTGCACGCCATGGTCAACAAACACCAAAAGTCTTACCCCGAGGCGTTTACCACCATAGCCAGGGTCTTCAATAAAGCAAACCTCAAGAAATCGCTCCCTAACTACCACCAACATGTGTCCTGTTGCAGCAGAGGACCAAACACCCTCAACCACTGCTACACCATCATCAAGAATGCCTATCGCTTTATCCCTCACCCTCACTTCGGTAAATCCGACCACACCTCGATGCTGCTTCTTCCAGCAACTAAAGAGCGCACCCCCGGAGGTGAGGACTGTGCAGAGCTGGTCAGGGGGGGAGGGGGAGGGGCAGAGGAACAACTCCAGGGCTTTTTGAAGTCTGTAGACTGCACAATGTTCAGGGATTCAGCAACGGACCTGAACAAATGTGCCACAGACGTTACAGACTTCATAAAGAAATGTGTGGAGGACTGCATCCCTACCAAAACCTTCCGAGTGTTTCCCAATCAGAAGCCTTGGATGAACTATGAAATCCGCACTCTTCTGAAGACCAGACACCGGACATTCATGTCTGATGATACGGTGGTCTACAAGAAGTCCAGATACAACCTTATTAAGGCCATCAAAAGGGAGTTCTGCAGCTGTAGCAGGGACTGAATGCAATCATCTCCCATAAGGCGAAATCAGGAGGCAGCTCGAATGTCGGCAAAACATCACTCCCTGATGAGCTTAATGCATTTTACGCACGCTTTGATAGGGAGAATACTGATGTGCTTTCCCGAGCCCCCATTTGCTGTGATGGTATTTCAGTCTCAGAAAATCCTTCAGAGGGGTGAACCCTCGAAAAGCGTCTGGACCTGATGGTATACCAGGTCCAGACGCAGTTTAATAACCTGCGCGGACCAACTGGCTGGAGTTTTTGCGGACATTTTCAACCTGTCACTGCTGAGGTCTGAGGTTCCCACCTGCATTAAAAGGACATCAATTACACCAGTGCCCAAGAAGAGTAAGGCGATGTGCCTCAATGACTATCGACCAGTGGCACCCATGTCAGGCTGTTATTCATTGATTACAGCTCGGCATTTAATACAATCATCCCCTCCAAGCTAGTTACCAAGCTCTCAAATCTGGGTCTCTGTGCATCCCTCTGCAATTGGATCCTCGACTTCCTCATTCACAGACCATAGACTGTTCGTATTGGTGGAAATGTGTCAGCCTCGATAACAATCAGCATGGGAGCATGCTCAGCCTCCTGCTGTACACACTCTATACTCATGACTGCGTAGCCGGTCATGGTGCGAACTCCATCATCAAGTTGGGACTGTTGTGGGACGTACCACTGATGGAGATGAGTCAGAGTATAGAAGTGAAAATGACCGACTGACAAAATGGTGCCAGCACAATAACCTGGCTCTCAACACCAGCAAAACCAAGGCACTGATTGTGGACTTTGGAAGGGGTAGGATGGGGACCCACAGTCCCGTTTATATCAACGGGTCGATGGTAGAAATGGTCAAGAGCTTCAAATTCCTGGGCATGCACATCTCTGAAGATCTCTCCTGGTCCGAGAACACTGATGCTATTATAAAGAAAGCACATCAGCGCCTCTACTTCCTGAGAAGATTACAGAGAGACAGTATGTCAAGGAGGACTCTCTCTAACATCTACAGGTGCACAATAGAGAGCATGTTCACCAGTTGCATCGTGGCTTGGTTCGGCAACTTGAGTGCCCAGGAGCGAAAAAGACTACAAAAAGTAGTAAACACTGCCCAGTCCATCATCGGCTCTGACCTCCCTGCCATCGACGGGATCTATCGCAGTCGCTGCTTCAAAAAGGCTGGCAGCATCATCAAGGACCCACATCATACTGGCCACACACTCATCTCCCTGCTACCTTCAGGTAGAAGGTACAGGAGCCTGAAGACTGTAACGTCCAGGTTCAGGAATAACTACTTCCACACAGCAATCAGGTTATTAAACTCAACTGAAATAAATCTCTGAACATTAATAGTAAGATTAAACGAGAACTTACCAGTTTGAAGTTTGATCTTTATTTTATGAGGAGTTACGATGAGGGATTACGTGAAGACCCCGCCAGCACGCATGCGTGACATCTCTTCAAAGCAGTGGTGTGAAATCACAGAAATACAGTCACAATGACTAATATAGTAAGATAAACAAGAGAACTTCCATACCAGGTGATCTTTATAATAGAGGGTTGGGAGCGGAGGGCACGTAATCCCTCATCGTAACTCCTCATAAAATAAAGATCAAACTTCAAACTGGTAAGTTCTCGTTTAATCTTACTATTTTACTTCGGAGTCACGTGAGTGACTACGTGAAGATTTCAAAGCTCTGTGATTTCATGCCCTGGAAGCTCCATGCTCACACACCGCTAAAGTTGGGATAAGAGGATGAACGTAATTCAGACAAGACACTGGCTGAAAAACAAAATCAGGTATTTAATCATACCAAACAAAAATAGTGTCCCCTAAGGGTAACTATCTGGCAGCACTTAAAATCCTCCCTGCATAAGTGTCAGGGGAGGTCACGGGTTTATAGTAAAAGCGGTGGAAGGTCTTTTCATTACTCCAACCCGCTGTAGCCAGGATGTGATCCAATGGTACCTCCATCCTTCTAGCCGCCGAGGTGGATGCTGCCCTGGTGGAGTGAGATTTAAATTTGTTAGTATTCACCCCCGCTGCATCCAGTACCACCCTTAACCATCTGGAAATGGTTTGCACCGTGACTCTGTGATGGGGCTTCTTGTGACTAACAAGCAAAGCTGTTTCCGAGCCCCTAAGATTTTTAGTGACTGTAATGTATCGTAATATTATTGAGACGATACAAAGACGAGGATCTGCTGGGTAAGCCAGAAACTCCAAGTATGTCCAGACACTCCGGGTCGATCTTGTTTCAGCAGTCCCTGTACATAGAAAGTGATTTTGTCACTGGTGATTGCCATATCATCCAGGTTAAGTTTGTGCAGGGACTGGACCCGTTGTGCCGTGATAAGTGCCATAATCATGACCATCTTGTAGTTGAGTTTCGCCAATGGGAGTCCCGTGTTAGGTGTCCATCCTCGCAGCATAGTCAAGACTGTGCTGATATCCCAAATATGGCTATATCTAGCCCTGGGGGGATTAGAATTGAATATTCCCCTCATAAATTTGGATACTAGAGGATGTGACCCAATTCCCAATTGGTCACTCCCCTTGCCCAAATAGGACGATAGGGCACTCCTGGCACAGTTAATGGCACTGTAACTCAAACCCTCATCGAAATGAAGGGTAGCCAAAAATTCCAGCACTTCCGTTATGGTGGCGGTTTCATATGTCGTGTTGGCTGTGACGCAGTATCCTTCCCATTTCCTGATGTAGGTCAGGTACTGCTTTCTTGTGGACTCTCTGCAGGCTGCTGTGATGGTATCAATGGTCCTGTTGGAGAGCCCGAATCCGTGAAGTGGCCGTTTTAAAATCTGCAAATTAACAAGTCCATGCGGTCATGACATGGATGACATTCTCCTGTAACAGGATGAACGAGCAGGCTTGGTCTTTTGTTCACCCTGATACAGGGTTCTGTGGCCATCTTCTGTACCATAGGGAACCATGGTTGGGTAGGCCAGTCGGGCACCACCAAAATACCTGATGCTGAGTCTTGCTTTATTTTCTGCAAGACCCGACTGATGAGGCAGAAAGGAGGAAATGCGTAGCAAAATAGATCCCCCCAATGTAGCGAGAAGGCATCCATCGCTACTGCCCCCGGGTCTGACTCCCAAGCAACATATGTTGGTAGTTGGTGATTTAGCCTGGACGCGAAAAGGTCGATATCTGGTGTTCCATAACGTTCTACAATATCTGAAAACACATTCCGATCCAACATCCATTCTATGTTGTCGTTGAATTTACGTGATCTGGTGTCTGCCACTGTATTTAGCTTACCTGGAAGGTAAGTAGCTGAGATCCAAATTTCTCTTTGCAGACACCAGTGCCAGATATTGTTAGCCAATTCATCACACGATATCGACTTTATACCGCCCATATGGTTAATATATGCTACCACCGTGGTGTTGTCAATTTGTATTCTAATATGAACTTTGTGCATATTAGTGCAGTATGCTTTAAGGCCGTGAAATGCTGCCAGCATTTCTCAATAGTTAATCCCCACGTTTTTGAATAGGGTTAACTCTGGTGCACTCCATCTACCTCCACAACTAGAGGTAGTGTTAGTAGCTCCCCACCCTTTGGCACTGGCATCCGTTTGTAAGATGATCGAGGGATTGATGATATTGATAGGTTTAGAACAATTTTGGGCATTACCCATCCACCAATATAATTCGGCTTTTGCCTTTCCCGAAATTTTCATAGGCCTGTCGAAATGGCCAGCATGATTTTTGAGCGCTGTAATTTTGGCTCTTTGTAAGTTTTGGTAATGTAAGGGCCCAAATTGTGCTGCAGGAAATGCAGCTACTATCTTCCCAATCACTCTGGCCACCTGCCGAATGGATGGGACCTTAATGCCAATGAGGCTCCTGCAAGCCTCTATCAGGTCTTCCACCTTGCTTGGTGGCAACGTGACAGACATTTGCACTGAGTCAACAATGAACCCCAGATATCTCATGGTGGTAGAAGGTTCCAATATTGATTTGTCTGGATGTATCGTAAACCCCAGCTTCTGAAAAAGATGATTCGTGGCTGTAACTGCCAAAGTAGCCATTTCCAAATTCTCCCCCACTATGAGGATGTCATCAAGATAGGCCATAACAGTATGTTTCTGTTTCCTTAAATAGGCCAAAGCTGGTTTTAATATCTTGGTAAACAATCTGGGTGCTGACGACAACCCATTAGGCAAAGCTTTGTATTGCCATAATTGTCCCATCCAGACAAATTTTAAGTATTTCCTATGATCCTTGTGTATGGGTACTGAATAATATGCATCCTTGAGGTCAATGCATGCCATGTAGTACCCATTGGCTATTAACTGTATCGCAGTATTAAAGGTGTCCATTTTAAAATGAATATACTGGACAGAAGTATTCAGATCGGTCAAATCTATAATGATGCGGCACCCGCCGTCTTTTTTATTTTTGGTGAATATATTAGACACGAACTCCTGAGGTTCTTTGATGGCTTTCTCAACTACCCCTTTTTCTATTAATCTCTGTAGTTCAGCATGCCCTGCTGCCCTTTCTTTTAGGGAAAGGACAAATTTCCGGCTAGGTGCATGCTGTACCGGGGTAGGGAGTTCATGAACAAATTCAATTTTATAGCCCTGGATACTTCTGAGTATATAAGGATCAGAGGTAAAAGTGAGCCAATTCTCGAAGAACATGTGCAACCTGCCCCCTACACAAAGTGAATTTAGACCAGATGTGTTCCTGGGGACCCCAGACCCACCTACCTCCATGGTTACTGCCAGTGTGGAGGTTTCTGTCCTTGCTTCCTTGGTTGGTTGTGGGTGTTCTGGGAGTGGCGCATCTTCCAAGAAGGCCGGCCTGGGCCTTGGCCTAAAAAAGACCGCTGTGCAGGAATGCCGGCCTTCGAGCTTTCACCACCGGCAGACCTGTTATGGTAACTCTGCCCGGTGGATGTGTAGGGGTGCTGTCTGTGTGGGTGTTGCGGCTTAGTGTAGCCAGGTTTTATAAGGCCCAAAGCCTTGGCCTCCTCGTCAAGGTCTTTAACCTGCTTTGGGAGATCTTCCCCGAACAGCAGGCTAGGAGGCTGAGTCTTCCCAGGCTTACACAACCCTGCAAACTTGGGGTTAAGCGCCGGCTTTATGATGTTCTTTCTAAAACTGTTAATCTCAAATTGAGTATTACAGAGTAGAGCCAAAGCATCCTGTAATTCTTCCGGCATATCCACACCCACTGCAGTTCTTGCTACTGCCGTAATCCCTGCGGTTAGGAGCTTCAGAATCCTCTGAAGTTTAATCTCCTGGCCTCTACTAGAGGGGCTCATGTTTCCCCAAATAGGGTTATTTACTGCAGGTACATTCAATGAGTTGCAGTTCTCAGGTGCCATATATTTGTCTGCTGTAGCATTAATGGCCTGTTCCTGCAACTGGTTTGTTGCCATATAGTTGATGCTGGCAGCCAGCTTAGGGTGGATAGGTAAGCCCTTTTTGTTAGGCATAGCATGCTTGCTTACCATATCCATGTAGTCTTCACACACCCCTGACACCTTCGGCAGTTCAACCAGCTCCCCTTCTTCTGGGTCAGCCCAGTTCTGACCCTCAACGCTCCCCTGTATAGAGGGGGAGGCATTGGGCAGTCCTCGATAGGAACTTGCCGTGGGCCTGCTAGGAGTCCCACTGTGACCCTGCCCCTGCATTAGCAGGTTACGTTGGAGTATTTGCTCCAACATCCGCTCCATGCGGTTTAGACGACCTCCGTCGCCATCTGCGAACGGGGTGTCCTCGGGACCGGACTCCGCTGAGTCGGCCCTGGCCGACTTCCGGGTGGTTTTCCCGCCCGACCGTGGCGTACCAACGGTCCCAAAGGGCGAAAAGTCGGGAGCTGCAGGTAAAACCTGTAACTCTGGAGAAGCGGCTCTCTGCTGGCTGCTCTCCTTGGCAGCTGCTTTGGCCGCTGTTCTCTTCGATTTCCTTTCCATTTCAATTCGCTAGTCGTCGACTCACTACCTCCGGTGAGACTTACCTGGCGTAAGCTATTTAAACTTGCGCTGGAGGAGCCCCGCTCCTCCCGACCGTCGCTTCCGCATGCGTACGACGATATGTCGCGCATGCGTGCTGGCGGGGTCTTCACGTAGTCACTCACGTGACTCCGAAGTAAAATATACCATTATCTGCTTATTTGCACTTTATCTGCTTATTTATTCATGTGTGTATATTTATATAATGGTATATGGACACACTGATATGTTCTGTAGTCATGCCTACTATGTTCTGTTGTGCTGAAGCAAAGCAAGAATTTCATTGTACTATCTGGGACACATGACAATAAACTCTCTTGACTCAAAGTACTGAGTAAAGGGTCTGAATACTTATGTAAATGTTATATTTCAGTTATTTCGTTTTAATGACTTTACAAACATTTCTAACACCTGTTTACACTTTTGTATTATGGGGTATTGTGTGTAGATTGATGATAAAAAAAAGAATTTATTCCATCTTAGAATAAGGCTCTAAGGTTACAAAATGTGTAAAAAGTGAAGGGGTCTGAATACTATCTGAATGCACTGTGTATAAAGGTCAAAGTAGAATACCTCATGCTCTAATAATATGTTTTTGTCTATTTACTATAAACACTGGCCAATAAATGCCTTTCTTCAGAAAAAGTGAAAATATATATCTGCATGTTCATAAAATGTGCTACCCTAGCATCGCATTGCTTCATTTATGAAAATGGGGGAAGCAAAAGGTTAATTTGCTTTTTTAAAAAAAACAGCGAGACTGGGTTGGATCCAAACACCTCCAATTTGCAAGTTACTCTGTGTCTTGTAAGGTGTGAAGCTCCTCATGCTCACTAATAATGTATGACTTCAAACTATCTTACCTAGTAAGAATGTCAAAGGTCATTTGTCCAAGCTTCTCTGAGACATCTTGGCTGTCAGTGAGCCGGATACTGAATGAGCTTTAGCCAGGGCTCTAGGTTGTCTGGCTTCCTTGAAGGGAATTGTGAGAGTACTTATCCTCCCTGAAAGATGGAAGGGAGACCTTGCAGACTTAATAGAGTACCCAAATAAGTACCCAAATCTCATTGCACTTATGTGCAATGACAATAAAATATATTATTATTATTATTAACATCCACCTCTCTCAGAAGATAGACACAAAATGCTGGAGTAACTCAGTGGATCAGGCAGCATCTCTGGATAGAAGGAATAGTTGACGTTACGGGTCGTGACCCTTCTTCAGATCTTCGGTCTATACTGGTATCTTCCACTCTATCCATTTCCTAGTGACAAGATCTTGGTTGAATGTATCAATTGATATGTAACAGGAGTGTTATGGAGGGGAACATTAGCTATACTCATCATCATTACAAATGCATATTCAAGCATACATCAATGTTGTTGATAGCAGGATCAGACATGCCTGTATTGGCCTGATTTTACTGAATAACTTGCTTCACGTATGCTGAATTTTTGTACAAATACTGTGCTAATATTCAGTCAAGACCTTCAAGAAAAAATGACAGATCTGGGATTAAAATAAAATAATTAGAAGGATTGTTCACCTTTAGATATTGAAATAAATATCAAAGGCACAAAGTTATTTTTTAAATTGGGATAATATCGTGAATGTATATATTAATTTATGGCAGCATTCATGACCAATTTCACATTGAATGTATCTGTTGATATGTAGCTGTGCAGTTTTATTAAATGTAATATGGATATTTGCTGGGCTCTCTCTTTACTGGTGTATCTATCCTTTACCTGTCTTTGATAGTCTCCTTAAGGGTTTTTTTTTAATTGGATGCTAATTATACCAAAACAACAGGAGTTTCACTTCAGATCATATTCAACTTGGACATTGTGGACTGAAGGGTCGTTCCTGTGCTCTACTGTTCTATGTTTATATCTAACTGTCAACTCTGAAAGATAGATGTTTGAATTTGCTTCAGATATTTCATGCCCATTTTTCTAGCCAGATTAGCTGCTGCACCTCAATCGCATCACCCCCCCCCCCCCCCCCCCCCAGCTAGATTCTTAATTTCTCACCAACAAACATTTCTTTCATATTAGAAACAAACTTGATAAAAAATAACGTGTTTCTCTTCACTAGAGGAAAAGTATAAAACAACCCTGTGGGAGGACCAAACGGTGCCATGTTAAATGTGCAATGTCATTGGAGACTCAATAAACAACTAACTACAAAGCAACACTTCCACTGTTATAAGATTGAATAAGAATTGGAGATAAATGTTTGTAATTTATTGTCTCCTGCAGGTTATGGATAACCTCCTGATCCAAGTAACCGGAAGTAAACAAGTGGTTCTCTTCAGCCCTCGCGATGCACCATATTTATACCTAACAGGTGATGCTTGTAGGAACTAATTGCAGTGTACCCGATCCTAGTGAATTCTAATTCAGATCTAAATTCATTTAAAACTAAGCATCATCAAGTCTGACCCACACTTCTCCACAGGACAATAATTCAATGATACTCTATTGTCACATGTACCTAGGTACAGAGAAATGCTTTGTTTTGAAAGAAGAAGTCAAGAAGAAAGTGAAAGTGAAGAAAGCCAATGGTACGTTAGCTTTCATAGCAAAAGGATTTGACTATAGGAGCAGGGAGGTTCTACTTCAGTTGTATAGGGTCTTGGTGAGGCCACACCTGGAGTATTGCGTACAGTTCTGATCTCCAAATCGGAGGAAGGACATTATTGCCATAGAGGGAGTGCAGCGAAGGTTCACCAGACTGATTCCTGGGATGTCAGGACTGTCTTATGAACAAAGACTGCATAGACTCGGTTTATACTCTCTAGAATTTAGGAGATTGAGAGGGGATCTTATAGAAACGTACAAAATTCTTAAGGGCTTGGACAGGCTAGATGCAGGAAGATTGTTCCCGATGTTGGGGAGGTCCAGGACAAGGGGTCACAGCTTAAGGATAAGGGGGAAATCCTTTAGGACCGAGATGAGAAGGAATTTTTTCACACACAGAGTGGTGGGTCTCTGGAACTCTCTGCCACAGAGGGTAGTTGAGGCCAGTTCATTGGCTATATTTCAGAGGGAGTTAGATGTGGCCCTTGTGACTAAGGGGATCAGAGGGTATGGAGAGAAGGCAGGTACGGGATACTGAGTTGGATGATCAGCCATGATCATATTGAATGGCAGTGCAGGCTCGAAGGGCTGAATGGCCTACTCCTGCTCCTAATTTCTATGTTTCTATGTTTTGCTTACAACCCGATAAAATCTAGTAGCAGACATGACCTAGGCCGTGCACAAGTATCACCATGTTTTGGCATCGACAAAGTTGCTAAAGTTTACTGAATGGTCCTATCTTCTGCCTGCCGCCGCACGTGGCAACAGGCCCGACCCCTCCCCTACCTACCAGGTAGCTCTCCAACAGCCCTCCTTGCTCCAATGGCCTTCCTCGCTCTCCGATCACCTTCCTTGCTCTCCTACGGTCCACTCGCTCTTCGATGGCTCTCTCTGCCGGCCCTCCTCACTCTCCGATGGCTCTCTGTCTCTGTGTTTCTCTCCCTCTCTCTGTCTCTCTATCTGTGTGTCTCTCTCTGTCTCTGTCTCTCCGTGTCTCTGTCTCTCTGTCTGTGTCTCTGTGTTTCTGTCCCTGTCTCTCTCTGTCTCTCTGTCTCCGTCTCTCTCTCTCTCTCTCTCTCTCTCTCTCTCTCTCTCTCTCTCTCTCTCTCTCTGTCCCTCCCTCTCAGTCTCTCTGTCTCTGTCTCTCTCTCTCTCTCTGTTGGTCTCTGTCTCTCTCTCTCTGTCTCTCCTTCTCTCCTTTTGGTATGTCGATACACAGACTACAGAAGGTTGAGTTTGGAAAATAGCTATGTGAAAAAACAGGTGGAGTGACAAACAAAGGGAATATCACATCACATCATTAGAAAGATTATAATTCCCCACATAAGGAACAGAAGGCTCCCACAGAATTTTTTTTTTAAATGCAAACTGAAATTATTCTAAATCTGTAATTGATTATTTTTTTGCAATGCATGGATATTTGCGAATATGGAGACAGTTGGAATACAGATCAGTGTTTCTAGTGCTGTGATATGGTTATTGTGGCAAAGTGGACGCACAGATATGAATTGATCAGAATTTTGATACTATAAAAACAGAGGTAGGTTAAAGAAATAAACATACCAGCAAAGGTCGTCTAGGGACGATAAATGGTACATTTTTAATGTGTAGGAGGGAACTGCAGGTGCTGGTTTAAACTGACGATAGACACAAAATGCAGGAGTAACAGCCAGACAGGCAACATCTCTGGGCAGAGGAAGGGGTGACATTTTGGGTCTGAAGTGGTGTCTCGACCTGAAACATCGCCCATTCTTTCGCTCCAGAGTTAATCCAACGCTGGAGTTATTCCAGCATTTTGTCTCTATCTTTGGTACATTTTTAATATCGTGAGCTCCTTTAAAAGCATAGAACACTAACAGAACTAAAGTCAGCCTTTAGAGTGGTTCTTGTACAGACAAGAAGGAAATTTTGATATCAACAAAAGTTCCAGATGTGGTTGCAGTTAGAAAAGTATAAAATTATACAACACATAGAACTAATTCAATCCTTTTGTACACTTGCATTTGAATATTAAAATTATCCAGGTAATTATCATAGTTTGTCATACTTAGGAAATATGTTTGCAGTTTTTATTGTTTGCTTAACTGATCGTAATCATAATTGTTTCTAACTTTGTACAGGTGATAAATCTGAGGTGTTGGACCTGGACACGCCTGATTTAGAAAAATATCCACTATTTGCTAAAGCCCAGCGTTATGAATGTCAATTAGAGCCAGGCGATGTCCTTTTCATTCCAGGTATTCTGCTAGAACAATTCTATATTTGAATTTAACCTCAAAATGAACTAGCAAAGCATTATATCATTCTTGATAACTGGAGATCATAAAAGATTCTCCTGAATACTGTTAAATTTAAATGGTGTGGTCTATTCTATATTGAGCATATTCCATCTTGAGTCAAAATACCATGAGTATGCCTTGCTGGAGAGGTCTGAAAACAAATTTCAGACTCTAGCAATGCACCACTATCAGAAGTGTTCAAGAAGGAACTGCAGATGCTGGAAAACCAAAGGTAGACAAAAATGCTGGAGAAACTCACCGGGTGCGGCAGCATCTATGGGGCGAAGGAAATGGGCAACGTTTTGGGCCAAAACCCTTCTTCAGATTGATGCAGGGTGGGGGGGGGGGGGGGGGCGGGAAGAAGAAAGGAAGAGGAGGAGCCAGAGGGCTGAAGAGGGGAGGAGGCAGCAAGGGCTACCGGAAATTGGAGAAGTCAATGTTCAAGCTGCTGGGGTGCAGACTGCCCAAGCGGAATATGAGGTGCTGCTCCTCCAATTTCCGGTGGTGCTCACTCAAGCCATGGAGGAAGCCCAGGACAGAAAGGTCAGATTCAGATATCAGAAGTGCAGTCTTTCAGGTGCGATGTTACACTAAGGCCAATAGCCTTCTTGGATGGCGATGAAAATTCTTTGGGACTATTTAGGAAACAAACACGTAGTTTGGATAACAATCCTGCTAACATTTTCTCCTTGCATTGTACATGTCACAGTTTTGCAATTTGTATGTAATTCTTTCGACATACATTCACGTTGTAAGTATAAAATATGACATCAAGAAATCAAATTTGAATCCTAGCTGTCTCTCCTCAAAAATTAAAAACCAAGTCATTGATTAAACTGCAATTTATGATCCTCAGTTCCTCCAGCAATTTCATTTGCAAATTAATCTAACATTGGCCTAAACCTCAATTTACCAATTGGTATAAACCTCTGTTTACCATCTACACCTTGGACTTCAGATATAACTCCGTCTCCTGCCACCTACAGAAGTTTTCACATGACTGCAATTGTGGGCTGCATCAGTGAGGGGAGGGAAGCTGAATACAGTCAACGTATTAGTTGAGTGGTGTGGGCTGAAGCACCTGTACCTCAACACCAATGAGTAAGGAGTTGGTGGTGGACTTTAGGAGGAGAGGAACACCCCTGTCTCCATCAATGGTATGGATGTGCAGTTTACCAGGGAGTCCAAATACTCAGGAGTGTACTTGGGCAGTAAACTGGATTGATCCAGGAACGCTGAGGCCCTGTGCCCTGTACAAGAAGGGACAAAGCTGGCTGTATCTTTTGAGAAGGCTCCATTCCTTCAACATCTGCAGTGAGATGCTGCAGATGTTCTACCAATCGGTGGTAGCCAGTGCCATCTTCTTTGCCAAACTTTGGATCATCAACAAACTCATCAGGAAGGCTGGCTACCTCCTGTGGGGAAGAGCGGGGAGGGTGGGAAGTGGGGCAGAGGGGTAAGGGAGGTGGGAGAGGGAGGGGGGCGAGAGGTGGTGTGAGGGAGGGGGGAGCACGGGGGATGGGAGGAGGAAGGGGGAAGAGTGGGAAGGGAGGGGGAGAGGGTGAGGGGAGGAGGGAAGGGAGGGGAGGGGGTAGGGAGAGGAGTAGGGAGTAGGTTTGGAAGGGGGTGGGGGAGGGAGGAGAGAGGAGTGAGGAGAAGGGTGAGGAGAGGGGGTAGGAGGAAGGGGGCAGATGGGGGAGAGATTAGGGAAGGAGGAGTGCGGGTAAGGCAGAGAGAGGGGGTGGGGTGGGGAGGAGAATGGGGTAGGGGGTTGGGAGAGGGAGGAGAGAAGGGTGTGGGAGGGGATGTGAGGGGTGGGGGCGGGGGTAGAGGGGGAGGGGGTAGAGGGTAGAGGGGGATGGGGTAGAGGGGGAGGGGGTAGAGGGGGAGGGGGTAAAGGCAGCACGTACCACGAAGAAAAGGCGTCACGATTCCCCGTGTCCCTGCGATCAACGGAGGAATCGCAGGTCTCCAGAGACGGCCTGTCCAGGAGCCAGGGCCACTTTGCCATCGCGCCCTCTGAGCGCGCGACGGTAACGGCCGCCGAACCGAAGCTGGAACGACTTCTATTTTAACCATTGGGCTGTGGGCGGGGCTGGGTCTGTGGGAGTCAGGCACGAGAGTTCTTAGTGTTGAGCGACGTCAGGACCACTTTCCCATCGCTTCCAGCTGTGAGGTTAGGAACGGTTAACAACAGCGGGAACGGTTATCAGTGGGGATGAACGGTTTGGGGGGGGCAGAGTGGTTGGGGGGGAAAGAGGGGGAGAGAGGAGGGGGAGAGGAGGAAGTGAGCTGGCAGTGGGCGCACAGTATGAATTTAAAAATTGTGATGTTTTTTACTAAAAAAGTAGGGGGAAAATTAACCAAATTTTCAAATAGTTGGATTCACAAGGAAAAACTACAGGAATATGTAAAAAAAGTCTCCATTACCGCGTCGGGTTTATGAGGAGATACCATAACAGCTAAAAGCAATATTCGCAAATTAGAATGCGAACAAACATCCAAACTAAGAGCGTTTTAAATATATAGAGACTAGATTATTAGGAAAGAAATGCAGTTGCTGGTTTAAATCGAAGGAAGACACAAAATGCTGGAGTAACTCAGCAGGACAGGCAGCATCTCTGGAGAGAAGGAATGGGCGGTTTCGGGTTAAGTCTGACAAAGGGTCTCGACCCGAAACCTCATCCATCCATTCTCTCCAGAGATGTTGTCTAATTTGAGTTACTCCAGCATTTTGTGTCTACCACAAAATGTATTGGATATTACTTTAATTCCAATTTCTTGACATACATGCTTCGCGGGCTGGAAATATCCAAAGTATGAAATGTTCTTTTAGTTACCGGTACTTTGTAAGAATATCTTATTCTTCTAAATCCCTTTTCATTCTTTACAGCATTGTGGTTTCATAACACCGTGGCTAAAGTGTTTGGGGTGGGGGTGAATGTTTTTTGGAAACACCTTCCAGCAGACTGCTACAATACAACAGACACATATGGGAACAAGGATCCCATCGCAGCCTCAAGAGCCATGCAGATATTGGACCGAGCACTCAAGGCGCTAGACGACCTTCCCGACGAATACAGAGACTTTTACGCCCGTAGAATGGTTCTACGGATACAAAGCAAATCATACAGTAAACATTATAAATAATGTACGCATTCCTTAACTACGTAGTTTTTAAAAAAATGCACAAATACCATATTTAGTTGTTGGCAGTGAAACAATACCATAAAACTTGTATTTGAATAAGGAAAGTTTTCTATTGTTTTAAGGTGTTTTAGTAATTGATGAATTTAGTTATAATCAGAACACATGCAAAAATACTGGCTGCTGGAAATACTCAGCAGGTTATGCCATATCCGTGGTGAAAATTAATAGAATTAATATTTCAATGGTCAATATCCTTTTATTTGAACAGAAGAAGTCAGAGATAAGGAAATTCTACTCTGCAGGGGTATGGGGGAAATTTAAAATATGGAGAAAGTGAAGGAGGGAAGGAAAGAACAGAAAATGAAATCTGAGGAACCACAAGAAACTACAGCAAAAAATATATTGCTGGAGGAAATCCAAGGGTAAAGCAGCATCTGTGGAGGGTACGAAATGGTCAATGGTTTTGGGTTAAGACCTTGCATCAGGACTAAGGTTGGGGCAGAGGAACGAAGGCCAGTACATAGAAATGCAGAGAAGGGGTGCAGTAGCAGTTGGGTGGAATGGAAGGGGGGGGGGGGGGATGATGGGCAGATAGATCCAGGAGGGCATGAGAGGGGCAGGGGTATGGGAGGGAGGAGGGGGGGGGGGAGTGGGAAGCCTTCCCTAACCTCTCCCTGTAGCTCAGGCTCCTCGACTCCTGGCAACATCCTCATAAATCTCTGCACCCTCTCAAGCCGTGTAGGAATGTGAACTGAAGGATGTTCAGGAGAAACTATTTCAACCCAGAGAGTTGTGAATCTGTGGAATTCTCTGCCACAGAAGGCAGTGGAGGCCGATTCACTGGATGTTTTCAAGAGAGAGTTAGATCTAGCTCTTAGGGCTAACGGAATCAAGGGATATGGGGAAAAGGCGGGAACGGGGTTCTGATTTTGGATGATCAGCCCTGATCATAGTGAATGGTGGTATACGATCATATACGAATGGCCTACTCTGCACCTATTTTCTATGTTTCTTTCTTCAATGTTCATACCGTTGGATTATAATATTTGGTGCTGTTCTTTCAATTTACATATGTCTTCACTCTGGCAATGCCAAGGACAGAAAGCCAGTATGCCTGTGGAAAGGGGAGTTAAAAAGGTTAACAATCAAGAGATCCAACAGGCCTTGGTGGATGGACCGAGAGTAATATGCGTCACCTAGTGTTTGCCTGATCTCACTGATGTAAAGCAGACACATCGGGAACACCAAATGCAGTAAATGAAAATATTTTGTCACCTGCAATGCATTCAGAGAGATCCAGAATATGAGGGTAGTGTTCAAAGGGTCAAAGGTCTATTTATTGTCTCGCGTACCAGTTAGGGTACAGTGAAACTCGTTGAGGTTGGTGGCAAAAGTGATAACATTGACAAGGAATACTGATGCAGTCATCAATGAAGTTCAGAAAGAGTTGGGGGCACAGATTTGGAAAAACAACTATTCCAAGCAGCCAACAAAAGGTGTAATTTGGGCACATACAAGTGCATGGGGCTAACCCTTTGATGTGTGGAAAATGGGAGGAAGAAGTTGGTGAGTGTAAGAACACCCTGGTGGCTGAGAGCTTAACTGGAGGGTAACTAGTTGGGTCTTTCTTTCAGTAAGTAGCGGAGAAGCCTAAAATCTTCCTCATGGTGGATGGCGGTGTATAATTGTGAAGACGAAGTGGTTGAGATGATCGGGTGGAAAGTGAGACAGGTTAAATGGCTGAAGAAATGAAAGTGCAGAATTCATCCCCATGTTGTTAATTACATTATAATGTGTCATCAGAAGATGAGGGTCAGTTTATTGGACATATGGGATCCTGGTGACAGGAAAGTCAAAGTGTAAATGTGAATGAGATAAGAAACTATCTCAGTATTATTCTGGAAACTCAAATCCACTGCTTGGGACACACTGGGGGTATTGTTCAACGGATCGAAGAATCACCCATTCTATGTGGTGTACATTATCTCTCCCCATTGTATGAGCAACAAATATCGTTTATCAATTTGGAAGGAATACCACTGGGAAAAGTAATTGGAATTCCGTTTCATCTCCAGAGGATGTTTTTGAAGATATCTCCAGAAGAAGAGTAGGTGTTGGTGGAGATGAACGGGTGAAGGAAAAACACCCCAGAAGGAACAGTTCCCTTGAACTGCAACTGGAAGGAGAAAGGGGAAAACATTTCTTTCAATAATTCTATTTCAAAAACTGTGCTCAAAGTAAGTGCATGTGGATATTTAGTAAAGGAAAATAAAAATATGTTAGTGTTCGAATTCATGCAGTTAATTTTAGCAAAATACTAGACTAAGTGCGACTTGTTGGGGCCTGGTACTCCAATGCTACCCGCTGTGTAGGTGGGGGGGGGGGTATTGTGGGGAGGAGGGGAGTGGTAGTGGGGGGGGTTTGTGGGTGGAGGGGAGTGGTGGTGGGGGGGTTGTGGGTGGAGGGGAGTGGTGGTGGGGGGGTTGTGGGTGGAGGGGGGTTGTGGGGGGCAAGGGAAGGGGTGTGGGGGTGGTTGTGGGTGGGGGGCTGTGGGGGAGGGGGGTGTGTAGGCGAGGTGGTGTGGGGGAGGGGTGTGTGTGGGCTGGTGATTGTGGCGGGAGGGGGGTGTGCGGGAGAGGAGGGGTGTGGGGGGAGGAGATGGTAGGGGGTTATGGGGGTACAGGGTGTGTGGGGGGGAGAGCTTGGAGAAAAGACAGGGAAGAGCAATGGGGGATAAGGTGGTATCACGGGGTAGGGAGGCAGGAACCAGCAAGGAGGACCAGAGGGGAGAGGGCTGGAGATGGTGGTGCGGTGGGGACTCACCGCGGGTGCTGGCCAATCTCCTCTGCCGGGATCAAAGTCCACGCTTTCTGTTTGATGACATCTCCGCGAGGGGCCGGGCCGGGCCGGGCTGGGCTGGGCCGGGCCGGGCTGCGCTGGGCTGGGCTGAGCGGGCTGGGCCGGGCCGGGCCGGGCTGGGCGAGCTGGGTTGGGCTGGGTTGGGCCGGGCGAGCTGGGCTGGGCTGGGCCGGGCTGGGCTGGGCCAGGCGGGCTGAGCTGGGCTGGGCTGGGCTGGGCTGGGCCGGGCTGGGCTGGGCTGGGCCGGGCGGGCTGGGCTGGGCTGCTTCCAGCCCTATGAAACTGTGTCTGGTTGGAGACCTCCGCCAGTCATCCAGAGCAACCCTCAGCCCCAGTAAAGACGCGACGGCGCAGGAACCCATGGCCGTGGACCGTTCCATGGAGTGACAGGAGAAGAGACTATTCCGCGAGGCGCTGACTAGCAGGAGAGGAGGTCGATATATGCGCACCTGCTGTTTTTAAGATTTTTAAACCTCGCTGACTTTTACAATAGACCACCGATTGGAACAAAACTCTGTGCACTCGCAGTACAGGAGAACGATGAGTGAGCTGGCAAAAAATCGTAGTGCTATCACGTACAGATTTTGCGCAAATAGAAAAACCACACAAGCTGGAAGATAACAAGATCAGAGTTTTAGAGGTAGGCAGACTGACTTTAATTTAGAAATTGGGCATGTAACATTTTTAATGGACTTTTTCTTTCCAAAGGCAAATGGCTAATAATGAAATTCTCCAGATATTTTGCCTCTGCCACATTTCAGTTGTGCAATGGAGCTGCAAAGAAACTGGCTTAATTGTAACACGATTTAGGAAATTATCCAGCTCTCCCCATCTGTGCGTGTACACCAATGATGGTAGAAGTCCCAGCAACCTGTGAGGCAACACCACAACGAGTCACCATGGATAGTAGCGAGAATTCTCGAACCGTAGGTGGGTCGCCAGGATATCCTAGTGGGTCGCCAGGAGGTCGAAGGTTGTCATAGGTTCTCATAGGTTGTCGCCAGTGCTGACCAGTGAATTTCATTGGCTCATTGGGAAAAAAACGTAAGCAGTATTAGGCCAAATCACTGGATGGATTTAAGAGAGTTAAATAGAGCTCTAGCGGCTAGTGGAATCAAGGGATATGGGAAGGAGGCAGGCATGGGTTATTGATTGGGGACGATCAGCCATGAGCACAATGAATGATGAGGGATTACATGAAGAAGGCCGTCACCCCGCATGTGTGTCAATCTTCAAAGCAGTGGTGTGAAATCACAGATAACAGTTGTTGAACTAACATAGTAAGATCAGAGATGACCAGAACTACCAGATGATCTTTATGATACGAGGGTTGGGAGCGGAGGGCACGTAATCCCTCATCGTAACTCCTCATAAAATAACGATCAAACTTCAAACTGGTAAGTTCTCGTTTAATCTTACTATTTTACTTCGGAGTCATGTGAGTGACTATGTGAAGATTTTGAAGCTCTGTGATTTCATGCCGTGGAAAAACGAGTCCACACAAGCACAACTGCATCAGTTGACCATAGATGAGGGAAATATCATAATGCATACGTACATGACATAGATTTAGAACATGCTGATGCTGATAAAAGAACAAACAATAATAACAGTAACCCCTCTCAACCGAGGGGAACTATAAATTGAACCTAAATAGAGTTGGCAAACACCCCTGGTCTGGCAATGGGTTAAAATAAATGTTGGATACCTCGCTTGGTAGACCATCCTGCAGTTGACAGGATGTGGTCCAGAGGACCGCACATAACCCTTGCTGCTGGTGTTATAGCAGCCCTGGTGGAGTGAGATTAGAAAGCAGTATCTACTCCTGTATAAGCCAAACCTCGCATAACCACCTGGAAATGGTCTGAACTAGTATCAGAGCCTCTAAGGCTCTAGATGATCTTGACGTAACTATGTAAATGTGTGACCACATGTAACCGAAGATGCATGGGGTATGTAGACATGAATTATGATATTGCAGGTGTAATGATCCTGTTCATTCGCAATTTATGTAATGACTGGACCCGTGTGCTGAGGGCAGCGCCAGGGAATAACCTACCCATGAGAGCTGAACCAAAGATAGAGATATAGCTGGAGCCCCATAGTGAATAAATGTTAACACAATGTCAATATTCGATACTTCTGTGTACTTGGGTCTGGAAGAACTTGTGCTAATGATATCCTAAATACTGGACACCAGAGGGTGAAACCCAAGAGAGCGGGTCCCACTTGCTGCAGCAACTATGATGAGAAGCACGGTGGGTACAGTTAATGGGACTATAACTTAATTTATTGTCAAAGACCCATAGAAATGAACTCTAAGACGTCAGTGTTCGTGCCGTACTATATGTAACATAACATTTAACAGAAAAAACACTTCCCATCTCCTGAAGAGGCAAAGTACTGCTTTTTTGGTTGCTATCCCTCCATTCTGCAGTGGGACATACATGGATCAGTCTGACAGCCCGAGCCGCAGGCGCGGTCTTCTCAGATTCTGTAAAGCAATGAATTGATTAATCATGTAGAGGCTGGTTCCCCGAATCCCAGGCTGAACCAGCAAATGTTATGTTTAGAACCCCATATAAGGTTCTATATTATTCCCAACATTTGCGGGAAACCATGGCTGCTTAGGCCAGTCAGACAGTACAAGAACCCTGAATGCGGAATCTTGCTGAATTATTGCAAGCCCCGACTGATGAGACAAAATGGAGAACCACATAAAAGAACATTCCTCCCTTGTGTAGTGAGAATGAGCCTGCATGGAAACATATCGCTATTGGGTGCCACCGAGCCATAGATCCTAAAATGCTTTGTGATCCAACATCCATACTGTGTTATCATTGACTTTGCACGATGCACCTAGTGTCTATAGGTAGTTTATACCAATAACTGAAAAATTGGTGATTCATGCAAATCCTTTGTTTCTGGAGATGGCATTTGTGATTGTCCATCTTTGAGCTCCAGCACGTGTAAGTAATATAAATGAAGAGTATGTGACCAAAATTACTGGAGCAATGCTGAATATAGTTCGACCACCATTGTGACTTTGGTAGCTTCAGCTGTTAATTGCATAGGCCTGTTAACAATGACCTATACGGCACTTGAGAGGTTAGTACTTGCACGTTGAAAGTTCTAATAATGCAAGACCCAATTGCACAGCTGAAACACAGCTGGTATAGCCAATTACACTTGATAAATAGAAGACTGCTTGATAACAAGGTTGTTACAGGCTTCAATTGATTCCAATCTGTTGCCCCAGGGCGGAATCACAATTAATTAATAGTTAAAGGTATATCCGATAAACAACAACTTCCAGTTGGTATCAACTTAAATTTGACTGGATGGCTGAAACAGCTAATTTAAGCAAAACACAGCGTAAGAAATATCCTCCAGATCAGTTTGAAATGTCTCCGGTGATCTCCTGTGAATGGGTCCTCAATAGTATGCATCTATGAGATCGATGCATGCTATAAAAATCCTAAGGAAGTTAGTAGTCAGACAGTAGAGAAATTCCATATACTGAAAAGCTATGTTGCACATGGGAGTAAATGAAATATGAACCAACATCTCTCCATCTTTCCCAAGGAACAGGCCACGCCTACCATCTTTCCGTGCCTGCATTGAATGCAGCTCTGGCCATGCTACTGGCCTGCTTAAAGCTGTTCTGGCCATAATTCTGAGCCTGCCTCGAAAGACAACTCTGGCCATATTACCGAGCTTGTCGCGGAAGGCAATGCTGGCCATAATCCTGAACCTGCCTCGAAAGCAACTCTGGCGCCAATTCCAAGCCATGCTTGGTACCCTTGTTTACTGCGTAATAATTACCCATCACATGTTATCAGGCCAAAAGGAAACCGGTCAGGCCTATCGACTCGGATGAGTCTGACCAGGAAGACTCCATCCTTCAAACAGAAAGGTTTGGGGACGTCTTGAGAAAATGGAGCACTTAATAGACCAAATACTAAATCATGAAGTGTTCCAGCCGGGTTCGCATACCCCCAGGGTTCCCCAAGAGCTCTCTGGAGCAACCTCAGGCAGAGGTCCGTATAGGCGAGGAGGAGTATCAGCAACACGCCTACGAGTATCAATAGGAACCCACATCACCAGCACCTTGTTTAGGGCTGGGTGATACCTCCCTGGAGCAAGACTCAGGAGAGCCAGGGCAGTATGAATCTGACCCTGAAGTTGGTGCCACTGCTCTTGTGAAAGCACATGAGCCATGCTCCAGGTGTGCCGGATGTGGCCAGAAATGTTGCCATACCGGAGGGAACTGGTGAAGCCATGGATGACAATCTGGCCAGCAATATTAATTTTACTTCGGAGTCACGTGAGTGACTTCGTGAAGACCCCGCCAACACGCATGCGCGGCATATCGTCGCGCGCATTTGCTCACGGCAGCTGGGGGGGGGAGTGCGCTCCCTCAACCGGCTCCTTCAAAAAGGTAAGCAGCTGCAGGTAAGTTAACCTTGAGCTGGTTTACCGTTTTGTGTGGTCTGTGTGTTTTTTTCAGAACCATGGAAGGAGGAAGGAGTGGGAGTCGCGTTCAGCGAGTGAAGTCCTCGGAGCTGCCCGCTACATCGGGAGCAGCTGAGACACCACCGAGGAAGAAGTCGCGGCAGTCGGGGAGCTCTGAGCAGCTGACCAGACCCGGCACAACCCCTCTGGCCAAGAAGAGGGTGTCCGCGCAGGAGCAGGGGCTGGGAGACCCTGACTCTAGAACTCCAGTGCCCAAGACCAGGGCTGGAGGTAAGGCACGTGGGGCTCTTGGAGCAAGCGTGTCCGCGAGTGCATCCCCCCCTTTAAAGGTCCCTCGCGGGCAGAACAGGGGGGAAGCCTCGCTAAAGTCCAGCCTTGTCGGTACGGCAGGCAGGGACAAGCCACTGGGGAAACCTGCAAGGAAGCAGACCAGTGGCAATGCTGGCGTGCCGAGGATCCCTGTGGGGGCAGGATGTACCGGCACACCACCGGAACAGGCTGCCGTAGTGCGGGCCGGTGGCAGCAAAGTACGGTCCAGCGCCCCTGCTGAGGCGGGTAAAGCAGACCATGCGCCGCCACAGTCCCGTTTATATGTGGAACGCTGTGGTGGTAAGCCCGCACGGACATCAGAGAGTCCAGTTTCTGGTGCAAGTACTGACTCTAGCCCTCTTCCCTCCCATCAGACAGAGGGGCCGCTGCTGTCCAAACGACGGCGGACCAGCGGTGTGTCCGTGTGGGAGTCGCACAGCCCCGCTGGAGTGGGAGCTGGCGACTTCCCGGCAGTACATTCCGTGGGGGTGTTGACAACTGCTGGGAGCCCCGGTTCCTCTGGAGAGGCTGGGGAAGACGACCAGTGGCCCGCGTACAGCGGTGACGGTCGTATCGGCCGGTTGGAGCATATGGTGGAGGTGCTATATCAACGGGACCTGGAGCGTCAGGAACGGGAATCCCAGAGGTCTGGGAGCTACATGCAGCCGCCACCTTCTATCTCCCCGTCGCTTGAGAGCCAGCAAGGAAGTATGGGTGAGCCTGAGGAGGGAGAAGAGGTCCAGAACCCACAGGAAATGTTGGAGGCGGTATCGAAATTTGGGTCACCTGCGGCGGCAGGAGGACCACTACATCCCAAAATAGCGGCGTCAATCGATTTCCTGACTACGCACCAGCTCCAGGATACCGTGCTCTCGGAAACAGTGGGGAAGTATAAGGCACCAGCAATCTGTAACTCCCTCAACGTACCGAAAGTGAATGCAGCAATATGGGGGAACATGTCGGCGAACACAAGGGTCAAGGAGGGCAAGCTCCAGAAAATCTTAAAGCTGCTGACAGCAGGTATCACGGCTTTTGCTCGGTCGCTGGATGCCACGAATGTGTCCGAGGAGCAGCAGGATGCGCTAGCACTTCTGTGCACCACACAGTTTGAGATAAACTGTTTCAGGAAGAGCTCCATCCGGCCAAATTTGAATCCCAAATTTGCGGGATTATGCAGCACCTCCACTGCACCACCACCACCAAGGCAGTTGTTTGGGGAAGACCTGCCTAAACGCGTAAAGGAACTGGACGAGGAAGCCAAGACTGTGGGGATGATGAGACAGTCTTATTCATCCAAAACTCCCGGTTACACCAGGCAGCAGCCACGTTCCTCGTTCAGGCCCCACACATCGGTGGACCAAGGCCCCAGAACATATTCACAAACATATTCCTCGGCGGGGGCCCAACAGCAGAGGCCTTTTTTATTCCAAGGCCAGCCCAAGCCAGCTTGGAAGATGCGGCAACAGGGCCGCGCCACACGAGGAGCGAAGACACCACAGTCCAGACCCCGGCGCTAACCTTGGAGGTAAGGGGGCTTGGGTCCGTCCACAACGTAGCTTTAGTAACCTCACCGGTGGGGGGACGGCTTCGGGGTTTCCGGTCTGCTTGGGATACCCTAACTACGGATCCTTTTATTTTACAAAGCATTCAGGGTTATGAGATAGAGTTTATTAATGGCAGAGATCCCCCTTCGCAACATGAGCCTAGTCGCAGATTTGCACTCTCTCAGTCAGAGAAGGAGCGGGCTCATGTTGAAATACTACGATTAGAAAAGAAAGGGGTGATACAAAAAACGATGCACGAGCCATTGGAGTTTGTTTCCAACATCTTTACTAGGGTTAAGAAGGATGGAGGCTGTCGGATTATCATCGACTTAACCCAGTTGAATGCTTTCGTACAATATACCCATTTTAAGATGGAGACGTTTGAGACGGCCAAGCAGTTGGTTAGTCATGGGTACTTTATGGCTTGCATTGACCTGAAGGATGCGTACTATACAGTCCCTATTGCTAAACAACATCGAAGGTTCTTGAAATTTGTCTGGGAAGGTCAATTATGGCAATATATGGCTTTGCCTAATGGGATTACAACAGCGCCGAGACTATTTACTAAAATTGTCAAACCTTTATTGGCACATCTCAGGAAACAAAACCATATTATAATGGCATATTTAGATGACATTTTCATAGCAGGGAAAACCCTAGAGCACGCCCAGTTGGCAGTCTCGGCCGCTATATCTTTGTTTCAAAGAATGGGGTTTGTAATCCATCCAGACAAATCCAAGCTCAACCCTTCGCAGGTCATGGACTATTTGGGGTTCACTATAGACACTAACCAGATGGAAATCACGGTCCCAGTTGACAAAGTGGTGGACGTTCAACAAGCATGCATCAGTTTACTTGACAACAACAGGCCAACCATTCGGCAGGTTGCTAAGGTAATTGGCAAGCTGGTTGCCACATTCCCGGCCGTAAATTATGGTCCGTTGCATTACCAAAACTTACAAAAAAGTAAAATTCTGGCGTTAAAATTGAATACCGGACATTTTGACAGACCTATGCGCTTAGGCATAGGGGAACAAACTGAGCTGGAATGGTGGGTTCATAATATTGGAGTAAGTTCCAAACCCATCATTCTCCCGAATCCCACGGTTCTGTTGCAAACTGATGCGAGTGCACAAGGCTGGGGGGCAACTGACACTGTAACCAGCTGTGGTGGCAGATGGGACGCTCATGAGTTCACGCTTCTCCAAGTGCAAGGCATTAATTATTTGGAAATGCTGGGGGTCTTTCATGGACTGCGGGCATATTGCAGTAATTTGCGTCATGCACATGTCCGCCTTCAAATCGATAACACCACGGTGGTAGCCTATATAAATCATATGGGTGGTATCAGGTCAGTATCTTGTAATGATTTGGCAAATACAATTTGGCTCTGGTGCATCAAAAGGGGTATTTGGATATCAGCAACGTACCTTCCGGGGATACTCAATACGGTGGCGGACACCAGGTCACGAGTTTTTAATGATAACATTGAGTGGATGCTGAATCCCCTTGTGTTTGCTGAAATTGTGACAAAATTTGGTATGCCAGATATTGACCTATTTGCGTCTAGACTGAACCATCAGATACCAACATATGTATCGTGGGAACCAGATCCTGGGGCAGTGGCTTTGGATGCTTTTTCGCTCCACTGGGGGAAATGGTGTTGCTACGCTTTTCCCCCATTCTGCCTCATCAGTCGGGTATTACAGAAGATTAAATTAGACTCTGCATCAGGCATTCTGGTAATACCCGACTGGCCGACACAACCGTGGTACCCGGTGGTCTCTCAGATGCTGAAGCGCCCGTGGGTGCGAATAGGAAACAACCCACAATTGGTTACTAATCCCGTCACTGGCGAGCCGCATCCGTGCCACGCCTATTTAAACCTGTTGGTCTGCAGGTTCTGAAAAGGCCTTTGCTGAACACGGGGATCTCACCGAGGGCCATGGATTTAATCGCTGCATCATGCAGAGCATCTACAAGGCGGCAGTACCTGACCCAGATCAGGAAATGGGAACTATTCTGTTTAAGGAAGAGTGTTACCTATGATTCTGCCACAATACCTGACGTCCTGGAATTCCTGGCGGGCCTCCACTATGATGAAGGGCTCAGCTATAGTACCATCAATAGCGCCAGGAGTGCGCTGTCCTCGTACCTTCCGGTAGGAGTGGGGACCAACAATCTGGTGTCGAAGTTTATGAGGGGTGTATTTAACACAAACCCTCCACGGCCCAGATATAACGTTGTCTGGGATGCAGGAGTGGTCCTGTCCCTGTTAAGATCATGGTCCCCCATGGCGGGGTTACCTCTTCACCAGCTCACCCTGAAGGTGGTCATGTTGATGGCGCTCACGTCTGCTCAGCGGGTACAGGCGCTTCAAAAGTTGCGCATTGACAATATGCTCTCTACCCCTGGGAAAATAACGTTTTACGTTGCAGACCTGCTGAAGCAGCATCGACCCGGATCTTTGGGGCTGCAGTTGGAATTCCAGGCGTACCCCTCTGATGCCACACACTGCACAGTCACCCATCTCCGTTGCTACATTGAGTTGACCCGGTCGATCAGGAATTCGGAACAAGGACTGCTTATAAGCCACAAAAAACCACATCGCCGGGTGACAGTGCAGACGATCTCCAGGTGGCTCAGGGAAGTGTTGGATGCAGCGGGTATTGACACTAACTTGTTTAAATCTCATTCCACCAGGGCTGCATCCACATCAACAGCGAGGGCCATGGAGGTGCCCATGGATCACGTCCTCGCTACGGCAGGATGGGCCAGTGAGTCAACCTTTCAACGGTTCTACCATAAGCCATTGGCCGGACCTGCAACATATGCGGATGCAGTACTCAGGGCTGCTCCCTAATATCATTTGTCCCCAGTCAGGGGGTTTGTTTATGATTTGTGTTTAATAAATGTTAATTATTTTCAGATTGTCCAGTCTGGATTGCTTTAACAAACTTCCTCCATCAGGATTGCGGCAGTGTGGTAGCATGGGCGTTGTCCAGGGCGTGTAATCACAGAGCTTTGAAGTCTTCACGAAGTCACTCACGTGACTCCGAAGTAAAATAGTAAGATTAAACGAGAACTTACCAGTTCGAAGGTTGATCTTTATTTTATGAGGAGTTGCGATGAGGGATTTCGTGCCCTCCGCTCCCAACCCTCGATCATTATGTTCAGCTGGTTAGTTCGCAGTTTAATCTTAATATCCTTACTTTTCGTCGAGTCTGTGATTCCACACCGCTGCTTTGAAGGATGCCGCGCATGCGTGTTGGCGGGGTCTTCACGAAATCCCTCATCGCAACTCCTCATAAAATAAAGATCAACCTTCGAACTGGTAAGTTCTCGTTTAATCTTACTATTATATGGCCTCTCACCAGCTCCAGGACTCCATAATGGAGAAGACTTCTTTGTGTTACCAGACACCTGTTAACTGTGCATCGCTCAAAGTGCCCACCGTGAACTCGGCCATCTGGGGGAAAATGAGCGCATCCATGAGGGGGCAAGAGCTGCGATTTCTGAAAGTCCTCAAATTGGTGGGGGCAGGGATAACAGCGTTTGGGTGAATGGTCCAAGGAGCACCAATGTCACATACACAGCAGGATATGTTAGCCCTGCTGTGCAATGCTCATTTTGAGTTCAACTGCATCTGGAAGATTGCCATAAAGCCAACACTGAATCCACGCTTTGCGGCACTCTGCAAGCCTTCAAATGTCCAGACACCCAACTTTCTATTTGGGGAAGATCTGGCGAAGCAAGTCAAAAATCTGGAAGAGGAGGCGAAAACCATCAGCCTCATAAAGACTTATACACCCTCGGCCAGGATACCACCTCGCAAGCCATTCCCCTTCTGCCGAGCTACAGACGCTGGAGCAGGTCAAGGACCGAGCAGGGGGGTTCCAGCTACACGCTGTTGTCACGCACCTCTGCACACCCCCAACATGGCCAGGAGGTTGAGAAATCCGAGATCAACCATGGAGGTACGGGTAACTGGTTCAGTCCAGGATATATCCTCTGGGGAACAGTCTCCGGTCGGGGGTAGGCTGCAATTATATTATGATGAATGGTGCTGCGTAACATCAGATCCATTTATACTGGACAGTATCCTGGGGTCTCGAATTGAGTTTATGTCAGGAATACATCCATCCGCACAAAATACACCTAGGCGGGTATTGATATGTCAAGACCAGATACTCTTCAGGTAAATTATGAAATTGGGGTTTTATTCCAAAAAGGGGTAATTGAAAGGACAGCACTTGGGACTGGTGCATTACGATAAATATCTGGGTCTCAGCTATCTACCTACCAGGTAGAGATAATGTGGTGGCAGACACCAGGCAATGCAAATTTAATGACAACAGAATGGATGCTGAATCCAAAAGTTTTCAAAATGATCGTCAGCCAGTATGGATTGCCAGACATAGATCTGTTTGCATCCAGGCTAAATTACCAGTTACCTAAAGACGCCTCATGGGAGCCGGATCCAGGGGCGGTAGCGGTGGATGCATTCTCTCTACATTGGGGACGTACATTCTTTTATGCTTTTCCCCCATTCTGCCTCATCAGTCAATGTCTCACCAAAATAGAGCAGGACTCTGCCTCAGGTGTTTTGGTGGTTCCTGACTGGCCTACACAGCCATGGTTCCCATTGCTCCTGAGAATAATGACACAGCCATCCATGACACCGATTCCTCAGCTGCCTCCTGAGTGTTGCTTATAATCAGAATATCATCCCGATAAGCCATCACAATGTGATCCCCAAATGCAGCTACTTGTTGGTTCATCTGGTGACAGGAGAAAGTCATCCTTTACATGATCATATTAATCTGTTGATCTGCAGATTCTGACCAGACCGTTCCAGGGGCTCATACTATCGAGTAGGACCATGGATGTGATTACTGCGGCCAGGTAGATAGTACTAAAAAACAATATTATCTCATATTAAGAAATGGGAGATGGTTTGTTTACAGTCAGATATATCTTATCATACTGCAAGCATACCGGATGTATTGGAGTTCCTTGCTCCATTGCATTTTGACGAACAATTGAGCTGTAGTGCCATTAATAATGCTTTGTCCTCCTATATAGGGAAAGTGTTGGGACAACAATCTATCGGTTCTCATCCGTTAGTATCCCGATTCATGAGAGGTATTTTTAACAAAAACCCTCCTAAGCCTAGATATACGAAAATCTGGGATGTGAGCATAGTTCTCACACTGCTTCGGCAATGAGCTCCAATCACATCTCTATCTTTTCTGAAGTTAACACTTAAAGTGGTTATGCTCATGGCGCTACTATCAGCGCAACGGGTCCAGACATTGCAAAAGCTACGGCTGGATAGCATGCATTCTTCTGTAGATATTATTATGTTTTATGTATATGATTTAATCAAACAAAGCAGGCCAGGGATGGCTGGAACCAAAATACGCTTTAAAGCATATCCCATTGACCTACGGCTATGTGTAGTTATGCACCTGAGTCAATGTATCGAGATGACCAAGAGTTTCAACGGCTCTGAAACAGCGATGCTCATCAGCCACAAAAAAAGGTGTCAGTACAAACTATTTCTAGGTGGCTGAAAAAGGTTTTGGATAGTGCTGGAGTAGACACTCATGTGTTTAAATCTCACTCCACCAGGGCGGCGTCAACATCCACAGCGAAGGCACAGGACGTGCCTCTAGATCGAATCCTCAGGGTCGCAGGATGGTCTAGTAAATCAACTTTTTCAAGATTCTATGACAAACCTGTCCTGGCAGTGCAAGGTTTTGGCCATGCTGTTTTGGGTTCTGTTTGATTTCATTTGTAATTTGATTTGTAATTTCCCCCTGGGAGAGAGGAATTATTACTGTTCTTTTTATTATTAAAATGTTTATTGTATAATTTAAACAATGTTCAATACATTCTTTGTTTATCCTGTGTCAACCGAAGCAGTGTGTCGTATGGAAATGAGTCTACGGCATGAAATCACAGAGCTTTGATATCTTCACATGACTCCGAAGTAAAATAGTAAGATTAAATGAGAACTTAACAGTTTGAAGTTTGATCTTTATTTTATGAGTAGTTACGATGAGCGATTACGTGCCCTCCGCTCCCGGCCCTCATAATCGCAATGATCATCTGGTAGTTCTAGTCTTCTGAGTCTTACTATATCACTGTGACTGTAGTTACTGTGATTTCACGCCGCTGCTTTGAAGTATGACACACATGCGCCTGGCGGGGCTTTGTCACGTAATCGCTTACCGTATAAAGATCAAAGATAAAGATATAAAATAAAGATCAAACTTCAAACTGGTAAGTTCTCATTTAATCTTACTATTATACTGCATCTGCCCACTCACTCAACCTGTCCAAGTCATCCTGCAACCTCATACTATCCTCCTCGTAGTTCACACTGCCACCCAGCTTTGTTTCATCTGCAATTATGCTAGTGTTACTTTTAATACCATCATCTAAGTCATTCATATATATTGTAAATAGTTGTGGTCCCAGCACCGAGCCTTGTGGCACTCCACTCGCCACTGCCTGCCATTCTGACAGGAACCCGTTTATTCCTACTCTTTGTTTCCTGTCTGCCAACCAATTCTCTATCCATGTCAATACTCTACCCCCAATAACATGTGCTCTAATTTTGCCCACTAATATCATGTGTGGGACCTTATCAACAGCTTTCTGAAACTCCAGATACGCTACATCTGCATACTCTCTTTCATCCATTTTACACGTTACATCCTCAAAAAATTCCAAAACATGAATCAACCAGATGTAATATAGAAGGGAGGAACAGAACATTTCTTGGAAGATTTATGTTTGCAAAATGTTAGCCATTGAATTGTTGCAGTTACTTTTAGCAGAATATTGTCTTTAATTTAGGCATTAAAAACTAAAGAGGGAGATTAGGCTTTCCATCACAGAGAGGAACATGGGGGATACGCAGTGGTGGATGTTTATGTTAACTTTTACATTGTTGTGTGGCTTGTTTCTTCTTTTAGTATGGCTGTATGGTAATCTGAATTTCACTGTACCTTGGTACTTGTGACAATAAACTGACCTAGAAACCTTGACAATGGTCATGTGACATATAGAATGGGATCTTCCTTCCAAAAGGTGAATGACGAAACTCTGTAGATATTTTTCCTCCAGCCTCATCTCAGTTGTCCAATAGAATTACAAAGAGTACAAGCAAATAGGGTAGAGGTCCAAGGGGTTGAGGTCCAAATTTGGATTTTAAGTGTTTTCATTATTATTATTTATTTTATTTTTTTATTGGAGGAAAAAAAATACAGTACTTCTGACGTAGCGCATTGCATTACTCTCAGTTTTGTTTTTTTAACTATAATAACAAAATAACCCTTACTCACCCTCCCTAAACACCCCTTGGCAGCTAATGTGTTCACAATACAAACATATCACAAATACAAATGCACATTTTAACTATAATAAAGTAACAAAACAGAATCAAGGCAGATCCCCACCTACTGTCAAGAGCCCTCAGTCAATAGGTAGTTCCTTTAGACCCTCAACGAATGCTAAAACGTGGTTCCTTTTTATAATTTTTATTTTTTTATTATTTTTTAAATATTTTCTTTTACTATACAAAACAAAAAAGAGAAAGAAAAGAAAGACAAGAAAGACAACAGAAAAATCCGCCAGACCTAACACTATTGGTGCAATCCTCATGGTGCTACACAGTCAGGCATTGTAAGAGCACAAGTAAAGAGCACAGGACTACATCGCTGCAAAAAAGATGAAATTATTGGTCTTTGAGATGGTTGATAAATGGACCCCAAACACTTAAAACGTTGTTGGGTACCTTGAAGTTGTGGAAGCGTATCCTTTCCATCTGTATGATTATTATCATTTCGTTGAGCCATATTTCGAAGAAGGGGGGTGTGGATGATTTCCAGTCTGTTAGGATCATTTTCTTGGCTGCCACCATACCAAGCATCTGTTCTTGTTGCTCTTCAGACGTGAAGTTCAAAGCCGTCTCTGAGCATCCTAAAAGTGTCAGTTCTGGATCAGGGGGAATATCTTTTCCATAGAGCCCAGAGAACCACGTAAATATTTCAGACCAGTATCTTTGTATATGAGGACAGAGCCAGAAAATGTGTGTTAAAGAACCATCTGCACCTTTGCATCTGTCACATAGTGGAGAAATAGCTGGATAGATTCGATGTAATTTGGTCTTTGAGTAATGGAGTCTATGGATGACTTTAAACTGGATCAGTTTTTACCTGACATTGATCGAACACGTTTGGATTCTGGTCAAACCTTCATTCCAAATGTGGTCAGACACCTCGAAATTCAGCTCTGTAGACCAGGCTTCTTTCAGATGGTTAGTGGATACAGACGTGGTGAATAGACCCACAAAGCCAGATATTAGATGTTTGGAGTCCAGAGGAAGCTGCAGGAGATCGTAGAGTGGGCAACTGTCAGGCATGGTTTGAAAATTTGGAATTTGGTCTTTAACATAGTGCCTAATTTGGAGATAGTGAAAAAAATGAGAGTTGGAAAGGTTAAATGTTGATCTCAGCTGATTAAACAAAGCAAACTTTTTGTCTTCATATAAATCTCTAAGGGTTGCAAGGCCCTTGTTCCTCCCGACAGCAAACACCCCATCCGCCTGTGATGGCAAAAAGGAGTGGTTGTGACATATGGGGGGGTGTAAACAGAGACATTTGACAATGCACTGAAACTTCTTATCTGATTTAAAATTCGAATAGAATATCTTAACATAAAATTCTCACCAACCAACTTGTGTGGGGATTCTGTTTTGGAAAAAAGCGAAATACACAGGGAGGAATTGTTCACTGCTCTGCTTTCAATGTTTAGCCACAAGGGGACATTATTATTATTCAAAGATTAATCTGGGAATCCACATTGCCAGTAAATCAGAGCTCTAGCATTGGCTGCCCAATAGTAGTGCCTAAATATAGGAAGGCCCTTTCAAAGATGTGCCATTGATATACGGTGGACTTTATAGCCTCAAATAAATGGAAGGATAATTTTTTTAAAGAATGATGAAGTAAGAAAAATTGGGAGATTTTGGAATAAATATAAAAATCTAGGAGGAGACATCATCTTGATAGCGTTAATACCTTCCACTATAGACAAGGGTAAAATCCTCCACTTCTCTATGTTCAATTTTAACTGTGTAATCATATCAATGTAGTTGAGTTTGAATATAAGTTTGGGGTTTAGGGGTATTTTGAGTCCGAGATATGTAAAATGGTCATATACTACCTTAAATGGTAGAGCCTCAAGGAAATCTGAATCTATACTGTCTGATAAAGGCATAAACTCGCTCTTACTCCAGTTGACTGTGTATCCGGAAAGCTTGTCAAATGATTTAATAAAATCTAACAAGGGAGGGACAGAGGCTTCTGGTTAGGAGAGATATAATAATGTGTCATCGGCGTAAAGTCCCACATTCCCCACCTTAATACCCCTGATGTTAGGGTGACTCCTGATACCTATTGCGAGGGGCTCCAGAGCAATATCAAAGAGTAAGAGGGACGGAGGATCTCCCTGTCTAACCCCACGTTGGAAGTCAAAAGGTTCAGATTTATCATTATTAGTGAGGATGGCTGATGTCGGACAAAGATACATCATTTTGACCCATGTAATAAAGGAATCCCCAAACCCAAATCTTTTAAGTGCCTCTAACATATAGGGCCACTCTATCTGGTCGAACGCTTTTTCTGCGGCTAAGGATAAGATGGCCGCTCTGGAATCCCCCCTCTTGGTGGAACTATATAGATTATTCAGGAGTGGACGCACATTACAAAATGAAAATCTAGCTGGAATAAACCCTGTTTGGTCAGGGTGTATAATTGATGAAATATGCTTCCCCAGTCTATTAGCTGGTATTTCTGTGATAGCCTTTTGATCAAAGTTGAGGAGAGCAATAGGTCTATAGCTGCCAGGTTCAGTTTTATCCTTGTCTTTTTTTTAACAGGATACATATATTTGCCTCGGAAATCGGACTTTGAAACAGGGACTTCGGAAATCTGTTATTCTTAATTGAATCATTGATCATCCTAATTAGGAGTGGGGAAAGCGACTTACGAAATGCTTTGTAGAATTCACAACCAAATCCATCCGGTCCAGCCGCTTTACCAGCCGCTTTAGCCTCAACTAGTTCGCTCTCTGAGAGATTTGAATCCAGTTCTAGCCTGGCTGATTCATCTAGTTTTGGCAAATTGAGGAAGTCAAAGAGACCTGCAAAATCTGCATTAGTGGCCCGAGTTTTAGCAGTATATAATTCTGAATAAATTACTTTGAAGCGGTTGTTCATTTCTTTAGGATTGGTAAGCAAATCACCTGTTTTGGATTTAATTTTATGGATTGCACGACTCGCCTGTTCCCCTTTTAATTGTCTGGCCAGCAGCCTCTCTGGTTTATCGCCCAACTCAAAGTGTCTCTGACTGAGCTTGAGTAGAAGCTTGCCAACATTTCACTAAGAATACGGTTATATTCATATTTTAAATTCAAGATTTTGTTGTAATCCTCTTGTAAGGGAGGGTTCCTGTAGGTCTGTTCAACAGTTAGAAGTGCATTTTCAATTTCTACCAATTGATGGCACTGTTCCCTTTTTTTGGAGGCTTCATAGGATATTATATGACCTCTCATTACTACCTTAAGGGTCTCCCAGAGCATAGAATCTGATACATCCCCTGTATCATTGGTCTCAAGGAACTCTGTAAGCCTTGCAGTTAAAAAGTCAATACACACTTGGTCTGTGAGCAAATACGGGTCAAAGCATCAACAATAGCTTTGTTTAGGCAGAGCAAACTTCAAGTCTAAGCATACTGGACTGTGGTCTGATATCTATATATTATGATATTTGGTATGTTCAATGCTAGATATTAATTTTGCATCCACTAGGAAATAATCAATTCTTGTGTATGATTTGTGGACTTAGGGAAAAAAATGAATAGTCTTTGTCCGTTGGATGTTGTATCCTCCAGATATCGACAATATTTCTAGACTTAATCAGGTTATTTAATGTTTGAACAGATGCAATTGCAGGTGGGCTGTGGGTGGAGAGCCTGTCAAGATATGGGTCAAGGTAACAATTAAAATCTCCGGCCATTAGCAAATTAGTGGTGTTGAAGTCTGGAATTAAATCAAACACTTTGCGGAAATTATTTGGATCATCAATGTTTGGACGGTATATATTCAGTAGTGTGACAGGAAGTGATCATAATATATCTGCCATTTGGGTCTGTAACCAGTGAAACAAGTTGAAATGGAATATTCTTACGAAAATGATTGACTCCACCTCTAGCCTTGGATGTAAAAGGTGACTGATAAACTGGAGAGATCCAATTAGCTCTCAATCGCCTCTGCTCTGCAGCATTAATATGGGTTTCTTGAAGAAATATGATGTCTGATTCCAGAGATTTCAAATGCGCAAATACTTTACCCCACTTGACTGCATGCCCAAGGCCACGTACATTCCACGAGACCAACGTTATCTTACTCGTATCGTCCTGTTTTACATTGTTAAGTCCTGACTTTTTCAGCTAAGAAAAAAAATAGGCACACCATGGTGAAATAAAAGAATATAAAAAATAAAAAATAAGGAGTCTGGCAGCCCTGGAAAACATTGAACATTAACGAACCCCGACCCCCTCCCCAAAGACACTTCCCCAAACAGAGCATCACCTTCCCCCCTCATTGCTTAGCGAGGACCGCCGGGCGTATGGCAAGTAAAATTGCCTCTCAGGCAGACTACCTAACCAGTCCATAAGCAAATAAACCGGCTAAGGCAAGCCAAGCGCCCACTCCGCTTATTCAATTAATATTAAAAATGTCAAATTATGACTTCCGGTGGCGCCATGTTCTGAGAGAGAACAGCGCCAGATCAGCTCCGCACAAATCTGAAAAAAAACGGGGGTTAAAGGAGGCTACTAACGGTACTTACCGCAGGAGAGCGATTCTAAACGGCTCCGGTGCGATTGCAAGCTGCGTGACGTCATCAGGCGCGCGACTTCGGTAAGAAATTCAAAATGCATTCTTCCTCCCCCCCCCCCCGCGACAAAGAAAGGTCCAAGAAGGGAGGCAGGCCTCAAAGCCTCGGGCTCGAGTTTGGCTGCCTCCCAGGAAGAGATTTCACAAAGAAAAAGTGAAATGGAAGAACTAAAAAATTCTTTGCTTGGTGAAATGAAGAAACTGATGAAAGAAATGAAAGATTTGAAGAAGGAATATAAAGATGAAATAAAACTGTTAAGAACGGATATCCAGAAGTCTCAAGAGAGAATTAAAGAAGAACTAAAAAAAGAAGCTACAGAAACGGTAAAGATTATGATGAATGAATGGAAAATAAAGGCGGATGCTGAGTTTCAAAACCGGTTGGCTGAGGTAAACGACAAGATTGCTGAGACGGAACAAATGCTGGATGCGAAGATAGATCCTATCTCAATCTTACTTGACCAACACAATGATGCAATTAAAGAATTGACTAACTTTGCTGTAACAAGTGCTAAGGAAAGTGAGAAGCTACGCGACGAGAATAAACGTCTCTCAGAGCTACTACATAAAATAAACAAGAAATGTATTGATCTGGAGGGACGACAAAGACGTAAGAATTTGCGTATCGTAGGATTGACCGAGGGGCGGGAAGGAAATCAAGACCCGCGCAAATTTGCTGCAAAACTCCTAAAGGACATTCTGGATTTGGATCAAGAACCCCTGTTGGGCCGTGCTCACAGGGCTTTAAGATGTGTCCCTGGGAAAGGTGCACCGCCAAGACAAATGATTGTAAAGGTGGCCCACGATCATGTCTTTGAAGAAATGATGAAGATAATAATAAGAAAGAGGAGTTTGAAATACGAAGGAGATAACATCAGTATCTTCAGAGATTACCCGGCGGAAGTGGCTAAGAGAAGATCTTTATTCACAGAAACAAGAGGTATTCTTCGGAATATAAAGGATATAAAGGATCTCAGATATGGTCTGATGTACCCAGCAACATTGAGAGTGACCTACGACAACAAGGAATACCGTTTTGTTAAGCATACCAAAGCACTGGAATTTGCTCGAAACATACAGAAGAAGGCAGAAGAGGAAGCAGAAGAAGAAGCAAGCGAGGAAGGAGAAGAAGAATGAACTTTTATCACCGACCTGCGGTTATGAATTATTCATCAAGAAAGAGGGGCAATAATGGACATGTTGTTATAGTTTGGTATTAATTAGTAAAATTTCAATTGTCCCCCTAATATAGTATTACTTATTATAATATTAATTATAATAGAAATTAATAACTAGTAATTAGTAATTAGTAATATGAATAATAGAAATAATTACTAAGTACTTAAAGTTAGTACCCCACCCCAATATACACAGCATTATAGACAGGAGCTGGAACATTTAACATCTTTTTTTTTTTAAACGGAAGTCAGTAGATTAATAGCCACGCTAGTGTGGCTCTCACTAATGCACACTACACAATATATCAGTGTAGTTTCTTTTTTTTCTGGGCACTCTGTTAACACCCTTTTCTCTTTTTTTAATTACACTTTGTATCTTTTCTTATATATTAAATATTTGATTTTATGTTATATATTATATGAATGTAGTTATGAGCGATATTGTATAATTGCTTTAAGAAGATATGTATATGGATTACTGAGGATAGAAATTCTCATCGGGTTGGCGTTTGGGTATACCGCTGGGCTGGAGGGGTCGAGAAGGCTACTCCAAAAAAAAACACCCTAACAGTAAAATGCAAGACATGAATGTGAAGACTGGGGGGGGTGGAATTACCTTCTGTAGTTGGAATGTTAAGGGAATTAACGAACCAATTAAAAGGGGAAAGGTGCTAGCACAGTTGAACAGATTGAAATCAGACGTGATCTTCCTTCAAGAGACTCATCTTAAAAGAGATGCTCAACATAGATTAACAGCAAAATGGATTTCCAAGGTATATCACTCTTCATTTATACACAAATCTAGAGGAGTTGCAATAATTATCCGTAAAGGTATACCTTTTAAACAAAGTTCTATAATAGAGGACAAAGAGGGTAGATATGTAATAATTACAGTGGAATTATATTCACAGAAAATAATTTTGGTGAATATATATGCCCCTAATTTTGATAACCCACTATTTTTTAAGAAAATATTTAATAATATTCCTATTTCCACTCAATATAATTTAGTTATTGGGGGTGATTTTAATTGCACCTTAGATAGCTACCTAGACAGGTCTTCTACAAAAAGGAAAGCTCTCTCTAATTCAAGTAAACTTATAAATTATTTTATTAATACATCGAATGTTAAGGATATTTGGAGACTAGATAATCCATCCGGACGAGAATACTCGTTTTTTTCGCCCGTATATGGAACCTATTCTAGGATAGATTATTTTTTAATAGATTCAAAATTACTACCTTTTACGTATGACGCAAAATATCATAATATTATTATTTCAGATCATGCGCCACTAACATTCAAGATAAAACTAAAAGATATACTTAATAAAACGACTACTTGGAGATTTAATCCCCAGATATTAAAGGATAAGGACTGTTGTAAACATGTAATGGAACAGATTAAACTATTTTTTGAAACTAATGACAAACCTGAGATTTCACCATCGTTACTCTGGGACACATTTAAAGCATTTATGCGTGGTGCAATAATATCAGCACAGGTTTATTTTAATAAAGAAAATAGAAAGATGGAACAAAGGTTAGAAAATGAGATAAAACAACTAGATAGTGAAAACATAAAACGCCCTTCTAAAGAGCTAAGTAATAAAATTGCAATAGCAAAATATAGACTAAATAAAATATATTCTAACCAAGTCATTAAACTATTTCAACAAACCAAACAAGTGCACTTTGAGTTTGGAGACAAACCACAAAAACTGCTAGCACGACAACTTAGAAAATTAGAAGATGAAAAATTGATACATAGAATTAGATCTGCGGATGGAAATATATTGACGATACCAAAAGATATTAATGATAGATTTCTACAATATTATCAAAATCTTTATTCATCTAAATTAACAGGACAAACAGTTGGTATGGAAACATTCCTACAAGAGTGTCAAATTAACAGTCTAGATCAGGAAGGTAGACATTTGTTAAACGCTGAAATAACAGTAAAAGATATTGAAGAATCAATTAGTTCGTTAAAGAATGGAAAAGCAGCGGGCCCTGATGGCCTGAGTGCAGAATTTTATAAAAAATTTCTAGACCTGATTTCCCCAAGATTATATACAGTATATAGATATGCATATGAACAAGGCAAATTACCAGAATCTTTAAACGAATCCACAATTACACTCATTCCTAAGGTAGATAAGGATTTGGAAGATCCAGGATCATATAGAGCGATCGCACTTCTAAATACAGACCAAAAAATATTAACTAAAATTTTATCTCAGAGATTAAGTTTAGTGATTTCTAAATTAATACATCATGATCGAACAGGTTTTATTCCAAAACGCTATTCATCCCATAATCTTAGACGCTTGTTTAATATTATATATTCAAAAAGAGTACGGGACAGGGAATTAGCAGTTGTATCGCTAGATGCAGAAAAGGCATTCGATCAGGTGGAATGGTTATATTTATTTAATATAATGGAAAAGTTTCAATTGGGGGATAGATTCTGTAAATGGATAAGAATTTTATATTTGAATCCAACGGCAAGAATCTTAACTAATCAAATATTATCAACTAAATTTAAGCTCTCTAGGAGATGTAGACAGGGATGTCCGTTATCGCCTTTACTATTTGCTTTAATGATAGAGCCTTTGGCGGAAAGAATCAGATCTGAACCTGAAATCTATGGCTATAATACTGACTATACTATAATAATAATTTCTCCCAAAGACTTTTTTTAAAAAAATAGATAATATTATTTATAGTTTTATTTGGGATTATAAAAATCATAGAATAAGTAAAAAACATTTATGTAAATCTAAGATAAACGGAGGATTAGCACTTCCAAATTTTTTATATTATTTTTGGGCAGTCCAGATTAAGAATATGAATTTTTGGTGGGTAAATATGGATCATGAACCAATGTGGTTAAAGATGGAAAAGGAAGATTGTTTACCTTATAATGTAGGCTCGATTCTCTTTGCCCCAAAGGAAGTACAAAAAAAAATTTATAGGGACAACCCTATAATTTATAATAATAGACGTATTTGGAAACAAATAGTTAAGACTTTACAGCTAGATAATCTCTCACTCAGACTACCAATAACGAATAACCCATTATTTAAACCCTCTATATTGGATGGAGGGTTTAGACATTGGGATGATTTAGGAATTAAAAGGATAGAGCACCTTTATAGAAAAGGAAAATTTATTTTATTCCAAGAGTTACAAGATATCTACGGATTGTCTCCGCAACACTTGTTTAGGTACTTACAAATTAGAGATTATATAAAATCCAACACACAAGATTATAAAAATAAAGTACCAGGATTATTAGATGATTTGTTTAATTTGCACCCAAATACTGAAAAATTAATAGCCTATATATATAACATAATTTTGGATAAGGAGAATCCAACAACTGAAACATATCGTCAAGCATGGGAGAATGAAATTGGTTTATCCATAACAAAAGAAAATTGGGAAGAAAGTTTACAGCAAATACATCGGTGTTCGTTAAATGCCAGATTCAAAGTATTATATAGATTACATTATTCAAAAACTAAATTAAATAGTATCTTTCCCAATCTCTCTTCAATTTGTGATAAATGTAAGAATTTAGAAGCAAATTTAACACACAGTTTTGCTACATGTCCCAAATTGAATCACTACTGGACAGAAATTTTTAAGGTTATTTCTGAGGTTCTTAAAATTAGAAGTGATCCAGACCCAAAGTTATTAATACTTGGATTCAAATTCGGTACTTACAGTAAATCAAAGAAATTTCTTTGATTACTGTTTGATAATAGGGAAAAAAATCATATTGAAATTTTGGAAGGGAACATTAACCCCCACAATTAAAATGTGGGCAGCAGAAATGTTGGAGACGTTACAATTAGAAAGAATCAGATTTGTCCTATTGGACAAATATAATACCTTCGAACAAATATGGTCTCCATATATACAGTATCTAGAGAAGTAGCTGCTCTTGACATCACAGCTTGACGGGTACCCTGCGGGACTTGATGAGAATAACATATTCTTATACTAGGATTAATAGGCATGTCTTCATTGATATTATTATTTGTAATAGTTTTAGATACAATATATTTTGTTGACTTTCATTTATATATATATTGTGGCGTCAGCCACTTAAGCTCGAACCCTCGTCAGGAGAGGGCGGGCACACGACGTCATGGGCAGAGGGAGTGTCCTGGTACATAAGCTCTCTCACCACGAGATCCACCAGGAGTTTCTACCGGTAGCTGAGCCCGAGGGCACAACCTCGCTCAGCTACAACAACTCTACATATAGTTAGCGCACCCACTATATGTGTGACAACAGAATAAAGAACCAGTTGCACCAACCTGATGTCTCCTCTTTATTCGCCACGTATGGTGCTGCTACATTGGTGACCCCCGACTGTCCAAATTTAAATTTGGGCTCACCTGAAGACGCAGCCTCGGGAGACCTGATGTCTACAGCCGGCTGCCCAGCCCTGCAGAACTACGCTGCCGCCAACCAGGCCCTGCAGTGAGGTATGTCGCCGCTGCCCCACCAGCTGCTGCAGGAGCTGCGAGCATTGCAGCCTCCTGCCCACGGCAGCCCCGACACACGCCCGACGGCCCTGGGAGCAGAGTGAGTACCTGCCACTCTCCCGCTCCCGACAACGGACCCCGGCTCCGGGCCTTGCACCGGAATGCAACTGACCGGGGACACTGCTCCAGGCCTCACTGGGTCTCCAGGCCCCAGCACCGCTCCAGGCCTCACTGGGTCTCCAGGCCCAGCACCGCGCCAGGCCTCCCCACGTCTACAGGCCCCAGCACCGCTCCAGGCCTTACCGCGGCTCCAGCCCCTGCACCGGACCCGGCTCCAGGCCTCACCGCGTCCCCAGGCCCTGCACCGGACCCGGCTCCCGGCCTCACCGCGTCTCCAGGCCCAGCACCGGACCCGGCTCCAAGCCTCACCATGTCTCCAGGCCCTGCACCACGCCTGGCCCCGCCGACCGCTGCACCTGTAAAAGTGGGCTTACCTGAGGCGGCCGCCGAAGCCGCCCTTCAGCTCCTCGCCGTCCTCCAGTCACCAGGTGATTCCTCTTCACCCGGCCAGCAAAATGGCCGCCGCGCCATCTTGAAACGGGCGGCTTCCGACTACAAACATGGCCGCCGCCGGCCGGAAGTGCACTACGAACTTACCTGGCCACCATCTACAGCGCCACCTTCTGGCCGGATGCCGTCCCTGCAGCTTCACTGCCAGCAACAGCGCCACCGTCAGTTCGGCTGCTGTCCCTGCAACCTCATCGTCATCCACAGCGCCACCTTCCGGCCGGATGCCGTCACTGCAGCCTCACCACTGTCCACAGCGCCACCCTCCAGCTGGATGTTGTGGCTGCACGATGAACAATGGACAATTTGAAATTTAGACACTGGACACTAATTCTTTTTTTTTCACTGTTCATGTTTGTGTGCACTGCAATTGGTTTGTATATTGTATTTGGTTTACCCCCCATCGTTTTTGGGGGCCGTGTGTCACAGGACACTCACCCTTAGCTGGTCAAGGAGATGCAACCGTGTTTCTTCAGTCTCCTCGCACCCCTCGGTACATCGGGATCTCACACGCAGAGCGTCAACTGCGCCCGTGTAGAGCACCGTCCCGACCCACGCCCGGGGTGTCCCAGACCTCTTCTGTCCGGCGGCTTCTACATCCGTCTCCTCGCACCCCTCGGTACATCGGGATCGCCCACGCAGAGCGTCAACTGCGCCCGTGGAGCCCTCCGTCCCGACCCACGCCCGGGGTGTCCCAGACCTCTTCTGTCCGGCGGCTTCTGCATCGGTCTCCTCGCACCCCTCGGTACATCGGGATCGCCCACGCAGAGCGTCAACTGCGCCCGTGGAGCCCTCCGTCCCGACCCACGTCCGGGGTGTCCCAGACCTACATGCAGGAGCTTCCCTTGACCAAGCTATTCCTTCCTCCTGTTCTGGGGGGGGTCCTGTGGCGTCAGCCACTTAAGCTCGAACCCTCGTCAGGAGAGGGCGGGCACACGACGTCATGGGCAGAGGGAGTGTCCTGGTACATAAGCTCTCTCACCACGAGATCCACCAGGAGTTTCTACCGGTAGCTGAGCCCGAGGGCACAACCTCGCTCAGCTACAACAACTCTACATATAGTTAGCGCACCCACTATATGTGTGACAACAGAATAAAGAACCAGTTGCACCAACCTGATGTCTCCTCTTTATTCGCCACGTATGGTGCTGCTACAATATATAATATCTTTTCACTTTTTGTTAACCTTTTTTCCTTTCTCTATTTTCTTTTTCTCTTTTATATAATCAAATTATTATTTAATCACTCTCTTATTGATTTAAAACTACTCTATCCTTATCTTTATTTCCTAAAAAAATAGAAGATAATAACTTTCAACGGGTTATTTAAAAAAATATGGAATTAAGTTGATGTTTGTACAATGTTTACACTATTGTAAATTGATTACTTCTAATAAAAGAAATTAATTTTTTTTTTTTAAATGTCAAATTATACCATCTTTATGTTGAAACAAGCTGTTCTTTGATGCTCTCAGTGACTAACTCTTCTGTCCTGCGGGATTATCCTGTCTGTTCATTTCCAGCGTTGCGTCTCAAGTGCACGTCCACAAATGTCTTTGCTTCTCCAGGAGAGGTGAAGACCTTCTGTTGCCCATTGTGTTGAAGCTGGAGTTTAGCTGGGAAGCGCAGGCTGTACTTCACCTCCATCTCTCACAGGGTCTGCATGACCTCGCAGAACCCGCGTCGTTGCTCCATTACCTCAGCTGTGTAATCCGGGAAGATAAAGACTCGACGTCCATTGTATTCCAGAGTCTGTTGTCCACCAAGTCTTATTATCATATCTTTCTCATGAAAGAAATGGACCCTGGCGATGAGTGTGTGAGGCCTGGCTCCCTCCGCGGGCTTCGGCTATTGGGTGCGGTGTGCACGATAAGTGGTTTTTGTAAGTATGTCTCAGTTTTGGGATCAGGGTGCTGATAAACTCTGTTAGTTTCCCCTTCTCCTTCTGGAATACCCACGATTTTAATGTTATTTCGACGCGAGCAGCCCTCTAGGTCTTTGTTTTTTGCTCGCAGGAGGGTGTTTTCCCCTTGTATTTCGCTTAGATTTTTCTCCATTAGCGTCAGGCGGGTGACATGTTCTCCAGTTATCTCATCCATGGAATCCCTTCGGACAGTCAGGGCATTATGTGAGGACTGAAGAGATGTAAACTTGGTTTCAAATTGATCAAAGAGGTCGTTGATGGCCTTTAAAATCGCATCTGACATCTCTCTCAGCATTGCACCTGTTGGTGCGGAATGATCGCTTGCTTCTCCATTAGATTTGCAGTCTTCACCTTTGTTAACCATGGTTGCTAGCGGTTTTTGCCTAGCTCTTCTCTTACATGTGTCTAGAATTTGCAGGACTTTTTATGCAGGTCTGGTCCACACCGAGGTGGATAAATAAGTTGTGAAAAGTTCTGAGAGCAACCTTGACCGAAAGACAGTAATTTAAAACAATTTTAAACCGACGGAGGGGAGCTCTTGAAAGCACATCTTACTCCATCCCCTATACACTAGCGCACCCCTATAAAAAATGGTTCCCATTTCAAATAAAAAATTTTCACAGACCCCCTCAATGTGGATGTAATCTTTTCTAGCCTTAAAAAAAAAATCACGTCTTCCAGCCAAGCAGCAGCAGATGGAGAAGTGGTAGATTTCCAGACCAGGAAGATTCTCCTATGGGCCAAAAGTGATGTAAATGTAATGATATCAGACTGGGTTTGTATTGAAACCCAAGGTTTTATCTGCTACACCAAATATAGCTACAAGCAGTCAAGGTCTCACTGTCATCCCAAGGATTTCACAGATGGTTTTGAAAACCAGTACTTACCAAGGCAGGACCGGATGCATGAGCTAGATTGGCTGGAGAGAAGGAGCACCAGTCACCATCAGCATCTGTCCCCAGAAATATGTCAATGAGCCCTGTGTAAAACTTTAAATTGTATGAGCCCCAATCCAGCGCATGATGACGAGGAATGGACTATTTTCAGTGTTTCTGTCCAGCATTCCTCAGACAGATCTATACCAAGGTCGTCCTCCCACCTAGTTTTAACTTTGTTCAGATTTTGATCTCCTAAAGACATCAGTTGAGAATATACTACAGAGATCAGTCCTTTTTTTGCAATGGTAAGAGTGAGTCTATCGAACACTGTGACAGGCGGGAGATCATGAAAAGAGGGAAATGTTTTCATGGCAAAGTAGCGGACCTGAAGATATTTAAAGAAATGATTATGTGGGAGGCCATGTTTTCTGTATGGGTTATCAAAACTATCAAATATTTTATTGATGTATAAATCCTTAATGCACATAAGGCCATTCAAACCCCACCGTCTAAGGGTTGCGTCAAGTGTGGAGAGGGGTTACTGTGAATGATACCCAGAACTGAAGCCGATGTAAACTTATAATGACAACAAAATTGATTAAAAATTTTGATGGTGGATAGTACGACAGGGTTGGATGTAAGTCGAGAGGGTTTCAATGGCAGGAAGGAATATACTAAGAGACGAGGAATAACAAGACTGTGACTAAAGCAGACACCAGTCTGTATCTGGTCGGTGGAGCAGAATAATATCTTTTGGATATTGGATGCCCTGTAATAATGGATAAAGCTAGGAAGGCCCAGTCCACCTACTTAACCATGTAACAAATCCAGCACAGAAACAGGCCTTCTTGACCCTTCCAGTCCGTGCCGACCATTTATTTTCCCCTAGTCCCATCTACCTGCCCTCAGACCATACCCCTCCATTCCCTTCCCGTCAGTATACCTATCCACTTCACGACCTCTTTGGAGAGTGGACTTATTGACCCTTGGAACCTTGTTACCCCATATAAAGAAGGTTATAGATTGGTTAACTGAGTTTAAAAATTACTTGGATAGGAAGACCGACAAACAGTGGAACAAGTAAAGAAACCTGGGAAGTACAGTCATCTTCATCGACTGCACTCTCCCAGCCATAGTAAGGGGTAGACTATGCCATCTCTCAAAGTCAGCCTTCATTTGGCTAACTTGAAGCGTATAGCTAGGGATGTGAAAGAGCGGGTAATGTGTATTCCTAGATATACAAAACCTTCTTGAGATATGGGAAAGCGCAGGGATTCCTGTCAGAACTGTAGGGCTATGTTGATGGGAAAGCATTCGCTTATTTGGAGGTTTCGTTTATAACAAGATAAAGTTCCAAACTGATCACACATAGAAACATAGAAAATAGGCGCAGGAGGGGGCCATTCGGCCCTTCAAGCCAGCTCCGCCATTCATTGTGATCATGGCTGATCGTCCGCTATCTATAACTCGTACCTGCCTCCTCCCCATATCCCTTGACTCCACTAGCCCCTAGAGCTCTATCCAACTCTCTCTTAAATTCATCCAGTGATTTGGCCTCCACTGCCCTCTGTGCAGGGAATTCCATAAATTCACAACTCTCTGGGTAAAAAAGTTTTTTTCCCACCTCAGTCTTAAATGACCTCCCCTTTATTCTAAGACTGTGGCCCCTGGTTCTGGACTCACCCAACATTGGGAACATTTTTCCTGCATCTAGCTTGTCCAGTCCTTTTATAATTTTATATGTTTCTATAAGATATCCCTTCATTCTTCTAAACTACAGTGAATACAAGCCTAGTCTTTTCAATCTTTCCTCATATGACAATCCCGCCATCCCGGGGATCAATCTCGTGAACCTACGCCGCACTGCCTCAATCACAAGGATGTCCTTCCTCAAATTAGGAGACCAAAACTGTACACAATACTCCAGATGTGGTCTCACCAGAGCCCTGTACAACTGCAGAAGAACCCATTTACTCTTGTACTGAAATCTTCTTGTTACAATTGCAGGGTTGTAGGGTCGTTCACTTAAAGAAGGAGGTCGTCGGCATATAGAGACACAGGATGTTCAATGTTTCCTCTCCTAATGTCCTGGAATAATGTGGTTGATCTAAGTGCAATAAAAAGAGGCTCAATTGCAATCGCAAAAAGAAGCAGAGACAAAGGACAGCCTTGGCGAGTGCCACGTGTTAATGGAAAATAATCAGATTGCATATAATTTGTCTGTTTACATGCTAAAGGTGAATGATATAATAACTTAACCCAGGCAACAATTTTTTTGCCGATTCCAAATCTCCCCAAGACTCTGGGCAAATATGCCCACAATGCCTTTTCCGCTTTCAAAGAGATAACAACCTCTGGGAGCTTGTTATACAGGTTGATAACAACTTCCGAGCAGCACCAGGTGAATAGACTACACTGGCCAGTCGGTGGATATTAGAAAGGAAATGTCGATTTTTAATAAATTTTTAATGATCTTCTGAGATTATTTTTGGAAGTTGTCATTCTGAACGGCAAGCCAGCACCTTCGCCAAAATTTGTACATCTACATTCAAAAGTGAGATGGGGCGGTCTGATCCAAACTGAGTCACATACTTGCCTTTTTTAAGAAAAAGTGAAATAGATGCCTGTGCATCGCCATAATGGCATTATTAATCTCTTCCTGCCCAAGGGCCTGGTCTAGATCTTCTGCCTCTTCTAATTCCAGAGTGGGTATTTCCAAATTGTCTAAGAAAGTTTCCATACTCATTGTATCCAAGGGGAATTCTGGGGTGTAAAGAGAAGAATAAAAGGCCGTGAAAGTATTTATTTATTTTGGATTGTTTGCTATGTTTTGGTGTGTGTCTGTTACCTGAGGAATAAGTTGTGACGCAGGTTGACTGGCTTATGGCTGGTGAGCCATAAGCCGGCTCGCCTTATCACCATATTCATAATAAAGACCACGAGTCCGGAGAATTCGTTGTTCTGTTTGATTAGTAGATAGAAGATTGAATTTTGTTTGCAAATCAGCGTGGCTTTTATATAATTGGGCAGTGGGTGCTTCAGAATATTGCCTACCCAGAGCCAAGATGGATTGTAACAGGGTTTGCATTTCCTTCTTGTGTTCTTTATTGGCGTATGAAGTATAAGATATGATTGGACCTCTCAAGTAGGCTTTTAATGTTTCCCAAAGTAAAGAGCAGGATACGGACTCAGTTTTACTAATCTCGAGGAATGTGTCTATGTTAGCCGATACAAAACTGCAACATTGTTCATTGGAAAGCAAAAGGAGGTTGAGTTTCCAGAGAGGTCGTTCTCTAATGTTTAAAGGAAACCCTAGGTACAGCATCACAGGTGAGTGATCTGATATTACTATAGCAGTATATTCAATTTTCTTAACCATAGGAATGAAGGGGCTGTCAATAAAAAAAATAGTCTATTCTGGAAAAAGAACGGTGAACATGAGGGCAAAAAAAGAGAATTGTCTAGCCGTTGGGTGCAGGAATCTCCAGGGGTCCACGTAACCATGTTGTTGCATAAACAGTGCCATACCAGAAGGTGTCCCCTTAGAACTGGACCTATAAAGCAGTGGATCAATAGCACAGTTCTGGTGCGTGTTCAGATCGGGTATTAATGACAAAACCTTATTTGCAAAGTGAACATCATCCCAATAAGGGGCATAAACATTCATTAACAGGACAGGTTTTTGAAAAAGACACCCAGAAACTATAATAAACCGACCATTAGGGTCACTGACTACGTCAGACGGTGTAAACTGTATTCTTTTGGTGATTAATATTGCCACACCCCTGGGCCTGCTATTAAATCTGGAGTGAAAGTTCTGACTAACCCACGTTTTACGCAGTCTATTACGATCTTGCTATGATGATTAAGTGAATTTCTTGTAAAGGTAGTATATCTGTTTTTAGTTGTTTTAGATGAGAAACACCATTAGCACTTTTAACTGGACCATTAAGCCCCTTTACATTCCAAGATACAAACCTCACAGGATAGCCTCCATCAATATCACCATTAGCCATGTCTCAAAATACATATTTCAAAAATACATACAGGGTCTGCCATCCAAAACAATGCAAAGGCTGCATGTGAGAGCCCACAATGAAAAAAAAAAGCATAAGAGGTCTTGGGAAGAAATCAGCCCCCAGCACTTCTTTAAAAAACTCAGTCATAAATTTAACAGGGTCCAAACCTTCCAACCTTTCGGGAATCCCGACCACCCTTAGGTTGGATCTCCACGGCCGATTCTCAAGGTTATCTAGCTTCACTTTCAGGAGTGCGTTTTCACTCGGTCATGTAGCTATGGGAGTTTTGGCGCTCACCAGTCTGTCGCTGTGGTCATTCAAGCCGTCTTCAACCTCACGAATGTGTTCATCATGCGTTTCGTAGTAGGACTTAACGTGCTCCAGAGTGGTGTTCACCGGCGACAAAGCATCTTCAAGTTCTCTTTTTAGGACAGAGTTAACCGCTTGTGTCATATTGGCAAGGAGTGCTGAACGAAGCCTCTCGAGATCCTCTGGTAGTTCAAGCCCAGCACCATGGCTGCAGCACTCTTGCTTGAGACTCCACGGTCTTTTCCCCCAGTTTTAGTTCAATGGCTCATTTTGCTTATTGTTTCAGGTGCTTAATACTGCCTCGAGTCCTTCATAATGTTTAATAGTGGGTTATCTCAAGAATGTAACAGATAAACAAGTAGATGAGCAGAAATCGGGAGCCACGCTCACACACAGCTGTTCATTCCATATTCAACCCGAAGTCCCTATTTTAGTTATTTTAACGTGAATATTTCGAAGACTTAATCCAAGTTATAATTCGTGAATGTTTGCAGTTGTCAGAGAACATTCATAAGCATTTAGGCTGTTTGTCAGCTTTGGAAGTTTGTTCCGCCTGGGGTGTGACTTCATCAGCTGTCAGCGTGGCTGAGTGACATTGTCAGTGAGTAGCAACGTCTGCTACCCAGGGCATCACAAAGCAGTTTCCATCTGGCTTCAATGAGGAACTCCGCGCTGGACTATGTGTTCAACACACTGCAATTTAGTGGATGGCCAAGCGTTTGTTAACCAGATACTTCAAGACAATATGCGTATATATTTAAAGTACCAGTTTAAGATCAATGGAAGTTAAGCACCAGCAGGTTTGTGGAAGCATGCAATTCCCTAGAAAGATTTAGTTTAGTTTAGTTTGGATTACAGTTACAGAAACAGGCCCTTTAACTCATGGAGTCCGCGCCAACCAGCGTCCTTCCCCTGTGTACATTAGCACTATCCTACACACTAGGAACAATTTACGATATTTACTGTCACCAACTAACCACCGAACCTGTACGCCTTTGGAGTGTGGGAGGAAACCAGAGCACTGGGAGAAAACCCATGCACTCACAGGGAAAACGTACAGGGCCGATCCCACTTGGGCGATAGTTTTGGCAACAGCCTGAAACCAAGTTGTTGCAGCGTGGTCGGGGCGTGACGCTGGGTGACGCATGTAGTGACGCATGGTGTCTCCCTGTTGCCCCTGGAACTTGGAAGGGTCAGAATCTTCAAGCGACATCTGGGTGTGTTATCGTGTTGTGCGCCCTGTCACACACTGACGTGCGCTGTCCTGTGGGTGACGGCCGCTGACGCGAGTATATATAGAGCCGACTTATCCATTAAAAAGTTATTGGTCCTTAGATTTATTGTAGATATGTTCATTTCCAATGTGATTATTATACTTTGGTGTAACCTTCTTGTGTTGTGATGGCAGGTGACACGGAGTGTCGTAGCTTGACGTGACGCGGAGTGTCGTACAACTTGATGGTTTTTAGGGCATCAATCACTGTCGTGCGCAGTCGCTGAAAAAGTCGCAAAGTGGGACAGGCCCTTACAAGCTCCTTATGGACAAAACCAGTAGTCAGGATCTAACGAAGGTCTCTGGCACTGTAAATGGCCTGTCCCACTTTCCCGAGTTATTCACAAAGTTTCCTGAGTTATTCACGAATTCTCCCGATTTTTCCCCTTGATTTAAACTCGCAGAATGTTCGTAACGGGTCTGTAGGAGTCCGTAGATATATCATAGCGACTCGTTATGGCAGCCGTAGGTACTCGGAGCATCCTCCAGACTATTTATTTACTCGTGGACATTTTTTATCAGGCTGGAAAAAACGTACCGACTTACCTGATGCCCCGAGTACCTACCGACTCCTACGACCTCCTACAGACTCGTTACAAACATTCTGTGAGTTTGAATCAAGGGGAAAACTCAGGAGAATTCGTGAATAACTAGGGAAAGTGGGACAGGCACTTAAGGTATAATATATATACCTACACACACAATTTCCCTCCTCGGATTAATAAAGTTCTTTCATATTGTTTTGTGTGTGTAGGAAGGAACTGCAGATGGTGGGTTCAACTGAAGATAGACACAAAAAACTGGAGTAACTCAACAGGTCAGACTGAATCTCCAGACAAAAGGAAAATATTACGTTTTGGGTTGGGTCTGAAAAAGGTTCCTGCACACCTTTGGAATGTGGAAGGAAACAAGCGAACCCGGAGAAAACATATGTGATCAATGGGAAAAGGAGCAAACTCCAAACAGACAGCACCCATATTCAGGATCAATTCCGGGTCTCTGGCACTTTTGAGCAGCAACTTTATGGCCAATGTACTGCCCCATAGTCTTGAACTGAATTAAAACATACAGTAGCTGTAGAGGGGGAAATAGCATCACTTGGGGATTTAAGACTGAAAATTGATATATTCATTTTTTTAGTAACCAAAGTTATCAACTTTTTATGTGAATTGGAAAATAAAATATAGTGGCACAGCTGGTAGCCTTGCTGCCTCACACACCACTGATCTGTGTTCGATCCTGTCCTCGGGCACTGTCTGTGTCTTTGTTGTATTTGCACATTCTCCCTGCAAGTGTGTAGGTTTCCTCCCACATCCCAAAGACACATTGGCTTTGTAGGTTAACTTGTCTCTGTAAAATTGCCCCTAATATGTAGAGAGTGGGTGAGGAAAGTGGGATAACAGAAATTGTGTGAATGGGTAGATATAAATGGTGGAGAAACTCGGCGGGTGAGGCAGCATCTATGGAGCGAAGGAGGGTTGAGACCCTTCTTCAGATTGATGTGGGGAGGGACACGAAAAAGAAAGGAAGAGGCGGAGACTGTAGGCTATGGGAGTGCTGGGAATGGGAGGGGAAGGAGGGAGAAAGCAAGGACTACCTTTAATTGGAGAAGCCAATGTTCATACCACTGGGGTGTAAACTACCCAAGCAAATATGAGGTGCTGCTCCTCCAATATGCGGTGGGACTCACTCTGGCCATGGAGGAGGCCCAGGACAGAAAGGTCAGATTCGGAATGGGAGGGGGAGTTGAAGTGTTGAGCCACCGGGAGAGGTGTTGTGCGAAGCGATCGCCAAGCCTGCGCTTGGTCTCATCAAGGTTGATCACCCGACCTCCGCGCGGCCCCCGCTGCCGGTTTGATCGCGTTCATCGCATATAGTTGCATGCTGGTGGGACAGGCCCTTAACGCCGAATAATCCAACCATAAGAGAGAGTTAGATAGAGCTCTGGGGGGCTAATGGGATCAAAGGATATGGGTAGACGGCAGGCACGGGTTATTGATTGGGGACGATCAGCCATGATCACAATGAATGGCGGTGCTGGATCGAAGGGCCGAATGGCCTCCTCCTGCACCGATTGTCTATGTCTATGGTTCTAAAATCCGAAATTAATCTAGGAAATGCTCAGCAGGTTGAACAGCGCCTGTGAAAGAGTAAAACAATTAACTTTCATCAGGGCTCTGGTCCCACTTCGAAAAAATGAACTCAAATGCAGGCGGACACTCGATTTCTCCGTTGTCAGATGTCTTGTCGTTCGGACAAAATGCAGATCTGAAGCCCCAGGTGTAGTGCACATGTAAATAAACATGAATGGTGGGAATTCTCCCCTCTGTGCCGCTCAAACTACCCATGGGTTGCTAGATGTGAGGGTTCCTGTGCACCGTTACCCACAGCAGTGATCACAGTTATTTAATTTTAAAAAAAACTATTTACGGCAATGAAACTCGGAAAATAGATGCAAGCCTGCTTTCCTTCCTGATTAAAGGAAGTTATCCACCAACCCGAGAAGATTTCCTGGGGATGTAGAAAATAGTGAACAACTATGGACACGTAAATGTTCCGACTGCATGATGTTGAGAGGACACAGATTAAAAGTAATTGACAAAATAAATCATTGCAGGCTGATGAAATTGATTCAACTCAGTGGAATTAAGTGCGAGGTTCAATATTAATTTTCCACGAGGAATTCTGTGAAGCAAAATGTTATTGGGAAGGTTGAATGAGTGATGCTGGCGAGACGGCTTTGTCAAAGCGCCGCTGCTGTTCAGGCACTTTGGTCTCAATCACCCCTCAACCAATGGCCGTTGTGATGTGGCCATATCGACAGTAGTGTTTCGTCCATAATTTCATAAGCAAAAGGGAGTAGGTGCGCGAAGTGTACAGCTCTCCGTTATATCGCGTCTCTCGTCATGTCATTCGCTCCTGTAAACTGCACACAGGACCAGCATCATAAAACGCCAGTGATCCCACAACCCGCCGGCGTGCTCGCACCAGAGTTATTCCGTAGTACATCTCGGGATCCCGTAGAAAATATACGCTGATTTTGGAATATATATTCTCCCAATGGTTTATAGAGTGGTCTAGTGATAAAGCGTGAAAACGGGCCCTTCGGTCCAACTTGCCTACACCAGCAAACATGTCCCAGTTACACTAGTCCCATGTGCCTGTGTATGGTCTGTATCTCTCCAAAACTGTCCTATCAATGTACCAGTCTAACTGTTTCTCAGACGTTGGGATAGTCCCAGCCTCAACTTCCTCCTCTGGCAGCGTGTTCTATACACCAACCACCCTTTGTGTGAAAAGCTATCCCTCAGATTCCTGTTAAATATTGTTGCCTTCACCTGAAAACTACGTCCCTCTGTCCTCGATGCAAGAGGCTCTGCGTCTACCCGGTCCATTCCTCTCATGATGTTATACACCTCTATAAGATCACCCCTCATCCTCCGGCGCTCCAAGGAATATAGTCCCAGCCTACGCAGCCTCTTTCTACAGCTCAACCCACGATTCCTGCCAACATTCTCGTGAATCTTCTCTGCACCCTTTCCAGCTTGACAACATCTTTCCCATAACGTGGTGCCCAGAACTGAACACAATACTCTAAATGCGGCCTCGCCAACTGCAACGTGACCTCCCGACTTTTATACTCAGTATTCTGGCTGATGAAGGCCGATGTGCCAAAGGCATTTTTGTCCACCCTTTCAACCAGTGACACCACCTTCTAGGCGACTTCTATGCACTTCTAGATCCCTGTGCTCTTCAACACCCATGTATGCTATCAATGTGGAGATTTGTGTCCGAGTGACAATGATTTTTAATAACTTGAAAACATTTTTTAAAATCCTTTTAAATAGCTGCTTCTAATTGTTGTGCTTAGAAAGTGTGCTATACCAGTAGGGCCGAAGGAAAAGTCATTGACGGTGGAAATTAAATGCAGTTGACGCGCGAATTACAACCGCGCCGCTTTACAAAAACAGATAGATAGTTTCGCTCAAACAACACTTGGTAGATTCTTTAATCGTTGAGGTGCTGGAGAATAATATTGTTCATCGGAGGCGAGTTTACACCGAACACACCTGATTTCTGAATACTGTGTATGATAACATAATACAAAAACAAAGTCCCACCTGGTATGATGAATCGGTTGCTACAAAACGCAAGGGAATGCTACAGAACAGGTTATGTTTGAGTGCAGTGCAGTGCAGCGAGCTATTTAACCTGCACACGCTGGCTATGTTCTTCGCCAACACAGCCACCCTGCCGGGAACCTCCCAGCGTCAAGCACTTGGTGAAGTGGTGGAGGAGACGGCTGTAGAGGGAGAGCACCGGCCGGGGGGTGCTCGTCCCCTGCACGGTGGCCGAGGAACCCCACCACCCGCCGGGCCGCAGATTCCCGACGTCCCCGCTCTTGTTCGGCCCTCCCCGCTGCTTGGGCGGCAGCAGATTCAGCCGGCGGCCCGAAGCGGTGAGCGCTCCGGCCACCTCCGACTCCCGCTTGCCGAGCGTGAGGATCCCGGCGGCGTGCTTTCCCGGGCCGTGCAGCAGCTCGTAGAACTTGCATTGGCACTTCCTCCGGCGGCAGCAGCTGGGGACACTCTGGGCTTGCGACAGAGCCAGGAGCAGCACCGCAGCCAACAGCAGCGCTCGGCGGGAAGCCTAGGGAACGGAAGCAGCGTTATCGTGAGAGCAATGCAGGCTCAGAATGTGCACATCTATAATGCAGCACAAAATCCATACAGCAATACATCTACAATGCATTGCAGAATGCATACACCAATGCATCGATACAGCACAGAATCCATGCATCTATGGTTCATCACTGAATTAATATCTCTCCAGCACAGCACAGAATCCATGCAACTCCAATACAGCACAGAATCAAAACTTCTACAGTACAGCACAGGATCGATACCTCTACAGTACAGCACAGAATCCATGCATCTATAATACAGCACACAATCCATGTATTTACCATGCAATAGGTCAGATTCATCAATTCATCTACAAAGAATGAATAACATTAGAGCAAATGTCAACAATAACCTGTAAATATAAACCAGCACACATCACACAAAGCAGCGGAGCAACTCCGAGTGTCAGATAGCACCTGTAGAAGGAATGTTTAGGTGACATTTCGGATCGAGATGCTTCTTGAGACTGCAGTCTGATGAAGGGTCCCGATCAGAAACGCTGTCTATCCATTTCTTCCACCGATGCTGCTACACCTGTTGAGGTGTTCCATCCTTTGTGCTTTCTGCAACTTCCTTGTGCCTCCAATATCAATCACGTCAGTGAACAGTTTTTAATCACGTCAGTTCGGGTCAAATCATCGAGTGTATCGTCTCTTTGCATTATATTGAACGCAAGCTAGGCGAAGTGATAGAGGCTAGTGTTGACGGGTTCGACCTGCTGGTACATTGGGCAGTGGTTGATATTTCGCGGTTGCCTCGCTATCCGCAGCTGCCCAACTACCAATTCCCTCAACCGCCCTACCCACCGTTCTCCTTGCAGCCAAAGCAGCTGGCCGGTTGGTCATGGTGTGCAGGCTGCTCACGGTGGATGCCATCGATCTGAACGTGCAACTGTTGGATTTCACGTTTTTACTTCAACTTGGAGCATTGGGTGAAACTGGCAGGCAGGAAGGAGCGCGCTGACGGCGCCATGAGTCACCCCGAGCCGGAGTCTCAAAGCTCCCAGAGCCATTTACCATGAAAGGTCTGCATTCTCCAGTGATGTGACCAGGAAGTGCCTGTCCGATGCTGTAGTTCCCAATGCAATGCAGCTGTAATCCCAAAGCAATGCAGAATTCATAATGGGAAATGAAGGATCGGCACGGGAATTCCTTTATGGGCTAGCGATATCGAGGGATATGGGGAGAAGGCAGGCACGGGTTATTACTTATTGTGGATCATCAGCCATGATCACAATGAACGACGGTGCAGGCTCGAAGGGTTAAATGGCCTCCTCCTGCACCTATGTTCTATGAGTTAACAACTATTTCATGTGTGCCCGCACAGAAGACACAAATGTAGGATTGCCAGGCCTAGGAATGCAGGGACACTCGCTTAGAGCTCGGCGTCTAAAGGGGCAATCATAGAGATACTTTGGGCCTGTCCCATTGGGCGACCTAATTGGCGAGTTTAGAAGAGCATAGGAGAGTTTGAAAAAAGTCATATTGAAGACCTCCTTCGACTATGTTGAAGACCAGTTTTGACTAGCTACCACTAACTACGGGAACATTAAACACCGAATAGTGGAGAGTGAAGATGAGCTCCTTCAATCTCCTACGACCTCCCTTCGACCTCCCTTCAACTATGATGAAGACCATCTATGATTAGCTTTGACTACCTTCAATTACCCTCAAACTAACATGCCGACCTACTACTCTATGGGGAGAAGGCAGACACGGGTTATTGATTGGGGATGATCAGCCATGATCACAATGAATGGCGGTGCTGGCTCGAAGGGCCAGATGACCTCCTCCTGCACCTGTTTTCTATGTTTCTGTGACCTACTATGACTAAACCTATAAGTAAAAAAAGTATCCATCTTTTCCATGGGCACCTTTTTTTTTACTCGCGGGCATTTTTTAACATTTTGCAAAAAACGCCGTGACCTAGCTGAGGCCTCGAGTACGCAGAGACCACTCTCGAGCATGAAGGAGAGTTACGAAGACCTCCTACGACCTCGTGGTGACCATGCTGCGAGTATGAATCGAGGGCAAATTTGCCAGAACTTGTGGTAGCGGTCGCCCAAGTGGGACAGGCCCTTAACAATGGGTGTGAAGCTCAGTCCTTCTCACTCTTGCTTGTTGTTGACCTGGGAACCGGGGCACCAGGGATCTGGTGGCAGTCCTTGCCCTCCTGCGACATTGAATGGCCCACAGTGTAGTGTGGGGAGCCAGGTGTTGAGGGCGGCTGTGGCCAGGGCTTGAGTGTGTGGAGCAGCCACTGAGGTGGGGGGCACGGCATTTGCATCGGTCCGCACCAACTGGCCTAATCCACCCAACACCAACACCAAGACCTCACAGCCCACGCTGATCCGCTCACATTCATGGCTACGGATTCGGCATGTTTACCCTAAAGGAGAGGAACTACGTGAATCGCCTGTCCTTTCGCCACTGCTTTCATTTTGCTCTGTGCGATAGTAGGGTCTCCTCAGGGTCTCCTCGACCTCACTATCTCCATCGCAGGTGATAGACTTCTGACCAACATCTACTATCAACCCACTGACTCCCATGGCTATTTGACTATGCTTCTTCCCACCCTGCTTCCTGTAAGGACTCCATCCCCTACTCCCAATTCCTCTGACTATGCCGCATCTGCTCTCAGGATGAGGTGTTCCACACCAGGGCATCGGAAATATCCCCATTCTTCTGGGAACGGGGGTTCCCCTCCCCTATAAAAGATGAGCTTCTCACCAGGGTTTCTTCAATACCCTGTAACACTGCCCTCTCTCCTCATCCCCCCACTCATAAAAAGGGCAGAGTCCCCCTAGTGCTCACCTTCCACCCCACTAGCCGTCACATACAACAGTCCACCATCATTTTCGACACCTCCAATGTGATCCCACCTCTCGCCACATCTCTCCCTCCCCTGCCAGCTTTCTGCAAAGACCTCTCCCTCCGTAACTCCCTGGTCAATTCTTCCCTTCCCTCCCCCCTTGACTCCATTCAAGGACCTAACCAGTCGTTCCAGGTGCGACAGAGGTTCACCTGCATCTCCTCCAACCTCATCTATTGCACCCGCTGCTCCAGATGTCAGCTAATCTAAATCAGTGAGACCACTGTTCAGAGAGATCGTTTCACTGAACACCTCCGCTCGGTCCGCATTAACCAACCTGATCTCCCGGTGGCTCAGCACTTCAACTCCCCCTCCCATTCCCAATCTGAACTTTCTGGCCTGGGCCTCCTCCATGGCCAGAGTGAGCACCACCTCAATTGGAGGAATATTTCCCTTGGGTAGTGTAGATTGGTTACTTCATACTAGCCATATAACCATATAACAATTACAGCACGGAAACAGGCCTTCTCGGCCCTTCCAGTCCGTGCCAACCATTTATTTTCCCCTCGTCCCATCTACCTGCACTCAGACCATACCCCTCCATTCCCTTCCCGTCCATATACCTATTCACTTTACTTTTAAATGTTAAAATCGATCCTTCCTCCAGCACTTCTGCTGGAAGATCATTCCACACAGCCACCACTCTCTAGTAAAGAGTAAAGAATTTCCCCCTCATGTTACCCCTAAACTTCTGTCCCTTAATTCTCATGTCATGCCCTCTTGTTTGAATCTTCCCTACCCTCAATGGGAAAAGCTTATCCACGTCAACTCTGTCTGTCCCTTTCATCATTTTAAAGACTTCAATCAAGTCCCCCCTTAACCTTCTGCGCTCCAAAGAATAAAGACCTAACTTGTTCAACCTTTCTCTGTAACTTAGTTGCTGGAACCCAGGCAACATTCCAGCAAATCTCCTCTGTACGCTCTCCATTTTGTTGACATCCTTCGTATAATTAGGCGACCAAAATTGTACACCATTTATAGCCAATTATAGTGCTTGTTAGTAGTAGCCCCGCCTAGTATGTGCTTTATCGTATCAAGAGCTCACTTACACTAGCTAGTAGCAGGAGTTCAAAAACATGTGTAATGCTGAATGTATAGAGAATGCTTCGAGCTTACGGGGAGAGGTCCTGCACCCACTTGGAAAAGCTGATTTCAGGGCCGGATTTAGATGAAGAGAGGCCCTAAGCTATTTCACTCGTGAGCCCCCCCACCTCCAATCCCCCACCCCCACGACTAGAGGACCATAACAACCCGACAGTGACAGTGTGACACTTTTAGATCCTACTGTATGTTGTCATTAAACAGTTGGTTTTAAAATACATCTTGGATTCACTGCGGAGCAGGCGATGCCTTACCTGGATCGCCGTTGGGCCTGCTGCTTCAACATCATGGAGCTGTGGTTTACGGAGCTCCCAGCCTCGGGCCGCGCTGATTTCAACATCGCGGAGCCCTGGGATCCCTTTGCCGAGGGCCGCCAGCGTGAATCTCCACCCAGCTCAGTCTGTGGACTTCGGGAGCCGCGGTCTCCGGTAGGAAGTGGCCGATTCGGAAGTCCAAGCCGCTGAGAATGTTCTCCCGTTCCGACGTCGGATGGTGACCCCCAAATTTTATTGTACCAATGGCTATGGGGGGGGGGGGGGTCCAAGAGGAGGGGGTCCGTTGGAGACGGGAAAAGGGATCATCAATGGGGGCGAGGACTCCTTCCCATGGAAGAACGGTGTGAGGCGGAGGCGACGGAAGAAGAGCTCCAAATCATGGCGGGCGCAGATCTCATTGAGGTGGGGACGGAGGGGGCAAAGGTGAGGCCAAGGCCGGCCTTAAGCCGATTGGACCGATTGCTCCCAATTGGGCCCCGCAAGTAAGGGGGCCCCACGCCAGAGTAATCTACTCTCGGCTCGGGTAGATGTACCCCGGGTGGAGGGGGGAGAGAGAGAGAGTAGAGCGGTGGACGGGAAGAAAGGGGTAGACGGGGAGGGGGTGTGAGGGGGAATGGAGAAGGGGGAGAGGGGGAGGTGGGTCGTTCCCTCACAGTCCCGGGGCAGCGCTCCCACCCCTCCAGTCGCCGTGCTTCACGCACACGGCCCCGGCTCCACCCCTCTCTCTCCCCAGGGAGATGCAGTGAACAATACACAGAGGGCCGTGTTGGGGGTTGGAGCAACGTTTACAAACCTCGGCCTCAGCTCACACCCGTCCGCCTGGACCCCGGCATCCGCTCCTGCCGTTGGCCCTCTCCCTCCCTTCTCTCCTTCCCTTTTTCCCTCCCTCCCTTCTCTCCTTCCCTCCCTCCTTGCTCTCTCTTTTCCCTTCTGTCATTCACTCCATCCCTTCTTTCTCTCCTTCCCTCCTTCATTTCTCTACTTCCCTCCCTCACTCCCTTCTGTATGGAGTATGGAGTATGGTGTACAATTTTGGTAGCCTAATTATAGGAAGGATGTCAACAAAATAGAGAGAGTACAGAGGATATTTACTAGAATGTTGCCTGGGTTCCAGCAACTAAGTTACAGAGAAAGGTTGAACAAGTTAGTTCTTTGGTCTTTGGAGCGCAGAAGGTTAAGGGGGGACTTGATTGAGGTCTTTAAAATGATGAAAGGGATAGACAGAGTTGACGTGGATAAGCTTTTCCCATTGAGGGTAGGGAAGATTCAAACAAGAGGGCATGACATGAGAATTAAGGGACAGAAGTTTAGGGGTAACATGAGGGGGAACTTCTTTACTCAGAGAGTGGTGGCTGTGTGGCATGATCTTCCTGCAGAAGTGGTGGAGGCAGGATCGATTTTAACATTTAAAAGTAAAGTGGATAGGTATATGGACGGGAAGGGAATGGAGGGGTATGGTCTGAGTGCAGGTAGATGGGACTAGGGGAAATAAATGGTCGGCACGGACTGGAAGGGCCGAGAAGGCCTGTTTCCGTGCTGTAATTGTTATATGGTTACATAGCAGGAAGTGTTCCTGGCAATTAGAACATGATAATTTGAGCCCACGACTCCTGTTTAAACTGAGCAAGGTCACAAATTGCAAATGGGCTCCGAGGTGGGAGCTCGGCACTCAGGTCCTTGAGAAAAATCGGTGACAAATCTACATTCGATTCTTTAGTTTACTTTACTTAACTTTAGCGATGCAGCGCGGAAACAGGCCATTTTGTCCACCGAAACCACACAGACCAGCAATCACTGCGTATGCTAGCACGATCCTCCACACTTGGGACAATATGCGATTTTTACAAAAGACATGTTGACTTGGACTAATCCTTTTACTGCTGTCCAAATGCCCCATTATTACTTCTTTAATAATTGACCTCAGCATCTTTCCCACCACCGAAGTCAGGCTAACTGTCTGTAATTCCCTGTTTTCTCTCTCACTCCTTTCTTGAAAAGTGGGATAACATTAGCTATCCTCCAATCCACAGGAACTGATCCTGAATCTATTGAACATTGGAAAATGATCATCAATGCGTCCACTATTTCTAGAGCCACCTCCCTGTGGACCCTGGGATGCAGACCATCAGGCCCAGGGCATTTATCATCCTTCAGTCCCATTAGCCTACCCAATACTATTTCTCACCTAATGAAAATTTCTTTCAGTTTATCTACCCCCTGGGAGGTTGTTTGTGTCTTCTTTATAAAAGACAGATCCGAAGTACCTGTTCAACTCTTCTGCCATTTCCTTGTTTCCCATAATAATTTCACCCGTGTCTGCCTTCAAGGGACCCACATTTGACTTATTTTTCCCTTAACATATCTAAAGAAGCTTTTACTGCCCTTCTTTATATTCCTGGCCAGCTTCCCCTCGTACTTCATCGTTTCAGCCCGTATTACCCGTTTTGGTTCCTTCTGTTGTCCTATGAAAGTTTCCCAATCCTCTGGCTTCCGGCTACTCTTTGCTGTGTTATACATCTTTTCTTTTAGTTTTATTCTATCCCTAACTTCTCTTGTCAGCCACGGTTGCCTCCTACTCCCATTAGAATCTTTCTTCCTTTTTGGAATGAAATGAACCAGCATCTTCCGGATTATGCCCAGAAATTCCTGCCGTTACTGTTCCACTGTCATTCCTGCTAGGATCCCGTTCCAGTCTACCTTGGCCAGCTCCTCCCTCATGCCTTCATAGTCTCCTTTGTTCAACTGCATCACTGACACTTCCGATTTAACCTTCTCCGTCTCAAATTGTAGATTAAAACTAATCATATTATGATCACTACCTCCAAGCGGTTCCTTTACCTCTGGTTCTCTTATCATATCTGGTTCATTGGACAACACGAAATCCAGAATTGCCTTTTCTCTGGTCGGCTCCATTACAAACTGTTCTAAGAATCCATCTCGGAGGCATTCTACAAACTCTCTTTCTTGGGGTCCTGAACCAAGCTGATTTTCCCAGTCTACCTGCATATTGAAATCCCCCATCACCACAGTGGCATTACCTTTGTTATATGCCAGTTTTAACTCCTGCTGCAACTTACACCCTACATCCGGGCTACTATTTGCGGGGTCTGTAGATAACACCAATTAGTGTCTTCTTGCCTTTACAATTCCTCAACTCAATCCACAGTGACTCTACCTCGTCTGTTCCTATGGCTTCCATCGCAAGGGTCTGAATTCCATCCCTCCCCCCTCTGCCCACCTGCCTGCCCTTTCTGAATATTAAGTTCCCATGCCCAATCCTCCTGCAGCCATGTCTCAGTAATCCCCACAATGTCACATCTACCAACCTCTAACTGAGCCTCAAGCTCATCTACTTTACTTCTTATACTTCGGGCATTCTTAATCACTATTTTTAATTCCTTACGCATCTCACCTTTCACATCGATCCCTATTACACTTGGCCATACTCTCCTATTCCTTTGTGAGCTTTCTTTCCTGTTAATACTGGGGTCATTAACTATCCCTTTACTCCTTTTCCCTTTAACTCCGTCCTCGACTATCCCATTTGACACCCCCCACCCCCCCCCATTCAGTCGAAAACCATCCGTGTAGCAGTGGCAAACCTGCCGGCCAGAATGCTGGTCCCCCACCGGTTAAGATGCAATCCGTCCCTTTTGTACAGTTCCCCCTTACTCCAAAACAGATGGTTTAAGAATCTAAATCCCTGCCCCCTGCACCAGTTCCTCAGCCACACATTCAGGACCTGTATCTCCCTGTTCCTGCTCTCGCCAGCACGAGGAACTGGAAGCAAACTGGAGATAACCACCCTGGAGGCCCTGCTTTTCAGCATTTTTCCGAGCTCTCTAAAGTCACGCTGCAGAATATTCATCCCCTTCTTTCCAACATAATTTGTGCCAACATGCACGACCACTTCCAGCTGTTCACCTTCGCCCCTGAGAATTTTCTGCACTCTGTCCATGAAATCCTGGATCCTGGCACCAGGAAGGCAGCACACCATCCTCGAATCCCATCTGTTGCCGCAGAAACCCCTGTCCGTACCTCTCACAATGGAATCTCCAACTACAATGGCGTTGCCTGACATTGGCCTCTTTGGTTTTGGCTCAACAGCCCTTTTTGCTTCGCAAGCCAGTGCGCCGCTTACTGTTTTAACGTCTTCTGTCCCGACAGCTTCTAAGTGGGTGAACCTGTCCACAAGAGGTACAACACCCGGGGACCTTTGTGTTCCATGTTTACTTCCCTTCCTCATTGTCACCCACCTTCTCTCTTCCACTATCTTAGGTGTAACAATCTTACTGTAGGACTCATCGAGGAATGACTCAGTTTCTCGGACAAACCTGAGGTCAAACACTTGCTTCTCCAGTTCCCCAACACGGTCCTTCAGGAGCTGTACCTGGATGCACTTCTCACATTTGTAGCAGCCAGAGGCACCAGCAGTGTCCTTGACCTCCCACATCCCGCAAGCATCACACTGAATCAGTTTGCTTAACATCTCCTTCGTTCATCTCTCTCTCTCCAGCGTTCGGTGTGGCTTCCTCCCTCAGCCTCCTCGCCGAAGACTCACACTTCCCTCACAAGGCACCTCCCTTACTACTGCTCCCTTAGAGCAGCCTTGCTTATATTGACTGATAAATTGCCTAATTTACCAATTAACAAACCAAATTCCTCAGTTTTAAACTGTTTTTCCCCAGTAACTTACCTTTCCCACGGGCTTCAGCCAATCAGCTCTTCTCCCTGATTCTCTTTGTTGCTGCTTGTCCAAGATCCACGTAAGCTCTGGGATATGGGAAAAAAGCAGGAACAGGGTACTGGTTTTAGATGTGTTAAAGAAGGAACTGCAGATGCTGGAAAATCGAGGGTACACAAAATGCTGGAGAAACTCAGCGGGTGCAGCAGCATCTATGGAGCAAAGGAGATAGGCAATGTTTCGGGCCGAAACCCTTCTTTAGATGATCAGCCATGAATCGAAGAGCCGAATGGCCTGCTTCTGCACCTTTTTTTTCTATATTTCTAAAGAGAAAGGTTATGGCTATTCATTTTGAGAATTCTTGGTATTGCGACTGACACATCCACAAATAGGAAAGGTTAACGTAAGTCACTTGTCAGTTCAAGAGCCGTCTTCGAATGTTCTCATAGGACATTGCTGGTACTGCATTATCAACAATGATAAAACTAAAAATAATGAGGGATAGCCATTTCAGAGGAATAAATCTCCTATCTGAGGAACCAACAGATCTGAGGCGATTATTAATGCATCTGTTCAGAAGGCGCGTCATATTTCATTGAAAATGATGCTATACATTGGTGAGACCAAGCGCAGGCTCGGCGATCGCTTTGCCCAACACCTCCGCTCAGTTCGCATTAACCAACCTGATCTCCCAGTGGCTCAGCAGAGAGTGCAGCCATCTCACAGATCCAGTGATTCGGGTTAGATTCTAATCTCCAGCACCTATTTGTGGAGTTTGTACTCTCTCTCCGTGACTGTGGACATTTCACCGGGTTAACTCAGTTTCCCTTCAAATTAGTATAATTGGCTACTGTAAACTGTAACTGACCTGACGTCTATTACAAACCCACTGACTCCCATAACTATCTTGACTACACTACTTCCTGCAAAGACTCTATCCCCTACTCCCGATTCCTCTGTCTATGCCACATATGCACCCATGATGAGGTGTTCCATACCAGGACCTCCAAGATGTCCTCGTTCTTTGGGGAACGGGGGTTCCCCTCTCACATCACGTCACTTGTGTCTCCTCGGTACCCAGCAGCTCCACACTTGCTCTCCGTCCCCCTAGTCGCAACAGAGACAGTCCTCCTAGTCCTGACCTTCCACCACATCAGCCGTTGCATGCAACACATAATCCTCTGACATTTTCACCACCTCCAACGGAATTCCACCACTAGCCACATTTTCCCATCTCCACCCCTTTCCACCTTCCGCCGAGACTGGTCCCTTCGCAACTCCCTGGTTAACTCATCACTTCCCAACCAAACCACTCCCTCCCCAGGTCCCTTCCCCTGCAACCAGGACCGGCCTTCGGAGGTGCGGTGTCCAATTGGGAACAAATTTCATGGAAATATAAATATATAATTATAAACGAGTCATATTCAGGCACGTGCCGTGAGTAATTACTCAGGGTAGGCAGTCAGTCAGCTTTAAAAAAAATCTTAAACCGTGCATGCGCAGATTGTTCTCCTCTCCGTAAAAATAAAAAATAAAAATAAAGAAAGTAATAATTCAATTTGCCCAGTGCTTCCAAATCACCTTCTTTCTGAATTACTGATTGGGTGGAGGTGGAGGATGACGGCAGGTGGACAGATGGTGGGGAAAACGGGAGCACACCGGGACAAGTTGAATCAGTTATGATCATATTTAATGACAATGCTAGTTCAAAGGACCAATTGGGGGGAGAGTTCCTTTCACAGCATGTGGGGAGTCTGGCCAGGGGTAAAGTTGCGGGGAGGGCAGGAGCGTTGAGAAGGAGGGGGTCGGGGATCATGCCAGCATCCAGCTCAAGAACGGGTCAACGGGCGATGGTAAACAGGACAGCGGGTGGTGGAGCTCACTCCATATATCAGTGCGAGTAACCTCAATTGGTCCCTTGTTCGCGCTGAAACAGGAGTTGCCCGCTGTCCTGTCATCACCGTCAGTGCAAAACGTCAAATAATTCTGGGAATGCTGAGGCGACAGGGTGAGAGAAAGGGAGTGGGAGAGCAAGAGACAGACGAGATGGGGAGGGGGAGAGAGAGAGCGAGCGAGAGGGAGAGAGGGTGCAAAAGACAGAGTGACACTACGTGGGTCGGTAGGTGAATGACTTAACCTGCACACCAAGAAGGGGCCCGTGTTCATGGTCCGGAGCTCTCAATCATGACAGTGAGTTTTAATAAATCAATGTGACATCAATACATCGATCTACATTCCTCAGTAAATGTACTTGTGTTTTGACCAAGTGTTAATGACACGGGACTCCTGTGAATTGTATTCAAAGGAACGCGGCATCATTAATACTTGGTCAAAACACATTAAAATTTACTGAGGAATTGGATCGATGCATTGATGACACATTGTATAACGATGTGTTAATTACTGGCTGTTAACAAGTGCTAACAGTGGTAGTTAACAAATCGTTTTGTCTGATGGCCGGTGCAGCAGTTTTTTCTATCCATGTTTGTTTAAAAAGAACGTATTTAACAAGGCAAATGTTTTTTTTTAAAATCAGTATTTGCAACGTGAATTCGTATTTCCGTACGAAATATACAGAAAATTAGCATGGGGCCCCCTTAGGAACGGGGGCCCAATTGAGAGCAACTGGTCCAATCGGCTTAAGGCCGGCCATGTGTGTTTGAACTTATCATTGGAGGAGTTGACTCATGCCCTGCACCAGCTCAGGAGCGGCAGGTCCCCTGGGCTGGATGGGCTGACGGTAGAATTTGTTAGAGCCTTCGGGGATATCCTTGAGGGTGATTACATGAATGTCCTGGGGGAGAGCCTGGTGACCAGGGAGATGCCCCTCTCGTGGTGTAGGGCAGTCATTGTCCTGCTGCCCAAGAAGGGCGAACTTCACCTGCTGAAGAACTGGGACCCAGTCTTGCGCCCCACCCAAGGTTTCCGTGAGGTTCCCGGAGGTTCCGGTCACTCTCTCTAATGGTGGAAAGTGGTTTCCGCGTAGCCGAGGCTTCTTCGATGTTCCTGCGATTATTTCAAAAAAACCAAAACCGGCATCGACTAAAAATAGGTTGCCATTTGGTCGAAGCCAGTGGAGTGGGGTTGCTATTTACTTACAGGCAGTCGAAGGCAATCTCCTTCGCTGACCAGCCATTTTTATTGGCTCATTGGAGTTTTCAGCAAAGATCCTGTAGGATCTTTGGTTTTCAGGACCTAGAAGATCCGGAAGGTAAAATGTCCACTAACTTTATTAAACTTCTTAAAGCTTTCTCCACTCTTTCTCCCCCCCCCCCCCCCTTGTCTCCCCTTCTCTCTCCCTTTCTCCCCCTTCTCTCTCCCCTTCTCTTCCCCTTCTCTTCCGCTTCTCTCTCCCCTTCTCTCCCTCCCTCCCGCGTTCTCTAAATGACTTACCGTGCTCTGTGGCAGCCGTTTACCTTCCTCTTTATCCCACAGGCAGCGCTCCTCCACTGTCCCTGGCCCCCACCTTTGCGATGTGTTTGTGTGTGTGTGTGTGAGTGTGTGTGTGTGTGCGGTCGGTAGCAAAGTTCCTTTCGGATCTTTGTTCAAAAGATGCAGCTCAAGCTTCAGCCGAGGCTTTCCAGGCAAGTGACCAAAACCTCTGGCGACTCATGGAAACCTTGGGTGGGGCGCAAGGTCACCAGAGGTTTCCGTCCAGGGTTCCTAAGTGGGACAGGGGCTTTAGAGTGTGGAATTAGGTTGTTTTCAGCCAGCATGTTGCTCCACAGGGGGAGGTGGGTGTTGTGGCTGTGGGGGTGGCTGGACCTCACCCTGTCATGGTGGGTGTCGAGGAAAGGCATGTGTTTAGAGTGGTTCTGACTGAGTTTATCCCTGCTCTGTCGGATTTGCTCATCGGGCCTAGGCTCCGGGATATTTCTCGGGAGCCGGCTCCACACAACCAGAGCCGCCTTTCCGAGATGCCGAGCGTGCCGTTTCGTGATGCGAAGAGACGCACACTGTACAGAATGTTCCTGCACATTCTGAACCTCCTTGCCTTCGCCTTCCGTCCTGACACACCATGGTGGTCCGTGTTACCACCTGAAGGCAGGGGAGGTCCCCAGTGGAGGTCTCTCTACAAGGGAGTTGTCCCCCTTTACATTGGGTACCTGGGGTGGAGAGTGTTACACAGAGTGGTGGCGTGTAATAAACCTTTGAGTCGGTTCACGGGCTCGCCAGCCGCCTGTATTTTCTGCAACGATGTTCTATGTGTATGTGGAGTGTGACAAGTTCCTGCCCCTGTACCAAGATCTGAAGGGGTTGTTCCTCAAGTTTTGGTTGCATTTTAGTCCCACGATCCTGGTCTTTGGACACAAGGCAGGGAGTGGGGAGCCGACCGGGGGGGGGGGGGGGGTGGGAGCTCCCTGTCGGTTTGCTCCTGGGCCTGGCCAAGATGGCCATTTGCGGGTCCAGGTAGCGGGCGGTCGATGGTCATGCCAGAGTCGGCTGCCTGCCCCTCTTACGGGCCTATGTCCCTGCTCGCGTGTCCCTGGAGAGGGAACATGCGGTGTCCATGGGGACTCTGGAGACATTCCGTGAGCGCTGGTGACCGCGTGGTGTCGAGACCATTGCAAATAATGACTGTATCATTGTATTATAATGATCGCTTGATGTATTGTGACCTCTGAATGGGTCTTTGATGTGAAGTATTATGCGTTTTTGTTCAATAAAGTCTTTGGAAAAGAGAGAGCGCGAGAGAGCGCGAGAGAGAGAGAGTCCAGCCTCTTAACCCCAAGCACCCACCATGTCAAAGTCAATTGTATTCGTCACTATCTATATAATTAAAAGTCTCATCTTGACCATTTCCCGTTTGCACTGTGCTTTCATTATAGGAAAAAACGCTACCACATATGGCTCTGATTATTTGCCCATCTTACTCAGTGTCCTCCTCCGCTGCGCAGGCTCCGAGGAATTTTCCCATTGATGAAAAATAAAAGACTTATTAGTGTTTTAGAAATCTTGAGATTCTCTCTCCTGTCAATCACCTCCATGAAGGCCACACCCCTTCCGGTGGGAGGGGGGAGGGTCCATAAAACACAGAAGTGTGGTCATGGCTCAGTCAGTCTGCAAGATGGTGAGGGAGAGGTCACGACTCTGTCTGAGCTGGAAAAGTAGCAAAAAATGTGAGTATGTAATGACTTGAACAAATGATTTGTTAGCTCTTAATGAAAATGAAATGAGTTGTTTAGCCTGCCCTGTGCTTGAGACTGCAATGGCAATGGAAATGAAGTGAAAATGCAATGAACTGATTGGTTTGAGCCGGCCCTGTGCTTGAAAGTGCAATGGCAATGGAAATGAAGTGAAAATGCAATCAGCTGTTTGGCTTGAGCCTGCCCTGTGCTTGAAAGTGCAATGGCAATGGAAATTAAGTGAAAATGCAATTAGATTTTTGGCTTGACCCTGCCATGTGCAAAAGAATAAATCAGGGAAGGTAGTGCATCCATGGATAACAAGAGAAATCCGGGATAGTATCAAAACAAAAGATGAAACATACAAATTAGCCAGAAAAAGCAGCCTTCCAGAGGACTGGGAGAAACTGGGAGTCCAGCAGAGGAGGACAAAGGGCTTAATTAGGAAAGGGAAAATAGATTATGAAAGGAAATTGGCAGGGAACATAGAAAACTGACGGAAAATGTTTTTATAGATTTGTGAAGAGAAAAAGATTAGTTAAAGCAAATGTATGTCCCTTGCAGTCAGAAACGGGTGAATTGATCATGGAGAACAAGGACATGGCAGACCAATTGAATAACTACTTTGGTTCTGTCTTCACTAAGGAAGACATAATAATCTGCCAGAAATAGCAGGGGACCGGGGGGTCAAATGAAATGGAGGAACTGAGTGAAATCCAGGTTAGCCAGGAAGTGATGTTAGGTAAATTGAATGGATTAAAGGCTGATAAATCCCCAGGGCCAGATAAACTGCATCCAAGAGAACTTAAGGAAGTAGCCCCAGAAATAGCGGATGCGTTAGTGATAATTTTTCAAAGCTTTTTAGATTCCGGAGTAGTTCCTGAGGATTGGAGGGTATCTAATGTAACCCTACTTTTTAAAAAGGTGGGGGGGAGAGAGAAAACAGGGAATTACAGACCAGTTAGTCTAACATCGGTAGTGGGGAAACTGCTAGAGTCAGTTATTAAAGATAGGATAGCAGCACATTTGGAAAGTGGTGAAATCATTGGACAAAGTCAGCACGGATTTACGAAAGGTAAATCATGTCTGACGAATCTTATAGAATTTTTCGAGGATGTTACTAGTAGAGTGGATAATGGAGAACCAGTGCGTGTGTTATATCTAGACTTTCAGAAGGCATTCGACAAGGTCCCGCATAAGAGATTAGTATACAAACTTAAAGCACACGGTATTGGCGATTCAGTATTGATGTGGATAGAGAACTGGTTGGAAGACAGGAAGCAAAGAGTAGGAATAAATGTGTCCTTTTCAGAATGGCAGGCAGTGACTAGTGTGGCACCGCAAGGCTCAGTGCTGGGACCCCAGCTATTTACAATATATACTAATGATTTGGACAAGGGAATTGAATGCAACATCTCCAAGTTTGCGGATGACACAAAGCTGGGGGGGCAGTGTTAGCTGTGAGGAGGATGCTAGGAGGATGCAAGGTGCCTTGGATAGGCTGGGTGAGTGGGCAAATGCATGGCAGATGCAGTATAATGTGGATAAATGTGAGGTTATGGTGGCAAAAACAGGAAAATAGACAATTATCTGAATGGTGGCCGATTGGGAAAAGGGGAGGTGCAACGAGACCTGGGTGTCATGGTACACTAGTCATTGAAAGTAGGCATGCAGGTGCAGCAGGCGGTGAAGAAAGCAAATGGCATGTTAGCATTCATAGCAAAAGGATTTGAGTATAGGAGCAGGGAGCTTCTACTGCAGTTGTACAGGGTCTTGGTGAGACCACACCTGGAATATTGCGTACAGTTTTGGTCTCCAAATCTGAGGAAAGACGTTCTTGCCATAGAGGGAGTACAGAGAAGGTTCACCAGACTGATTCCTGGGATGTCAGGACTTACATATGAACAAAGACTGGATTGACTTGGCTTGTACTCGCCAGAATTTAGAAGATTGATGGGGATCTTATAAAAACTTGCAAAATTCTTAAGGGGTTGGACAGGCTAGATACAGGAAGATTGGTCCCAATGTTGGGGAAATCAAGAACGAGGGGTACAGTTTAAGGATAAGGGGGAAATCCTTTAGGACCGAGATTAGTTCTCTGCCACAGAATATAGTTGAGTCCACTTCATTGGCTACATTTAAGAGGGAGTTAGTTGTGGCCCTTGTCGCTAAAGGGATCAGGGGGTATGGTGAGATGGACGGTACACGATACTGAGTTGGATGATCAACCATGATCATATTGAATGGCGGTGCAGGCTCGAAGCGCTGAATGGCCTACTCCTGCACCGATTTTTTACGTTTCTATGTTTTCAATGAAAGTACAATGTCAATGGAAATGTAGTGAAAATGCAATGAGCTGTTTGGCTTGAGCCTGCCTTGTGCTTCAAAGTGCAATGGCAATGAAGATGAAGTGAAAATGCAATCAGCTGTTTGGCTTGAACCTGCCCTGTGCTTGAAAGTGCAATGGCAACGGAAATTAAGTTAAATTGCAATCAGCTGTTTGGCTCGGCCTGCCCTGTCCTTGAAATTGCAATGGCAATAGATGTGAAATGAAAATACAATGAGCTTTTCAGCCTGCCCTGTGCTTAAAACTGCAATGCAATTGGAAATAAAATGAAATGAATTGTTTGGCCTGCCTGAAACCACTAATTTTGGCCCACGAGGCCCCTATTAGCCGAGAAACGAATCCCTTTTGCCCAAAATGCCGGTATTAGCTCTGAAGGAGCATTTTGGCCCAAAAGGCCTGTGCCAGACCAGGAAAAGTCCAGAAAAAGTGCCTTTCACTGAGATTTTCACTCAGATTTTATTTTAAAGAGCCCCCTCGGTCCATAAGACCTGTAGTAGCCCTGGAGTCCCTTCGGCCCATCAGTAAGTATTCCCCCTGCAAGTATTAAGCCTCACCCCAGTATTTTACTCCCTCCCTTCATTTGCTCCCTGTGAGATCCAGGGCAGGATAGACTTTCCTCCTACGTAGCTGCAGAAAAATATGAAAAATATCTAAAATTGATTCTCCACCCTCTCCCCTTTCTCTTTCACAGAGTCTCTTACCTGTTTTGGGCAGAATATCTGACAGTTTCTGAGCTGCCAGCCCACCAGGCCTGAGTGACTGAGCTGCCAGCCCACCAGGCCTGAGTGACTGAGCTGCTAGCCCAATAATCCATTCGGCCCACAATGCCCATACTAGCCCTCTGGAAACCAGTCCTTCGCCCCACAAAATCCATACTAGCGCGTCAGAAAGCCCCCCCCCCCCCCACTGGCCAGCAATATTGGAATTGATGGAGAGGCGAAATATTGCATTGGAGGACCAGCCCACCCGTGTGCACATGGGACCCGATGGGACCCACTTAGTCTAGTACATAATAGAATTTAACACAAACGTCCACCACAGTAATAGACGGCAACAAAGTTCAGTCAGTCTTCCTCCTCTGTTCATCTGTGGTCAGGGCCATGAACCCTCCGTAGTCGCCGCTACGGATGGCTGGATGTACAGGCCCTCTCGTCGGGATGATCAAAACTCCAACGTCAGGACGGTCGAACACACTCTTGGATGTCCTGAATCGGCACTTCCTACCGGCTTCAGGATGTTACAGGCCACAGGCCGGTGGTCGGAGCTCTTCTCTGGTGATCCCTGGCAAGGGACCCCAGGCTCCGGATGGTAAGTCCATGCCTCGCAAGTTGCTAGAAGCTCCACAGACCACAGCCCCATGATGCCAAATTTACCAGGCCAGCGATCGGAGCACTCCCCTCTGGTGACCCCCAGCAAAGTTTCACCCGCTACTCGATCGAAAAGTCCACGCTCCATCTTCTGCTGATGCTCCGGGCCCGACTCCAGGAAAGGCCTCTCCAATCCATGCTGTTAGACCATGAGGGAGGATTCATGGGAATAAGATGTCTCACCATCGAGGAGGCGACCAAAAGCAGTTTCCCCCTTCCACCCACCCCCATATAAAACAGAACAAGAGACAGCTAAACTAACATTAGGACACATCAAAAATACAAAAAAGTTGAAATAATGAATACATTGCTGGCAGAGCAGCTAACTCGCATCACCCCCACTGGCCACTGTGGTAGATCAACGCTTACAAAATTAATCATCTAGATGTTGAAATTTAAAATACTAATAGATTTAATCTGCTATCGATATAATTAAAAGCCTCATCTTGACCACTTCCTGTTTGCGCTGTATATTGATTTTAGAAAAAATGCTACCACATACAGCTGTGATTTTTGGCCATCTTACTCAGAGTCTCCCTCCGATCATCAGGTGCCGAGGATTTTTCCCATCGATGAAAAATAAGAGTTATTTGTGTTTTAAAAATGTTGAGATTCTCTCTCATGTCAATCACCACCATAAAGGCCACGCCCCTTCCGGGGGGTGGGGGGGGAGGAGCTATAAAACCCAGAAGTCTGGATGTGGCTCTATCACTGCAAGATGGCGTGGAAGAGGTCACGACTCTCAGTCTGAGCTGTGAATCTACAAAACAGTTAGTGTCTACTGACCTGTGAGTGCCCTTTATGTGGCTTTAAGACGTGACTTTTTTTGAATGTGGCTTTTTTGAACATGGCTTTTTAGGATGCAGCTTTTAGGATACGGCTTTTAGGATGTGGCACGTTAGAATGTGGCACGTTAGAATGTGGCTTTTTTGAATGTGGCTTTTTTGAAGGTGGCTTTTTTGAAGGTGGCTTTTTTGAAGGTGGCTTTTTTGAAGGTGGCTTTTTTGAAGGTGGCTTTTTTGAAGGTGGCTTTTTTGAAGGTGCCTTTTTTGAAGGTGCCTTTTTTGAAGGTGGCTTTTTTGAAGGTGCCTTTTTTGAAGGTGCCTTTTTTGAAGGTGCCTTTTTTGAAGGTGCCTTTTTTGAAGGTGCCTTTTTTGAAGGTGCCTTTTTTGAAGGTGTCTTTTTTGAAGGTGGCTGTTTTGAGGTGGCTTTTTTGAGGTGGCTTTTTTGAATGCGCTTCTTTGAATGTGCCTACTTTGAGAATGTGGTTTTGAGAATGTGGTTTTGAGAATGTGGCTTTGAGAATGTGGCTTTGAGAATGTGGCTTTGAGAATGTGGCTTTGAGAATGTGGCTTTGAGAATGTGGCTTTGAGAATGTGGCTTTGAGAATGTGGCTTTGAGAATGTGGCTTTGAGAATGTGGCTTTGCGTTCTGGCTTTGAGTTGTGGCTTTGAGTTGTGGCTGAATAATAGTAAGATTAAACGAGAACTTACCAGTTTGAAGTTTGATATTTATTTTATGAGGAGTTGCGATGAGGGATTTCGTGAAGACCCCGCCAGGCACGCATGCGCGACATTCTTCAAAGCAGCGGTGTGGAATCACAGAATTACCCAGAAATTAACTAATATAGTGAGATTGAAGAGGCTCTATTTACCAGCTGACCTTATAGTAGATGGTTGGGAGCGGAGGGCACAAAATCCCTCAAAGCAACTCCTCATAAAATAAATATCAAACTTCAAACTGGTAAGTTCTCGTTTAATCTTACTATTTCATTTCGGACACGTGAGTGACTTTGTGAAGATTTCAAAGCTCTGTGATTACATGCCCTGGATCACGTCCATGCCCACACACTGCCGTAATACTGATGGAGAAAGTATGAACAAGCTGAAAAATAATAACATTATTGTTAATACAACAATAAACCCCTGAACTCGGGGACAAACGTTTAGGGAACAGCACTTAAAACTGACTCCGCAAACGTTGCGGGAGCGACCACAGGTTAGTTATGAAATCACTGAAATGTAGTTTCACTGGCCCAGCCCGCTATTGCGAGGACATGATCCATGAACACCTCCATGGTCCTCGCCGCTGATGTGGATGCAGCCCTGGTAGAATGACATTTTAAAATATTTAGTGTCTTACCTGCTGCACCGAATACCACCTTGAGCCATCTGGAGATAGTCTGCATCGTCACCCTGTGACGTGGGTTTCCATGGCTGATAACAGATCCGCCTCCATATTCCTGATGGCCATTTTCAGACCTGTAGTCGCAGGTCTGTGTAGTTTAAGCAACTCTTTTATAAAGAAGTTACTTTATTATGGGCCAATCATTCTATCCAGGTTTAATTCCTGTAGAGTCTGGACCCATTGTGCTGTGTTCAGTGCCATTACCATCACCAATTTAAAGGTAAGTCCAGTGGTAAATCCGTCATAGGCGACCAGCTCCTGAGTAGGTTCAACACCACCCTTATATCTCAGGTAATATATCGTGGTCGGGGAGGGATGGATTGAACATATCCCTCATAGTTTGGATACCAGCTGGTGAGATCCCACTCCAATGTCGAGATAGGATGTCAGTGCACTCCTGGCACTGTATACGGCACTGTAACTGAGGGACTCATCATAATGAAGACCCGTGAGGATGGCAGCACATTGGAGATCGTAGTAGATATGTGGGTGGTCTTGGTCCGACTACAGAAACCTCCCATATCCTTATGTAGGTAATGTACTGCTTCCTAGTGGACTCACTCTGCACAATGCTGTTTGACATCCATGGTCCTTTATGTTGCAGAACCTGGTTGCGTTTTCTGCAACACCTGAAAGATGAAGCAGAATGGGGAAACCATAGAAATCTATTTCCCCCCAATGTAGCGAGAACTCGTCCATTGCCACAGCCCCAGGATCTGGTTCTCAAGAGACACATATTGGTATCGACTGGTTCAACCTGGATGCTAGGAGGTCGATATCTGGTGTTCCATATTAGGCTATAATTTTAGCAAATATTTGGAGGTTTAACATCCACTTGGTGTCATTATTAAATACTTGTGACCTGGTGTCCGCCACTGTATTGAGCTTAACCAGAAGGTACATGGCTAATGTCCAAATATTTATTTCAATGCACCAGAGCCAAATTAATTTTTCCCAATTCATCACAAGATATTGACTTGATACCACCCATAAGGTTTAAAAATGCCACCTCAGTGGTATTATTTTGAAGATGGACATATGTATGCTGCAGATTAGTGCATTAAGCCCGCAGCCCGTGACATGCTCCCAGCATTTCTGAACAGTCCCAGCCCTTGGTGCTTGCGTCGGTTTGTAACACGATTAATGGGTTTTATGTAATGATGGGATTTAACAATCACAAACATTGCTAATCCACAATTGTAGCTCAATTAATGCCTTGATTGGCGGCTGCATAGGCCTGTAAAAAATGTCCAACATTCGCTATTAATGCCGAGATTTTGCTCTTTGCAAACTTTGATAGTGTAACGGCCCAATTATGTAGCTAGAATGTAGCTACAAGTTTACCAATTACTTTAGCAGCATGTCTAATAGTCGGTTTCCTGGCGCAAGCAAGGCTGTTACATGCCTCTATAATGTCTATTGTTTTGTTCCCTGGGACAGTGAAAATCAGACCCATGTATCCCAGAATGTATGTAACCTCTCTCCTCCTTGTGAGGTTATACATGCAGCATTCTCTAGAGAACCAGATCCCCTACCTCCATGGCTACCGGCGGGCCTGTCGTTCTGGTTCCTGGTGTTCCGTTGAATTGTGTTGAGGTGCTGCTGACGTGTAGGTCCTTACTGGTCTTTCAGGTGGCCCGAGGCCTTGCATATGATGTTTGCCTGCGCACTGCCGCCCTGCTGGAGGGAGGTGGATTATCAACCCGACTGCCTCCACCTCCAGGTCACCTCCTTGACCTGTATGGGCAGGTCCTCACCGAACAGCTATCTTGATGGAGGCGTCGCAGATACCCGTAAATATGGGGTTTAGGAATCGGTTAAGTGGCGATATTCGGGGAAGCGTTAACTTCATGACTAATATTGCAAGAGCATCCTCCTGCTCTGCTGTCATTTCCATACCATCAACCGACCTGGCAAAGGCAGTAATCCCCGCCGTCAGCAATTTCAGGATCTTTTGTAACTTCACCTCCTGTGCCCTTATCCCGGGACTGTTGTTGCCCCAGATGGGCGTGTTGACTGTCGGTACATTCAACGATATGCAGTTGTTTGGGCCTTGTATTTGTTGATCCTTGGTAAGGACCTGTTTCCTGCAGCTGGTGTGTGGTGAGGTAGTCTATGCTAGCCCCTAATTTGGGCTGCAAAAGGCTGACCTGAGTTCTTCGGCTGGGCAAACTTGGAGAACACATTCAGCAGTTCCTCCTGGGTTTTCTCAGGTACTACAGGTTCCTCCAGAACTGGAGGAATCTGGTCCAGCTGCAGATTGTGCTCTAGGATACGCTCCATCATGCGCTCCATCCGAGCCATGCGACTGCTGCCGCATCTGCGGACGACAAGTCGACTTCCTCAGGTTCTGGAGAATCTCTGAGGCTTTTGTCATCACCCCGCACCTCGTCGAGGTGATAACAAGGGTGCCTAGACAGGATGTCGCTGCCTGCCGCTTCTGCACGGCTAAGCGACTCTCGTGTGGACCTGCCACTGGTCTTCCGGACGGAGGCGGCCCGCTAGTCTGATAAGACATGAGCGGTGATGAGTCCGTCCTGGCCGCTGAAGCGTGGTACCCCGACGTCCGCGCGGGCTTGCCACCTGTCCTCCTTAGGGACAAAGGCGACGTTCGGTCACATCCTGCCACTAAAAGGGGGTGCGGTGACCGAGATGAGGCTACACCGGCTTGCAATCTGGCAGGCTCCCCCGGTGGTGAGTCTGTGCCGGCCGCACATGCGGGGCTTGCAGACCCAGGGCCTCAATCCTTCACCGGTCCACGATCTGGCGGCCTGCTCCATTGGAAAGTCGACCCCGGCTCCTACAGCGGGGCTTCACCGACTGTTGTGCGGTTCTTCCCCTGGTCCTCCCTCTGGTGACCTGCATAGTTGGGGAGAGAGAACGTGCCGCCAAGCGGATAACATGTTTACGCACCTTTGCTCCATTGTCCGTATGCTTAGGTGACAGTGGTAGGGAGTCAGGGTCTTGCCTACCCTGCTCCTGCGCGGTGCTCCTACCACTTTATGGCTCCATGGCCAGACGTGGTGGAGAATCGGGTCCTGGCTGCGCAGGGCCCCCGGTTTCCATGTTCTTATCCTGGCCCGCAGAGCAGGCACTGCCGGTGTTGCTGGCAGCTCCAGGAATCAATGATCTAGATGATGGGGTGGAAAATTGGATAAGTAAGTATGCAGATGATACTAAGATAGGTGGTGCTGTGGATAATGAAGTAGATTTTCAAAGTCTACAGAGAGATTTGGGCCATTTGGAAGAGTGGGCTGAAAGACGGTAGATGGAGTTTAATGCTGATAAGTGTGAGGTGCTACATCTTGGCAGGACAAATCAAAATAGGACGTATATGGTAAATGGTAGGGAATTGAGGAATGCTGTGGAACAGAGGGATCTAGGAATAACTGTGCATAGTTCCCTGAAGGTGGAATCGCATGTAGATAGGGTGGTAAAGAAAGCTTTTGGTGTGCTGGCCTTTATAAATCAGAGCATTGAATATAGGAGTAGGGAAGTAATGTTTAAATTGTACAAGGCATTGGTGAGACCAATTCTGGAGTATGGTGTACAATTTTGATCGCCTAATTATAGGAAGGATGTCAACGAAATAGAGAGAGTACAGAGGAGATTTACTAGAATGTTGCCTGGGAATGTTTCCAGCAACTAAGTTACAGAGAAAGGTTGAACAAGTTAGGTCTTTATTCTTTGGAGCGCAGAAGGTTAAGGGGGGACTTGATTGAGGTCTTTAAAATGATGAAAGGGATAGACAGAGTTGACGTGGATAAGCTTTTCCCATTGAGGGTAGGGAAGATTCAAACAAGAGGGCATGGCATGAGAATTAAGGGACAGAAGTTTAGGGGTAACATGAGGGGGAACTTCTTTACTCAGAGAGTGGTGGCTGTGTGGAATGATCTTCCTGCAGAAGTGGTGGAGGCAGGGTCAATTTTAACATTTAAAAGTAAAGTGCATAGGTATATGGATGGGAAGGGAATGGAGGGATATGGTCTGAGTGCAGGTAGATGGGACTAGGGGAAAATGAATGGTCGGCACGGACTGGAAGGGCCGAGAAGGCCTGTTTCCGTGCTGTAATTGTTATATGGTTATGTGGTTATATGGAATAGTGGCCGTTGACTCCCATCCGAAGTCCCATGGCCCTGGGAGGCATACTTCGATGCCTTCATTCGGGTCTCCCATCCATTGTTGCTGTAAGCAAAGTCTAGTACAGAAGCTAAACAACTCAAGGTTAGTATCTTACCTGAGGGTCTTTATGAAGCTTCCGGTGGAGGAGCGCACTCTCTCCCCTCCCCCCCCCCCCCCCCAGCTCCAATGGTGACCAGACTCTCATGCGGGACATAGACTTCCGCTAACGGTAAGGCCCCCGCCTGTGTGTGAGTCGGGGCCCCGGCTCTGTCTACTACTTCTATTGGGTAGCATAGCCGTTAGTCCACGGTATACCTGCGGCCTGTGGCGTCGAGTCGGCCTTCGCTGTCTGCGAATGGCAGTCTCCGAGCCCGGACCCTCCTGGTCCACGGGCTTGTCCGACTTCCGGGTAGCGTTGCTGTCAGCCCGTGGTGCACCTGCGGGCTGCGGTGTAGATTCGGGCTGTCGCTCTGCCGTCGCTGCGCGAACGTCAAGTGTGAGCCTGGACCCTACTGGGTCAACGAGCTGCTCAACCTGCCAGGCATAAGTAAAACCGTCAGCCCACAGAGTCCTTGCGGGCTGCGGTGTAGAGTCGGGGCTGCCCTGCAAGCCCCACTGCCTGGTTAATTTAGACAGCCCGCAGTATCCTGCAGGCTGTGGTGTAGAGTCGGGGCTGCTGCTCTGCCGTCGCTCACTCCGAACGGCGAGCCTGCAAGCCCCACTCCTTTATTAATGCTGTCAGCCCGCAGTGTCCTGTGGGCTGCGGTGTAGAGTCGGGCTGCTGCTCTGCCGTCGCTTACTGCGAACGGCGAGCCTGCAAGCCCCACTCCCTGGTTGATGCTGACAGCCGGCAGTATCCTTGCGGGCTGCGGTGTAGATTCGGGCTACTTCCGACCGGCGAGTGTGAACCTGGACCCACCTGGGTCAACGGGCTGTTCCCGACTCCAGTCTGTTAGTGCCGCCACTGACTGCCCACATCCTGCGGTCCGCAGTCAGTCCCTAAAATGAAAAAAGGACTGCAGGTTAGTTTTTCCTTGCCTGCAGGTCCCTGCAGTAGAGGAGCAATGCTCCTCACTGCCTGTCGCTCGCATGCGGTCGACGATATGTCGTGCATGCGTGCCTGGCGGGGTCTTCACTAAGTCACTCACGTGTCTCCGAAATGAAATTGCTTTATTAGATCAGACTGTGTTTACTGCAAAAGTCCCGCTCAGTCACTGCAGCTCAGTCACGGAGCGAACATCTAAATGGAGGCCGATTAGGAAAAGGGGAGATGCAGCGCGACCTGGGTGTCATGGTACACCAGTCATTGAAAGTAGGCATGCAGGTACAGCAGGCAGTGAAGAAAGCCAATGGTATGTTAGCTTTCATAGCAAAAGGATTTGAGTATAGGAGCAGGGAGGTTCTACTTCAGTTGTATAGGGTCTTGGTGAGACCACACCTGGAGTATTGCGTACAGTTCTGGTCTCCAAATCTGAGGAAGGACATTATTGCCATAGAGGGAGTTCAGAGAAGGTTCACCAGACTGATTCCTGGGATGTCAGGACTGTCTTATGAACAAAGACTGCATAGGCTCGGTTTATACTCTCTAGAATTTAGGAGATTGAGAGGGGATCTTATAGAAACTTACAAAATTCTTAAGGGGTTGGACAGGCTAGATGCAGGAAGATTGCTCCCGATGTTGGGGAGGTCCAGGACAAGGGGTCACAGCTTAAGGATAAGGGGGAAATCCTTTAGGACCGAGATGAGAAGGACTTTTTTCACACAGAGAGTGGTGGGTCTCTGGAACTCTCTGCCACAGAGGGTAGTTGAGGCCAGTTCATTGGCTATATTTAAGAGGGAGTTAGATGTGGCCCTTGTGGCTAAGGGGATCAGAGGGTATGGAGAGAAGGCAGGTACGGGATACTGAGTTGGATGATCAGCCATGATCATATTGAATGGCGGTGCAGGCTCGAGGGGCCAAATGGGCTACTCCTGCACCTATTTTCTATGTTTCTATGGACAGGTCGCGCTGAACATGTAATTTCCGGTAGGTGCACAGGTCGTGCTGAATGCGGAAGTGTTGCTGACTGCAGAAGGCCCAAAGTTGTGACGCCACGCTGAGTCGTTTGAGTATTCAAAACAGTTTACTACCATATATATGGTGTGTGTGTGATTGAGGTGTAGGGGTGTGTGTGTGTGTGTGAGAGTGTGAGAGTGTGAGAGTGTGAGAGTATATGTGTACACTCTGCTTGAAATGCTGTGAAATTGGATTTACTGGCCTGCACTCTGCTTGCAGTGCTGTAGGGTTGGACTTGTTGCCTGCATTCTGCTTGGAGTGCTGTGAGGTTCGACTTGCTGCCTGCACTGTGCTTGGAGTGCTGTGAGGTTGGATTTGCAGGTCTGCACTGAATTATGACTTTTGAGGTAAATTTGCAGATTTTCTTTGTTAAAATCTGACCACTGAATCTCTCTATATTAAAATTGTCTTTTTTTATCAACAGCAAAGAGTCATCAAGAGGGAGTAAGCATCAGAACACAACAAGAGACACAACAAAAATAACTTAATACATCTCATCTTAAACATTTAAATTGTTGTTATATTTTAAGAGTCATTCCCATTTTAAACTTTAATAAATCCTTTTTCCACTTGCTATGCCTTCGTGTTCTTCATCACAATGGGAACCTAATCGGCAGGAATGGCTGTGCTGTCAGAGAGCCACTAAGAGTGCATGGGGGGAGGTTGAGGGGAGACGGACTGAATGTGTGAGTGGGAGGGTAATGGCAAGGAGCAGAGTGGGGGGGAGTGAAGGGAGGAGGGGTGACTGAGTGAACTGCCACCACACCAGGCGTGAGTGACTGGACTGCCACCACACTAGGCATGAGTGACTGGACTGCCAGCCCACCAGCCATGTGTAAGTGAACTGCCAGCCCACCAGATGTAAGTGACTGAAGTGCCAGCCCACCAGCCATGACTTAATGAACTGCCAGCCCACCAGCCATGAATCACTGAACTGCAAGTCCAAAAATCCATTCAGTCCACAATGTCCATACTAGCCCTCTGAAAACCAGTCCCTTCAGCGCACAACACCCATACTAGCGCTCAAGAGATCCATGCAAGGATAGACTTTCCTCCTTCATTGCTGTGATCTGTAAAAAAAAGTCTAAAATTGATTGTCCACCCTATCCCCATTCTCTCTCAGAGTCTGTCACTTGTTTTCGGCAAGTTTTCTGGCAGTTTCTCAGCTGCCAGCCCACCAGGCATGAGTGACTGAGCTGCCAGGCCTGAGTGACTGACCTGCCAGGCCTGAAAGACTGAGCTGCCTGGCCTGAGTGACTGAGCTGCATGGCCTCAGTGACTGAGCTGCCTGCCCATGAACCCATTCGGCCCACAATGTCCATACTAGCCATCTGGAAACCAGTCCCTTCAGCCCACAACACCTATGCTAGCACTCCACAAAGCCCCCCCCCCCCCCCCCCCCCCCCCCAGCCAGCAATATTGGAATTGGTGGAGAGGTGGAATATTGCGTTGGGAGACCAGCTGTCCCATGTGAAGCTGGGACCCAATGGGACCCACTTAGTCTAGTAATTATAGTATGTATGAGTTTTTATATCCTTGCAATTTTTAAGCAGCAATACCTTAATTCCATTTCACCAGGTTGACACTTTTCCATTGGCGAGTGGTATGTTAATGAAACTTTGGCAAACGGTATAAAGGTATACATTTAAATAAGTATATACTAATCCTGGTTAGAACCAGACGCATTTGCGCAATATTATGATTGCTTTCTAATATAACCTCACAAAAGCGGAGTTCTCAAGTATCCATTAATATATTTGGTTATCAAAAATTTAAAAAAAAAACTTTGTGGTCATATCATGGGCACAGAGAAGCTACTTACAGCTTCCAGTAAATATGGAAAATATTAAGCTTGATGTGGTGACTTACACATTCCTCGACAGGAATAGGCTTCTGAATTATGGTGCCATTTATCTAGAACTTTGCAACAGTTTCTATATAAAATGTTGGGCAGCGCCAGACACCCAGTTAGATCCTAACCTTGGGTGCTGTCCGTGTGGAGTTTGCATGTTCTCCCTGTGACCACATGGGTTTCAATTTTAAACTGGTGCTCCAGTTTCCCCCCACATCACAAAGATGAGGGAGTTTGCAGGTTAATTTGCCCTCTGTAAATTGCCCCTAGTGGATGAGGAAATGGGATAACCTTGAACTAGTGTGCATGGTCAACATAGGTTCAGTGGGCAGAAGGGCCTGTTTCAAAGCTGTATATCAAATCTAAACATATTATGTACTCCACCTGTACGTATGTATGCACTACATTATATTACACTGATATAGAATGAAAGAATGAAAACATATCTTGTCATGTGTTCATGGATATTTTATTCACAATATTAGGATTTCATATATATACATATATTTATGTACATATGCACATACACATACATATACATATATATACACACACATATATATATATTTATACACATATACACACACACACATATATATATACTAGCAATGTTACAAAATGTTGAGATTTTAAAAATCAAGTCTGCAATTTATCCCATCAGATAAAGCATAAAAAGAAGTTTAATTTGACACCTAATTTACTTTCTTATCTTCAGTATTAAGAAAGTTATGGCCATTTTCATACTCGGAAATTAGCATCTTGCTCCCCATTGCCTTTCAATTGACTTAACGCAAAAGCTGTGATCTGGAAAAGTTAAAAGCCCATAACTTTCTTAAAAATTAAAAGAACTCAATGAAATTTTCAGTTATTATAGATTGAAGCATTCTGAAACAAATATTAAATAATTTTACTTGGATTACCTGAAATTAAAGCATATAATTAGTTAGTTATCTAATTGTAGCTAATTACAAAATTCAATGAGTAGATCTAAACATCTATCCATTTCTTAAGAAAAGATAAACTTTTTTTAAATTGCCTAAGTGTCTAAATAACATTCACACAATAATCCACAATATAACATAATGTTTAAATCTAATTTTCATGAATTTCTGGGCCAAATGGAAGGAATTTAGTGTTTGATTCCTGTAAATTAATGGCCATTTAAATCAACTAGCGAGTGGGTTTTAGTGGAATGCGGTGGATTAGAACGTTGCAGTTAGCGGTGAAGTCGGGGGGAAAAATACTGTTTGTTCATAGATTTTTTGGGACCCCATTTCGCAACATAAAAATATTATTAAAGCCTCCCGAAAAACCAACGTTTAATATAAAAATAAACTATTTACCTTTTTTTCTCCCCTACGCAAAATCCTTCCGGTCGTCAGTTCTCACGGCTTTTGAAGGTGATTTTTAAATTACTCTAGTTAACAAATAATTTAGAGTAATTTAAAAATACCTTCATTGATGAAATGTTGGAGCGATTTTTCTTCCGCAACGAAATCGCCCGACATTCATCGATTATCCAGGTCTGTTGAAAAACGGCACTTTAAGCCCGCCCCCCTCTGAAAGGCGCCAAAGTCGCGCACACGGGGAGCGGCAGAACTCCAGCGCCGCTAAAGGTAAGTTTTGCAACATACCTATATATACACACTAGACTAAGTGGGACCTGTTGGGTACCAGCTTCACACGGGAGGGCAGGTCCCCCAATGCAATATTCAAGCTCTCCACCAATTCCATTATTGCTGACCAGGGGGGGGGGGAGGGGGCTTTCTGTAGCGCTAGCATGTGCGTTGTGGGCTGAAGGGACTGGTTTCCAGAGGCCTAGTATGGACATTGTGGGCCGAATGGATTCTTGGGCTGGCAGCTCAGTCTCTGAAGCCAGGCAGCTCAGTCTCTGAAGCCAGGCAGCTCAGTCCTGGCAGCTCAGTCACTCAGGCCCTGCAGCTCAGTCACTCAGACCAGGCAGCTCAGTCACTCAGACCAGGCAGCTCAGTCACTCAGGCCAGGCAGTTCAGTCACTCAGGCCTGGTGGGCTGGCAGCTGAGAAACTTCAAGAAATTCTGCCAAAAACAGGTGACAGACTCTGTGAGAGGGAAGAGGGAGAGGGTGGACAATCAATTTTAGACATTTTCATCTTTTTTTATAGATCACAGCAATGAAGGAGCAAAGTCTATTCTTGCATGGATCTCTGGAGAGCTGGTATGGGTGCTGTGGGCTGAAGGGACTGGTTTCCAGAGGGCTGGTATGGACATTGTGGGCAATGGATTCTTGGATTTGCAGTGTTTCCTGCCTATTAGGTTCCCATTGTGATGAAGAACACGCAGGCATGGCAAGTGGAAAAAGGATTTATTAAATTTTAAAATGTGAATGACTTTTTAAATATAACAATTTGAATTAGGTGAGATTAGGTTAAAGGTGAGATTTATTAAGTTATTTTTGTTGTGTCTCTTGTTGTGTTCTGCTGTCCACTGCCTCTTGATGAGTGTAGCTGTCCTCCCTATGTGTTTGTGAACAGTAGAACGTAGATTGACAGCCAGCCAAACTCGATTCAATAACGAAACGCGAGTCAGGAATTTAGCATCTCAGCTCTCAGGTTTAATGACTTTCCAGTGCTGTCACATTCTTATCATTGAAAAACAAGTGAAAAAGCCATTGCTTTCTTAAGTGTAAAAAGCTAGGATTGGAAAGGATAGCTTCTGATGCTAAAGCATTGCAGACCAAGAGACAGGAGACTCCTTCCTCCTTCCTACTTCCTGTGTGCAATGGCCATTTCACAATAAAGGTCCAACAGATGGCGCTATTGCACATGAATTCAAGCAGAGGACAGATTACTCCCTGCCAGGCATCGATAGTTGCCACTACTAACATCAGCTAAAATAACCTCAGGATCCTTGTCTACTTGCTAGAGTCCTTGTCCATCTTCAGCTCTCTACTTGCCCGGACAAAATTTGTTCCGTTGTCTGATCTAAGCTGTTTTGCTGGTCCACGGATGTTGAAGACCCGGCGGAGGGCATTAATACAGGTGGAAGTGTCCATGGACTCTATCACTTCAATATGTACCTCTTGGGTACTCATGCATGTCAAGAGAATCGCCCAACACTTGCTTTGAGTGATGAGACTTGTGACTTGTGGACGGATTTTGACATCTAGCTCTGGATTAATCAACTGAAAGGACTCTTGCACTCAAGAGAATATTCTGGGGGCTTGTATAGAAATGCAGGTCCAGTAAACCATGAAGTGTTGGCAAGCTGTGATACAGACACTGACCTTGTTGCAAGATCCACTGGATTATGGTCTGTTGGCACGTAGTGCCACTGTTCTGGGCGTGTAGTCTGTCGGATGCATCTGACCCTGTTATGTACATAGACAAAGAAATGTCTGCTGTCATTGAACCCCAGGACTACCTTGCTATCACAGTAGAACTTGACTGCATCAGGTTTGAGGTCAATGTCATCCAGTATCAGGTCTGCCATCTCCACTGCCAGTACATGCCACAGAGTTCAAGCCTAGGTGTCGTAGGTTCCGGTTGAGGAGTCAACTTAGCTTTCCCTAGGATGAATCCTACATGGCATTGCCCTTCTTCGGAGGTTACTCTAAGGTAGGCTACTGCACCGATAGCTGTGTTGGAGGCATCAGAGAAGCGGCACAACTCTGTGTGTTTAGCACTGAGAAGAGAGTGGAGGGAGTATGTGGGTGGGATATGAAGATTCTTCAGGTCTTGAAGCGAAACCCTGCACATTTTCCACTCCTCTAGCCTTTTCTCTGGAAGTGGTGTGTCTCAGTCACAACTGTCAATGGTGGAGAATTCACACAGTAGTGCCCTTCCTCATATGGTCACTGGGGCCACGAAACCGAGAGGGTCAAAAAGGCTGTTCACTGTGACCAAAACTCCATGTTGAGTGAATGTTTTTTCTTCTGCAGAGACATTGAAGGTGAATGTGTCAGACTCCACTTCGCAGTACAGTCCGAGGCTTCTTTGCATTGGTAAGCTTCATCAGTCAAGGAAAGATCCTTTATGCCTTATGCCAGGTCTTCAACGGGGAAGGCTTTCATGATTGCAGCACCGTTTGAAGCGATTTTGTGCAGCTTCAGGTTTGACTGAGCAAGACATGCTTGAGCTCGTTTCAGCAGATCAATGGCCTTGGTCTCTGGGGGCAAAGAGATGTGCCCATTATCTACGTAAAAATGTCTCTCCACGAAGTGACGTGTATTGGATCTGTACTCAGTCTCGCCTTCCTGAGCAGCAAGTCTTAGCCCATAGATTGCGATGGCAGGAGAGGGACTGTTCCCAAAGACGTGCACACGCATCCGATACTCAACAATGTCCTTTGACATGTCGTTGTCCCTGTGCCATAAAAACGTTGTATAATACCTGTGGTCTTTTCTCACTACAAAACAACAGAACATCTGCTGAATGTCGGCGGTTCTGGCTACAGGTTCCTTTCGGAAGCGGATCAGCACTCCAAGGAGGGAGTTATTCAAATCTGGGCCGGTAAGCAGAATGTTGTTGAGGGACATTCCACCATGCTGTGCACTGGAGTCGAAGACCACCCTGATCTGGTCTGGTTTCTGAGGGTGGTAAACTCCAAAGATCGACAGATACCAGCATTCCTCTCCAAATTGCAGTGGGGGTGCTCGTTCAGCGTGGCTGTTCTCAAACACCTTTCCCATGAAGGCAATGAACTGCTCTTTCATTGCAGGCCTTTTGTTCAAGGTGCGCTGTAAAGAGGCAAGACAAGAGAGGGCCTGATCCCGATTATTGGGAACAGGATGTCTGCGTACTCTGAAAGGTAGAGGCACCATCCAACTGTTGGTGTCATCTTTATGGCACTCTTCCTCCATAGCCTTTAGAAAGGCTCTGTCTTCAAAGGATGGAGCACACTTATCATAATTCTCAGTCCTCATGAATACTGAGCTGCCAAGCTTATCTACAGCTGCTTTGTCAGCAGAGACTCTTGTAGGTGAAGGAAACACATCCCAATGTATTGACTCCCAGCCGTGGTTCACCGTCTCTCTGAGATATATTTGGCTCTGGCAGGGGGTGAGGAATGAGGGTCGACCATTGTGAAGGATGTGCGTCTTTAAGGTGCTGATGCTTGGCTTATGCACATCCCCAAGGCAAACATCACCTATGAGGACCCATCCGAAGTCCAGTCTCTGTGCAAAGGGAGTGTTGCCTGGCCCATTGATTTGTTGCCTCACCTTATGTACTCTGAGGACATCTGTTCCAAGCAAGAGTGGAATCTGAGCATTTGGATCTATTTCTGGGATGTGAGCTGCAACCGGACATAAGTGGGTGTGTGGACGTGCTGCCTCCGATGTTAGTATCTCTGTCCTATTATCTGGAATTTCATCACACTCGGTGAGTGGAGGAAGATCAATTACTATCCCACTGTTCACAGCCTCAACCTGGAAGCTATCTGCTGTTCTTCCTGTCATCTCCATCACTCCTGCACAAGTTTTCAGTAAGTCAGGGGATGGGTCACTTTCAATCCAAAATTGATCAAAGAAACTTTGCTAAAGAGCGATTACTCTGATCATCAAGAATTGCTTACACTGTGCTTGAACTTTCAGGCTGCCTACGTAGGAACCAAATTTCGTTTGAACTTCATGTGAGAATGACAAATGAACACATTTTAAAGCCACATTTTAAAAATAAATTTTAAAAACACATTTAAAAAACTCATTTTGCAGCCACATTTTAAAAACACATTAAAAAAACGACATAAAGGGCACTCACAGGTCAGTGGACACTAAGTATTCTGTAGATTCACAGCTCAGACTGAGAGTCATGACATCTCCCTCGCCATCTTGCAGCGACAGAGCCACGTCCAGAATTCTGGGTTTTATAACACCTCCCCCACCCCCCGTAAGGGGCGTGACCTTCATCGCAGTGATTGACAGGAGAGAATCTCAACATTTTCTAAACACTAATATCTCTTTTATTTTTCATCGATGGGAAAAATCCTCCACACCTCATGAGCGGAGGGGCACTCTGAATAATATGGCCAAAGATCACAGCTGTAAGTCATAGCGTTTTTTTCTAAAATCAATATAGAGTGCAAACAGGAAGTGGTCAAGATCGGAGGTGTTTGGCAACACGATCGCCAAGCCTACGCTTGGTCTCACTGATGTAGATCAGCTGACATCTAGAGCAGAGGATGCAATAGATGAAGTTGGAGGAGGTGCAAGTGAGCCTCTGTCGCACTAGGTATGACTGTTTGGGTTCTAGAAGGGGCTCGAGGGGTGATTTAAAGCGACAAGTGTAGCATCTCCTGCAGTTGCAAGGGAAAGTACCCAGGGAGGGGGTGGTGCCGGTGGGAAGGGAAGAATTGACCAGGGAGTTACGGGGGGAGCGGTCTTTGCGGAAAGTAGACAGGAGGGGTGATGGGAAGATGTGGCGAGTGGTGGGGTCATGTTGGAGGTGGCAAAAATGACAGAGGACTATTTGTTGTATGTGATGGCTAGTTGGTGGAAGGTGAGGACAAGGGGGACTCTGCCTTGTTCAAAGTGGGGGGATGGTATGTTGTAGTGTTGCAGGGTATTGAAGAGACCCTGGTGAGAGCCTCATCTACAGTAGGGGAGGGGAACCCCCGTTATATTCTTATATTTATATTTATTTATATTCTTCAGGGGAGCGGGGGTTCCCCGCTCCCCTGAAGAACATTGAACATTGCTTGAACATTGACTTCCACAATTTCTGGTAGCCCTTGCTGTCTCCTCTCCTTCCTAGCTCTCCCACGGCCCTCGCTCCTCCTCTTCCTTGCTTCTTCCCCCAACACCACCCCCCCCCCCCCCCCCCACCCTGTATCAGTCTGAAGAAGGGTTTCCTATTTCCTTCGCTCCATAGATGCTGCTGCACCCGTTGAGTTTCTCCAGCACTTTAGTCTACCTTTTATTTTTATAGATACTGGATACTAGCTTGTAAAGTGGCTACTGCCAAATTCTTTACATTGCACTTTTAAAAGTTTATGTTCACAAATGGATTGGTTGTAAAGTGGCTACTGCCAAATTGTTTACCTTGCCTTAAAAAAATGTGTTCACAAAATGGATTGGTTGTAAAGTGGCTGCTGCCAAATTGTTTGCCTTGCCTTGGGTTTTAAAAGTTTGTGTTCACAAATTGAATTGCTTGTACAGTGGCTACTACCAAATTGTTTACTTTGCCGTGGCTTTTAAAACGTTTGTGTTCACAAAATGGATTGGTTGTATAGTGGCTGATGCCAAATTGTTTGCCTTGCCTTTTAAAAAGTTTGTATTCACAAAATGGATAGGTTGTAAATTGGCTGATGCCAAATTGTTTGCCTTGCCTTGGTTTTTAAAAGTTTGTGTTCACACAATGGATTGGTTGTAAAGTGGCTGCTGCCAAATTGTTAGCCTTCCCTTGGTTTTTAAAACGTTTGCGTTCACAAAATGGATTGGTTGTAAAGTGGCGGTTGCCAAATTGCTTCCCTTAACTTTCATAATGTTTGTGTTCACAAAATGGATTGGTTGTGAAGTGGCTGCTGCCAAATTGTTTGCATTGCCTTTTAAAAAGTTTGTGTTCACAAAATGGATTGGTTGTAAAGTGGCTGCTCCCAAATTGATTGCCTTGCCCTGGTTTTTAAAAAGGTTGTGTTCTCAAAATGGATAGGATGTAAAGTGGCTGCTAACAAATTGTTTGCCTTGCTGTGGTTTTTTAAAATGTTTGTGTTCACAAAATGGCTTGGCTGTAAAGTGGCTGCTGCCAAATTGTTTGCCTTGCCTTTTAAAAAGTTTGTGTGCACAACATGGATTGGTTGTAAAGTGGCTGCTGCCGAATTGTTTGCCTTGCCTTGGTTTTTAAAACGTTTGTGTTCACAAAATGGATTGGTTGTAAAGTGGCTGCTGCCAAATTGTTTGCCTTGCCTTTTAAAAAGATTGTGTTCACAAATGAATTGTGTTCACAAAATGGATTGGTTGTAAAGTGGCTGCTGCCAAATTGGTTGCCTTGCCTTCGTTTTTTAAAGTTTGTGTTCACAAATGGATTAGATGTAAAGTGGCTGCTGCCAAATTGCTTGCCTTGCAAAATGTTTGTGTTCACAAAATGGACTGGATGTAAAGTGGCTGCTGCCAAATTGTTTGCCTTTCCTTTTTAAAATGCTTGTTATCACAATATGGATTGGTTGTTAAATGGCTGGTGCAAAATTGCTTGCCTTTTAAAATGATTGTGTTCACAAAATGGATTGGTTGTAATGTGGCTGCTGCCAAATTGTTTGCCTTACCTTGGTTTTTAAAAGTTTGTGTTCACAAATGGACTAGATGTAAAGTGGCTGCTGCCAAATTGTTTGCCATGCCTTTTAAAAAGTTTGTGTTCACAAAATGGATTGGTTGTAAAGTGCCTGCTGCAAAACTGTTTGCCTTGCCTTGGTTTTTAAAAAGGTTGTGTTCTCAAAATGGATTGGTTGTAAAGTGGCTGCTGCGAAATAGTTTGCCTTGCCGTTTAAAATATTTGTGTTCACAAATGGATTGGTTGTAAAGCGGCTGCTGCCAAATTGTTTGCCCTGCCTTGGTTTTAAAAAGTTTGTGTTCACAAAATGGATTGGTTGTAAAGTTGCAGCTGCCAAATTGTTTGCCTTGTCGTGGTTTTTAAAAAGTTTGTGTTCACAATATGGATTGTTGCAAAGTGGCTGCTGCCAAATTGTTTGCCTTGCCTTGTTTTTTACAAAGAATTATTCAGAAAATGGATGGGTTGTAATGTGGCTGAAGCCCAATTGTTTGCCTTGCCTTGGTTTTTATAAAGTTTGTGGCCACAAAATGGATTGGTTGTAAAGTGGCTGCTGCCAAATTGGTTGCCTTGCCTTTTAAAAAGTTTGTGTTCACAAAATGGATTGGTTGTAATGTGGCTGCTGTCAAATTGTTTACCTTTTAAAACGTTTGTGTTCACTAAATGAATTGGTTGTGAAGTGGCTTATGCCAAATTGTTTGCGTGGTCTTTTAAAAGGTTTGTGTTCACTAAATGGATTGGTTCTAAATTGTCTGCTTCCAAATTGTTTGCCTTGCCTTTTAAAATGCCTGTGTTCAGAAAATGGATTGGTTGTAAAGTAGCTGCTGCCTAATTGTTTGCCTTGCCTTTTAAACAGTTTGCATTCACAAAATGGATTGGTTGTAAATTGGCTAATACCAAATTGTTTGCCTTGCCTTGGTTTTTAAAAAGTTTGTGTTCACAAAATGGATTAGTTGTAAAGTGGCTGCTGCCAAATTGTTTTTCTTGCCTTTAAAAAAAGACTGTTGTCACAAAATGAATTGGTTGTAAAGTGGCTGCTGCCAAATTGGTTGCCTTGCCTTGGTTTTTTTTAAAGTATGTGTTCACAAATGAATTGATGATAAAGTGGCTGCTGCCAAATTGTTTGCCTTGCAGTGGTTTTTAAACAGTTTGTGTTCACGAAATGGAGTGGTTGTAAATTGGCTGCTACAAATGGTTTGCCTTGCCATGGATTTTACCAAAGTTTGTGTTCACAAAATGGATTGGTTTTAAACGGGCTGCTGCCAAATTGTTTGCCATGCCTTCATTTTTTAAATGTTTGCGTTCACGAAATGGATTGGTTTTAAAGTGGATGCTGTCAAATTGTATCCCTTGCCTTGGTTTTTATAACATTTGTGTTCACACAATGGATTGGTTGCACAGTTTCTGCAGCGCTATATACATATCTATAAAAAGACAATGGATAAATAGAATGAATAAATAGGATTCCCATATCCAGTATGGGTTATTGCACATATAGGAAATTACAGTTACAGTACAAATTACAGTAGGTGGATAGATGAAAGTCCGGGGGTAAGGCTGTGAAGTCCGTGCATGTGTGAGTTCAGGGAGATAATGGATTTTGGCTAGAAACTGTTCTTGAGTCTATTTGTCCTTGTGCTGATGCACCTATAGCGCCTCCCTGAGGGCAGCAGGTTGAACAGGCCAATTGCAGGATGGGAGCTGTCCTTGATAATGTTCTTCGCCCTGCTGAGGCAGCGGGAGGTGTAAATGTCCATCAGAGGGGAGAGTTCCCCCTCGTGTTACCCCTAAACTTCTGTCCCTTAATTCTCATGTCATGCCCTCTTGTTTGAATCTTTCCTACCCTCAATGGGAAAAGCTTATCCATGTCAACTCTGTCTATCCCTTTCATCATTTTAAAGACCTCAATCAAGTCCTCCCTTAACCTTCTGCGCTCCAAAGAATAAAGACCTAACTTGTTCAACCTTTCTCTGTAACTTAGTTGCTGGAACCCGGGCAACATTCTAGTAAATCTCCTCTGTACTCTCTCTATTTTGTTGACATCCTTCCTATAATTAGGCGATCAAAATTGTACACCATACTCCAGAATTGGTCTCACCAATGTCTTGTACAATTTTAACATTACTTCCCTACTCCTATATTCAATGCTCTGATTTACAAAGGCCAGCACACCAAAAGCTTTCTTTACCACCCTATCTACATGCGATTCCACCTTCAGGGAACTATGCAGTTATTCCTAGATCCCTCTGTTCCACAGCATTCCTCAATTCCCTACCATTTACCATGTACGTCCTATTTTGATTTGTCCTGCCAAGATGTAGCACCTCACACTTATCAGCATTAAACTCCATCTACCGTCTTTCAGCCCACTCTTCCAAATGGCCCAAATCTCTCTGTAGACTTTGAAAATCTACTTCATTATCCACAGCACCACCTATCTTAGTATCATCTGCATACTTACTTATCCAATTTTCCACCCCATCATCTAGATCATTGATGTACATGATAAACAACAGTGGACCCAACACAGATCCCTGAGGCACCCCACTGGTCACTGGCTTCAACCTGACAAACAGCCATCCACCATTACTCTCTGGCATCTCCCATTCAGCCACTGTTGAACCCATCTTGCTACTCCGCCATTAACACCCAAAGATTGAACCTTCTTAACCAACCTTCCATGGGGAACCTTGTCAAAGGCCTTACTGAAATCCATATAGACAACATCCACTGATTTACCCTCATCAATTTCCCTAGTAACCTCTACAAAAAATTCAAGAACATTTGTCAAACACGACCTTCCAGGCACAAATCCATGTTGATTGTTCCTGATCAGACCCTGTTTATCCAGATGCTTATATATTATCTCCAAGTATCCTTTCCTTAATTTGCCCACCACTGACGTCAAACTAACAGGTCTATAATTGCTAGGTTTATTCTTTGAACCCTTTTAAACAATGGGACAACATGCGCAGTACGCCAATCCTCTGGCACTATTCCCGTTTCTAATGACATTTGAAATATTTCTGTCATAGCCCCTGCTATTTCTACACTAACCCCTCAATGTCCTAGGGAATATCCTATCAGGACCTGGGACTTATCCACTTTTATATTTTTCAAAAGTGTCAGTACTTTCTCCTCTTTGAATCTCATAGTTAACATAGCTACTCTACTTTTTTCCCTTACCTCACAGAGTTCAATATCCTTCTCCTTGGTGAATACCGAAGAAAATAAATTGTTCAATATCTCCCCCATCTCTTTTGGCTCTGCAGATAGCTGTCCATTCTGGCTCTCTAATGGTCCAATTTTATCCGTCGTTATCCTTTAGCTATTAATATAGCTGTAGAAACCCTTTGGATTTACTTTCACCTTTCTTGCCAAAGCAACCTCATATCTTCTTTTAGCTTTTCTAATTTCTTTCTTAAGATTCTTTTTACTCTTTATACTCCTCTAGCACCTCATTTACTCCATGCCTCCTATAATTATTGTAGATATCTACAAGTGTCCAATTTCCCTTGAAAACCATGGCTCTTTCCAATTTTTACTATTTCCTTTCAACCGAACAGGGACATAAAGATTCTGTACTCTTACAATTTCCCCTTTAAATGTCCTCCATTTCTCTTCTACATCCTTCCCATAAAACAAAATGTCCCAATTCACTCCTTTTAAATCCTTGCGCATTCCCTCAAAGTTAGCCTTTCTCCAATCAAAAATCTCAACCCTAGGTCCAGTTCTGACTCTCTCCATAAGTATATTGAAACTAATGGTATTGTGATCACTGGTCGCGAACTGCTCACCAACGCATACCTCAGTCACCTGCCTCATTTACTAACAGGAGGTCCAGCACTGCCCCTTCTCTGGTCGATACCTTTATCTATTGCTGCAAAAAACTATACTGCACACATTTTACAAACTCCAAACCATCCAGCCCATTTACAGAATGTGTTTCCCACTCTATTTTTGGAAATTTGAAATCTCCCACAATCACTACCTTTGTTTGACTTGCCTTGTAAAAAGTTTGTGTTCACAAAATGGATTGGTTGTAAAGTGGCTGCTTCCAAATTGTTTGCCTTGCAGTAGTTTTTAAAAAAGTTTGTGTTCATAAAATGTATTGGTTGTAAAGTAGCTGCTGCCAAATTTTTTGCCTTGCCTTTTAAAAAGTTTGTATTCACAAAATGGATTGGTTGTTAACTGGCTGCTGCCAAATTGTTTGCCTTGCCTTGGTTTTTAAAAGTTTGTGTTCACAAATGGATTGGTTGTAAAGTGGCTGCTGCCAAATCGTTTGCCTTGCCTAGATTTTTAAAAAGATTGTGTTCACAAAATGGAATGGTTGTAAAGTGGCTGCTGCCTCAGTGACTGAGCTGCCAGCCCAAGTATGCATTCGGCTCACAATGTCCATACTAGCCCTCGTGAAACCAGCTGCCGAGAGTTTTAGTCGAAGCATGCCCGCAACCCGCCCAGACTGCTTCAGCCCAACCTGCAGTCCATTGGTCGAAACTCACTTGCGCCTCACTTAGTCCTCTACCCTCCCGTCTCTCCTCCCCCCTCCCTCTGCCCCTTCTCTCTCTCTCCTGCCTCTCTCCTCCCCCCTCTCGACCCATCAGCTCAGCCCGGGACGCCCCCTCCCCTTTCTCCTTTTCACCTCCCCCTCGCTCCCTCCTCCCCTCTATACCCCTCAGCCTGGGCCTCCCCTCTCTCTCTCCCCGCCCTCTCTCCCCCTCTCCTACATCTCCCCCCTCTCTCGCCCTCCCTTTCACCCTTCTCTCCTCCCCCTCCCTTCCTCCTCCTCCTTCTCTCCCCCACTCTTCTCTGCCCCCCCCCTCTCTGTCTCTGCCACCTCTCTCTGCAATCGCATTGTTGCTATCCAAGTACACAGAGTCCTGCTAGCCCTAGTGCTGTGTGAAGAATGACGGGCTCCCTTCCACCCCTCCCCGGGCTCTCCCCCCACCCACCTTGAGCTTGTCTAACAGGTCTGAGAATTTGCTCCCTGTGTGAATGAGCATGAGGGCCTTAGGAAGGATGAGCAACTGAACCATGGCACCATGGATCAGGGAGCCATTCAAGGGGGGGGGGGCACAGGATGACGTGGGTGTGCTGCAGCTGCATGATGTGGGAGCTGGTGGACCCCAGTGTGGTTACTCGTGACCATATCTGCAGCTAGTCGTCCAGTGTTTTATTGACAACTAGACCAAGTGGGACCCGTTGGGTCCTGTACCATCAACGAGTGGATGCGCGGGGATGGGGGGAGGGCTGCGGCATCACTCTCTCTAACCCCCCCCACGCACACACACACTAACCACCCCCCGCCACACACACAAACCACCCCCCCCCCCCACACACACTAACCATCCCACACACAACTCATTAAGTACCCCATACGCGCACACACACTAACCACCCCCCCCCCCACACTCACACACTAACCACCCCCCCCACACATACACACACTAACCACCACACACACAAACCCCCCCCTTGATATTATATTCGCTCCTTTTCCCCCATTCCCGGCCTATCAACTCCGCAGACCCCCAATTGCGCAGGCGCGACTAGAGAGGGAGCGGGGTAGAGAGGTAAGGGGAGGGGGGAGAGGGTGAGTGGGGTAGAGAGGGAGGGCAGAGAGAGGGGGAGGAGGGTTTTAGAGGGAGGGGAGTAGAGAATGAGGGTTGGGAGGGCGCGCGGTGTCACATTGGAGGACTGGTGACACAGACACAGACACATACATATACACAGACACTCACACATTCACAGACATACAGACACACAGTGGGCCAAAGGGCCTGTTCCTGTGCTGTATGATGCTGGACAACTGTCTCTCTCTCATCCCCATTATCTTTCTCTCTCTCACACACTCCCTATCCCTCCATTCCGTCAATCCCTCATTTCCAGGTTGATCTGTCACTCACTTTCCAGCAGTAGGATTTGAGCCAATGTTACCCGTTTCTCAAGATGACAGGTATCTTGTTCTCGGTCTTATTCATAACGTCTGAAGAAGGGTCTTGAGCCTAAACGTCACCTATACCTTCTCTCCAGAGATGCTGCCTGTCCCGCTGTGTTACTCCAGCTTTTTGTGTCTGTCTTTGGAGTTTAATGCAGATAGGTGCAAGTTGTTGCATTTTAACAAGTCAAAGTGGGCAGAACCACAGAGCACATGGATCTTGGATAGTTGCCTAAATATAGTTCCCTATAAGTGGCACCTTAGGTAGATAGGGTGGTCAAGAAAGTTTTTGGTACATTTATCTTCGTCAGTCAGGATACTGAAGGTTGAGAAGTTATGTTACAGTTGTACATTGGTGAGGCTGCACTTGTGATGTTATCTCATTTTCTCCACAGATGCTGCCTGACCCACTGAGTTACTCCAGCATTTTTTGTCTTTGGTATAATGGAATGGAATACTTTATTGTCACATGTGACAAGGCACAGTGAAATTCTTTGCTGCGTACCCAATGTATACAAATAGCAGCCACCTACAGCGCTGACAAAGTTACAAAGCACGCCGGCTCCTCCTTTCGTTCTCTCCCCACCCCCCCCTCCCTCCACAGTGGTCCCCATTGTTCTTTGTTCCCCCACCCTCCCCAATTGTCCATTGTTCTCCCCCTACCTCCCTCACGGCGGTACCCCCACGCCGGGTCCCAGCCACATTCCCAGTCTACAGCCGTGGCCCATCGAGAAGCCTCTGGCCCGTCGGGAAGTCAGATAAACCAGCATCTGTAGTTACTTTTTATTACATTTGGAGTATTGCGTTCAGTTTTGGCCACCCTGCTATAAAAAGGATATCGGTAAGCTGGAAAGAGTGCAGAGAAGATTTACAATGATGTTGCCAGGACTTGAGGGGCTGAGCTATAGGGAAAGGTTGGGCAGGCTAGGAATTTATTCCTTGATGGACAGGTAGCTGAGAGGTGATCTTATGATATGTGTAGGAACAAAATGCAGATGCTGTTGAAATCGAAGATAGACACACAAAGCTGGAGTAACTCAGCGGGACAGGCAGCATCTCTGGAGAGAAGGAATCGGTGACGTTCCGGGTCGAGCCCCTACTTCAGATCTTATGATGGGTGTATAAAATCATGAGTGGAATAGTTAGAATCAATGTGTAGTCTTTTACTCAGCGTAGGGGAATCAAAAACCAGAGGACAAAAGGTTAAGTTGAGAGGGGCAAGGTTTTACACAAACCCTGAGGGGCAACATTTTCACCCAGAAGGTGGTGGATACATGACTGATCTGCCAGAGCAGGTAGTTGTGGCAGGTACTATAACAACATTTAAAAGCCACTTGGACAGGTACAGGTCTTTAGCCATGCTATATAACCCCATGACTTGAACACTAAATGGCCATGGAAAATGTGTCGCTCTCCCCACCAACTTGCTCCCATTCACCAAGCCCTCCTTGTTTACTAGTTTGCATTTCTAGTTTGCATCTGTTGCTTAATTTGCATCTGAAACATTAAACCAAATATCATTTGTTTCCTTACGGTGAAAAGGCCTTTGATCTCAGTCTTTGCGTTCCTGAAAAAATGTAGCAGAATTAATGCATGAAATACTTTGATTACAATCTGTAAAGTCCGCAGGAGCAAGAGTGAATCATTTAGAAATTACTACGGAAGAACAGGCCGTTCAGCCCAACATCTCAGTGACAGACTTTATCCTCCACTCCAGCATCATCCAACGTGGCAGCATTGAGCTGTGTGGTGGAATGAGGGCTGGAAATGGAAACACAGCATCATTGCTGTTGGACTCAAACATGTCACATTGGACATGGGTCTCTGTGCTCTGGAACTATAACAGGCAGACAGTAAATGGGGCACTGGCTGCTGTACGCATAAACAAAGCATGCCAACGGGCTCTGTGTATCATGTTCCATTTGCTCATCCCTCTACACCTTTCCTATCCACGTACCTGTCCAAATGGCATTTAACTGTCATAATTGTATTCCCATATACCACCTCCTCTGGTTGTCTGTTCCATGAATCCAGTACACTCTGGGTATGAAAGGTGCCATTTAACTCTTTCCTTGCTCACGTTGGAACATAGAACATTACAGCTCAGAAACAATCCCTTAGTCGACATCATGTTTGGTGCAGATATTGCAAAGTCAAGCTAATCTCATCTGCCTGCACGTTGTCCATATCCCTCCATTCCCTGCATATCCCTGTGCCTATCTAAAAGACTCTTAAACACCACTATCACATATAACTCCACCACCAATCCCGGGAACACATTCCAGACACTCATCACCCACTATGTAAAATCTAGTCCCACAACTTATTTAAACTTTCCTCCTCTCACCTTAAAGCTATGCCCCCAAGTCTTTGATATTGCCACCCTGGGAAAAAGATTCTGAACGTCTACCCTATCAATGCCAATTTTCGATACTTCTATCAGTTCTCCCCTCAACCTCCAGTACTCCAAAGAAAACAATCCCAATCAGTCCAACCTATCCATGTTATTAATACCACCTAGTTCAGGCAGACTTTGAACCTCTTTGAATTAATACCACCTAGTTCAGGCAGACTTTAAATTAGACTCCTCCACCCTGGTAAAATGAATGCGATCACAAATCTCATCTATGCCCCTCATGATTACAATTGGGAAACTGGATTTACCATGTTGACTATCCTTCATCAGTCCATCCCTTTACGCCAATTCTAAGCTGTAGTTATGGGCACCTGCATGGGCCCCAGTTATGCCTGCCTCTTTGTAGGCTACGTAGAACAATCCCCGTACAGGCATACACTGGCCCTATCCCCAAACTCTAGTTCTGTTACATTGATGACTGCATCAGTGCTACATCCTGCACCCATGCAGAACTCATGGACTTCATCACCAATTTTCATCCTGCACTCAAATTTATTTGGACCATTTACGACGCCACCCTCCCTTTCTTGATCTCAGTCTCCATCATAGAAAATAGATTATTGACTGATGTCCATTACAAACCCAATAACTCCCGCAACTATCTCGACTACACTTCTTCCTACCCTGCTTCCTGCAAAGACACTATCCCCTACTCCAAATTCCTCTGTCTACGCCGCACCTGTGCCCAAGATGAGGTGTTCCATTCTAGGACATCCGAGATTTCCTCATTCATTAGGGAATGGGGGTTCCCCTCTCCTTTCATAGATGAGGCAGTCACTCAAGTCTCCTCAGCACCACGCAGCTCCGCCCTTGCTCCCCTTCGTCGCAACAGAGACGGAGTCCCCCTAGTCTTTACCTTCCACCCCATCAGTCATCGCATACAACACATAATCCTCCGATATTTCTGCGACCTGCAACGGGATCCCACTATTTAGTTATACCAAACCAATTAACCTACACGTCTTTGGACTGTGGGAGGAAACCGAAGATCTCTGAGAAAAACCACACTGGTCACGGAGAGAACGTATAAATTCCATACAGACAGCACCCGTGGTCGGGATCGAACCCAGGTCTCCGGCGCTGTAAGGCAGCAACTCTACCGCTGCGCCACCTTGATGCTGGACACTTTAATTTCCTTCCCATTCCTACACAGACCTTTCTGCCCTCGGTCTCTGCCATTGTCAGAGTGAGGCTAATCGGCATCTCATATTTTGCTTGGGCAGCGCACAGCCCAGTTGTATTGTCATTGATATCTCTCACTTCAGGTAATCCCGGCACAGACACAGACACACACTCTCTCTCTCTCTCTCTCGTCGCATGAGCTTACAGTTCTGGTCACCACACTATAGGAAAGGTATGGATGGGCTGGAGAAAGTGCAGAGATGGTGCCTTGTGTTCAGTTCTGCTCACCCTGATATAGGAAGGATGTCATTAAACTGGAAAGACTGCAGAGATTTATGAGCATGGTGCTAAGAATCAAGGGGCTGAGCTATAGGGGGAGTTTGGGCAGGCTAGGACTGTATTCCTTCAAGTGCAGGAGGCTAAGGGATGATCTTACTGAGCAGATTCCAAAGGCATTTTATAAGTACATAGAGGGAAATAATGTAGTGAGGGAATATGGCCTCTCTGAAACTAGAGATAATTTCTGTGTGGAGCTGCAGGAGATGGGCAATGTTCTCCATTGTTTTTACTGTTTTCAGAGAAAAGGATTGTTGAGCTAGCGGGCGATCCGGGTCAAGCCCAGTGAAGCAACAGCAGCAGTGAGGAGTTAAAAGAGGAGCCATTCGGAATAAAGTAAAGGGCCTGTCCCACTTGCATGCGATTGCATGCGTTTGACGTGACCAAACGGAAGCCGAGTTCGCGCTAAGTTCGCTTGAGACGTAATGCGCCTGCGGGCCAACAGGCCGGTGGCGCGTGGAATTTTCGGACAGTGTCAGATTTTCGGAGCCCCGCGCGATGTCGGGGCCAGCCCCGCACAACACCATACTCCTCCACGCTTTGAAGTGGTACCGGCCCCACGCGGCCCGTATGCCAAAAGCGACCACCTTTGGTCGTGCCAGTCCCATGCAATCGCATGCAATTGGGACGGGCCCTTTAGGATGCAGGATCATGTGGGTGTGCTGTAGCTGCGTGATGTGGGAGCTGGTGGACCCCAGTGTGGTTACTCATGACCACATCTGCAGACAGTCAAGTCAAGAGTGTTTTATTGTCCTGATACCAAACACTGAAACTCTTACTTACAGCAGCACAACAGATATGTCAATCTGTGTATGTGTGTGTGTATGTATATGTATATATATATGTGTGTATATAAAGCTATATATGTGGATATATGGAACTCTTTATTATGATGTTTATATATATACTAGACTAAGTTGGACCCGTTGGGTCCTCAGTTCACACGGGAGGGCTGGTCCCCCAACACAATATTCCACCTCTCCACCAATTCCAATATTGGTGGCCAGTTGGGGGGGGGGGGGGGGGGAGCGCTGGTATGGGTGTTTTTGGCTGCAGGGACTACTGGTCTCCAGAGGGCTAGTATGGACATTGTGGGCCAAATGGATTCTTGGGGGTGGCAGCTTAGTCCCTCAAGCCTGATGTGCTGGCAGCTCACCCACGGCTGGTGAGCTGGCAGTTGACTCACGGCTATTCCTTGAAATTCCATTTCAAGCAGAGTGCAAGGCCACCAAATTCAAATCCACTTTCCTACCATTTCAAGCAGGGTGCAAGGCCACCAAATTCAAGTGCAGTTTCTTACCTCTTCGAGCAGGGTGCAAGGCCACAAAATAGTAAGATTAAATGAGAACTTACCAGTTTGAAGTTTGATCTTTATTTTATGAGCAGTCGAGTTGAGGGTCTACGTGAAGAACTCCGTACAGCCGTTCATGCGTCAATCTTCAAAGCAACTGTGTGAAATCACAGCTAATAGTGACTGAAGTATAATGGTAAGATAACAAAGACTAGAACTACCAGATTAAATGTATGAGGGCTGCGAGCGGAGGGCACGTAGTCCCTCAACTCGACTCCTCATAAATAAAGATCAAACTTCAAGCTGGTAAATTCTCGTTTAATCTTACTATTTTACTTCAGAAGACTTACTACGTGAAGACTTCAAAGCTCTGTGATTTCATGCCGTGTGAAACGGGTATACACAACCACAGCTGCTTCATTGCCAAATGAAGGGAAAACATTCATAATGCATACAGTCATAACATAGATGTAAAACATGCTGATGCTGTTTAAATGAACCAATAATATTTCCATCTCTCACCCAGGTGGAAAATATAACCAGAACATAAATAGAGTTAACAAATACTCCTGGTTCAGCAATGGGTCATTACAGATGTTTGGAGATTTGTTCGATGGTCCATGCTCCAGCCGTAACAATGCGACCCAGCGGAACATAAATACCCTTGCTGCTGATGTTGTAGCAGCCCTGGTGGAATGAGATCTGGAAACAGAATCCATTAGTACATAACACAACTCCGTTTTTCTCATCTGGAATGGCCTGAACAATAAGTTCTCCCAAATTCTTTGTGACTAACAACATTGCTAGTCCAGAACTCCAAGACTCTTGATGACCTTGACATATTGTTGTATATATGTGTGCTTATCTTATCAAGTCAAGTCAAACAAGTCAAAGTCAAACAAACTTTATTGTCATTTAGAAATACATTGATATATGCAGTTCCAAACAAAAAAGTAAGATTAAACGAGAGCTTACCAGTTCGAAGGTTGATCTTTATTTTATGAGGAGTTGCGATGAGGGATTTCGTGAAGACCCCGCCAACACGCATGCGCGGCATCCTTCAAAGCAGCGGTGTGGAATCACAGACTCGACAAAAAGTAAGGATGTTAAGATTAAACTGCGAACTAGCCAGCTGAACATAATGATCGAGGGTTGGGAGCGGAGGGCACGAAATCCCTCATCGCAACTCCTCATAAAATAAAGATCAACCTTCGAACTGGTAAGTTCTCGTTTAATCTTACTATTTTACTTCGGAGTCACGTGAGTGACTTCGTGAAGACTTCAAAGCTCTGTGATTACACGCCCTGGACAACGCCCATGCTACCACCCGCAATCCTGATGGAGGAAGTTTGTTAAAGCAATCCAGACTGGACAATCTGAAAATAATTAACATTTATTAAACACAAATCATAAACAAAACCCCCTGACTGGGGACAAATGATATTAGGGAGCAGCCCTGAGTACTGCATCCGCATATGTTGCAGGTCCGGCCAATGGCTTATGGTAGAACCGTTGAAAGGTTGACTCACTGGCCCATCCTGCCGTAGCGAGGACGTGATCCATGGGCACCTCCATGGCCCTCGCTGTTGATGTGGATGCAGCCCTGGTGGAATGAGATTTAAACAAGTTAGTGTCAATACCCGCTGCATCCAACACTTCCCTGAGCCACCTGGAGATCGTCTGCACTGTCACCCGGCGATGTGGTTTTTTGTGGCTGATAAGCAGTCCTTGTTCCGAATTCCTGATCGACCGGGTCAACTCAATGTAGCAACGGAGGTGGGCGACTGTGCAGAGTGTGGCATCAGAGGGGTACGCCTGGAATTCCAACTGCAGCCCCAAAGATCCGGGTCGATGCTGCTTCAGCAGTTCTGCAACGTAAAACGTTATTTTCCCAGGGGTAGAGAGCATATTGTCAATGCGCAACTTTTGAAGCGCCTGTACCTGCTGAGCAGACGTGAGCGCCATCAACATGACCACCTTCAGGGTGAGCCGGTGAAGAGGTAACCCCGCCATGGGGGACCATGATCTTAACAGGGACAGGACCACTCCTGCATCCCAGACAACGTTATATCTGGGCCGTGGAGGGTTTGTGTTAAATACACCCCTCATAAACTTCGACACCAGATTGTTGGTCCCCACTCCTACCGGAAGGTACGAGGACAGCGCACTCCTGGCGCTATTGATGGTACTATAGCTGAGCCCTTCATCATAGTGGAGGCCCGCCAGGAATTCCAGGACGTCAGGTATTGTGGCAGAATCATAGACAACACTCTTCCTTAAACAGAACAGTTCCCATTTCCTGATCTGGGTCAGGTACTGCCGCCTTGTAGATGCTCTGCACGATGCAGCGATTAAATCCATGGCCCTCGGTGAGATCCCCGTGTTCAGCAAAGGCCTTTTCAGAACCTGCAGACCAACAGGTTTAAATAGGCGTGGCACGGATGCGGCTCGCCAGTGACGGGATTAGTAACCAATTGTGGGTTGTTCCCAATTCGCACCCACGGGTGCTTCAGCATCTGGGAGACCACCGGGTACCATGGTTGTGTCGGCCAGTTGGGTATTACCAGAATGCCTGATGCAGAGTCTAATTTAATCTTCTGTAATACCCGGCTGATGAGGCAGAATGGGGGAAATGCGTAGCAATACCATTTCCCCCAGTGGAGCGAAAAAGCATCCAAAGCCACTGCCCCAGGATCTGGTTCCCACGATACATATGTTGGTATCTGATGGTTCAGTCTAGACGCAAATAGGTCAATATCTGGCATACTGAATTTTGTCACAATTTCAGCAAACACAAGGGGATTCAGCATCCACTCAATGTTATCATTAAAAACTCGTGACCTGGTGTCCGCCACCGTATTGAGTATCCCCAGAAGGTACGTTGCTGATATCCAAATACCCCTTTTGATGCACCAGAGCCAAATTGTATTTGCCAAATCATTACAAGATACTGACCTGATACCACCCATATGATTTATATAGGCTACCACCGTGGTGTTATCAATTTGAAGGCGAACATGTGCATGACGCAAATTACTGCAATATGCCCGCAGTCCATGAAAGACCCCCAGCATTTCCAAATAATTAATGCCTTGCACTTGGAGAAGCGTGAACTCATGAGCGTCCCATCTGCCACCACAGCTGGTTACAGTGTCAGTTGCCCCCCAGCCTTGTGCACTCGCATCAGTTTGCAACAGAACCATGGGATTCGGGAGAATGATGGGTTTGGAACTTACTCCAATATTATGAACCCACCATTCCAGCTCAGTTTGCTCCCCTATGCCTAAGCGCATAGGTCTGTCAAAATGTCCGGTATTCAATTTTAACGCCAGAATTTTACTTTTTTGTAAGTTTTGGTAATGCAACGGACCATAATTTACGGCCGGGAATGTGGCAACCAGCTTGCCAATTACCTTAGCAACCTGCCGAATGGTTGGCCTGTTGTTGTCAAGTAAACTGATGCATGCTTGTTGAACGTCCACCACTTTGTCAACTGGGACGGTGATTTTCATCTGGTTAGTGTCTATAGTGAACCCCAAATAGTCCATGACCTGCGAAGGGTTGAACTTGGATTTGTCTGGATGGATTACAAACCCCATTCTTTGAAACAAAGATATAGCGGCCGAGACTGCCAACTGGGCGTGCTCTAGGGTTTTCCCTGCTATGAAAATGTCATCTAAATATGCCATTATAATATGGTTTTGTTTCCTGAGATGTGCCAATAAAGGTTTGACAATTTTAGTAAATAGTCTCGGCGCTGTTGTAATCCCATTAGGCAAAGCCATATATTGCCATAATTGACCTTCCCAGACAAATTTCAAGAACCTTCGATGTTGTTTAGCAATAGGGACTGTATAGTACGCATCCTTCAGGTCAATACAAGCCATAAAGTACCCATGACTAACCAACTGTTTGGCCGTCTCAAACGTCTCCATCTTAAAATGGGTATATTGTACGAAAGCATTCAACTGGGTTAAGTCGATGATAATCCGACAGCCTCCATCCTTCTTGACCCTAGTAAAGATGTTGGAAACAAACTCCAATGGCTCGTGCGTCGTTTTTTGTATCACCCCTTTCTTTTCTAATCGTAGTATTTCAACATGAGCCCGCTCCTTCTCTGACAGAGAGTGCAAATCTGCGACTAGGCTCATGTTGCGAAGGGGGATCTCTGCCATTAATAAACTCTATCTCATAACCCTGAATGCTTTGTAAAATAAAAGGATCCGTAGTTAGGGTATCCCAAGCAGACCGGAAACCCCGAAGCCGTCCCCCCACCGGTGAGGTTACTAATGCTACGTTGTGGACGGAACCAAGCCCCCTTACCTCCAAGGTTAGCGCCGGGGTCTGGACTGTGGTGTCTTTGCTCCCCGTGTGGCGCGGCCCTGTTGCCGCATCTTCCAAGCTGGCTTGGGCTGGCCTTGGAATAAAAAAGGCCTCTGCTGTTGGGCCCCCGCCGAGGAATATGTTTGTGAATATGTTCTGGGGCCTTGGTCCACCGATGTGTGGGGCCTGAACGAGGAACGTGGCTGCTGCCTAGTGTAAACGGGAGTTTTGGATGAATAAGACCGTCTCATCATCCCCACAGTCTTGGCTTCCTCGTCCAGTTCCTTCACGCGTTTAGGCAGGTCTTCCCCAAACAGCTGCCTTGGTGGTGGTGGTGCGGTGGAGGTGCTGCATAATCCCGCAAATTTGGGATTCAAATTTGGCCGGATGGAGCTCTTCCTAAAACAGTTTATCTCAAACTGTGTGGTGCACAGAAGCGCTAGCGCATCCTGCTGCTCCTCGGACACATTCGTGGCATCCAGCGACCGAGCAAAAGCCGTGATACCTGCTGTCAGCAGCTTTAAGATTTTCTGGAGCTTGCCCTCCTTGACCCTTGTGTTGGCCGACATGTTCCCCCATATTGCTGCATTCACTTTCGGTACGTTGAGGGAGTTGCAGTTTGCTGGTGCCTTATACTTCCCCACTGTTTCCGAGAGCACGGTATCCTGGAGCTGGTGCGTAGTCAGGAAATTGATTGATGCCGCTATTTTGGGATGTAGTGGTCCTCCTGCCGCCGCAGGTGACCCAAATTTCAACACCGCCTCCAACATTTCCTGTGGGTTCTGGACCTCTTCTCCCTCCTCAGGCTCACCCATACTTCCTTGCTGGCTCTCGAGCGACGGGGAGATGGAAGGTGGCGGCTGCATGTAGCTCCCAGACCTCTGGGATTCCCGTTCCTGACGCTCCAGGTCCCGTTGATAGAGCACCTCCACCATATGCTCCAACCGGCCGATACGACCGTCACCGCTGTACGCGGGCCACTGGTCGTCTTCCCCAGCCTCTCCAGAGGAACCGGGGCTTCCAGCAGTTGTCAACACCCCCACGGAATGTACTGCCGGGAAGTCGCCAGCTCCCACTCCAGCGGGGCTGTGCGACTCCCACACGGACACACCGCTGGTCCGCCGTCGTTTGGACAGCAGCGGCCCCTCTGTCTGATGGGAGGGAAGAGGGCTAGAGTCAGTACTTGCACCAGAAACTGCACTCTCTGATGTCCGTGCGGGCTTACCACCACAGCGTTCCACATATAAACGGGACTGTGGCGGCGCATGGTCTGCTCTACCCGCCTCAGCAGGGGCGCCGGACCGTACTTTGCTGCCACCGGCCCGCACTACGGCAGCCTGTTCCGGTGGTGTGCCGGTACATCCTGCCCCCACAGGGATCCTCGGCACGCCAGCATTGCCACTGGTCTGCTTCCTTGCAGGTTTCCCCAGTGGCTTGTCCCTGCCTGCCGTACCGACAAGGCTGGACTTTAGCGAGGCTTCCCCCCTGTTCTGCCCGCGAGGGACCTTTAAAGGGGGGGATGCACTCGCAGACACGCTTGCTTCAAGAGCCCCACGTGCCTTACCTCCAGCCCTGGTCTTGGGCACTGGAGTTCTGGAGTCAGGGTCTCCCAGCCCCTGCTCCTGCGCGGACACCCTCTTCTTTGCCAGAGGGGTTGTGCCGGGTCTGGTCAGCTGCTCAGAGCTCCCCGACTGCCGCGACTTCTTCCTCGGTGGTGTCTCAGCTGCTCCCGATGTAGCGGGCAGCTCCGAGGACTTTACTCGCTGAACGCGACTCCCACTCCTTCCTCCTTCCATGGCTCTGTAAACACAACACAGACCACACAAAAATGACAAACCAGCTTAAGGTTAACTTACCTGCAGCTGCTTACCTTTTTGAAGGAGCCGGTTGAGGGAGCGCACTCCCCCCCCCAGCTGCCGTGAGCAAATGCGCGCGACGATATGCCGCGCATGCGTGTTGGCGGGGTCTTCACGAAGTCACTCACGTGACTCCGAAGTAAAATTACGTTGCATTTGGCTCCCTGTGCAACACAATAAATTAACCGAAGGATAGGCATGGATGAAAAGGATAAATAGACAATGGTGGCAGCGCATTACATGGCATTCAGGAGTCTGATGGCTCGTGGGAAGAAGCAGCTCGTGCGGAACCTTGATGTTCTGCTCCTTATGCTGCGGTATCTTTTTCCCGAGGACAGCAGAGTGAACAGTCCGTGATGGAGATGTGTGGGGTCCTTTATAATACTGCTGGCCTTAGACACGCAGCGTTTGGTCGCAATATCCCCGATTAAGGGGAGAGAGGTCCCGATGATTTTTTCCGCTGTCCTCACCACAGACTTCCAGTCGGAGGCTCTACAGTCCCCAAACCAGACAGAGATACAGCTGGTCAGAATACTCTCTATCGTGCCCCTGTAGAAAGTAGTGAGGATGGGATGGGGGAGATTAACTCTTCTCATCCGGCGCAGAAATTGCAACCGCTGCTGCGCTCTCTTAACAGTTGTTGAGATGTTATTCGACCAGGTCAGACTGTTAGTGATATGCACCCCCAGGAACTTTGTGCTACTGACCACCTCCACATCGCTGTCGTTGATGTGAAGTGGTGTGGGACTGTGCCGGGTTTATCAGGGACCTTATCAAAGGTCCCCTGGTATGCCTGTGACTATTTTGAGACCTGACTCCCTTCTGGTCTGCTCAAGTATTTATAACATAATATTATATATTATAATTTACAGACGTTATCATCCTGTACCATCACAATTATTTAGCGTCTGAACCTGCTGCACTAAACCAGTGCCAGAAGGATAACTACCTAATAAACTCCTGCCAAATAAGGATATAGCTGCAGCCTCCTGGTGAAATAGTGTTCACAAATGTCAACATCACATATGGCATTATACTGGTCCTGGGACCTATGTTGATGATATCCTACCCCCTTGATAACCGGTGTGGACCCAACAGAGTGAGTCTTGTTTGCTACAGGCAACTCAATTAGGAAGCTCATCGACCCAATTAATAGCCGTATAACTCCATAATTAACAGATGATCATTTAGCATGAACTCGATACATTAGCAATCAATACCATTTTCCATGGAACATAAGCATAACAAACTCTTTCATCTCCTGGAAAAGAACATTCAGCAGTTTGGTGCTATGCTTACACTTTTAACACATAGAAGGATAGATGTAACAATCCAAATCTTAGGGCAGTTTGTTAAACCTGCAGAACATCAATTTGAGTTTATCATGCAACGTCTGATTTCCGAACCCTCAGGCTGAACAAGCAAATTTACTTTTAAAATAACCAATAAGGTTATATTAATATTCGCAACAAATCAGGAATCAATTTGCATAATCACACAATAGGAACTTAAAGCCTCTTAATGACTTTATATGAAGCCTCGATTGATGAGACAAAATGGACGTAGCCATAAAAGACCTTCCTTCTCCTTTTGGCGAGAATGTATCTTTCGCCACTGCTATGCCAAATATTTTGCAACCGGTGAAATAAACATGAAACCAACATATATATATATATATTAGGTGTTCCATTTAACCAGAATTTCATAATACAGTGTGATTCAACACCAACTCTGTGTTGCCATTACCCACACTTGATGATTCTCCTGTGGCAACAAGATTATGTAACCATTCCAGCGGTCTTTAACTGATTGCACCCTCGTGACTAACATATACCATCATCACAATGCATCAACCTGAACATGACAATATGCTTATTTGTCCAATCACTCTATAACCCATACAATGCCCGTAGAGTCTATAGATAGTTGATACGAACAACAGAAATTTTTGGCAAGTCATGCAAATCTGTTCCATCTCCAAACTCGAGATATTTGAGCTACTTGGTAACTACCTTAAACAGCAACTGTGGCCTGATTTCCGAGCCAGTCTTGCAAGACAATCTTGGTCCTTATACTGAACCTGCCCAATTCTAACCTGCTTGAAAAGCTAATATTGTACATTTTACATTTACCATTCAAAGTAACAGATAATGTCTCAATCATTTGTAATGTATAACGAAGTATACACCTTACCAAACTGTAAGTGGTCCCTTAATTGTAGAGTAGCACAGGTACAGTGCGTGGAACCTCTGGCCAGCTTTCATGCTGCCAGCAACTTCAGTGAACCGCTACTGCCAATAAAGACATGGGATGCATTGTCGCCGAAACTATGAAACCTTGCTCATTCCAATAGCTTGTGCTTCGCCCTCCAGATTTCACCTATGGAAAAGTCTTACCTGACTAGAAGATTCGGCAGCCAACTGTAATGTCCCCCTGAGAGCGGTGTTCACTGCATATTGTGTTTGGGATGGTAACTTTCTTGCCAGGCATATACCTCTGGCACATGCCCTGATCTCTTGGGCATGCTCTGTGGCTATACCCTCAGACTCGGCGTTAAACTATACCAATCCCACATGCTCTCCTCTTACATGAGGGAGCCATAAAGCAGGCCTGCTACAAAGCCCTGCTGACACAATTTCCCATTTAGGGCCATTAGCACCAATTTGCAATATAATGAAAGATTTACCTAACAACTACTGGAGCAGTAATGAACACTCTTTGTCCATCATCGTGACTTTATTAATTTCAGCTGGTGTTAACAATGACCTAGATGGCACTTAATAATTAACCATTTAACAAAATAACTGTTGCTCTACTTACACAGCTGAATTGCATCTATACAATTAACAATTAGTCCAATGACTAGAACTGTTTTATAACAACAACTGTTACCAAAGTCTTATTGACTGCAATCTGTTGCCCAGGCCGGCATCATGGCCAATTGAATACCTAAAAGTAAATCCCAACATCCTACAAGTCTATTTGATAGGAACTTAATCTAACTGGATAGAGGAGCCCAATTTCTCAAATATAGTTTGAGACTTAACAGTGGATTTTAACACATATATAACCAGCATTTTTTAAAACCGTGAAGTTTTCTTTGAATGCTTTTTTGTCATTATTCTGTTATATTGCCTTATCCTAACAACGCCTCATCCCCCATGATCACTGTAAATGGGAATACCCTACTAAACTGCTATTCCCATAAAGCAGGCCTAACAAGGTACCGCTGGCGCCCATGAAGCAGCCCTGAACAAAGGTGCTGCTGGCGCAGACTTTCCCATAGGCCAGTATTTGCCATAGATTTGGCGTTCTTGTCAAGCAGCCCTGAGCAAAGGTGCTGCTGGCATAACCTCTCCAATAGGCTAGCCTACCATAACTTGGCATTCCCCTGGAGCAGTCCTGAGCAAAGGTACTGCTGGCACTGCCTCTGCAATATGCTATCCTGCCATAGTTTGGCATCCCCATGAGCAGCCCTGAGCAAAGGTGCTGCTGGCATAGCCTCTCCCATAGGCTGGCACTGCCATAGCTTGGCATCCCCATGAGCAGTCCTGAGCAAAGGTACTGCTGGCACAGCCTCTCCCATAGGCTGGCACTGCCATAACTTGACATTCCCATGAAGCAGCCCTACCCAAAGGTGCCCAAATATTTAATATATATATATTTTATATATTCATATTTTATATATTTATATGGATTCCCAGGGAGGGGAAATATATATATATATCCGTGGTACCCTCCTGGCACGCAGGCTAATAATTTATGTGAGTTAACCCCATGTGCTGGGGACTACTGTGATGTAAAACCGCATATACTTGGGTTTCCCCTGCACCAGGAACCCAGCCTAACCGTTTAGGTTAGTTTTAACCCCATGTCCTGGGGACTACTGCGGTCGAGAACCGCATATGCTTGAGTTTCCCCTCCACCGGGAACCCAGGCTGACCGTTCAGGTCCATTAAGCCCCAGCCCCTAGGGACTACTGCGGTCTAAAACCGCACTATTCTCGGGTTTCCCCTCTCCGGGAACCCAACATGTGGAGTCACTGACTGCGTTATCAGTGACTCCGATTGCGAACCCGACTTTCCCAGCTCTCCGCTTCCGCGGTCGGACCAGGGTTTTCCCCCAAAGCCCTAGGCTGGTTCCCTCGTCGGCCATCGCGAACATCCCGCAAAAACCCCGGAGGTTCCTGCAGGAGACCTAGAACAGGTAAGAAAATAGCACTTACCTGAAACTTTTTTAGACTTACCGTTGGAGGAGCTGCGCTGCTCCAGTCGTCTGCACGAAAGCGTCTGACGCAATGACGCACGAACGGCTGTATGGGGTTCTTCACGTAGTCACTCGCATGACTCCAAGTAAAATATGTGAATGGATATATGAGCTATATAACACACATACTCTTCCCCTGCAACACTGATTACACTGCGAGTGGCATAACGGAAGTCACGGTTTGCATTCCAAGATGGCGGCTGTTACGCTCCGTTACGTACTACACCTCAGTGCATTGGATTACGCAGGAGTGGAGTATCTTGTCCGCTCTATGATCTTTAGTTTAAATGGCTTTTAGATAGGCACATGGACATGGGGGGAATAGAAGGATATGGATCATGTGTAGCCAGAAGAGATCAGTTTAACCAGGCATCATGTTCAGCATAAACATGGTGGACTGAAGGGCCCGTTCCTGTGCTGTCCTGTTCCATGTGATCACAAGAGCTATCCTCCACAATCCCTTCTGTCTCCTAGTCCCAAGCCAATTTTGGATCCAATTTGCCTTTCATCCCAGGGACTCTAATCTTTGAACTTCTGTTTCAGCTCCACATAACTCGCTTTTCCAGGCTTTCAAAAATTGATTTACTTGATAGAGCCGCAGAGTTGTGCAGCACAGAAACAGACCCTTCAGCTCATCAAGTGCAGGGTGTCCTTTTTTTGGCCAAATGCGCAAATCCCATTTGACCACATTAGTTGCCTGTCTAAATGCAGGTATGTTTCAAAACTTACCTTCAGCAGCGCTGCAGTTCTGTCACTGGCCGTGTGCGTGACTTTGGCACCTTGGGGGGGGGGGGGGGGGGGGGGTTAAAATGCGTTTTTTCTCCTACCTGTCCTGGATATATTGTCTCGGGGTGCAAGTTTTTGCTGAAGAATTGTCCCGACGGCCATTCTGTGAGGTTTTTTTTTTCCCCAATCGCTGGACAATTTCAGCGCTGGAGTAAAGTAAAAATCAGCTTCTAATGCCATGAACGCTGATAACTGGGATGGATTTCACGTACGGGACAGGTAAAGGAAGGCCGTTTATTTTACATATAAACGTGCTTTTTAGGATGCCTTTAATCCAAATTTTATGTTGCGAAAAGGTGACTTAGGCCCCATACGAACCGGCAGTATTTTTCTTGCCGATATGGGGTTTAAAATCACCACAACCACAACGTTCCAATCGATCGCGTTCCACAAAATCCCACTCGCAAGATAATTTAAATGGCTATTAATTTATGGGAATTAAACACTAAATTGCTTCCATTTGGCCTATAGATTCATGACAATGAGATTTTAAAATCATGTTATACATTTTGTGTATTCTTATGTGAATGTTATTTGGACACTTAGGCTATTAAAAAATGTTAATCTTTTCTTAAGAAATGTTTAGATCTAGTAAATGAATTTTGGAATTAGCTACAATTGGGTAACTAACTAATTATATGCTTTAATTCTGGTCATCCAAGTAAGATTGTTTCATATTTGTTTCAGAATGCTTCAATCTATAATAACTGAACATTTCTTTCCGTTCTCTTAATTTTTAAGAAAGTTATGGGCTTTTGACTGTCCTCGATCACAGCTTTTGTGTTTAGTCAATGGAAAAGTAATAGGGAACAAGATGTTAATTTCTGAGTATGAAAATGGCCATAACGTTTATAATACTGAAGATAAGAAAGTGAATTTGGTGTCAAATTAAACGTCTTTTTGTGCTTTATCTAATGGGATAAATTGCAGACTTGATTTTTTAAATCTCAAAATTTTGTTACATTGCTACTAAATGCCCATTAAATGGAGTGATTGTACCTGACCCAAACACCACCTCTGGCAGTGAGTTCCAGATATCAGCCACGCGCTGTCTACACAAAAAACTTTCCTGGTATTCCTTATAAATCTCCTTCCTCTCACCTTAAGCTTGAGCCTCCTTGATTTGATATCCCTACCATGGAACAAAATATTATGACTCTCTATCTGTGCCTTGTTAACTACCTCAATCAGGACATCTCTCAGGCTTCCTCGTTCCAGTTGAAATTAGCCCAGCCAATCTAATCTCTACCGCTGAAGACCTGAAAACAGTAAAAACAATGGAGAAATACTCAGTGAGGACCTTGCCCATCACCTGCAGCTCCACACAGAGATGATCTCTAGTTTCAGAGAGGCCATATTCCCTCACTACATTCTTTCCCTCTATGTACTTATAAAATGCCTTTGGAATCTCCTCAGTAAGATAGAAACATAGAAATTAGGTGCAGGAGTAGGCCATTCGGCCCTTCGAGCCTGCACCGCCATTCAATATGATCATGGCTGATCATCCAACTCAGTATCCCGTACCTGCCTTCTCTCCATACCCTCTGATCCCCTTAGCCACAAGGGCCACATCTAACTCCCTCTTAAATATAGCCAACGAACTGGCCTCAACTACCCTCTGTGGCAGAGAGTTCCAGAGACCCACCACTCTCTGCGAAAAAAGTCCTTCTCATCTCGGTCCTAAAGGAGTTCCCCCTTATCCTTAAGCTGTGACCCCTTGTCCTGGACCTCCCCAACATCGGGAACAATCTTCCTGCATCTAGCCTGTCCAACCCCTTAAGATCATCCCTTAGCCTCCTGCACTCGAAGAAATATAGTCCTAGCCTGCCCAAACTCCCCCTATAGCTCAGCCCCTTGATTCTTAGCACCATGCTCATGAATCTTCTCTGCAGTCTTTCCAGTTTAATGACATCCTTCCTATAGCAGGGTGAGCAGAACTGAACACAAGGCATCATCTCTGCACTTTCTCCAGCCCATACATACCTTTCCTATAGTGTGGTGACCAGAACTGTAAGCTCATGCGACATGGTTGGAGAAGGGATAGAGAGAGAGGGAATGCCAGGATTACCTGAAGTGAGAGAAATCAACGTACATACCACTGGGCTGTGAGCTGCCCAAGCGAAATATGAGATGCTGTTCCTCCAATTTGCGTTTAGCCTCACTCTGACAATGGAGGAGACCGAGGACAGAAAGGTCTGTGTAGGAATGGGAAGGAGAATTGAAGTGTCCAGCAACAAGGTGGCGCAGCGGTAGAGTTGCTGCCTCACAGCGTTTGCAGCGCCGGAGACCTGGATTCGATCCCGACTACGGGTGCTGTCCGTACGGAATTTATACGTTCTCCACGTGACCTGCGTGGGTTTTCTCCGAGATCTTCGGTTTCCTCCCACTGTCCAAAGACGTGCAGGTTTGCAGGTTAATTGGCTTGGTGTAACTAAATAGTGGGATCCCGTTGGAGGTGGCAGAAACTTTGGAGGATTACATGTTGTATGCGACGATTGATGGGGTGGATGGTAAAGACTAGGGGGACTCCGTCTCTGTTGCAATGAAGGGGAGCAAGGGCAGAGTTGCGGGGTGCCGAGGGGACTTGAGTGAGGGCCTCATCTATGATAGGAGAGGGGAACCCCCATTCCCTAAGGAATGAGAACATCTCGGATGTCCTAGAATGGAACACCTCATCTTGGGCACAGGTGCGGCGTAGATGGAGGAATTTGGAGTAGGGGATAGTGTCTTTGTGGGAAGAAGTCTAGTCGAGATAGTTGCGAGAGTCATTGGGTTTGTAATGAACATCAGTCAATAGTCTATTTTCTATGATGGAGACTGTGAGATCAAGAAAGGGAGGGTGGTGTCGTAGATGGTCCAAGTAAATTTGAGTGCAGGATGAAAATTGGTGGTGGTTGATGAAGTCCATGAGTTCTGCACGGGTGGAGGAGGTAGCACTGATGCAGTCATCAATGTAATAGAACTAGAGTTTGGGGATAGGGCCAGTGTATGCCTGTACAGGGATTGTTCAACGTAGCCTACAGAGGCAGGCATAACTGGGCCCCATGCAGGTGCCCATAACTACGGCTTAGAATTGGCATAAAGGGATGGACTGATGAAGGATAGTCAGCATGGTAAATTGTGTCTCATATTTTGTAATAAACTTCTTGAAGTGCTGGGATGGCACAGTGAAGTAGCAGTAGAGCTGCTGGCTATAGGATCTTTGGTCAGTAGATGCAGCTCACGCTTCAGTCGAGGCTTTCCAGGCAAGTGACCAGAACCTCTGGTGACTCGTGGAGAGTGACCGGAACCTCTGGGAACCTCACGGTCTCCAGAGGTTTGCATTCAGGTTTCCTAAGTGGGACGGGGCATTACAGCGCCAGAGACCTGCGATCGACCCTGACTGCACCATAACTGTCTGTACGGAGTTTGTGGCATCTCCCTGTGACCACATGGGTTTTCTCCGGGTGCTCTTGTTTCTTCACACACTCCAAAGACCTACAGGTTTGTAGGTTAATTGGCTTTGGTAAAATTGTAAATTGAACCTCGTGTGTCAGGTAGTGCGAGAGTACAGGGCGATCGCTGGTCGGCGTGGACTCAGTGGGCCAAAGGGCCAGTTTCCACACTGTATCTGTAAATCTAAAGGCTAAAAGAAGAGGCGACCAAGACGATAACGTAGTCAGGGAAGCAGACGTTTTCATGGACTTTAACAAGGCCTTTGTCTTGGTTCGTATGGTAGATAGATCAGGAAGATGAGATCACATGGGATCCAGGTTAGGCTGGCCAGGTGGATATAACATTGGCTTGGTGGTCAGAGTCAGAGGGTTGGAGTGGAGGGTTGTGTTTCAGATTGGAATCCAGTGACCAGTGGTGTGCTACAGGGACTGGTGCTGGGTCCCCTGCTTGTCTTATACGTTGACAATTTGGATGAGAACATAGATGGCATGAGTTTGTGGATGATACGAAAATTGTTGTTGTGATGGACAGTGAAGATGTTTATTGAAGGTTACAACAAGATCTAGATCAACTGGGAAAGTGGACAAAGGAATGGAAGCTGAAAGTTTACACTGACTAGTGGGAGTGTTGCCTTTAGTGAAGTTAAACCAGGGCAAGACAAACTCTCCAAGGCCCTGTCATTTACAGTGTGTTGTAGAATAGTAAGATTAAACGCGAACTTACCAGTTTGAAGTTTGATCTTTATTTTATGAGGAGTTATGATGAGGGATTGCGTGAAGAACCTCGTCAAGAGACGAATATGACACTACACACAGGCGAGCATCTGTTGGGTATGCTGTAAAAACAATCTTACATCCTGTCATGACTATTCTATTCTGTTTGAGCAGATCATAAACATAAAAAGTGATGGCATCTGCCGATACCTGCATTTTGTGTAGCCATAGCATGTGCAATGTCTGCACACGTTGGGCTGATACCAACGTAATAAGCATGACCACCTTCATGGTTAGTTTGGCTAGAGATAGGCTTGTAACAGGAGTCCACTGGCGAAGGAGCATAAGAACTTCGCTGACATTCCGAATACCTGGGTTTAGGAGGATTCGAATTGAAAACCCCCTTCATAAATCTAGAGACTAACGGATGTGTCCCCACTGAATGGAACTCTGAACTCATGGGTAAATAAGAAGACAGAGCACTTCTGGCTGTATTAATCGCACTATAGCTTAATTTTTGATCGAAGTAAAGAGTGGACAAAAACTCCAATACGTCTCTGATGCCTGCAGTCTGATAGATATTCTGCTGTAGGCAGAATATCTCCCACTTCCTTATCGAGGTGATGTACTGCTTATGGGTACTATCCCTGCAGGCCGACGTGAGAACATCCACGGTGCGATCAGACAGTCCTCTCCCCAGGTATGGCCTCCTTAAAATCTGCAAATTAACAGATCAATACGATCATGTAAAGGATGTTGATCACCAGTTTCCGGGTTCACCAGTAGATTTTTATGTTTGGGAATAATCATATGAGGCTGACTAGCCATCTGCAATACGAGAGGGAACCATGGCTGTGCAGGCCCATCTGTCACTACCAATACCCCTGAAGCGGAGTCCTGCTTGATTTTTTGCAGGCATCGACTGATGAGACAGAGTGGGGGAAATGCATATACAAACATTCCACCCCAATGCAGTGAGAAAGCATCCACCGCTGCTGCACCAGGATCTGGTTCCCATGAAACATATCTGGGCAACTGAGGGTTTAGTCTAGATGCAAGCAAGTCAATATCTGGCATTCCATACTGAGCCACCACCTGATTAAATATGTCCTGATTTAACATCCATTCTATGTTATCATTGAATTGGCGTGACCTAGTATCTGCTACTGTGTTGAAACTACCTGGTAAATATATTGCTGAAAGCCAGATGTTTTTGTCAATGCACCAGCCCCGGATATGATTAGTCAATCTGTCACAAGACTGTGACTTCACTCCTCCCATGTGGATGGCATATGCCATTGCTGTAGTGTTGTCAATTTGAACCTGCACATGCAAGTGACTCGTGGCAGAGCAATAAGCTTTAAGCCCATAAAAGGTTCCCAAAAGCTCTAAATAATTGCTCCCTCTTAATTGCAGAAGGGATGTCTCATAAGTATTCCATCTGCCTCCACAACTGGAAGACATATCCGTAGCACCCCAACCCAGCGCACTAACATCCGTCTGTAAGATTATGGAAGGTGGTTCAACCAAAACTTTCCTAGAAATTCTTGAGACATTTGTGATCCACCATTGAATTTCTGAAATCGCCTCTGCTGACAATCGCATAGGCCTATCAAAGTGTCCTATCAATGAGGCATGTGTCCTCAGTGCCTGTTCCTTTGCTCGTTGTAAGTGTTGATAATCCAGAGGTCCAAACTGCACAGCTGGAAAAGCAGCCACCAATTTACCAACTAAACTGGCTACCTGTCTAATTGAAGGTCGTTGCTTACTAAGGAGTTTGACATAATCCTCAATTAACTGCTGCCTTGTGTCCCTGGGCAAAGTCACTAACATGTGATCCGAATTAATGGTAAAGCCCAAGTAATCAATAAGTTTAACTGTTGATAATGAGGAAATATTATAAAATAAAATTGCTCAAATTATAATTTCTGTGTTAGAAACTTATGTTGACTTGCAGGAAAGGGACTGGTAGCAGAGGTTTTCAAAATACATAGGCCACAACGGAATAAAGAGCACACACACATAAGAGGATAGATAACTTGTTATAACAAGGAGATGTTGATGTAAATGGGAACAGCTTTAATTGCTTTTGAGCGGCTATAACGATGTTGATGTAAATGGGAATAGTTTGATTGCTTTTGAGCGGCTATAATTGCCAGAAGTTGTATTTGGTTTAAGATAGTGTTCAGAGTATTGGTATCTCCTCCAAGGACATGGGCACCATTTATTCATTATTCATGACACATCTCTGAGCTCGGCTGTGTCATGAAGGGGATTTATGGCTGTCGATGTTGGATTGCAGGCACCAAGGCTAGATAATAGAGTCTGTGATTTGGTTTGTGTAGTTTCAAAGTATTTTTTTGGATAAGAGATAAGGCATAGGTGATGGTTGTGTGACCTTTGTATAAGGGAGATTTCTTATGTTTATAGAAGATGGAGAAAGTAATTGTGTTTTGATCTAATTGGGGTGTGCATATAGTAATCTTCAAATTGCTATGTGGAATGCTATCAGTAAGAAGTTGTAAGAGAGGCCTACATTCCTTTTTCTCCAGAGATGACCAAGGGGGAGGCTAATTCAGAATAAAACTTGACCTGAGCTTGGTAAAAGGTCACTATAATGTATCACATGCGACGTATATGGTCTTTGTGTGCTTAGAGTTGGGAATGGTGTGATTAGAAATTACTTGAGTTCTTAATCACTTTATAACAATGGGGCAACACTCATATTTAATCCTTGTAATCCATAAGTAACTGTATTTTAACTATGTAGTTGAAAGGAAATTATTTGTGTTTAATTAGGGTTGTAAGTATGGTTAAATATGACGTTTTACAAATAACTTTCTTTTCCAAAAGTGAAAATATATGTATTGTGTGTATGTATTGTGTGATTGCTTTATGATGTTTATTTTTAGAGATGCTCTGACAATTAGTTTTACATCTGTGGTTTTACTTAATTGAAATAAAATGATTTTGAGCAAACAGGTTGGAAAAAACCACAGACGGGGAAAAATTGTAGAGGGGCTGGAAAAGGGAAAACCATGTGACTAGACATGTTGTCAATCAATGGAAAATTGATTTAATTGATTGGTTAATGCAAATAAGTTAAATGTATGGTAAACCATAATGGTTGGTTAATAGTTTGCCACTCCTTTTGTATTATAATTGTCTATTACCTATATAATGTGTTACGTTTATACCAAAGGTAGTAGTTCTTTCAACTTGCCCCAGAGTTTTAAGCTCTGTGTTGGAAGGTTTAAAGAATTATCCAGCGCTGTTAGAATAAAGAATCGATTTCAACAACAAGAGTTTGAATCAAGTTTTCTTGAATTAGACTGACAAAAGAACTCAGTTTAACAATAATATTGGATTTATCTGGATGAATGATGAACCCCAAATGTCCAAAAACGAGTTTAACAATTGAAACAGATGATTCAGCTGCAGTCCGAGTCTTCCCGATAACTAAAATATCATCCAAATAGGCCATTACAACATGCCCCTGAGCTCGGAGTAGTCCAATTTGGTAAATAATCTAGGAGCTGAAGTTAACCCATTAGGCAATGCTTTGAATTGCCACAGCTGACTCATCCAGGTAAATTTCAAATACCTCCTATCATCACAATGAACAGACACTGAGTAATATGCATCCTTCAAATTTATGCTGGCCATATAACACCCTTTGGAAACCAGTTGTTTAGCTGTAGAAAAAATTTCCATTTTGAAATGCCTATAGTGTACAAAGGAGTTCAAGTTCGTCAGGTCCAGAATGGTTCTACATCCCCCAGTCTTTTTAGACCTAAGAAAAATACTTGACGCAAACTGATGGTTTTGACGAACTGACTTCTCAATAACTCCTTTTTTGTGTAATGTGTTAAGTTCTGCTTGTATGAGCACATTCTCTTCTTCTGAAAGTATAAGTTTCCAACTTGGAACATGCTGACTGGGTGGACATGCATTAGTGTAAAATTCAATTTTAACCCCCTCTATGCTGCTCAGTATAAATGAATCTGATGTTTCTCAAACAATGGCAGGAGATAACAAGTGTATTCTGCCCCCAATTTGAACATCTGCACATGTCCTGGCTGCCCTTGTTGCCCACGGCCCTTTGTAGGGAAATTCATCCTTCCCCTCATGCCTGCGGCAGGCTGCCAGCTCCGAGTTTGCGAAACTGAGTGGCTCATCCCTTCCCCGGCGTCAGTGATGGTACCCCGCCGATAAGGAAAAACCCTTTTTCCTGGTTTGCCACACAGCTTGATGAGGCCCATGGTTCTTGTGTCCTCATGTAGTTCTTTAACTCGCTTAGCGAGATCCTCACCAAACAAAACTTAGGCGGTTGTGCGCTGCTCAGCTTACATAACGATGCCAGTTTTAGGTTTATGACTGGGCGTATAGAACTCCTCCTTATATTAATTTCAAAGAATGCACTACACAGGAGTCCCTGCACATCCTGGTGGGCTTCTGTCATGTGCCCCTTATCTACAGTAGTTGCAAATGCCGTAAGCCCTGCTGAGAGTAATTTAAGTACTTTTTGAAACTTCAACTCCTGCGCCCTTGCTGAAACACCCAACTGTGTCCATATGAGATGGTTCACCATCGGCAATTTTAACAAACCACAATTAATTGGGGCTTCATATTTTTTGGCTGCCTCGTCCATCGCCAATTCTTGCAGCTGATGTGAGAGCATACATTGAATGGCTGCTGCCAATTCTTCCCCTAACAGCTCCCCTGCCTCTCTGGGGACTGCAAATTTCACTGCTATATTTGGAATGATTTCCAGTTCCACCCTTGTGGCTCTTCCCAGCCACTGATTCGGCGTCAGTGTATTGCTGAGCCGGTATACCCTCCTCTTCAAAAGATGGGTTAGTCTTGCAGCCCTATTGCAGGCACTGCTGGCACAGGCTCTCCACTAGCCTGGTGTGGGCACCACTCCTCTTCCCAGAGTGCGTCCCTGTCGAGCATCTTCTGTAATCAGACCTCGACCTGGGAGAGCAGTGAGCCAACGGTCTCTCCTTGTGAGGATAAAACCTCCAGGCCCGACTCTGGGTCAATGGACCTGATCGATTTTGAAGTTGCACTTGCGCCCTACTGGCATGGCTACGCTACTCACAGGCAGCGGGCCCGGTGTCGCTAGCTCCATTGCTGGCGACGGACTTGGTGACCTAGGCGGGCATCCGCTAAACACACTATCACGGTCCTCAAACCTTTTTCCACCGGATCGCCTCGCCGACACCTTCTTTACTTTCTGCATCATTTTAACGGTCTGAACGCTACCGCTAAAGCAGAAAGTGAGTACAAGAAAAAGTTTGAAACTTACCTTGCGTTTTAAACTTACCGCTTGGAGGAGCCCTGCTGCTCCAACCGGCCGACTGCACAAATGCGTCTGACATAATGACGCACGTGTCGCAGCACGGGGTTCTTCACGTAGTCACTCACGTGACTCCGGAGTAAAATAGAGAGACCTTGGGGTACAAAAACATTCTTCCCTGAATATGATGACTCGGGTGGACAAAGTGCTGGAGATCACTCTTGTACAAGTGTGGGGACATCATGTTACATCTGTATAGAGCATTGGTGAGACCGCATGGTGCAGATGCTACAGGACAGATGTGACTAAGCTAGAGAGGCTACAGAAGGTTCACAAGGATATTGCTGGGGCAGGAAAGTCCGAGATATAAGGAGAGCCTGGATAGGTCAGGGTTGTTTTATTCTTGAAGAAGGCTAAGGGGTGACCATACAGAGATTTATTAAATCATGTGTTCGCATTCATTTTACCAGGGTGGAGGAGTCCAATTGTTCAAAGTCTGCCTGAACTAGGTGTTATTAATGACAAGCATACGTTGGACTGATTGGGATCATTTTCTTTGGAGTAGTGGAGGTTGAGGGGAGAACTGATGAAGTATCTAAAATTGGCATTGATAGGGTAGACAATGTTAAAATTGTACAAGGCATTGGTAGGACCAATTCTGGAGTATGGTGTACAATTTTAGTCGCTTAATTATAGGAAGGATGTCAACAAAATAGAGAGAGTACAGAGGAGATTTACTAGAATATTGCCTGGGTTCCAGCAACTAAGTTACAGAGAAAGGTTGAACAAGTTAGGTCTTTATTCTTTGGAGCGCAGAAGGTTAAGGGGGGACTTGATTGAGGTCTTTAAAATGATGAAAGGGATAGACAGAGTTGACGTGGATAAGCTTTTCCCATTGAGGGTAGGGAAGATTCAAACAAGAGGGCATGACATGAGAATTAAGGGACAGAAGTTTAGGGGTAACATGAGGGGGAACTTCTTTACTCAGAGAGTGGTGGCTGTGTGGAATGATCTTCCTGCAGAAGTGGTGGAGGCAGGATCGATTTTAACATTTAAAAGTAAAGTGGATAGGTATATGGACGGGAAGGGAATGGAGGGGTATGGTCTGAGTGCAGGTAGATGGGACTAGGGGAAAATGAATGGTCGGCACGGACTGGATGGGCCGAGCAGGCCTGTTTCTGTGCTGTAATTGTTATATGGTTATAGACGTTCAGAATCTTTTCCCCAGGTTGGCAATATCAAAGACTTGGGGGCATAGCTTTAAGGTGAGAGGAGGAAAGTTTAAATGAGGTGTGGGACTAGATTTTACACAGAAGGTGGTGGGTGTCTGGAATGGGTTCCCAGGATTGGTGGTGGAGTTATATGTGATAGTGGTGTTTAAGAGTCTTTTAGATAGACACAGGGATATGCAGGGAACGGAGGGATATGGACAACGTGCAGGCAGATGAGATTAGATTGACTTGGCATCATGTTTGGTGCAGATATTGTGGACTAAGGGACTGTTTCTGAGCTGTAATGTTCTATGTTCCAACGTGAGCAGGGAAAGAGTTAAATGGGACCTTTCATACACAGAGTGTACTGGATTCATGGAACAGACAACCAGAGAAGGTGGTATATGGGAGTACAATTATAACAGTTAAATGTCGTTTGGGCAGGTACGTGGATAGGAAAGGTGTAGAGGGATGAGCAAATGGAACATGGACCACAGAGCCTGTTGGCATGCTGTGTTTATGCGTACAGCAGCCAATGCCCCATTTACTGTCTGCCTGTTATAGTTCCAGAGCACAGAGACCAGTGTCCAATGTGACGTGTTTGAGTCCAACAGCAATGATGCTGTGTTTCCATTTCCAGCCCTCATTCCACCACACAGCTCAATGCTGCCACGTTGGATGATGCTGGAGTGGAGGATAAAGTCTGTCACTAAGATGTTGGGCTGAACGGCCTGTTCTGCCGTAGTAATTTCTAAATAATTCACTCTTGCTCCTGCAGAATTTACAGATTGCAATCGAAGTATGTCATGGGTTTATTCTGCTACATTATATCAGGAAGCGCAAAGAGAACAAAGGCCTTTTCACCGTAAGGAAACAAATTATGTTTGGTTTAATGTTTCTGATGCAAATTTAGCAACAGATGCAAACTAGAAATGCAAACTAGTAAACAAGGATGGCTTGGTGAATGGGAGCGAGTTGGTGGGGAGAGCGACACATTTTCCATGGCCATTTAGTGTTCAAGTCATGGGGTCATATAGCACTGATAAAGACCTGTACCTGTCCAAGTACCTTTTAAATGTTGTTATAGTACCTGCCACAACTACCTGCTCTGGCAGATCAGTCATGTATCCACCACCTTCGGGGTGAAAATGTTGCCCCTCAGGGTTTGTGTAAAACCTTGCCCCTCTCAATCCTCTAGTTTTTGATTCCCCTACGCGGAGTAAAAGACTATTCCTAACTATTCCACTCATGATTTTATACACCTATCATAAGATCTGATGAAGGGTCTCAACCCGGAATGTCACCGATTCCTTCTCTCCAGAGATGCTGCCTGTCCCGCTGAGTTACTCCAGCTTTGTGTGTCTATCTTCGATTTAAACAGCATCTGCATTTTGTTCCTACACATATCATAAGATCACCTCTCAGCTACCTGCACATCAAGGAATACATTCCTAGCCTGCCCAACCTTTCCCTGTAGCTCAGCCCCTCAAGTCCTGGCAACATCATTGTAAATCTTCTCTGCACTCTTTCGAGCTTACCGATATCCTTTTTATAGCAGGGTGGCCAAAACTGAACACAATACTCCAAATGTAATAAAAAGTAACTACAGATGCTGGTTTATCTGGCTTCCCGACGGGCCAGAGGCTTCCAGATGGGCCACGGCTGTAGACTGGGAATGTGGCTGGGACCCGGCGTGGGGGGACCACTGTGAGGGAGGTGGGGGGAGAACAATGGACAATTGGGGAGGGTGGGGGAACAAAGAACAATGGGGACCACTGTGGAGGGAGGGGGGGGGGGGGGAGAGAACGAAAGGAGGAGCCGACGTGCTTTGTAACTTTGTCAGCGCTGTAGGTGGCTGCTATTTGTATACATTGGGTACGTAGCAAAGAATTTCACTGTGCCTTGTCACATGTGACAATAAAGTATTCCATTCCATTATACCAAAGACAAAAAATGCTGGAGTAACTCAGTGGGTCAGGCAGCATCTGTGGAGAAAATGAGATAACATCACAAGTGCAGCCTCACCAATGTACAACTGTAACATAACTTCTCAACCTTCAGTATCCTGACTGACGAAGATAAATGGACCAAAAACTTTCTTCACCACCCTATCTACCTATGGTGCCACTTATAGGGAACTATATTTAGGCAACTATCCAAGATATTTTGCTGCGTGACTCACATTGCAGCGGCCCCTGCAGTTGTCTGTCTGTTTTATTTGTCCAGTTAAATGTAGTTGTAGTGTTCTTTTATACTGTTTTTAACTGTGTATAAGTGGGGGGCGGGGGACTTTTAAAATCTCTTCCCTGCACGGCAGACCTGACCTTTTTCCTGTCGGGTCTCCGTTGTCGTTGGGACCTAGTACCGTGGAGCGGCCTACAACAGAAGCGACCTGGGAGCTCCAGTCGCGGAGCCTGCGGACTACTCACCATCGTGGGGCTGGCCGGCCTCGGAGCGTGGGGAGCAGTGGTGGCTCGCTGCTGCGGCCCGACTCTGGAGCTCGGAGTCTCCAGCCGCAGGTCCAGTGGACAGGAACATCGGGAGCACGCGGGTGCCAGGTGGGAGACCGCATTTTGGAGCTCCCGCAACATAACTTCTCCCGCACGTGTCGCGGGGTTGGAACGGCCCGGAGCGGGGCCTTACATCACCCAGCGCGGCTTTAACGGTCGTGGAACATGCCAACGCCTGCCGGGGGCTCCCACATGAAGACATTAAGACCTGGAGCGGGACTGTACATCGCCCGGCGCGGCCTTAATAGCCGTGGGACTTACCATCGCCCGCCTGGTACACAGGGGAGAGAAAAGACTTTGCCTTCCATCACACTGAGGAGATTCACGGTGATGGATGTTTGTGTGAATGAATTGTCTGTGTGTCTTGTAGAAATTGTTCTGTTTGTCTGGCTGCAGAAACACAGTTTCGTTTGAGCATCATTGAGGTTCAAATGACAACCCCATGTCCTCCCATGTGACGCCGCGCGCCTCCCCTACCCCTCAATCTCTACACCGTCCCTCTCCCTCTATACCCTCCTCCCCCTCTCTCTTCCCTCCCTCTCTATCCCACTCACCCGCTCCCTCTCCAGTCGCGCCTGCGCAGTTGGGGGTTTGCAGAGTTGATAGGCCGGGAATGGGGGAAAAGGAGCAAATATAATATCAAGAGGGGGGTTAGTATGTGTGTGTGTGTGTGTGTGTGTGTGTGTGTGTGTGTGTGTGTGTGTGTGTGTGGTGTTTTGTGTGTGTACATGTCTGTGTGTGTGTGCTTATGTGTATGTGCGTGTGCGTGTGCGTGTGCGTGAGTGTGAGTGTGTGTGTGTGTGTGAGTGTGTGTGTGTGTGTGTGTACCGCAAGAACTTGATCGGCTGGGCAAGTTGCTGAGCAGTGGTTTACAGAGCTTAATGTAGATGAGTAAGAGGTGTTGGGAAGTCATAACCAGGGCAAGACTTTCACAGTGAATGGCAGGGCTCTGGGGAGTGTGGAGCAGAGGGATCTAAGAGTGTAGGTGCAGAGTTCCTCGACAGTGGTGTCACAGGTAGATTGGATGGTTCGTAGGCGTTTAGTACATTGGTCTTCACATTGGTTATGGAACGATCTGTCCTCAACAGAGGCCTCACTTTTTCTGCCCTTTCTCTATCTCTCTGCTCTCTCTCTTTGCCTCCTCTCTCTCTCTCTTCCCCCTCTCTATCACTGCACACTCTCCCTCTGTCCCCTCTCTCTCTCTTTGCCCCCTCTGTGCTCGAGTGGTGAGTATTGGGACGTATGGGTGAGTGGTGGAGTATTGCGTTCGGGGACCAGTCCCCCCATGTGACGCCGCGCGTCCCCCCTACCCCTCAATCTCTACTCCCCTCCCTCTCCCTCTCTACCCCACTCACCCTCTCGCTCTCTACTCCCCTCCCTCTCCCTCTCTACCCCCTCCCCTTCCCTCTCTACTCCCCTCCCTCTCCCTCTCTACCCCCTCCCCTTCCCTCTCTACTCCCCTCCCTCTCCCTCTCTACCCCACTCACCCTCTCCCTCTCTACTCCCCTCCCTCTCCCTCTCTACCCCCTCCCCTTCCCTCTCTACCCCCTCCCCTTCCCTCTCTACTCCCCTCCCTCTCCCTCTCTACTCCCCTCCCCTTCCCTCTCTACCCCCTCCCCTTCCCTCTCTACCCCCTCCCCTTCCCTCTCTACCCCCTTCCCTTCCCTCTCTACCCCCTCCCCTTCCCTCTCTACACCCTCCCCTTCCCTCTCTACCCCCTCCCCTTCCCTCTCTACTCCCTTTCCTCTCTAGTTGCGCCTGCGCAGTTGGGGGTTGCGGAGTTGATAGGGCGGGAATGGGGGAAAAGGAGCGAATATAATATCAACGGGGGTTTAGTGTGTCTGTCTGTCTGTCTGTCTGTCTGTCTGTCTGTCTGTCTGTCTGTCTGTCTGTCTGTGTGTGTGTGACGCCGCAGCCCCCCCTCCCATCCCCGCGCATCCACTCGTTGAGGGTACGGGAGCCAACGGGTCCCACTTGGTCTAGTTGTCAATAAAACACTCGACGACTAGCAGCAGATATGGTCACGAGTAACCACACTGGGGTCCACCAGCTCCCACATCATGCAGCTACAACACACCCACGTCATCCTGTGCCCCCCCCTTGAATGGCTCCCTGATCCATGGTGCCATGGTTCAGTTGCTCATTCTTCCTAAGGCCCTCATGCTCATTCACACAGGGAGCAAACTCTCAGACCTGTTAGACAAGCTCAAGGACTACGGCTCATTCAGCACTCCCTCTTGAACCCCACCTGCCTCACACCATCTTCCTCCTGAACACAGACCGAATTGGATGTAGTTAACCTAACGGATGTGACTGCCTCCAGGTACACAGCATCCAGGAAATTCTCCCCATCCCTGATGTGCCGCGTTTTTGAAGCTCAGATTCCAGGTTGTCAATGTTGAGCTTGAATTCCTCAAACAACCAACACATCCTCATCAAGAGACCACAATCTGTAAGAGTTGGCAACAACACTTCCTCCTCGATAACCATCACAACAGGAGTACCTCAAGGCAGTGTGCTCAGCCCCCTGCTCTACTCACTCTATACTCATGACTATGTACCCGGACACAGTTCCAACTCCATCTTCAAATTGCCAACGTCACCACCGTTGTTGGTCCAATTACAGATGATGATGAGTCTGAGTGTCGGAGGGAGATTAATCGACTGACTAAATGGTGTCAGAACAATAACCTTGGTCTCAACGCCTTTGGAAGAGGAAGGCCGAGGATCCACACACCCGTCTTCATCGACAGGACGGTGATGGAGAGAGTCAAACACTTCTAAATCCTGGGCGTGCATATCTGTGAAAATCACTACTGGAACCAGCACATTGATGCAATCATAAAGAAAGCCCATCAACACCGCTATTTCCTTACAGGTTTGGTACACTAACGAATATCCTCTTGAACTTCTCCAGGTGTACAGTAGAGAGCACATTGACTAGTTGCATCACAGCCTGGTTCAGCAACTCAAACACACAAGAACGAAGAAGAGAGCAAAAGGTGGTGAACATTGCCTGGTTCACCAGGGTACTGACGTGCCCATCCAGGACCTACAGGACTCACTGCCTCAAAAAGGCAACCAGCATCATCACAGACCCACACCACCCTGGCCACACTCTCATTTCACTTCTGACATCGGGAAGAAGGTATAAGAACCTGAAAATTGTAACATTCAGATTCAGGAACAGATTATTTACAACCACCGCAACCATCAGGGTGTTAAACACTACAAATGCCAAATAAGATCAGAACTACATCTACTTGGAGGCATTGATTTTGTCTTTGTACTATTATTAAACAGATAATAATATATATATATATATATACACATATATAAACATCATAATAAATAGTTCCATACATATCCATGTATATAGCTTCACATATATATATACGTGTATATACATTGACAAATCTGTTGTGCTGCTGTAAGTAAGAATTTCATTGTTTGGTATCAGGACAATAAAACACTCTTGACTTGACTAGCTGCAGATGTGGTCATGAGTAACCACACTGGGGTCCACCAGCTCCCACATCACACAGCTACAGCACACCAACGTCATCCTGCATCCTTACTTTATTCCCAATGGCTCCTCTTTAAACTCCCCGCTGCTGCTGCTGCAGTTGCTCCACTGGGCTTGAACCGGACTCGCCCGCTAGTTCAACACTCCTGTCCTCTGAAAACAGTAAAAACAATGGAGAAATACTCAGTAAGGACCTTGCCCATCTCCTGCAGCTACACACAGAGATGATCACTAGTTTCAGAGAGACCATATTCTCTCACTACATTCTTTCCCTCTATGTACTTATAAAATGCCTTTGGAATCTCCTCAGTAAGATCACCCCTCAGCCTCTTGCTCTCGAAGGAATACAGTCCTAGCCTGCCCAAACTCCCCCTATAGCTCAGCCCCTTGATTCTTAGCACCATGCTCATAAATTTTCTCTGTAGTCTTTCCAGTTTAATGACATCCTTCCTATACCAGGGTGAGCAGAACTGAACACAAGGCATCATCTTTGCACTTTCTCCAGCCCATCCATACCTTTCCTATAGTGTGGTGACCAGCACTGTAAGCTCATGCGACACATTTGGAGAAGGGATAGAGAGAGAGGGAATGCCAGGATTACCTGAAGTGAGGGAAATCAACGTACATACCACTGGGCTGTGAGCTGCCCAATCGAAATATGTGATGCTGTTCCTCTAATTTGCGTTTAGCCTCACTCTGACAATGGAGGAGACCGAGGACAGAATGGTCTGTGTGGGAATGGGAAGGAGAATTAAAGTGTCCAGCAACAAGGTGGCGCAGCGGTAGAGTTGCTGCCTTACAGCGTTTGCAGCGCCGGAGAGTTGGATTCGATCCCGACCAAGGGTGCTGTCTTTACAGAATTTATACGTTCTCCCATGATCTGCCTGGGTTTTCTCCGAGATCTTCGGTTTCCTCCCACAGTCCAAAGACGTGCAGGTTTGTAGGTTAATTGGTTTGGTATAACTAAATAGTGGGATCCCGTTGGATATGGCAGAAATTTTGGAGGATTATGTATTGTATGCGACTGATAGGGTAGAAGGTAAAGACTAGAGGGACTCCGTCTCTGTTGCGACGAAGGGGAGCAAGGGCAGAGTTGCGGGGTGCCGAGGAGACTTGAGTGAGGGCCTCGTCTTTGACAGGAGAGGGGAACCCCCATTCCCTAATGAATGAGTACATCTCGGATGTCCTATAATGGAACACCTCATCTTGGGCACAGGTGCGGCGTAGACGGAGGAATTTGGAGTAGGAGATGGTGTCTTTGCAGGAAGCAGGGTGGGAAGAAGTGTAGTCGAGATAGTTGCGGGAGTCATTGGGTTTGTAATGGACATCAGTCAATAGTGCCTTTTCTATGATGGAGACCGTGAGATCAAGAAAGTGAGGGTGGTGTCGTAGATGGTCCAAGTAAATTTGAATGCAGGATGAAAATTGGTGGCGAAGTTGATGAAGTCCATGAGTTCTGCACGGGTGCAGGAGATAGCACTGATGCAGTCATCAATGTAACAGAACTAGAGTTTGGTACGCCTGTACAGGGATTGTTCAACGTAGCCTACAAAGAGGCAGGTGTAACTGGGGCCCATGCAGGTGCCCATAACTACAGCTTAGAATTGGCGTAAAGGGATGGACTGATGAAGGATAGTCAACATGGCAAATCCTGTCTCCCAATTGTAATAAGCTTCTTGAAGTGCTGGGATGTCACAGTAGAGTAGCGGTAGAGCTGCTGCCTTACAACGCCAGAGACCCGCGATCGATCCTGACTGCACCATAACTGTCTGTACGGAGTTTGTGCCATCTCCCTGTGACCACATGGGTTTTCTCCGGGTTCTCTTGTTTCTTCACACACTCCAAAGACGTACAGGTTTGTAGGTTAATTGGCTTCGGTAAAATTGTAAATTGAACCTCGTGTGTCAGGTAGTGCGAGAGTACAGGGCGATCGCTGGTCGGCTCGGACTCAGTGGGCCAAAGGGCCAGTTTCCACACTGTATCTGTAAATCTAAAGGCTAAAAGAAGAGGCGACCAAGACGATAACGTAGTCAGGGAAGCAGACGTTTCCATAGACTTTAACAAGGCCTTTGTCTTGGTTCCGTATGGTAGATAGATCAGGAAGATGAGATCACATGGGATCCAGGTTAGGCTGGCCAGGTGGATATAACATCGGCTTGGTGGTCAGAGTCAGAGGGTTGGAGTGGAGGGTTGTGTTTCAGATTGGAATCCAGTGACCAGTGGTATGCTACAGGGACTGGTGCTGGGTCCCCTGCTTGTCTTATACATTGACAATTTGGATGAGAACATAGATGGCATGAGTTTGTGGATGATACGAAAATTGTTGTTGTGATGGACAGTGAAGATGTTTATTGAAGGTTACAACAAGATCTAGATCAACTGGGAAAGTGGACAAAGGAATGGAAGCTGAAAGTTTACACCGACAAGTGGGAGTGTTGCCTTTAGTGAAGTTAAACCAGGGCAAGACAAACTCTCCAAGGCCCTGTCATTTACAGTGTGTTGTAGAATAGAGAGACCTTGGGGTACAAAAACATACTTCCCTGAATATGATGACTCGGGTGGACAAAGTGCTGGAGACCACTCTTGTACAAGTGTGGAGACATCATGTTACATCTGTATAGAGCATTGGTGAGACCGCATGGTGCACAGATGCTACAGGACAGATGTGACTAAGCTGGAGAGGCTACAGAGGTTTCACAAGGATGTTGCCAGGATAGGAAGGTCCGAGATATAAGGAGAGCCTGGATAGGTCAGGGTTGTTTTTTATTGAAGGAGGCTTATTAAATCATGATGGGCAGAGATAAGATTTGTGATTGCATTCATTTTACCAGGGTGGAGGAGTCCAATTGTTCAAAGTCTGCCTGAACTAGGTGTTATTCATAACAAGGATAGATAGTAAGATTAAATGAGAACTTACCAGTTTGAAGTTTGATCTTTATTTAATGAGGAGTTATGATGAGGGATTACGTGAAGACCCCGCCAGCACGCATGCGCGACATTCTTCACAGCAACGGTTTTGACTAATATAGTAAGATAAGAGAACTAACATACCAGTTGACCTTCATAATAAAGATCAGACTTCAAACATGTAAGTTCTCATTTAATCTTACTATTTTACTTCGGAGTGACGTTAGCGACTACGTGAAGATTTAAAAGCTCTGTGATTTCATGCCCTGGAACGAATCTATGCTCACACACTGCCATTATGAGAAATGGAGGAAGTATGTTAACATATTTCAGACATGAAACTGTGCTGAAAAACAAAAAGGTACTTATTTCAGAATACCAAATAATAATACCCCTCCATCGGGGAAATTATAAAACAGAACTTAATATTTTTTTCCGCAAACGTCTCAGGAGCGGCCATGGGTTTATTGTAAAACTGCTGAAAGGTTTTTTCATTAGTCCAACCCGCTGTTGCAAGGATGTGGTCCATTAGAACTTCCATCATCCTTGCCGCTGATGTGGATGCAGCCCTGGTGGAGTGAGATTTAAATACGTTAGTGTCCACCCCCGCTGCACCCAATACCACCCTTAACCATTTTGAAATGGTTTGCACGGTGACTCTATGATGAGGGCGTTTGTGGCTTATGAGCAAAGCCCTCTCCGTGCCCTGAGACTCTTGGTGACCTCTATGTAGCATAAAATGTGGGTCACGATACATAGACGGCTGTCTACGGGATAGGCCAGGAAATCCAATTTTTGGCCAGATGATCCAGGCCTGTGTTGCTTGAGTAACCCTGTATATAGAAAGTTACCTTGCTGTTGGTTATGACCATGGCGTCCATACTTAACTTATGTAGGGACTGGACCCGTTGCGCCGTCACGAGTGCCATCAGCATGACCATTTTGTAGGTCAATTTGTCCGATGAAAGAGACGTTATTGTTGCCCACCCTCGGAGCATGGTTAGTACAATGCCAATATCCCAGGTCTGGGAATATCTAGGCCTGGGGGGATTTGAATTAAATATTCCCCTCATTAATTTTGACACCAAAGGGTGAGACCCCACTGTAAGGTGATCGCAACCTCGCCCGAGATAATTGGATAGGGCACTTCTGGCACAGTTGATGGCACTGTAGCTCAAACTTTCATCGAAATGAAGGCTTGCCAGGAACTCCAGCACTTCAGTGATGGTGGCTGTGTCATATGTGGTGTTCGTTTTTGTGCAGAACACCTCCCATTTCTTCACGTAAATGAGGTACTGTCTTCTGGTGGACTCCCTGCACGATGCTGTGATGACATGGATTGTTCGGTCCGAGAGTTCATAATCCAGAAGTGGCCTTTTCAAACCCTGCAAACCAATAGGTTTATCCGGTCATGGCACGGGTGGCTCACCCCTGTCACAGGGTGTACAAATAAACTTGGACGTTTATTTATTGGGATGCATGGTTCTGTGGCCATGTCCAGTACCACAGGGAACCATGGTTGAGTAGGCCAGTTGGGAACAACCAGAATACCCGATGCGGAGTCTTGTTTAATTTTAATTTTAATTGTTTAAAGACCCGACTGATGAGGCAGAAAGGGGGAAATGCATAGAAAAACAAATCCCCCCAGTGTAGCGAGAAAGTGTCCATCGCTACTGCCACAGGGTCTGATTCCCATGCAACATATGGTGATATTTGGTGATTGAGTCTGAATGCAAAAAGGTTGATATCTGGTGTTCCATGCCGATCTACAATGTCGGCAAACACTTTGCGGTCCAACATCCATTCGGTGTTGTCATTAAATTTGCGTGACCTGGTTGGCAAACAGGAAGCAAAGTGTAGGAGTAAACGGGTCCTTTTCACAATGGCAGGCAGTGACTAGTGGGGTACCGCAAGGCTCACTGCTGTGACCCCAGCTATTTACAATATACATTAATGATCTGGATGAGGGAACTGAAGGCAATATTTCCAAGTTTGCGGATGACACTAAGCTGGGGGGCAGTGTTAGCTGTGAGGAGGATGCTAGGAGACTGCAAGGTGACTTGGATAGGCTGGGTGAGTGGGCAAATGTTTGGCAGATGCAGTATAATGTGGATAAATGTGAGGTTATCCACTTTGGTGGCAAAAATAGGAAAGCACACTATTGTCTAAATGGTGGCCGATTAGGAAAAGGGGAGATGCAGCGCGACCTGGGTGGCATGGTTCACCAGTCATTGAAAGTAGGCATGCAGGTGCAGCAGGCAGTGAAGAAAGCGAATGGTATGTTAGCTTTCATAGCAAAAGGATTTGAGTATAGGAGCAGGGAGGTTCTACTTCAGTTGTATAGGGTCTTGGTGAGACCACACCTGGAGTATTGCGTACAGTTCTAGTCTCCAAATCTGAGGAAGGACATTATTGTCATAGAGGGAGTGCAGAGAAGGTTCACCAGACTGATTCCTGGGATGTCAGGACTGTCTTATGAAGAAAGACTAGATAGACTCAGTTTATACTCTCTAGAAGTTAGGAGATTGAGAGTGGATCTTATAGAAACGTACAAAATTCTTAAGGGGTTGGACAGGCTAGATGCAGGAAGATTGTTCCCAATGTTGGGGAGGTCCAGGACAAGGGGTCACAGCTTAAGGATAAGGGGGAAATCCTTTAGGACTGAGATGAGAAGAACTTTTTTCACACAGAGAGTGGTGGGTCTCTGGAACTCTCTGCCACAGAGGGTAGTTGAGGCCAGTTCATTGGCTATATTTAAGAGGGAGTTAGATGTGGCCCTTGCGGCTAAGGGGATCAGAGGGTATGGAGAGAAGGCAGGTATGGGATACTGAGTTGGATGATCAGCCATGATCATATTGAATGGCGGTGCAGGCTCGAAGGGCCGAATGGCCTACTCCTGCACCTAATTTCTATGTTTCTATGTTTCTAAGTATCTAAAATTGGCATTGACAGGGTAGATGTTCAGAATCTTTTTCCCAGGGTGGCAATATCAAAGACTTGGGGGCATAGCTTTAAGGTGAGAGGAGGAAAGTTTAAATGAGGTGTGGGACTAGATTTTACACAGAGGGTGATGCGTGTCTGGAATGTGTTCCCAGGATTGGTGGTGGAGTTAGATATGATAGTGGTGTTTAAGCGTCTTTTAGATAGGAACAGGGATATGCAGGGAACGGAGGGATATGGACAATGTGCAGGCAGATGAGATTAGTTTGACTTGGCATCATGTTTGGTACAGATATTGCGGACCAAGGGACTATTTCTGAGCTGTAATGTTCTATGTTCCAACGTGAGCAGGGAAAGAGTTAAATGGGACCTTTCATACACAGAGTGTACTGGATTCATGGAACAGACAACCAGAGGTGCTGGTATATGGGAGTACAATTACAACAGTTAAATGTCGTTTGGACAGGTACGTGGATAGGAAAGGTGTAGAGGGAAGAGCAAATGGAACATGGACCACAGAGCCTGTTGGCATGCTGTGTTTATGCGTACAGCAGCCAATGCCCCATTTACTGTCTGCCTGTTATAGTTCCAGAGCACAGAGACCAGTGTCCAATGTGACGTGTTTGAGTCCAACTGCAATGATGCTGTGTTTCCATTTCCAGCCCTCATTCCACCACACAGTTCAATGCTGCCACGTTGGATGATGCTGGAGTGGAGGATAAAGTCTGTCATTGAGATGTTGGGCTGAACGGCCTGTTCTGCCGTAGTAATTTCTAAATAATTCACTCTTGCTCCTGCAGACTTTACAGATTGCAATCGAAGTATTTCATGGGTTAATTCTGCTGTATTTTTAACAGGAAGCACAAAGAATGAGAACAAAGACATTTACACGTCAAGGAAACAAATGATATTTGGTGAAATGTTTCAGATGCAAATTAAGCAACAGATGCAAACTAGAAATGCAAACTAGTAAACAAGGAGGGCTTGGTGAATGGGAGCGAGTTGGTAGGGAGAGCGACACATTTTCCATGGCCATTTAGTGTTCAAGTCATAGGGTCATATAGCACGGCTAAAGGCCTGTACCTGTCCAAGTGCCTTTTAAATGTTGTTATAGTACCTGCCACAACTACCTGCTCTGGCAGATCAGTCATGTATCCACCACCTTCTGGGTGAAAATGTTGTCCCTCAGGGTTTGTGTAAAACCTTGCCCCTCTCAACAACGTTTTGTCCTCTGGTTTTTGATTCCCCTACGCTGAGTAAAAGACTACACATTGATGCTAACTATTCCACTCATGATTTTATACACCTATCATAAGATCTGAAGAAGGGTCTCGACCCGGAACGTCACCGATTCCTTCTCTCCAGAGATGCTGCCTGTCCCGCTGAGTTACTCCAGCTTTGTGTGTCTATCTTGGATTTAAACAGCATCTGTATTTTCTTCCTACACATATCGTAAGATTACCTCTCTGTGTGTCTGTGTATGTGTGAGTGTCTGTGTGTGAGTGCATGAGTGTCTGTGAGTGTGCCCGTCTGTGTGAGTGTTTGCCTGTGTCTGTGAGAGTGGGTTTGTGTGAGTGTGTCTGTGTGTCGGTCTGTGTGAGTGTGTGTGTGTGTGCGCGCATGTGTGTGTGTGTGTGTATGTGTGTGTGAGTGTGGGTGTGTGTGTGTGTGCGCATGTGGGTGTGTGTGTGTGTGTGTGCGCATGTGTGTGTGTGTGTGTGTGTGTGAGAGTATGTGTGTGTGTGTGTGTGAATGTGAGTGTACCGCAAGAACTTGATCGGCTGGGCCAGTTGCTGAGCAATGGTTTACAGGCGGTGTTACAAGAGGTGTTGGGAAGTCATAACCAGGGCAAGACACACCCTCTCCCTCTCTACCCCCTCCCCTTCCCTCTCTACCCCCCTCCCTCTACCTCTGTAGTCGCGTCTGTGTAGTTGGGGGTATGCGGAGTTGATAGGCCAGGAATGGAGGAAAACGAGCAAATATAATATCAAGTGGGGGGGGGGGGTGGGGGGGGGTGTGGGTGGGATTGTGTGGGTGGGATTGTGTGGGTGGGATTGTGTGGGTGGGATTGTGTGGGTGGGATTGTGTGGGTGGGATTGTGTGGGTGGGATTGTGTGGGTGGGATTGTGTGGGTGGGATTGTGTGGGTGGGATTGTGTGTGTGGGATTGTGTGTGTGTGTGTGTGTGTGTGTGTGTGTGTGTGCGCATGTGTGCGTGTGTGTGCGACGCCGCAGCCCCCCCCCCCCTCCCCACCCCCGCGCAACCGCTCGTTGAGGGTACGGGACCCAACGGGTCCCACTTGCTCTAGTTGTCAATAAAACACTCGACGACTAGCAGCAGATATGGTCATGAGTAACCACACTGGGGTCCACCAGCTCCCACATCATGCAGCTACAACACACCCATGTCATCCTGTGCCCCCCCTTGAATGGCTCCCTGATCCATGGTGCCATGGTTCATTTGCTCATCCTTCCTAAGGCCCTCATGCTCATTCACACAGGGAGCAAACTCTCAGACCTGTTAGACAAGCTCAAGGACTACGGCTCATTCAGCACTCCCTCTTGAACCCCACCTGCCTCACACCATTTTCCTCCTGAACACAAACCAAATTGGATGTAGTTAACCTAATGGATGTGACTGCCTCCAGGTACACAGCATCCAGGAAATTCTCCCCATCCCTGATGTGCCGCAGTTTTTGAAGCTCAGATTCCAGGTTGTCAATGTTGAGCTTGAATTCCTCAAAAAACCAACACATCCACATCAAGAGACCACAATCTGTAAGAGTTGGCAGCAACACTTCCTCCTCGATAACCATCACAACAGGAGTACCTCAAGGCAGTGTGCTCAGCCCCCTGCTCTACTCACTCTATACTCATGACTATGTACCCGGACACAGTTCCATCTTCAAATTGCCAACGTCACCACCGTTGTTGGTCGAATTACAGATGATGATGAGTCTGAGTATCGGAGGGAGATTAATCGACTGACTAAATGGTGTCAGAACAACAACCTTGCTCTCAACGCCTTTGGAAGAGGAAGGCCGAGGATCCACACACCCGCCTTCATCGACAGGACGGTGATGGAGAGAGTCAAACACTTCTAAATCCTGGGCGTGCATATCTGTGAAAGTCACTACTGGAACCAGCACATTGATGCAATCATAAAGAAAACCCATCAACATCTCCATTTCCTTAGAGGTTTGGTATGCTAATGAATACTCTCTTGAATATAGCAGGGGCTATATGACAGAAATATTTCAAATGTCATTAGAAACGGGAATGGTGCCGGAAGATTGGCGTACTGTGCATGTTGTTCCATTGTTTAAAAAGGGTACTAAGAGTAAACCTAACAATTATAGACCTGTTAGTTTGACGTCAGTGGCGGGCAAATTAATGGAAAGGATACTTAGAGATAATATATATAATCATCTGGATAAACAGGGTCTGATGAGGAACAGTCAACATGGATTTGTGCATGGACGGTCATGTTTGACTACTCTTCTTGAATTTCTTGAAGAGCTTACTAGAGAAATTGATGAGGGTAAAGCGGTGGATGTTGTTTATATGGACTTCACTAAGGCCTTTGACAAGTTTCCACATGGAAGGTTGGTTAAGAAGGTTCAATTGTTGGGTATTAATAGTGGAGTAGCAAGATGGATTCAACAGTGGCTGAATGGGAGATACCAGAGAGTAATGGTGGATAACTGTTTGTCAGTTCGGAGGCCGGTGACTAGTGGGGTGCCTCAGGGATCTGTGTTGGGTCCACTGTTGTTTGTCATATACATCAATGATCTGGATGAAGGTGTGGTAAATTGGATTAGTAAGTATGCAGATGATACTAAGATAGGTGGTGTTGGGGATAATGTAGATTTTCAAAATCTACAGCGAGATTTAGGCCATTTGGAAGAGTGGGCTGAAAGATGGCAGATGGAGTTTAATGCTGATAAGTGTGAGGTGCGACATTATGGCAGGAGAAATCAAAATTGGACGTACATAGTAAATGATAGCGAATTGAGGAATGCAGTTGAACCAAGGGATCTAGGAATAACTGTGCATAGTTCCCTGAAGGTAGAATGTCATGTAGATGGTAAAGAAAGCTTTTGGAGTGCTGGCCTTTATAAATCAAAGCATTGAGTATAGAAGTTAGGATGTAATGTTAAAATTGTATAAGGCATTGATGAGGCCAATTCTGGAGTATAGTGTACAATTTTGGTCGTCAAATCATAGGAAAGATGTCAACAAAATAGAGAGAGTACAGAAGAGATTTAGTAGAATGTTGCCTGGGTTTCAGCACCTAACTTACAGAGAAAGGGTGAACAAGATAGGTCTTCATTCTTTGGAGCGCAGAAGGTTAAGGGGTGGACTTGATAGAGGTCTTTAAAATGATGAGAGGGATAGACAATGTTGACGTGGATAAGCTTTTTCCATTGAGAGTAGGGAAGATTCAAACAAGAGGACATGATTTGAGAATTAAGGGACAAAAGTTTAGGGGTAACATTAGTGGTAGCTGTGTGGAATGAGCTTCCAGTGGAAGTGGTGGTGGCAGGTTCGCGTTTATCATTTAAAAATAAATTGGATAGGTATATGGACGGGAAAGGAATGGATGGTTATGGTCTGAGTGCAGGTAGATGGGACTAGGTGAGAGTAAGTGTTCGGCACGGACCAGAAGGGCTGAGATGGCCTATTTTCGTGCTGTAATTGGTATATGCTTATATGGCCTTCTCCAGGTGTGCAGTAAAAAGCACATAAATTAGTTGCATCACAGCCTGGTTCAGCAACTCAAACACACAAGAACGAAGAAGAGAGCAAAAGGTGGTGAACATTGCCTAGTTCACCAGGGTACCGACGTGCCCATCCAGGACCTACAGGACTCACTGCCTCAAAAAGGCAACCAGCATCATCACAGACCCACGCCACCCTGGCCACACTCGTATTTCACTCCTGTCATCGGGAAGAAGGTAGAAGAACCTGAAAATTATAACGTTCAGATTCAGGAACAGATTCTTTACAACCATCAGGGTGTTAAATATTACAAATGCCAAATAAGCTCAGAACTAAATCAACTTGGAGGCATTGATTTTGTCTTTGTACTATTATTGAACAGATAATAATATGTATATATATATATACATCATTATAAATAGTTCCATACATATCCACATATATAGCTTCATATATATATACATACATACATGTGTACACATTGACATATCTGTTGTGCTGCTGTAAGTAAGAATTTCATTGTTTGGTATCAGGACAATAAAACACTCTTGACTTGACCAGCTGCAGATGTGCTCATGAGTAACTGCACTGGGGTCCACCAGCTCCCACATCACGCAGCTACAGCACACCCACGTCATCCTCCATCCTTACTTTATTCCCAATGGATCCACTTTAAACTCCCCGTTGCTGCTGCTGCTGTTGCTCCACTGGGCTTGAACCGGACTCGCCTGCTAGTTCAACACTCCTTTCCTCACCTCTTATCATCGAAGCCTCTTCTCGCCTCAGTCTCAGTTCTGCACTTGGCCTCAACATGGCACTTAGCCCCGGTTAGGAAGGGTTTAGAGGGCTTGGGGACAAATGCAGGGAAAAATGACTAGCCTAGTATGCCAACTTGTATGACATGGACAATGTGGACCGAAGGGCCTGTTTTGGTGCTGGATGATGCTAGTTAGTTGGCGGGGATATATACAGGACCTACATTCCCACTCATACATTTGCCCATCACCATTACAGCTCCTGCTCAATGTTGCCCGTCACTGCGGTTGTTACAGGAAGCTCACCGACTGGGAACAATGAGCTCTTCAACCCAGAATAGGTGTGGGCTTGCTTGTTTTGCATGTTTATCTAAAACATACATCAACTACACTGCCATCCTGCTCTGCAGTTTATTCACTTGGAAGCAGACGTGGAAAGTAGTCGGTGAGCTGTCACTGAACACAACACCAATCGGGGAAGATTGTGGCCAAGACTGAGGAGGTTGTAGGTGGTCACATCTCCCTCCATCTCAGACAGCAACATCACTACACATCCAGGTAAGGAGACAGTTCCATCGCTTCATCAGGCTCAGAATTTTACCTTTGGTTGTTAACTGATTGTGTGCGTATGTGAGTGAGTGTGTAAGCGAGTGTATGTGCTTCTGTGTGTTAACTCACTGTAATGCCCTAAGATAAAGAGGGGTGGATCACACCTCTGTGTGGGGGGGGTCCCAGTGAGGGAGAGAGGAAGATTTCACCTGTGTGTGGGCGGTCACAGTGTGGGAAAGAGGGAGAAGTATCCGACCTTTGTGTGGGGGTGGGGGGTGTCCAATGATGGAGAGTTTAGTTTAGCTTAGAGATACAGCGCGGAAACTTGTCCTTCAGCCCACAGTCTGCACTGACCAGCGATCCCCGCACATTAACACTATCCTACACGCACCAGGGACAATTTTACATTTATACCAAGTCAATTAACCTACAAACCTGTACGTCTTTGGAGGGTGGGAGGAAACCAATGATCTCGGAGAAAACCCACGCAGGTCACGGGGAGAACGTACAAAATCTGTACAGACAGCAACCGTTGTCAGTATCGAACCCGGGTCTCTGGCAGCAACTCTACCGCTACGCCACCATGGGGGAGATCACACCTTTTGTGGAGAGGAGGGGTCCCAGTGAGGGAGTGAGAGGGAGAAAGCGATCTCACCTCTGTGGGAAGTCCCAGTGAGGGAGATCTCACCTGTGTGGCGGGGGAGGGTCCGAGTGAGGGGGGGGGGGGGAGGAGATCACACCTCTGTATGGCGGGCGGGGGGGTTCTGAGTGAGGGAAATCACACCTCTGTGTCTGTCTGTGTGTGTGTGTGTGTGGGGGGGGGGTTCTGAATGAGGGAGGGGGGGAGATCACACCTCTGTGTAGGGGGTGGGGGGGGTCCCAGTGAGGGAGAGAGGGATATCACCTCAGTGTGTGGGGTCACAGTCTGGGGAAGAGTCCGATCTCACCTCCATGTGAGGGAGTGAGCTACTTTGTGTACTGTACATTCTGTCCCAGAATACAGATTACCTTCTGATCCAAGGTCATCAATTGAAGTGACTATTGAGGGCTAAACCCTTGAGACGTTGTAGAGACTACAGCCTAGTATATCTTTTATCTGATTTTAGTTCCCTGCTTACATTTCCAGAATGCCACCTGGTGAAGTGAGGCTTCTGCTGCTGATTCTGGGCTCTCTGGGTGAGTAGTTATTAACAAGAGTGTGGTGGTGGGGGTGCACTGTGTGTTGTGTCCAATTATTGGATGTTGGTTATGTATTGTCTGTGTGTTAAAACATCATCTGAATCCTCTTCAAATACCTCAAATGATCTAGTGTCCACCATCCTCCGGAGAATTCCAGCAATTCACCAACCTCTGTGAGAGGAAGTTCCTGTGTGGTTTTAAATTGCCACTCTCTTATCTTGTAACTATGTCCCCTCATTGGAGCCTCTGCACATAGTTTTAGAGATCTCCGGCACAGAAACAGGCTCCCTGGTCCACCGCACTTCTACCGGCCATCATGCTGAGTTACACTAATCCAACTTCACAACGTTAATTCCCTATCCCTCTGTGTCCTGTAGTTCAAATACCTATCAAGATGCCTCTTAAAGATTGTTACTGTTCCTGCCTCCACCACCTCATCGAGCATCTACCAATGACAATGTGAACAAATTACCACTCTGATCGCCTTAAACCACACCCTTCCCATCTTCAACTGATACACTTTGATCTTGGACACCCGTATGGTGGGAAATGGCCATCGACTGCCTGCACCTCACATAATTGTATATATCTTCTAGACAGTGCAGATACGTTGGGTCTGCTTCCCCAACAGTGTGCTTTGGGGGGCTGATGAAGCTGTTTTTGAAATGAGGCCCTCTCCTGTCGTCACTGGAATGGTGGTGGAATATTCTGTTTCACTGTACGGGGGGGGGGGAGGGCTTTGTGACGTCACAGGAAGCTGGTGTTTTTAAATGTGGTTTTGGCTTTTGTTGAAACTTTAATCATGAATAACCTGGGGGGGTGGAGGGGGCGGGATGTGTGAATAACGGGGGGGGGGGGGGGCAGGGGGTGTTGCACTCGCCATCTTGAGACCCCCTTGTGATGTCATTGTGGCACTCGGCAGTTTGAGATTGGTGCACTGTGAGTGACGTTGTGACATCATCAGTGGAAACACCTGGAAAAAGGCTGTGAGAGAACTGTTATTTGCCTTTTTTTAAAACATGAATCGTCAATAAATAGTGAAATATAACATGAAATGGGAAAATAACTCATTTATTGCTTTGACTGGGTTAATGTGAGTAATAAACTGTTAAAATTTCAACTGTAGCGCATAGCCTTTTTATCGAAGGTAGAAGAACACATACGGAAACAGGCACACACACACACACGTATACACACACACATCACAAGACTATTAATAGTGTATACTAGACCAAATGGGACCTGTTGGGTCCAGTCCCCCAACGCAGGATGGGCGGGGGTGGCGTCGGCACTCATCCCGGAGACAGGTGCCCCCCCCGGAGCCAATCACCCCCATCATTCCCCACAAGGAATATAATGGAATTGATGGAGGGGCTGGAGGCAGAATGCGGGGCGGGGGGTGATGGGGGCAGCAGTAGGGGAGTGGCGGGAGGGGGGTATGTTTCGGAGGGAAGGGGGTGTGTGTGCGGGGCAGGGGTGTGTGGGTGGGGGGAGAATGTGGGCAGAGAGGGGTGTGTGCGACGGTGGTGTATGGGGGGGGGTGGGGGTGTGAAAAATGGATTAAAACCGCGAGATACTTTAAAACCCGAGTTTTTTTAAATAAATGGGTGTCTTTACTCTGGAATAAAATCACTCTGCCGGGGGGGGGGGGGACGGTATAAACCCGTGTGGCGCTTCAAATAACTGGGAGCCTTTCCTGTGGAATGAAATCACCTGCCGTTGGGGGTGAAAAACGGATTAAAACCGCAAGGTGTTTTAAAACCCGAGGTTTTTTTAAATAAACGGGAAAAAAGGAAAGTCAATCTTTTTTAAATGTTATATTGAAGGAATCAGTTGGATCAAGTTAAAAACGGAATCAGTGCAATAAAGTTAAAAACGGCGAGGCGTTTTAAAATGAATCTTATCTGTAAAGTTGGCGAAGTGAGAAGCTTTGGTGCAGAAGTTGATGTTCACGCGACCTCAAGCAGCGCCGTTAACGGGACCGTTGGAGAGGCCGTGAAGGTGGTTTTCAAATGCGGCCCCTCCCCCTGACGTCATTGCAAAGGGCGGCGACCCCTTCCCCTCGCGGGGGCAGTGTGACGTCAGTGGAAGCTTCTTGAAGAATCTGTGTGTGTTTAAAAGGGTGACGTTTTGGCTTTTAACAAAAAATAATGACTAACTTGAAAAATATAGCATGAAATTTGAAGGATACCTGTTTATTACATTGACCTGGTTAATGTGAGTAATAATCTGTAAAAATGTCAACTCTAGTGCGTAACATTTTGACGAAAGTAGAAAAACACATTCGGAAACAGGCACACACATGCACACACACATACAAGATGAGACTTTTATAAGTGTACTAGACTAAGTGGGACCCATTGGGTCCCAGTAACACGAGAGGCCTAGACCCCCAATGGAACCCATCCCCCAACGCACTATTCCACCACTCTCCCGTTCCCCCAATACATTATTCCACCACACACCCATAGCCCCAAACTGCGCAGGCTGACAGCTTCCAGTTGTGATGCCCCTCCTCCCCGCTCACCCCCCATTCTGCCTCTTCCCCATCCCCCACCCACACACTCACTGCATCCTCACTCAACCCCCCCCCCCCCCCCCACCAATCCGCTCTTAGCGGCTCACCGGCGTTGCAGCCATTCCTGCCCATTGGGTTCCCATTGTGACGTAGAACACGCAAGTATTACTGTGCAGGTGCAGCTGACAGGAAGTGGAAAACTTATTTATTAAAGATTAAAATATAAATAACTCATAAACTATAACAACAATTTAAACGTTAAAGACGAGATTGATTCTGTCCATTCTTTCTTGTTCCGTCTCTTGTTGTGTCCTGCAGCCGGGGGATGGCTTCAGGCGGGAGCCGTTGGGGGTCGCTGGGGAGGAGGGGGTGCGCTGCTGTGGCCTACCACTAGGTATGTTACAGTACCTACCTTTAGCAGCGCTGCAGTTCTGCCGCTCCCCGTGTGCGCGACTTTGGCACCTTTCAGAGGGGGGCGGGTTTAAAATGCCGTTTTTCTCTAGGCAGTCCAAGTCGGGCGATCCATGTCGGGCGATTTCGTCGCTAAAGAGAAATCGCTCCGATATTTCATTAATGAAGGTATTTTTAAACTACGCTAGATTATTTATTAACTAGAGTAGTTTAAAAATCATCTTCTAAAGCTCCGAATGGGGACAGCGGAACGGACCTAAGATAGGCGATTAAAGGAGCTACACAGTTTTTTTTTACATAAAAACTTGGTTTTTAGGAAGGCTTTAATCACATTTTCATGTTGCGAAAAGGGGACCAAAAAAAATGTATGAACCGGCTGTATTTTTCATACCGACTTCACCGCAAACCACAACGTTCCAATCCACCGCACTCCACTAAAACCCACTCGCTAGTTGATTTAAATGGCCATTAATTTACAGGCATTAAACACTAAATTCCTTCCATTTGGCCTATAAATTCATGAAAATGAGATTTAAAAATGATGTTATATTGTGGATTATTGTGTGAATGTTATTTGGACACTTAGGCAATTAAAAAAAAGTTTATCTTTTCTTAAGAAATGGATAGATGTTTAGATCTACTCATTGAATTTTGTAATTAGCTACAATTAGATAACTAACTAATTATATGCTTTAATTTCAGGTCATCCAAGTAGGATTGTTTCATATTTGTTTCAGAATGCTTCAATCTATAAAAACTGAAAATTTCATTGAGTTCTCTTAATATTTAAGAAAGTTATGGGCTTTTAACTGTTCTGGATCACAGCTTTTGAGTTAAGTCAATTGAAAGGCAATGGGGAACAAGATGCTAATTTCCGAGTATGAAAATGGTCATAGCTTTCTTAATACTAAAGATATGAAAGTGAATTAGGTGTCAAATTAAACTTATTTTTATGCTTTATCTGATGGGATTAATTGCAGACTTGATTTTCAAAATCTCAAAATGTTGTAACATTGCTACTACCACTGCCGTATCCTACCGCTGCCTTCCCCTGCCACTGCATTGGCCTACCACTGCTGCTTCCTGCCGCTGTCATGACCTACCGCTGCCGCTCCCCGCCGATTGCAGGTGGGGACCGGTGGGGAGGATTCTGCAGCTGGGGATGGGATGGCTACAGGTGGGGGCCAGAGGGGGGAGGGGGGGGGGGGAACGGGGGGGGGGACGTCCTGCAGCGGGGAGGGGACTGCTTCAAGGGTGGGCTGTCAGGGACCCGTGGTGGGGGGGAGAGCGTCCTGAAGCCGGGGGAGGTGGCCAGCTTCAGGCGGGGGCTGTCGGGGGGCGGTGGGTAGGGGGGGAGGGAGTGCTGCCGTGGCCTCCTGCTGTTGTGACGTACCACTGCCGTAGCTTACCGCTGCCTACCCCTGCTGCTGCCGGGGCTTACCGTTGCCGCTGCCGACCCCTGCCACTCCCTAACACAGTCGTGGCCTATCGCTGCCGTGGCCTACCGCTGCCATGGCCATGACTGTCGTTGCCGTTGCCTACCGCTGCCGCTCCCCAACGGCTTCACCAGGGGACCGGTGGGGAGCATCCACCAGCTGGGGACGTGAACACCTTCACATAGGGCGTGGGAGAACCTCCTACAGCTGGGGACAGGGATGGCTTCTGGTGGGGGCTGGCGGGGGACGTTCTGCAGCTAGGGGAGGGGGACAGCTTCAATCAGGGTCTGTTGGGGGCCGGTGGGGGGGAGTGTTGCCATGGCCTACCCCTGCATGGCAGGGTTGGTGTGTGGTGGGAGGATGTGGGGGAGGGGGACTGTGGGGGAGGGGGGATGTGGGGAGGGGGGGATGCGGGGGAGGTGGGGTGTGGAGGAGGGGGGAGGTGGGGTGTGGGGGAGGGGTTTGTGGTGGAGATGGGGAGGGGGATGTGTAAGGGAGGAGTGTGGGTGGGAGGCGGGGGAGGGGTGGGTATGTGTGGGAGGGGGCAGAGGTGTGTGGGGGATGGGGGAGGGTGTGGGGGAGGGGTGGTGGGGTGGGAGGGCAGACGTGTGTGTGTGTGTGTGTGTGTATGTGTGGGAGGGGGTGTGTGTGTGTGTGTGTGTGTGTGTGTATGTGTGGGAGGGGGTGTGTGTGTGTGGGAGGGGGTGTGTGTGTGGGAGGGTGTGTGTGGGAGAGGGGATGGGTGGGGGAGGGGGTAGGTGATGTGTGGGTGGGAGGGGGTGTGTGTGGGGGAGGGGTGTGTGTGTGGACGGGGGGTGTGTGGAGGGGAGGGGTGTCCGGGGCAGGGAGGTGGCCAACTTTTACATTGGACCACCGATCGGTGAGTAAGCTGGCGAAAAATCGTAGCACTATCACGTACGGTTTTTGCGCAAATAGAAAGACCGCACAAGGTTGAGTGAACATGGACGTCTGCACTGCTTTCTCACCTCGCCATCTTTAAGGAAAAGATTTATTTTAAAACACCTCGCCGTTTTTAACTTTTTTGCACTAATTCTCTTTTTAACTTGATCCCACTGATTCCTTCAATATAACATTTAAAAAAGATGAACTTGGTCCCACTTCAACATTTAAAGAAGATTGACTTTCCTTTTATCTGGGCTGCCACTATTGTCTATTTAGTGGGCTGCCACTATTGTCTATTTACCCTTTTCATACATACTTATCCTTCGGTTAATTTATTGTGTTGCACAGGGAGCCAAATGCAACGTAATTTCGTTTGGAACTGCATATATCAATGTATTTCTGAATGACAATAAAGTTTGTTTGACTTGACTTGACTTGACTATCCCGTTTATTTTAAAAATCCTCGGCTTTTTAAGCACCTCACGGTTTTACTGCAACACCCGACACAAACACACACATACACAATACAAGATCAGACGTGTAAAAATTACTAGACCAAGTGGGACCCGTTGGGGGGCGGCCTGCAACGTCCCACATACACTAGCCACCCCCCACCCCCCCACCCCACACACACACACACACACACACTAAACACCCCCCTTGATATTATATTAAAATTATTCATTCGCTCCTTGGATCCCATCTCCCACCCTATCCACTCGCACATAGACCCCAACAGCACAGGAGCAGTGGGAGAGGGAGTGGGGTAGAGTGAGAGGGCAGAGACTGAGAGGGCAGGGGGCAGGGAAAGAGGGCAGGGGCAGGGGGAGAGAGCAGGGAGGGAGGGCATTTTCAAATAAGTCGAATTTGGACTCGATGGGAAAAATGTCTATGGAATATGTAAATGGGGAGGGAAGAGGGGGAGGGGAGAGGGGTGGGGGATAAGAGTGGAGGAAAGGGGGGGGGAGGAAGAGGAAGAGGTGGGAGATGGGAGGGGTGAGGTGGAGAGAGAGAAGAGGGAGAGAGTGGATGGGGAGAGAGAGGAGGGGAGAGAGAGAGAAAGGGGAGGGAGAGGGGTGGGGAGGGGGAGGGAGAGGGGAAGAGTGGGGTTTGAGGGGGAGAGGGGTAGCAGGGAGTGGTGCAAGAGAGAGGGGAAAGGTTGGGGGGGAGATGGGGGTGAAGAGGGATGGGGAGGGGGGAGAGAGGGGGGAGGAGGGAGAGAGGGGGAAGGGGAGGAGCAGAGGGGGTGGAGGAGGGGGTAAGAGAGGGTTCGGGGAGGGGATGAGAGAGGGGTGGGGGAGGGGGGTGGGAGAAGGGGAGAGAGGAGGGAGAGGGGGAAGGGGAGAGAGGGGGAAGGGGAGAGAGGGCCAAGAGTGTGGAGGGAGGGGGAGAGGGGTAGGGGGAGAGCAAAGGCAGATGTAAATGAGATCCATTCCGATTGGACATCTGTGAGCATTGGGCATTGTGACATCACACAATGGAGCGTTCAGCACCATTCTATGGGTGAGAGCAGTTTGATTTTTTTAACATTTTGAAATATTGGGAGGGGGGGAAGGATTTTATTAACAATTGTGTACATAAAAATGTCTAAATGTAATGAGAAGTGCATTTGTGAATGTAAAAGCATAATGTCTAGCAAAATGAAAACAATCACGGCGTTTGAGGGTCTGGGTTTGGCGGACCATGGAATCAAAAGCCAAAAATAATATCTAAAAAAAAAATGGAATGTGACATACACTCACAAGACACACACACGGCCGGCGGCAGACACACACACACAGAGTTTTAAAAGTATACTAGACCAAGTGCAGACACGTTGGGTCTGTTCCCCCAATGTGCGGTTGCCGGGGGGGGGGGGAGGCGGGGGGAGAGAGAGGTGGAAGAATGGGGAGGGAAGGGGAGAGGTGTACGGGGGAGTGGAGGAAGTGGGAGAGAGGGAAGGGGAGTGGGAAGTGGTGGAAGAGGGAGGAAGGGGTAGGGGAAAGGGGTGGGGGGAGATAAGGAGGGAGGGGGAGGGAGAGAGGTGGGGAGGGACAGGGGTGGGGGAAGGGGGGAGAGATGTGGAAGAGTGGGGAGGGAGGGGGAGAGGGTTAGGGGGAGTGGTGGAAGAGAGAGGGGTAGGAATAACGGGGTGGGGGAGAGGGAAGGGGGGTGGGGGAGTGAGGGATGGGGTGGGAGGAGGAGGTGGGGAGAGGGAGAGGGGTGAGGACAGGGAGAGGGTGGAAGAGAGAGGTTTGGGGGAGGGGAGGGGAGGGGGAGAGAGGTGTGGGGGAGGGGGTAGGGAGGGGAGGGGAGATGGGGTAGGGGAGGGAGGGGGAAGATTGTGGAGGGAGGGGGAAGAGTGTGGAGGGGGAGGGGGAATGGGGTGGGGGAGAGAGGGAAGGGGGTTAGGGGAGAGAGTAGGGGGTGGGGGGGAGAGGGATGGGGTGGGGGACAGGGAAGGGGGGTGGGAGAGAGGGATGGGGTGGGAGGAGGAGGGGGAGGAGAGGGAGAGGGGTGAGGAGAGGGAGATGGAGGGGGGGAGGAGAGAGGGGTGGGGGAGGAGAGAGGGGTGGGGGAGGAGAGAGGGATGGGGAAGGGGGAGAGAGGTGTGGGGGTGGGGGGAGAGAGGGAAGTGTGGAGGTGGAGAGAGGGATAGGGGTGGAAGGAGGAGAGGGAGAGAGCTGCGGGGGTGGGGGGTGGGGGGTGGGGCTGGGGCAAAGGCAGATGTAAATGAATCCATTCCGATTGGACATCTGTGAGCATTGGGCATTGTGACATCACACAATGGAGCGTTCAGCACCATTCTATGGGTGAGAGCAGTTCGATTTTTTTAACATTTTGAAATATTGGGAGGGGGGGAAGGATTGTATTAACAATTGTGTACATAAAAATGTCTAAATGTAATGAGGAGTGCATTTGTGAATGTAAAAGCGTAATGTCTAGCAAAATGGAAAAAATCACGGCGTTTGAGGGTCTGGTTTCAGGGTCTGGCGGACCATGATATCAAAGGGCAAAGATCTTATCTGGAAAAAAAATGGAATGTGACATACACCCACACACACGGCCGGCAGATACACACACACACAGAGTTTTAAAAGTATATAGATAGATATGATATGATAAATATGATAGAATTGACTAGGCTAATAATTGTATTATTCATAGGCACTACAGATAATGAATGAAATTGAAATATTGCTGTAAATATTTTTACGTTGGGTCTGCTCCCCCAACGGTGTGCGTTGAGCTGATGAAGCTGTTTTTGAAATGACGTCACCGGAAGGTGGTAGAATATTCGTGGAGAGTGGGGGAGGGGCATTGTGATGTCACAGGAAGCGGTGTTTTAAAAGGTGGTTTTGGCTTTTTTTGAAACTTTAATCATAAATAACCTGGGAGGGGGCAGCGAGGGGAAGGGGAGTGTGAATAACCCGGGGTGGGAGGTGGTAGGGGGCTTGAATAACCCGAGGGGGGAGGGGGCGGCGGGTCTGAATAACCCGGGGTTATACTTTCAGTGATTGATGAATCATCCAAAATTAGTGCCCCATTCCGGCTTTATCCCCATATCCCTTGATTCCCGTAGCCCTTAGAGCTAAATCTAATTCTCTCTTGAAAACATCCAGTGAATTGGACTTCACTGCCTTCTGTGGCAGATAATTCAACAGATTCACAATTCTCTCGGTGAAAAGGTTTTTCCTCATCTCAGTCCTAAATGGCTTACCCCTTTTTCTTAAACTGTGACCCCTGGTTCTGGATCCCCTCAACATCGGGAACATTTTGCCTGAATCTACCCTGTCCAATCCTCTAAGAATTTTATATGTTTCTATAAGATATCCTCTCATCCTTTGAAATTCCAGCGAATACAAGCCCAGTCGACCCATTCTTTCATCATACGTCAGTCTTGCCATCCCAGGAATTAACCTGGTGAACCTACGTTGCACTCCCTCAATAACAATAATGTCCTTCCTCAAACTAGGACATCAAAATTGTACACAATACTCCAGGTGCGGTCTCATCGGGGCCCTGTAGGACCTCCTTGCTCCTAAACTCAAACTTCTCGTAATGAAGGCCAATATGCCATTGGCTTTCTTCACTGCCTGCTGCACCTGCGTGCTTACTTTCCGTGATTGATGTACAAGAACACCCAGGTCTCGTTGCACCTCTCAGTCTCCTAATCTAACACCATTCATATAATACTCTGGCTGCCATTTTGAAAAGGACCCGTTAATTCTGACTCTTAACTTCCTGTCTGCCAAGCAGTTCTCTATCCATGTCAATACGCTACCCCCAATACCATGTGCTCTAATTTTGCACACTAATCTCTTGTGTGGGGGCTTGTCAAAGGCTTTTTGAGAGTCCAGATACACCACATCACTGGCTCTCCCTTATCCATTCTACTTGTTACATCCTCAAAAAATTCCAAAAGGTTAGTCAAGCAAGATTTCCCCATCATAAGTCTATGCTAACTGTGACCGATCCTGTCACTGCATTCCAAATGCGCTGCTATAACATCTTTAATAATCGACTCCAGCATCTTCCCCACTACCGATGTAAGACTAACTGGTCTATAATTCCCCGTTTTCTCTCTCCCTCCTTTCTTAAAAAGTAGTTACATTGGCTACCCTCCAGTTCACAGGAACTGATCTGGAGTCGAGAGAACACCGGAAAATGATCACTAATGCATCCATGATTTCTAGGTCCACCTCCTTGAGTACTTTGGGATGCAGACCATCAGGCCCTGGAGATTTATCTGCCTTCTGTCCCTGACAGTTTACCCGACACTTGAAGGGAATCCACATTAGTCTGAAAAACAGTTTTCAGACTAATGTGGATTCCCTTCAGTTCCTCCCTCCCACTAGATCCTCGGTCCCCTAGTATTTCCGGAAGATTGTTTGTGTTTTCCTTAGTGAAGAAAGAACCAAAGTACTAATTTAACTGTTCTGCCATTTCCTTGTTTTGTTCTTCCACCTGTCCCAGACTATAAGGGGCCCACATTCATCTTCACTAATCTTTTCCTTTTTACATCCTGAACCTAAAGAAACATTTACAGTCAGTTTTTATATTCCCCGCAAGCTTTCTTTCATGCTCTTTTTCCCCCCTCATAATTAACCCCTGTGTCCTAAAAAATATAGATACATAGACTATAGGTGCAGGAGTAGGCTATTCGGTCCTTCCAGCCAGCACCACCATTCAATGTGAACATGGCTAATCATCCACAATCAGTACCCATTTACTGCCTTCTCCCCATATCCCTTGATTCCGCTAGCCCTATCTAACTGTTTTAAATGCAGCCAGTGAATCATCCTCCACTGCACTCTGAGGCAGAGAATTCCACAAACTCACAACTCTCTGTGTGAAAAAGTTTTCCTCATCTCCGTTCTAAATGGCTTATCCCTTATTCTTAAACTGTGGCCACTGGTTCTGGACGCCCCTAACATTGGGAACATGTTTTCCTGCCTCGAGCGTGTCCAAACCCTTAATAATCTTATATGTTTCAATAAGATCCCCTCATTCTTCTAAATTCCAAAGTATACAAAGTGTTAAAGAAGGAACTGCAGATGCTGGAGAATCGAGGGTTACACAAAAAGCTGGAGAAACTCAGCGGGTGCAGCAGCATCTAAGGAGCGAAGGAGATAGGCGACGTTTCGGGTCGAGACCCTTCTTCAGACTCATGCTGCTGCACCCGCTGAGTTTCTCAAGCTTTTTCTGTAACCCTCCAGAGTATACAAGCCCACCCCACCTCATTCTATCAACATGACACTACCGCCATCCCGGGAATTAACCTGGTGAACCTCTGCTGCATTCCCTCAATAGCAAGAATGTCCTTCCTCAAATTGGGAAACCAAAACTGCACACAATACTGCAGGTGTGGTCTCACTTGGGCCCTGTCCAACTGCAGAATTACTTATTTGCTCCTATACTCAACTCCTCTTGTTATGAAGGCCAACATGCCATTTGTATTCTTCACTGCCTGCTGTACCTGCATGCTTAATTTCATTGACTGATGTACAAGGGCCCCTTTGATCCTGTTGTACTTCCCCTTTTCCCAAATTGACATTATTTAGATAATAATCTGCCTTCCTGTTTTTGCCACTAAAGTGGATAACCTCACACTTATCCACATTAAACTGCATCTGCCATGCATCTGCCCACTCACCCAATCTGTCCAAGTCACCATGCATCCTCACAGCATCCTCCTCACAGTTCACACTGCCACCCAGCTTTGTGTCATCTGCAAATTTGCTAATCTTACTTTTAATCCCTTCATCTAAATCATTAATGTATATTGTAAATAGCTGCGGTTCCAGCACTGAGCCTTGCGGTACCCCACTAGTCACTGCCTGCCATTCTGAATAGGACCCGTTAATCCCTACTCTTTCATTCCTGTCTGCCAACCAATTTTCTATCCATGTCAGCACCCTACCCCAATACCATGTGCTCCAATTTTTCCCACTAATCTCCTATGTGGGATCTTATCAAATGCTTTCTGAAAGTCCAGGTACACTACATCTACTGGCTCTCCCATGTCCATTTTCCTAGTTACAACCTCGAAAAATTCCAGATTAGTCAAGCATGATTTCACCTTGGTTCTGCTATCCAAATGTGCTGCTATGCCATCTTTTATAATTGACTCCAGCATCTTCCCCACCACCGATGTTAGGCTAACTGGTCTATAATTCCGTTTTCTCTCTCCCGCCTTTTTTAAAAAGTGGGATAACATTAGCTAACCTCCAATCCATAGGAACTAATCCTGAATCTATAGAACATTGGAAAATTATCACCAATGCGTCTACAATTTCTAGAGCCACGTCCCTAAGTACTCTGGAATGCAGACCATCAAACCTTGGGTTTTTTCTGCCTTAGGTCCCATCAGTCTACCCAACACCATTTTCTGTCTGATGTGAATTTCCTTCAGTTCCATCGTCACTCTAGGTTCTCTGGCCACTGGTACATCAGAATCAGAATCAGACTTTATTCGCCAAGTATGTTTTGCAAAATACGAGGAATTTCATTGGCCAGGTCAGTCATACAATTAAAAGCACCAAATCACTCAAAAACACATTTTAACATGAACATCCACCACAGTGACTCTTACACATTCCTCACTGTGATGGAAGGCAAAATAAAGGTCGTCCTTCCTTTTGTTCTTCCTCGGTCGGGGACCTCGAGCCCCCGTTGACGGGATGGTCTTGACTCCCGTAGCCGGCGGCGTTCAGGCCCTCCGCATCGAGGTGTTCAGCTCCTGCATCTGGGGAATGTCAGCTCCCCCGCGCTGGGCGATCGAACCTCACGTCTGGGCTGCTTGAACCTTCTGCGACATTGGAGCTCCCGGCTAGCCTGTCCCAAGACTGTGAGCCCTTGATGGTAAGTCCACAGTGGTCGCAGTGGGGCTCACGACAGTCCAAGGAGGCTTCCAGCTCCAGCGATGTTACTCCGCAGAGCCCGGAGAATGTGATCCGAAAATTGATCAAATCTCCGAGAAGGTAAGAAGTTGAAAAAAAGTTTCCCCCGATCCCCTTCCCCTCCCCCCACATAAAACAAACCGAAGAACATTAAAACCAACTTTTAACAAACTGAAAAATAACAAAAAGAAAAAAAATGAACAGACTGCCGGCAGGGCTGCCATCTCCCTGGCGCCCCTGGTGGAGATTGTTTGTGTCTTCCTTAGTGAAGACGGATGCAAAGTACCTGTTCAACTCATCTGCAATTTCTTGTTCCCCTGTTTCTGACTTCAAGGGGCACACATTTGTCTTAACTATTTTTTTCCTCTCCACATACCCAATGAACCTTTTACTATGCTCTTCTATATTCTTGGCTAGCTTATGTTTGTACTTCATCTTTTCACCCCATATTGCCTTTTGGTTACCTCCTGTTGATCTTTTTAAGTTATCCAATCCTCTGGCTTCCTGCTCATTTTTGCTATTAATACGTCTTCTCTTTTATTTTTATATTGTCCTTGACTCCCCTTATCAGCCACGGTCGCCTCTTACTCCCCTTCGAATCTTTCTTCCTCTTTGGAATGAAATGATCCTGCATCTTTTGGATTATTCCCAGAAATACTAGTCATTGCTGTTCCACCGTCATCCCTGCCAGGGTCCCTTTCCAGTCAAATTTGGCCAGCTCCTCCCTCATGCCTCCATAGTCCAACTGCAATAATGACAATTCCGATTTTACCTTCTCCCTCTCAAATTGCTGATTATAACGTCTCATATTATGGTCACTACCTAATGGTTCCTTTACCTTCAGATCCCTTATCAAATCCGGTTCATTATACAACACTAAATCTACAACTCTACCTCCCTGGTAGGCTCCAGTACAAGCTGCTCTTAAATCCATTCTTAAATCCATCTCTGGAGGCACTCTACAAACTCTCTTTCTTGGGGTCCAGTATCAACCTGATTTTCCCAGTCTACCTGCATATTGAAATCTCCCATAACCATCATAGCATTACCTTTGTTAAATGCTAATTTTAACTCCTGATGCAACTTGCACCCTATCTCCAGGCTACTGTTTGGGGGGCATGTAGATAACTCCATTGGGGTCTTTTTACCCTTACAAATTCTCAGTTCTATCCACAATGACTCTACATCTTCTGATTCTATGTCACCCCTCACCAGGGACTGAATTTCATTCCTTACCAACAGAGCCATCCACCCCCTCTGCCTACCTGTCTGTCTTTTTGACAGGACGTATACCCCTGAATATTCTGTTCCCAGCTCTGTTCCTCTTGCAGCCATGTCTCTGTAATTTCCACAACATCATACTTACCAATTTCTAACTGAGCTTCAAGCTCATCCACTTTATATCTAATGGTCTGTCCCACTTGGCAATCTTTTTGGTGACTGCCGGCATCATAAACTGATGTACCAGGTCACCGAAAAAAATTGCGGTGTGACACGGCGTGATGACGTATGATGCGTGGTGTTTTGCAAGTGTCGCACCATTTTTTTGTCGCTGCTCGATTTTGAAATGTTCAAAATCTTTTGGCGACACTGATATGATGCCGGCAGTCACCAAAAAAATTGCCATTTGGGACAGGCCCTTTATACAAAAAACACCTTTTATTCAGTATTCGCCTGCCCTCTCACACCGGTTCCTATTTCACCTTACTCTCTTATCCCTTCTTGAACTTTCTGTCCCATTAATTTGGGAGTCTTTCGTATCTTTTCCTGTACTCTCTTCCCCTTTAACTCCATCCAATTTGTCAACACCTCCTGCGTTGAGTTCTAAATTTCTCCCAGTCCTCTGGGTTGCCTCTTCCTTGGCTTTACCACTATCCATGACTTCCCTCGTCAGCCACGATTGAGCCACCTTCCCAGTTTTATTTTTTTCGCCAGAAAGGGATGAACAATTTCTGGAGTTCATCCATGCGGTCTTTAAATCTTCGCCATTGCATCTCCACTGTCATCCCTTTGAATATAATTTGCCAGTCTATCCTAGCCAATTCCCTTCTCAAACCTTCAAAGTCTCCCTTATTCAAGTTCAGAACTCTAGTCTCTGAATTAACCGTGTCACTCTCTGTCCTAATGCAGAATTCCACCATATTACCGTCACTGTTACCCAAGGGGCCTTGCACAACAAGATTGCTAACTAATTCCTCATTACACAATATCCAGTCTAGGATTGAGTAACCCTCTAGTCGGTTCCTCTATATATTGGTTTAAAAACCCATCCTATACATTCCAGGAAATCCTCCTCCTCAGCACTGCGACCAATTTCTTCCTCTTCTTACCCATGTCATTCGTGCCTACGTGCACAACTACTTCAGGCTGTTCACCTTCCCTCTCGAGGATGTTCTGAATTCAGCTCGTGACATCTTGGACCCTGGCACCAGGGAGGCAACACACCATCCTTGAGTCTCGCCTGTCACCACAGAATCTACTGTCCGCACATCGGACAAATGGAGTCACCCTCCACTATGGCTCTGCCTGACTTCCTTTCCCAGAGCTCCCTCCCTTCCAGTTGCCGGGACCCCGGATCTCATGCTCCATTTCATATTCCGGGCCTCAGTCTTCTGCTCGCTCCCACTCTCACGGCGCCGGTGGAACAATACTGATTACCAGTGCAATCTGTGTGGAGTTTGCATGTTCTCCCCGTGACTGTGTGGGTTTCCCCGGGTGCTCCAGTTTCTCCCACATCGCTGAAACTAGCTGGGACGTTAATCAGCAGCTGTAAAATGCCCCAGTGTGGGTTAATTGCATTTGATCAGCAAGTGTCAGAGAGGGACCAAGGTGCAGGTCTACATGGAAGTAAGGAGAGGGGCAATGGAACCGATGAGATCGATCCCCTAGACACTGGCATGAAGCTGATGGGCCGAGTGGTCGGCCTTGTGGCAATCAGTTCATGGTGGAGGAGCGATGAAGCTGGGTTTACAGGCGTGGGATTGGTGCCTGCGTTTATCCGGGAGATGGTATCATTGATCAGGGAGTGAACGGGACCCGCTGACTTACTCCAGCATTTGTGTTTTCATCAAGATTCCGGGATCTGCCTTTCCTTGTGTCTCCAGGTCAATATTGTGGAAGTTAAATCCTCCAATACTCTAACTTGGAGACATGGGATTGGTGCCTGCGTTTATCCGGGAGATGGTATCATTGATCAGGGAGTGAACGGGAGATTATTGGTGCTCGGGGTTGGTGAGGGTGGAGATACAGATGAGGGAGGTGGGGAACAAGAGGCTGGGGACATGAGCTGAACTTGACATTAACACCGAACATCATTCTGTCCCTCAGCCACAGACTCCGCACTCGGTGACCCGTGTGTGACCCACACCATCCTGGATCAGCCCTGGAGGAGCACGGATTGTTCCCGCACTGAGTGCAGCGTTGAGACATGGATGGGTGATGGAAATCTTGCAGTGGGATGGTACAGATTTAACAGGTAACGTGAGGTGATCATTGCTGAGAAATTGGACACTGATGGAGAATGTAAACGGGGGAATGAGGGGCGTGTGAAGGGGAGATGTAGGGAGATGGGGATCATCAGTTGCTGCAATGGGACGGGGCGTCAATACTGAGAATGGGGAGATCCCACATTGTGGAGAGAGAGAGAGACCCCGGGGAAGACGGAAGCGGAGGGAAAACAACATTGGATTCCGGGGAATGTTGAACGGGGACGGGGTGCGGTCAGGATGGCCCTGATTCCGGATCTTTCTCTGGGTGAACAAACTCCCTCAGTTCAGGGGCTGACTCTCTAATTGTTGTTTCAGTTCCGGTGGATGGAAGATTCCGGAAAATGTCGTTCCAGGGGATCACTGCTCCGGGAAGTACCCAGGCTGGTTAGAAGGTAGGGTCAGAGTTTACAACAGATGGTCTCAGTCATTGTCGGGGAGGGTCAGACTGACGACCCAGATCTCTCCAGAGGGCCCCTCGCACGGACACGGAACCCAAACTCCCTGAGAGGTTCCCCCCCAGTCACTCAGACCGCGCTCCGGCCCTGGATCCTCACGGAGTGCGGTGGGGAAGCTCCAGCTTCCTGGAGTTTCCCGGCAGTGGGGCTACGGATCACATCCGCCCGCTGTCCCTGCTCCAGATCAGAGCCGGAGCAGTTTCAGTGGAGGAGCAGCTCCCAGGGAGCTGGGCCCGTCTCAGGACACCCACAGTTCAGCAACGAGGCGGAGAAATTAAATACACACAACATTTAGCACCAATGTGCTCATTTGGGAAATGTTTGTCATTTGTTGTGGTCACAATTAATGTAACTAGTTTAGTTGTGATATTTCTGACGAGACTGATCTATATATTATATAATTAGTCATGTCAAACGGCCCAGAAACAGGCCCTTCGGCCCATGCCGACCATGATGTCCCATCTGAGCTACTCATTCGGCCCTAGTCCCTCAAAACCTTTCCTGTCCACTCATCACCAGCTGTCAGCACCCATCCGGGGTGGGCCTTGTGTTTCCAGTCCAGACCCCGGCACCCTAGGGTGTCAGCACCAGGAGCCGGTCTCACGGAGCAGGGGCTGCTGTGGGGAGTGTGGGTGGGGAGGGTGAGGGCAGCAGCTCACCGCTGACTGAGGCAGGTCAGACCCGACCGTGGCTTGTGATCACTGCCTTACACTGGCTCCACATTCACATTCCCCACCGCACTGTGGCACCGGGTACATTTTACAATGTTTATAATCCTCACTCCAGGTCGCCATCCCAGCGTGGGAGACGGGGAGGTGACCAGGACAGTCTGTTTCACCAAGAATAAAAACAACTGTGAGAAACAGCAGGAGATCAGGGTGAAGAACTGCACCGGTTACTTTGTGTATCAGCTGCGGCCGTCACCCCACAATGACGCTGTGTATTGTACAGGTAGGTCCCCGTTCCCCAGTCACACGGGCTGTTGGGGTTGTGGAGATATTCTGGGATGTCCTGAGTCACCAACACACACAGTGGGCTGAGAGTTCAGGTCCATTGCCCCCACACCCCCTCTTGTATCCCCCTCCCCCCCTGATTGACCCCACCGGTCATGAACCCATGGTCAAACCACCACATGGATCGCCCATGGAACCCCCCCACCCCTCCCCCTCAGCTCACGGAACTATCCCCCTCACCCTGCGACCATTCCCTATAATTCCTCACCCCTAGACCCGTCCCACCCACCATTCACTCCTGGACCCATCCTTTCCCTCTCTCCCAACCCTGGACCCATCCCTGCAACCACTTCACCCTTGGACCCGTCCCACATACCCCTCATCTCTAAATCCATCCTACCCACCCCTCATCCTTGAACCCATCCTTGCAGACCCCTTACCCCAGGACCCTCCCCTCCACTCCCTCACTCCTGGATCCCCTCCTCGCTCCCCTCCCCTCGACTGTGATACACTGTGATGTCCCACTGACCCCCAGTGTCCCTCCTGTCCACAGTCAGTGTCCCTGGGGACTGAGATACACCGTGATATCTCTCACTGATGATCGGGAATGGTAACACATTTACCCTGAAGTCTCATCATCTCCATTTAACCGAGTCCCACTGCTAGGGATTGTTTCATCCACAAATAACCGTATCCAATCTACTTTGGCCCAGTCCTGCCTTACGTTGTGGAAACCAGCCTTCCTCTCGTTTACAATCTGAATTAGTGGACATCCATGTAACCTCGAAACTTACAGAATTACGATCACAATCCACAAAATGTTTCCCCACTGACTCTCCCATTATCTCCCAGCCTCGCTTCCCAAGATTAAGTCCAGACCAGCACGGTATTCCCGACTCTGATCGAGGGTCCCAGCCTGAAATGTCTCCTATCCATTTCTGCCACAGATGCTGCCTGACCCGCTGAGTTACTCCAGCATTTGTGTTTTGCTCAAGATTCCAGCATCTTCCTTTCCTTGTGTCTCCAGCCCCACATCTAGTAGCACAATCCACGCATTGGTTTAGGAACCTCTCTTAAGTACACTGTACACATTTCTCCCAAACAAATCCCCTCGTACGAAGTCTCTCCAGGTCAATATTGTGGAAGTTAAATCCTCCAATACTCTAACTTGGAGACGTGGGATTGGTGCCTGCGTTTATCCGGGAGATGGTATCATTGATCAGGGAGTGAACGGGAGATTATTGGTGCTCGGGGTTGGTGAGGGTGGAGATACAGATGAGGGAGGTGGGGAACAAGAGGCTGGGGACATGAGCTGAACTTGACATTAACACCGAACATCATTCTGTCCCTCAGCCCCAGACTCTGCACTCGGTGACCCGTGTGTGACCCACACCGTCCTGGATCAGCCCTGGAGGAGCACGGATTGTTCCAACACTGAGTGCAGCGCTGGGACATTGATGGGTGATAGAAATCTTGCAGTGGGATGGTACAGATTTTACAGGTAACGTGAGGTGATCATTGCTGAGAAATTGGACACTGATGGAGAATGTAAACGGGAGAATGAGGGGCGTGTGAAGGGGAGATGTAGGGAGATGGGGATCATCAGTTGCTGCAATGGGACGGGGCGTCAATACTGAGAATGGGGAGATCCCACATTGTGGAGAGAGAGAGAGACCCCGGGGAAGACGGAAGCGGAGGGAAAACAACATTGGATTCCGGGGAATGTTGAACGGGGACGGGGTGCGGTCAGGATGGCCCTGATTCCGGATCTTTCTCTGGGTGAACAAACTCCCTCAGTTCAGGGGCTGACTCTCTAATTGTTGTTTCAGTTCCGGTGGATGGAAGATTCCGGAAAATGTCGTTCCAGGGGATCACTGCTCCGGGAAGTACCCAGGCTGGTTAGCCGGTAGGGTCAGAGTTTACAACAGATGGTCTCAGTCATTGTCGGGGAGGGTCAGACTGACGACCCAGATCTCTCCAGAGGGCCCCTCGCACGGACACGGAACCCAAACTCCCTGAGAGGTTCCCCCCCAGTCACTCAGACCGCGCTCCGGCCCTGGATCCTCACGGAGTGCGGTGGGGAAGCTCCAGCTTCCTGGAGTTTCCCGGCAGTGGGGCTACGGATCACATCCGCCCGCTGTCCCTGCTCCAGATCAGAGCCGGAGCAGTTTCAGTGGAGGAGCAGCTCCCAGGGAGCTGGGCCCGTCTCAGGACACCCACAGTTCAGCAACGAGGCGGAGAAATTAAATACACACAACATTTAGCACCAATGTGCTCATTTGGGAAATGTTTGTCATTTGTTGTGGTCACAATTAATGTAACTAGTTTAGTTGTGATATTTCTGACGAGACTGATCTATATATTATATAATTAGTCATGTCAAACGGCCCAGAAACAGGCCCTTCGGCCCATGCCGACCATGGTGTCCCATCTGAGCTACTCATTCGGCCCGAGTCCCTCAAAACCTTTCCTGTCCGCTCATCACAAGCTGTCAGCACCTTTCAGGGGTGGGGCTTGTGTTTCCAGTCCATACCCCAGCACCCTAGGGTGTCAGCACCAGGAGCCGGTCTCAGGGAGCAGGGGCTGCTGTGGGGAGTGTGGGTGGGGAGGGTGAGGGCAGCAGCTCACCACTGACTGAGGCAGGTCAGACCCGACCGTGGCTTGTGATCACTGCCTTACACTGGCTCCACATTCACATTCCCCACCGCACTGTGGCACCGGGTACATTTTACAATGTTTATAATCCTCATTCCAGGTCCCCATCCCAGCGTGGGAGACGGGGAGGTGACCAGGACAGTCTGTTTCACCAAGAATAAAAACAACTGTGAGAAACAGCAGGAGATCAGGGTGAAGAACTGCACTGGTTACTTTGTGTATCAGCTGTGGCCGTCACCCCACAATGACGCTGTGTATTGTACAGGTAGGTCCCCGTTCCCCAGTCACACGGGCTGTTGGGGTTGTGGAGATATTCTGGGATGTCCCGATTCACCAACACACACAGTGGGCTGAGAGTTCAGGTCCATTGCCCCCACACCCCCTCTTGTATCCACCTCCCCCCTGATTGACCCCACCGGTCATGAACCCACGGTCAAACCACCACATGGATCACCCATGGAACCCCCCCACCCCTCCCCCTCAGCTCACGGAACTATCCCCCTCACCCCGGGACCATTCCCTATAATTCCTCACCGCTAGACCCGTCCCACCCACCATTCACTCCTGGACCCATCCTTTCCCTCTCCCCCAACCCTGGACCCATCCCTGCAACCACTTCACCCTTGGACCCATCCCACATACCCCTCATCCCTAAATCCATCCCACCCACCCCTCATCCTTGAACCCATCCTTGCAGACCCCTTACCCCAGGACCCTCCCCTCCACTCCCTCACTCCTGGATCCCCTCCTCGCTCCCCTCCCCTCGACTGTGATACACTGTGATGTCCCACTGACCCCCAGTGTCCCTCCTGTCCACAGTAGGTGTCCCTGGGGACTGAGATACACCGTGATATCTCCCACTGATGATCGGGAATGGAAACACATTTACCCTGAAGTCTCATCATCTCCATTTAACCGAGTCCCACTGCTAGGGATTGTTTCATCCACAAATAACCGTATCCAATCTACTTTGGCCCAGTCCTGCCTTACGTTGTGGAAACCAGCCTTCCTCTCGTTTACAATCTGAATTAGTGGACATCCATGTAACCTCGAAACTTACAGAATTACGATCACAATCCACAAAATGTTTCCCCACTGACTCTCCCATTATCTCCCAGCCTCGCTTCCCAAGATTAAGTCCAGACCAGCACGGTATTCCCAACTCTGATCGAGGGTCCCAGCCTGAAATGTCTCCTATCCATTTCTGCCACAGATGCTGCCTGACCCGCTGAGTTACTCCAGTCTTTGTGTTTTGCTCAAGATTCCAGCATCTGCCTTTCCTTGTGTCTCCAGCCCCACATCTAGTAGCACAATCCACGCATTGGTTTAGGAACCTCTCTTAAGTACACTGTACATATTTCTCCCAAACAAATCCCCTCGTACGAAGTCTCTCCAGGTCAATATTGTGGAAGTTAAATCCTCCAATACTCTAACTTGGAGACGTGGGATTGGTGCCTGCGTTTATCCGGGAGATGGTATCATTGATCAGGGAGTGAACGGGAGATTATTGGTGCTCGGGGTTGGTGAGGGTGGAGATACAGATGAGGGAGGTGGGGAACAAGAGGCTGGGGACATGAGCTGAACTTGACATTAACACCGAACATCATTCTGTCCCTCAGCCACAGACCCCGCACTCGGTGACCCGTGTGTGACCCACACCGTCCTGGATCAGGCCAGGAGGAGCACGGATTGTTCCAACACTGAGTGCATCGCTGGGTCATGGATGGGTGATGGAAATCTTGCAGTGGGATGGTACAGATTTAACAGGTAACGTGAGGCGATCATTGCTGAGAAATTGGACACTGATGGAGAATGTAAACGGGAGAATGAGGGGCGTGTGAAGGGGAGATGTAGGGAGATGGGGATCATCAGCTGCTGCAATGGGACGGGGCGTCAATACTGAGAATGGGAGATCCCACATTGTGGAGAGAGAGACCGGGGAAGACGGAAGCGGAGGGAAAATAACATTGGATTCCGGGGAATGTTGAACGGGGACGGGGTGCGGTCAGGATGGCCCTGATTCCGGGTCTTTCTCTGGGTGAACAAACTTCCTCAGTTCAGGGGCTGACTCTCTGATTGTTGTTTCAGTTCTGGTGGATGGAAGATTCCGGAGACTGTCGTTCCAGTGAATCACTGCTCCGGATGGTACCCAGGCTGGTTAGATGGTAGGGTCAGAGTTTACAACAGATGGTCTCAGTTATTGTCGGGGAGGGTCAGACTGACAACCCAGATCTCTCCAGAGGGCCCCTCGCACGGACACGGAACCCAAACTCCCTGAGAGGTTCCCCCACAGTCACTTAAAAAAATGAACACTACAAGAAAACTTTACCGACGTTCTCAGTGTTTGTACATTCATTGGTGTGATATTCGGTAATGTTTGCAAACTATCCTTACACCAAGCCCACTTGCTACATGTGGTCCCCTGAGGTGACATCCCTTCCCTGATTTGAAGGGTGTCTCCACTGCACTCCACAGGGTCAATTGCGAGCAGTTCAAGGGGGGAAGTGAATACGGAGGTCAAAGTGCTGTATATGAATGCACAAAGTATAAGGAATAAAGTGGACGAGCTTGTGGCTCAGTTAGTAACTGTCAAGTATGATGTTGTGGGAATTACTGAGACATGGCTGCAAGACGGCCAGGGCTGGGAACTGAATATTCATGGGTATATATCCTATTGAAAAGACAGACAGGTGGGCAGAGGTGGTGGGGTTGCCCAGTTGGTGAGGTATGAAATGCAGTCCCTTGCAAGGGGTGACATTGAAACAGGCGATGTGGAGTCAGTATGGATAGAACTAAGGAATTGTAAGGATAAAAAGACCCTAATGGAACTAATCTACAGGCCCCCAAACAGTAGCCTGGACATAGGGTACAAGTTGAATCAGTAGTTAAATTGGCATATAGTAAAAGTAATGCTGTGGTTGCTATGGGAGATTTGAACGTGCAGGTAGACGGGGAAAATCAGGTTGGTACTGGACCCCAAGAAAGGGACTTTGTAGAGTGCCTTTGTGATGGATTCTTTGAACAGCTTGTATTGGATCCTACCAGGGAGAAGGCAATTCTGGATTTAGTGTTATGTAATGAACCGGATTTGATAAAGGACCTCGAGGTTAATGAGCCATTAGGAGGCAGTGACCATAACATGGTCAGGTTTAATCTACAATTGGAGAGGGAGAAGGGTAGATCGGAGGTGTCATTGTTGCAGTTGAATAAAGGGGACTATGGGGCCATGAGGGAGAAGCTGGCCAAAGTTGACTGGAAATATACACTAGCAGGGATGACAGTGGAACAAAAATGGCAGGTGTTTCTAGGAATAATACAGAAGGTGCAGGATCAGTTCATTCCTAGGAGGAAGGAAGAGTCCAAGGGGAGAAAGGGATGACCATGGCTGACAAGGGACGTGAGGGACAGTATAAAAATTAAAGCGAAGAGTTACAACGTAGCAAAGATGAGCGGAAAGCTAGAGGTTTGGGTAATGTTTAAAGTACAACAGAAGATAACTAAAAAGACAATACGGGAGAAAAGATGAGGTACGAAGGTAAGCTAGCCAAGAGGCTAGCTAAGGTAAGCTAGCCAAGCAGGATAGTAAAAGCTTCTTTAGGTATGTGAAGAGGAAAAAATTAGTTCAGACCAAAGTTGGACCCTTGAAGACCGAAAAAGGTGAATTTTATTATGGGGAACAAGGAAATGGTGGGGAAGATGCTGGAGTCAATTATAAAAGATGAGATAGATGAACATTTGTATAGCAGTAACAGGGTCGGTCCGAGTCAGCATGGATTTACAAAGGGGAAATCATGCTTGACTAATCTTCTGGAATTTTTTGAAGATGTAACTAGGAAAATGGATAAGGGAGAGCCAGTGGATATAGTGTACCTGGACTATCAGAAAGCATTTGATAAGGTCCCACATAGTAGATTATTGGGCAAAATTAGGGCACATGGTATTGGGGGTAGAGGACTAACATGGACAGAGAAGTGGTTAGCAGACAGGAAACAAAGAGTAGGGATTAACGGGTCCCTTTCAGAATGACAGGCAGTGACTAGTGGGGTACCGCAAGGCTCGGTGCTGGGACCGCAGCTATTTACAATATACATCAATGAATTGGATGAAGGAATTCAAAGTAACATTAGCTAATTTGCAGATGACACAAAGCCGGGTGGCTGTGTGAACTGTGAGGAGGATGCTATGAGAATGCCGGGTGACTTGGACAGGTTGGGGAGTGGGCACATGCATGGCAAATGAAATTTTATGCAGATAAATGTGGGGTAATCCACTTTGGTAGCAAAAACAGGAAGGCTGATTACTATCTAAATGGCGTCAAGTTGGGAAAAGGGGAAGTATAACGGGATCTGGGGGTCCTTGTACATCAGTCCATGAAAGTAAGCATTCAGGTACAGCAGGCAGTGAAGAAAGCGAATGGCATGTTGGCCTTTATAACTAGAGGAATCGAATATTGGAGCAAAGAGGTCCTTCTGCAGTTGTACAGAACCCTAGTGAGACCACACCTGGAGTATTGTGTGCAGTTTTGGTCCCCTAATTGAGGAAGGACATTCTTGCTATTGAAGGAGTGCAGCATAGGTTTACAAGGTTAATTCCCGGGATGGCGGGACTGTCATATGCTGAGAGAATGGAGCAGCTGGGCTTGTACACTCTGGAGTTTAGAAGGATGTGAGGGGATCTCATTGAAACGTATAAGATTGCTAAGGGCTTGCACACACTAGAGGCAGGAAACATGTTCCCAACGTTGGGGGAGTCGAGAGCCAGGGGCCACTGTTTAAGAATAAGGAGTAAGCCGTTTAGAACACTTTTTTCACAGAGAGTGGTGAGTCTGTAGAATTCTCTGCCTCAGAGGGCGGTGGAGGCAGGTTCTCTGGATGCTTTCAAGAGAGAGCTAGATAGGGCTCTTAAAATTAGCGGTGTCATGGGATATGGGGAGAAGGCAGGAACGGGGTACTTATTGGGAATGATCAGCCATGATCACATTGAATGACGGTGCTGGCTTGTAGGGCCGAATGGCCTGCTCCTGCATCTATAGTCTATTGCCTATTGACTCTGTCCCTCAATGTCCAGCAGTGGAGGAACCCTAGACTGTGGTCCTCCCTCACAGTTGGCTGCACCAAGCTTCGCTGCCACCCTCAGCACGTACTCCTTCATTCTGGAGTGGGCTACGGATCCCATCCGCCCGGGTGCAGCAGCATCTAAGTTGCGAAGGAGATAGGCGACGTTTCGGGTCAAGACCCTTCTTCAGAGCATAATTCAGAGTGCTCTGTTGCGGAACTATTCGGAATAAACCGTGACAAGGAACCTTGCTTCATTCTCCAGACTCTCTGCAAACTCACTCTCTGCGAAGAGGTGGACAACCATGTCCTCTCCTCAGCAACCGTCAGGACCAGGTTCATCCTTCACAACACCGGGGACGGGTAGAATCGCAGCAGGTAGTGACACTTGGTGGCCACGTGCTTTGGCTCCACACACAGCTTGATGCAGCCATCGGCTAAGGAGGCTATCGGGATGAGGGCGACGTTCAGCAACTTTTACCCTGTTGTCTGCCGACTTGTACATCGTGACCCATCAGACCCGCTCCATCATTGAACCCGCTCCATCATTGAACCCGCTCCATCACTGAACCCGCTCCATCATTGAACCTGAGCCGGGGTGATCGCTGAGGCACAGGACCGTGGGACGGGCCGCACTAACACCAAGTCCAGCAGTCCCGGGAACACCTCACACCTCATGAACAAACATTTCCCCGTTATCCCCACAACTAATGTTTTTCTTGACCATGGCTGTTTGTTCCAGCCAATTCTTGTAACATTCCTTGATCAACCCCACGGAACCAAATCCCCAGCAACTCAAGAAGTCCCATCCGCCCGCTGTCCCTGCTCCATATCAGAGCCGGAGCAGTTTCAGTGGAGGAGCAGCTCCCAGGGAGCTGGGCCCGTCTCACACCCACAGTTCAGCAACGAGGCGGAGAAATTAAATACACACAACATTTAGCACAAAGATAGATTATTGGTTTTAATTTCTGATTGTTTGTGATTAAAGTTGTTTGGGTCAGTTCCAGTTTCTAGTTTCATAATTAAGCACCCATCAGGGGTGGGGCTTGTGTTTCCAGTCCAGACCCCGGCACCCTAGGGTGTCAGCACCAGGAGCCGGTCTCAGGGAGCAGGGGCTGCTGTGGGGAGTGTGGGTGGGGAAGGTGAGGGCAGCAGCTCACCGCTGACTGAGGCAGGTCAGACCCGACCGTGGCTTGTGATCACTGCCTTACACTGGCTCCACATTCACATTCCCCACCGCACTGTGGCACCGGGTACATTTTACAATGTTTATAATCCTCATTCCAGGTCCCCATCCCAGCGTGGGAGACGGGGAGGTGACCAGGACAGTCTGTTTCACCAATTATGAAAAACTCTGTGAGAACCATCAGGAGATCAGGGTGAAGAACTGCACCAGTTACTTTGTGTATCACCTGTGGCATCTGCAGTCTTTGTTTCTACATTTTACAGAGCAGATAGTTGAGGCAGGTATAATAACATTTACAAACCATTTTGACATGTACATGGACAGGAAAGGTTTAGAGGAATTTGGGCCAATTTGTGGGCAAATGGAACTAACTGAGATGTGTCGGCATGGATGAGATGGGCTGAAGGGCCTGTTTCCGTGCTCTATAATCTGTGACTGTGGCCAGTCCCTGATGCTAACCCTAACCCTGAAATTCACCCCGACTCAGACTGAGGGGAGTGACGTGTTTGATGACCTGTTGTAGTGTTGCCACACTCCTGTGTCTCTGTTCCTTTGTTCCAGATCCCCAGATGTCCACAGTGGAACAGACCCAGGGATCATCGAGTGGAGAATCCGTTCAGGATCCGGCTTCTGTCCCAGTGGGAAACACATCCTCAGGTACCAAACGCTCTCACACATTTTCACTTGTCCTTATTAACCCTGTCAATAGAGTGATACAGTGTGGAAACAACTCGCCCACTGGCCAACATGTTCCAGCCACACTTGTCCCACCTGCCAGCATTTGGTCCATATCCCTCCAAACCTGTCCGAGCCATATACCCATCTAACTGTTTCTTTTTGTATATAATATATTTATTGGAAGCATATATATATCGTAATCAAAACACATTTTGTTTATCAATTAAATATTGTTAAGAGGCTGGTCAACAAGGTCACAGCACATGGAATTGTTCACACACTGACATGGATTGAGAATTGGCTTTTGGACAGAGAGCAACAGGTGGGAATACGCAGATCATTCTCAGGTTGGCAGCAGTGACGTGTGGGTACAAGAGGGCTCAGTGCTTGGGCCCCGGTGAGTCACAGTCTGTATCAATAACTTGGCTGGGACGATCATCTGTGGACTGAGATACACCGTGATATCTCCCACTGACCCGCAGTGTCCCTCACTGTGCCCCCTGGGACCGAGCCTGGGACCCCCTCCCTGGGACCGAGATATCCTCTATACTCCCTCCCCCCTCCTCAAGGGACCCAAACTGACCCACAACCCCTCCCCAGTGACCGAGTCTTCACCTCTCCTCCCTCTGGACCAAGACCACCCCTCGAACCCCAACCTGAGCCGTCCCCTATCCCCTCCCCCAGGGATCTCCCCTCCCGAGACCAGGCCATTCCCTGCCCTCACTCGCCCCAGGACCGACCCCTCCCCTCCCCTCCCCGAGACCGAGTGAGCCGGGGGTGAGGGGGAAGCAGGGAGAGGGTGGAGTGGGACAGAGGGGGTGAGATAGAGAGAGAAAGGGTGGGTGGGGGAGAGGCAGGGTCGAGGAGGAGGTGAGAGGGCAGGGAGGGGATTAGAGGGCATTGGACTACCCTGGATTGTTTTCTCTGGAGATGGACACAAAAAGCTGGAGTAACTCAGTGAGAACAGACCCACAGATGTTGCCTGACCCACTAGGTTACTCCAGCACTATCGATCTTTGGTATAAACCAGCATCTGCAGTCTTTGTTTCTACATTTTACAGAGCAGATAGTTGAGGCAGGTATAATAACATTTACAAACCATTTTGACATGTACATGGACAGGAAAGGTTTAGAGGAATTTGGGCCAATTTGTGGGCAAATGGAACTAACTGAGATGTGTCGGCATGGATGAGATGGGCTGAAGGGCCTGTTTCCGTGCTCTATAATCTGTGACTGTGGCCAGTCCCTGATGCTAACCCTAACCCTGAAATTCACCCCGACTCAGACTGAGGGGAGTGACGTGTTTGATGACCTGTTGTAGTGTTGCCACACTCCTGTGTCTCTGTTCCTTTGTTCCAGATCCCCAGATGTCCACAGTGGAACAGACCCAGGGATCATCGAGTGGAGAATCCGTTCAGGATCCGGCTTCTGTCCCAGTGGGAAACACATCCTCAGGTACCAAACGCTCTCACACATTTTCACTTGTCCTTATTAACCCTGTCAATAGAGTGATACAGTGTGGAAACAACTCGCCCACTGGCCAACATGTTCCAGCCACACTTGTCCCACCTGCCAGCATTTGGTCCATATCCCTCCAAACCTGTCCGAGCCATATACCCATCTAACTGTTTCTTTTTGTATATAATATATTTATTGGAAGCATATATATATCGTAATCAAAACACATTTTGTTTATCAATTAAATATTGTTAAGAGGCTGGTCAACAAGGTCACAGCACATGGAATTGTTCACACACTGACATGGATTGAGAATTGGCTTTTGGACAGAGAGCAACAGGTGGGAATACGCAGATCATTCTCAGGTTGGCAGCAGTGACGTGTGGGTACAAGAGGGCTCAGTGCTTGGGCCCCGGTGAGTCACAGTCTGTATCAATAACTTGGCTGGGACGATCATCTGTGGACTGAGATACACCGTGATATCTCCCACTGACCCGCAGTGTCCCTCACTGTGCCCCCTGGGACCGAGCCTGGGACCCCCTCCCTGGGACCGAGATATCCTCTATACTCCCTCCCCCCTCCTCAAGGGACCCAAACTGACCCACAACCCCTCCCCAGTGACCGAGTCTTCACCTCTCCTCCCTCTGGACCAAGACCACCCCTCGAACCCCAACCTGAGCCGTCCCCTATCCCCTCCCCCAGGGATCTCCCCTCCCGAGACCAGGCCATTCCCTGCCCTCACTCGCCCCAGGACCGACCCCTCCCCTCCCCTCCCCGAGACCGAGTGAGCCGGGGGTGAGGGGGAAGCAGGGAGAGGGTGGAGTGGGACAGAGGGGGTGAGATAGAGAGAGAAAGGGTGGGTGGGGGAGAGGCAGGGTCGAGGAGGAGGTGAGAGGGCAGGGAGGGGATTAGAGGGCATTGGACTACCCTGGATTGTTTTCTCTGGAGATGGACACAAAAAGCTGGAGTAACTCAGTGAGAACAGACCCACAGATGTTGCCTGACCCACTAGGTTACTCCAGCACTATCGATCTTTGGTATAAACCAGCATCTGCAGTCTTTGTTTCTACATTTTACAGAGCAGATAGTTGAGGCAGGTATAATAACATTTACAAACCATTTTGACATGTACATGGACAGGAAAGGTTTAGAGGAATTTGGGCCAATTTGTGGGCAAATGGAACTAACTGAGATGTGTCGGCATGGATGAGATGGGCTGAAGGGCCTGTTTCCGTGCTCTATAATCTGTGACTGTGGCCAGTCCCTGATGCTAACCCTAACCCTGAAATTCACCCCGACTCAGACTGAGGGGAGTGACGTGTTTGATGACCTGTTGTAGTGTTGCCACACTCCTGTGTCTCTGTTCCTTTGTTCCAGATCCCCAGATGTCCACAGTGGAACAGACCCAGGGATCATCGAGTGGAGAATCCGTTCAGGATCCGGCTTCTGTCCCAGTGGGAAACACATCCTCAGGTACCAAACGCTCTCACACATTTTCACTTGTCCTTATTAACCCTGTCAATAGAGTGATACAGTGTGGAAACAACTCGCCCACTGGCCAACATGTTCCAGCCACACTTGTCCCACCTGCCAGCATTTGGTCCATATCCCTCCAAACCTGTCCGAGCCATATACCCATCTAACTGTTTCTTTTTGTATATAATATATTTATTGGAAGCATATATATATCGTAATCAAAACACATTTTGTTTATCAATTAAATATTGTTAATAGCTGGGATCCCAGCTATCAAAATAGCTGGGGGGTTACACAAAAAGCTGGAGAAACTCAGCGGGTGCAGCAGCATCTAAGGAGCGAAGGAGATAGGCGACGTTTCGGGTCGAAACCCTTCTTCAGACTGGTCAGGGATCAGGGAAACGAGAGATATAAACAGTGATGTGGAGAGATAAGGAACAATGAGTGAAAGATATGCAAAATCAAAATAGCTGGGGTCCTCGTTTATCAATTACATATTAACACAGCTTCTATTTGTTTATTTTTTTTATAGATAGAAAGGGGGGAAAAAAAGAATAAATTACCAATAATACATCTTTGGGGATAGGTCCGTAGATTATAAAACGTAACTATGCATCTAATCTTGGATTCAAGTTTCAGTCAGGCTTCCGTGCCGGACCAATTCACCCTTTCAGAAAATCAAGAAATGGAGACCATATTCTAGCAAATTATTCTGGTTTGTCAATTAAGACAAGTCTAATGTTTTCCAAATGTAAGGTCTCCGACATCTCCATAATCCACATTTTAATTGTGGGGGATGTTAATTTTTTCCAACATTTTAATATTAATTTTTTCCCAATTATTATTCTATATTCAAGAAAATGTCTTTGGCTTTTTGTAAGTTTTAGGCTTTGTTCCGATATTCCTAATATTATTAGTTTTGGGTCGGGATCCAATTGGATATTAACAACTTCAGAAATAATTTTTAAAATATCCGTCCAGAAATTTTTAATTTTTATACAATTTACAAAAGTATGAGTTAAATTAGCCACTGAATATTGACATTTGTCACAGATAGGGGACATATTTGGAAAAAATATATTTAATTTTGTTTTAGAGTAATGCAGTCTATGTAGTACTTTAAATTCTATTAAAGAATGTCTGGCATTTAACGAGCATCTATATGTTGTAGACTTTCGGCCCAAATATCTTTCATTATAGGTTGATCTAATTCATTTTCCCATGCTTGTCTATATAATTCCGTCGACGGGACCTCACTATCTAAAAGAGTATTATAAATGTGAGATATTAATTTTTCTGTATTAGGATGTTGATTCAAACATTCATCAAGAGTCTCTGGCTCTCTAGTTCTATATTCTTGTGTATGTGATTTAACATAATCTCTAAGTTGTAAATATCTCAAAATATTATTTGAATGTAGTCCATAATTCTGTTGTAACTCCTGAAATGAAAGACAAATACATTTTCTATAAAGATGTCCCACCTTTTTAATTCCATAATGTTTCCATTGTATAAAACCTTTATCCAACACAGAGGGTTTAAATGAAGGATTATTTACAATGGGGAGAAAGAGTGATAAATTATCAAATTTTAAAGTCATTTTTAATTGTTTTCAAATTCATATACCGCAATATATTATAAGATTTTCTCTATAGGTTTTTTTATTCGTTTTTGTGGGATCTAACAGAATCGAGCCAATTTCAAAATGCAAACAATCTTCCTTTTCCATCTTTAACCAATGTTTCTACAATGTTGGGATGGTCCCTTCCACAACTGCCTCCTCTGGCAGCTTGTTGCATACATCCACCACCCATTGTGAGAAAAAGTTACCCCTCAGATTCCTATTAAATCTTTTCCCCTTCACCTTAGAAACATAGAAACATAGAAAATAGGTGCAGGAGTAGGCCATTCGGCCCTTCGAGCCTGCACCGCCATTCAATGTGATCATGGCTGATCATCCAACTCAGTATCCCGTACCTGCCTTCTCTCCATACCCCCTGATCCCTTTAGCCACAAGTGCCACATCTAACGCCCTCTTAAATATAGCCAATGAACTGGCCTCAACTACCTTCTGTGGCAGAGAATTCCAGAGACTCACAGACTTAAACCTATGACCCCTGGTCCTCAATTCACCATCTCTGGGCAAGAGACCGCATCTACCCGATCAATTCCTCTCATGATCTTATACACCTTTAGAAGATCACCCCTCATCCTCCTGTGCTCCAAAGAATAGAATTCCAGCCGACTCAACCTCTGCCAAGGGCTCAGACTCTCTAGCCCTGGCAACATCCTTGTAAATCTTCTCTCTGCCTTTTCCAGCTTGACAACATCTTTCCTATAACACGGTGCCTGGTACTGAACACAATACTCTAATTGTGGCCTCACCAACATCTTAAACAACTGCAACGTGACCTCCCAACTTATATACTCGATACTCTGGCTGATAAAGGCCAATGTGCTAAAAGCCTTTTGACCACCGATTTACCTGTAACCACCTTCAGGGAACTATGCACCTACACTCTTAGATCCCACTGCTCCACAACACTCCCTAGAGCACTACCATTCACTGTGTAGGTCCTGCTCATGTTAGACTTCCCAAAATTCAACACATCACATTTCTGTATTAAATCCCATCCACCTCAGCCCACCCACCCAATCGATCAAGATCCTGCTGCAATTTTTCACAACCATCTTCACGATCGGTAAAACCACCCACTTTTGTATCATCTGCAAACTTGCTAATCTTGCCATGTATGTTCTCATCCAAATTATTGATATAGATGACAAACAGTAACGGGCCCAGCACCGAACCCTGAGGCACACCACCAGTTACAGACTTCCAGTCCGAGAAGCAACCTTTCACCATCACCCTCTGCTTCCTTCCATGAAGACAATTTTCTATCCATTCAGCTATCTCTCCTTGGATCCCATTCCATCTAACCTTCCAGAGCAGCCTACCATGAGGATACCTGTCGAATGCTTTACTGAATTCCATTCATACAACATCTATAGCTCAGCCCTCATCGACCTTTGTAGTCACAACATTTGCCACCGTTCAGTCTTCCGTCACCTCTCCTGAATTTAAAGACTACTCGTAAATATTACCCAGGGCTGACGCAATTTCCTCTCTGGTTTCCCACAATTTCTACGGATATATCTGATCAGGCCCTGGAGATTTGTCTATCTTCATACACGATAGTACCTTCAGCATCACTTGGACCACAACACTGACTGGTCTCAAGACACTGCCATTGACTGCCCCAAGTTCCTCAATCCTCCTGTCTTTCTCCTCGGTAAATACAGAGGAGAAATACTCATTGATGACCTTGCCCATCTCCTGTCGCTCTACACAGAGTTGACCGCTTTGATTCCTGAGGGTCCCACTCTCTCTCTAGTTAGCCTTTTCCCCCTTATCTATTTATGACATCTCTTGGAGTTGTCCTTAAATGTCACCTATCTATGTTCCGCAGAACTACTGCCTGACCCACTGAGTTACTCCAGCACTTTGTGTCCTTCACATTAAACCAGTCGGGTTCAGTGGAAATGGATGATTCCGTTGTGTGATGTGTAAGAGTGTTAAAGGAATACGGTCCGAGACTCTTGAAAGGCCGGCACCACCATTGTACCGAGCGTGCTGGATCAGTGGGGTATTACTGGAGTAACAGACATGTGGTGAAATAATCTGAGGATTGAGCAGAGACACTGTTGTCCCTGGAGCACATTGAGGACACGTCCAGTAGAACAGATGAGGGAACCAGTGGCTGGGCTATGGGGGATTTTCAAAAAGCATTTAGTACGTTCCTGCACAAGAGGCTGGTCAACAAGGTCAAAGCACATGGAATTGTTCACACACTGACATGGATTGAGAATTGGCTTTTGGACAGAGAGCAACAGGTGGGAATAAGCAGATCATTCTCAGGTTGGCAGCAGTGACGTGTGGGTACAAGAGGGCTCAGTGCTTGGGCCCCGGTGAGTCACAGTCTGTATCAATAACTTGGCTGGGACGATCATCTGTGGACTGAGATACACCGTGATATCTCCCACTGACCCGCAGTGTCCCTCACTGTGCCCCCTGGGACCGAGCCTGGGACCCCCTCCCTGGGACCGAGATATCCTCTATACTCCCCCCCCCCCCCCCAAGGGACCCAAACTGACCCACAACCCCTCCCCAATGACCGAATCTTCACCTCTCTTTCCCCTGGACCAAGACCACCCCTCGAACCCCAACCTGAGCCATCCCCTATCCCCTCCCCCAGGGATCTCCCCTCCCGAGACCAGGCCGTTCCCTCCCCTCACTCGCCCCACGACCGACCCGTCCCCTCCCCTCGCCCGAAACCGAGTGAGCCGGGGGGTGAGGGGGAAGCAGGGAGAGGGTGGAGTGGGACAGAGGGGGTGAGATAGAGGGAAAGGGTGGGTGAGGGAGAGGCAGGGTCGAGGAGGAGGTGAGAGGGCAGGGAGGGGCGAGCGGAGGGGAATGAGGGCAGAGTGACGACGGGAATGATGGGGGTGAGGAGCAGAGGGAGTGGGGAGCACAGCGGAGTGACGCAGGGACGGGTCCCAATGTGTGAGGTGTGTGGGGTGGAGGAGCTGGGAGGCAGTAACGGTCACTCCACTGTGGAGTGGGATGTACTGGGGGTGTCAGGATACACGGTGCAGGAGAGGGCTGGACCGTTGGTGTCACCAGAGACTGGTGTCGGCCGTGCACTTCCCTCTGCTCCCATCCCGCAGAGCTGCTGGATTATTTCCACACTACACCCACTGTCTGTCCACACTTTATTACAGATCCAGCCTCCGTACCAACTGGGGAACCCCAGGAAACAGCCGCTGAACCCCAGGAAACAGCAGCTGAACCCCAGGAAACAGCAGCCGAACCCCAGGAAACAACACCCGAACCCCAGGAAACAGCAGCTGAACCCCAGGAAACAGCAGCTGAACCCCAGGAAACAGCAGCTGAACCCCAGGAAACAGCAGCTGAACCCCAGGAAACAGCAACGGAACCCCAGGAAACAACACCCGAACCCCAGGAAACAACACATGAACCCCAGGAAACAACACATGAACCCCAGGAAACAACACCCGAACCCCAGGAAACAACACCCGAACCCCAGGAAACAGCAGCGGAACCCCAGGAAACAGCAGCGGAACCCCAGGAAACAGCAGCGGAACCCCAGGAAACAACACCCGAACCCCAGGAAACAACACCCGAACCCCAGGAAACAGCACCCGAACCCCAGGAAACAACACCCGAACCCCAGGAAACAGCAGCGGAACCCCAGGAAACAGCAGCGGAACCCCAGGAAACAACACCCGAACCCCAGGAAACAGCACCCGAACCCCAGGAAACAGCACCCGAACCCCAGGAAACTGCGGCTGAACCCCAGGAAACTGCAGCTGAACCCCGGAAGGATGTGTCCACCGTCCCAGAACTAGATACAACCTCAGGTATTAATGGTTTTTATCTGACATCAGGTATTGATATTTCTGACCCAAACGTCCGTGCTGGTGGGGAAAGGGCAGGGGAGGGTGACTTGAGGAATATTGGCATCGAGGAGATGGAGGAGAGAGGCTGGGGTGTGGGGTGAGGAAATCTGGAGAGAGAGAGAGGAGGAGGGGGTCTGTAATGGACGGGAGGGTGTGTGGAGTGGAGAGAGGGATCAGAAGGGGAGTAGGGGGTTTGTGGGAGGAGGCTTGGAATTGGGGGGTGGAGGGAGGTTGGGAAAAGGTGAGGCGGATTTCTGGAGTGAGGGGAGGTGGGAGTGGGGGAGTGGGGAGGGGGAGGTCTGGAGTGAGGGGAGGTGGGAGTGGGGGAGTGGGGAGGGGGAGGTCTGGAAGGTTGGTGCTGGGGAGTGTGGAGGGGGGAGAGGGAGGTCTGGTATTGGGGTGGAGGTGGCAGGAGGGAGTCTGGGGAGATGGGCCAGGAATCCATTGGTGGGAGCGGACCCCAGGGGAGGGTGGATGTGGGACAGTGTGGAGAGGGGAGGAGGGCAAGTAGAAATGTGAGTATCGTGGAAGAGAAGGGCAGGTATAGCACGGTAACAGGCCCTTCGTCCTTCGACCCTGATTCCGCGCTGACCAGTGATCCCCGTACACTTGCACTATCCTGTACACTGGGGACAATTACAATTTATACCAAAGCCAATTAACCTACAAACCTGTACGTCTTTGGAGTGTGAGAGGACACCGGAACACCCGGGGAAAACCCACGCTGTCACATGAAGAACGTGCAAACTCCGCACAGACAGCAGCTGTAGTCAGGATCTAACTCGGGTCTCTGGCGCAGTGAGGCAGCAACTCTACCGCTGCCCCTTGTGCTGCCCTAAGGAGTGAATGGGTGACTGGAGATTGCGGAAGGAGGGGGGAAGTCAGTGGACGGCTTGTGGAGAATGTATTTTGGTGACTGACTGACACTCGGGGGCGGGGGCTGAATGGTGAAGCGAGTGAGCGTGTGCGCGGATTGGGTGAGGGGTGTGAGTGAGTCGGGAAAAGGATGGATTTAGTCAGGATCCAGGGATAGAGCTCTGTAGGAGAGTCGAGGAGGAACAAGGAAGCGTGGAGTGGAGCGTGTTGGAGGAGTGTGTAATGTTCCAGGTGAGATGTGGGACCTGTGAGATTTGGTGTGTGTTGCTGTCAGCACGGACTGGTGACTCTTAGTCTCTGCAGCCGACTTCCCTCCTGATCAGCTGTTCAATGTGTTTTTACTCTTTTACCCTCCCTGTCCCTCCTCCTCTCTCTTCCTCCAGATCCACCGTTGGACACAACTCTGGAACCCCAGGGAGCAGGGACTGGAGACTCTGGTCCGGGTTTAACTCGTGACCCAGCAGGGTCTGCAAGCTCAGGTATCAGTGGTGGGGAGCATGGAACATAGAAAAAGGCAGCACGGTGGTGCAGCGGTAGAGTTGCTGGCTTACAGCGCCACAGACCCGGGTTTGATCCTGACTAATGGGTGCTGTCTGTACGGAGTTTGTACGTTCTCCCCGTGACCTGTGTGGGTTTTCTCTGGGTGCTTTGGTTTCCTCCCACACTCCAAAGACGTACAGGGTAATTGGCTTGGTATCATTGTAAATTGTCCCTGGTGTGTAGTATAGTGTGCAGTTTAGTGTTAGTGTGCGGGGAACGCTGGTCAGTGCGGACTAGGTGGGCTGAAGGGCCTTGTTTCCACATTGTATCTCCAAATTAAACTAAACAGGACATTGCAGGAACAGGCCCATCACCCCACAAAGTCCGTGCCGAACATGCCAATTTAAACCTCTGCCTGCGCGTGATCCATATCCCTACATTTCCTGCATACAAACATGCCTCACCAATAAACGTAATATCCACTATGGTATCAGCCTCCACCACCACTTCTGGCAGCACGTTCCAGGCCCCCACCACTGTGTAAAAGACTTGCCCCCCACATCTGTTAAACTTTGCACCTTGCATCTTAAAGCTGTGCCTTCGAATCTTTGATATTTCCACCCTGGGAAAAAGTTCTAAATGGCTACCCCATCATTGCTTCATAATTTTCTATACTTCTGTCTGATCTATACTTAGCCTCGACAACCCAGAGAAAACACCTCCTGAATACCTCCGCACAGTCCGCCAAGGCCAACGAGATCTCCCGGTTGCTAAACACTTTAACTCCTCCTCCCATTCCCACACTGACCTTTCTGTCCTGGGCCTCCTCCACTGTCAGAGTGAGGCCCAACACAAATTGGAGAAACAGCACCTCATATTTCGTTAGGGCAGCTAACAACCCAGTGGTTTGATAATAGAATTCTCTAACTTCTAATAACCCTTGCTTTTCCTCTCTCCGTCCCTCCCCCACCCTCGTTCTCTGACTCGTTTCACTGTCCTCCTGATTAATTTTACAGATATTATTCCCTGTTGTCACCTTCCCTCCCCCTCCCCCAGCTAACATTCAACATTTATTTGACCATTCCTTCTCTCCAGAGATGCTGCCTGTCTCGCTGAGTTACTCCAGCATTTTGTGTCTACCTTTGCTTGTCATAGTCTGCTTTGATCTGTTGTTACCACACCTTACCCTTCCATATCTCTACTCTCCCTCTTCCCAGGCTCTCAGTCTGAAGAAGGATCTCGACCCAAAACGTCACCCATTCCTTCTCTCCAGAGATGCTGCCTGTCTCACTGAGTTACTCCAGCTTTTTGTGTCCATCTCCAGAGAAAACAATCCAGGGTAATCCAATCTCTCCTTAAAGCTAATGCCCTCTAATCCAGGCAGCATTCTGGTAAACTCCTTCTGCTCCTTGTCCAAAGCCTCCACATCACTCCTGTAATGGGGCAACCAGAACTGCTATAACAATACTCCAAATGCAGCCCAACTAAAGTCCTATGTAACTGCAACATAACTTCCTGACTTCCCGACCTATTCAGAACTTTGTGTCCACTTTCTCTGTCTGCTTGTTCCATACACCCACCACACTCTGAATGAGAACGTTGCCCCACTGGTTCCTGTTAAACCTATCCCTTCTCATCTTAAACTTATGTCCAACACAGAGTGTCCATTATGTTACCACAACTTTGTGGCACTTGTTTTTTTTCCCGTCAACGACCATATTTATATATATATATGTAAAATTTATGTAAATATGTAAACACAAATAATGCCTTACTGTTGATGAAATGCAGAGAGCAATTTTTCAATCTTGATATCTGCAGGCCCAATATTCACCAAGCCCTTTAGCTGTTGTTGTCCCTTCAGCTCCCGCTTCTCTCTACCATCATTTCTCCTCACTTTTGCAATTCTGAAGTAGGATAAATGTCTCTCACGCTTACCCCAATTTCCACAATTATTTACAGCACAATAAATGAGCTTTTCAGCGGTTTTTAACGGGTAAGAAAGTACGTGTGCTGTGTATTAACAGTATATGCCGGAAGCTGCCATGTCCTCCACATGGATTGTGCTGGTCCGTGCATCATGCCCTTTGACCCGATGACCTTACGTGCAACCCCCTATAGCCATTCCGGTTGCCCCAGTACTGGAGTGATGTGGAGGCTTTGGACAAGGAGCAGAAGTTTACCAGAATGCTGCCTGGATTAGAGGGCATTAGCTTTAAGGAGAGATTGACTACCCTGGATTGTTTTCTCTGGAGATGGACACAAGAAGCTGGAGTAACTCAGTGAGAACAGACCCACAGATGTTGCCTGACCCGCTAGGTTACTCCAGCACTATCTATCTTTGGTATAAACCAGCATCTGCAGTCTTCGTTTCTACATTTTACAGAGCAGATAGTTGAGGCAGGTATAATAACATTTACAAGCCATTTTGACATGTACATGGACAGGAAAGGTTTAGAGGAATTTGGGCCAATTTGTGGGCAAATGGAACTAACTGAGATGTGGTGGCATGGATGAGATGGGCTGATGGGCTGAAGGGCCTGTTTCCGTGCTCTATAATCTGTGACTGTGGCCAGTCCTTGAAATTCACGCTGACTCGGACTGAGGGGAGAGACATGGAGTGACAGACATTTCAGAAGGAGAGTGGGTGAAAGGAGACTGGATGATGCTGCTCTCCCCACAGAGCCAGTCCTCCAATTCCCAAACTCCGCTGACTGTCTGATGACCTGTTGTAGTGTTGTCACACTCCCGTGTCTCTGTTCCTTTATTCCAGATCCCCAGATGTCCACAGTGGAACAGACCCAGGGATCATCGACTGGAGAATCCTTCCAGGAATCGGCTTCTGTCCCAGTGGGAGACACATCCTCAGGTACTAAACCCTCTCATACGTCTTCACTTGTCCTCATTTTACAGACCCCATGACAATAACCCTGTCATGGGGTCATAGAGTGATACAGTGTGGAAACAACTCGCCCACTGGCCAACACGTTCCAGCCACACTAGTCCCACCTGCCAGCATTTGGTCCATATCCCTCCAAACCTGTCCGATCCATATACCTATCTGTTTATTTTTGTATATAATATTTTTATTCGAAGCATATATATATCGTAATCAAAACACATTTTGTTTATTAATGTAATAATATTGTTAATAGCTGAGATCCCAGCTATTAACAATGAATATTGACATTTGTCACAGATAGGGGAGATATTTGGAAAAATTCTATTTAATTTTGTTTTAGAGTAATGCAGTCTATGTAGTACTTTAAATTTTATTACAGTATGTCTGGCATTTAACGAGCATTGATGTATATGTTGTAGACTTTCATCCCAAATATCTTTCATTATAGGTTGATCTAATTCATTTTCCCAATCTTGTCTATATAATTCCATCAAGAGACATCACTATCTAAAAGAGTATTATAAATGTGAGATAATAATTTATCTGCATTAGGATGTTTATTCAAACATTCTTCAAGAGACTCTGGCTCTCTAGTTCTATATTCTTGTGTATGTGATTTAACATAATCTCTAAGTTGTAAATATCTTTAAAAATTATTTGAATGTAGTCCATAATTCTGTTGTAACTCCTGAAATGAAAGAAACATACCTTTTCTATAAAGATGTCCCACCTTTTTAATTCCATAATGTTTCCATTGTATAAAACCTTTATCCAACACAGAGTGTTTAAATGAAGGATTATTTACAATGGGGAGAAAGAGCGATAAATTTTCCAATTTCAAAGTTTTTTAAAATTGTTTTCAAATTCGTAAACCTGTATATATTATAGGATTTTCACTATAGGTTTTTTAATTCAGTTTTGTGGGAGCTAACAGAATCGAGCCAATTTCAAAAGACAAATCTTCCTTTTCCATCTTTAACCAATGTTTCTACAATGTTGGGATGGTCCCTTCTACAACTGCCTCCTCTGGCAGCTTGTTGCATACATCCACCACCCATTGTGAGAAAAAGTTACCCCTCAGATTCCTATTAAATCTTTTCCCCTTCACCTTAAACCTATGACACCTGGTCCTCAATTCACCTACTCTGGGCAAGAGACTGCATCTACCCGATCAATTCCTCTCATAATCTCATACACCTCCAGAAGATCACCCCTCATCCTCCTGTGCTTCAAAGAATAGAGTTCCAGCCGACTCAACCTCTGCCAAGAGATCAGACTCTCTAGCCCTGGCAACATCCTTGTAAATCTTCTCTCTACCTTTTCCAGCTGAACAACACGGTGTCCAGAACTGAACACAATACTCTAATTGTGGCCTCACCAGTCATTAACAACTGCAACATGACCTCCCAACTTATATACTCGATACTCTGGCTGATAAAGGCTAAAAGCCTTTTAGGTTTTAGGTTTGGTGACACCATTTTATTAAGCTCTTTATCTTCTTCGTACGTTCCATCCCATCATTGTTCATGTTCCATCCGGCCACCACCTTGCTGTCATCTGTAAACCTGTGGATGGTGTTAGTGCTAAAACTTTGGTTAATATTTTCTGATGGGTGTTTAAGAGAGCAATTGCTCCAGATGAACCTGGGTCTTCAAGGTCCTTATCTGTTTTTGGTATAAGTATTATTGTTGATTGATTTAAAGTTTCTGGAAGTTTCTGTTGCATGAATGCTTGAGTATATAATATCTGTAGGCGTGGCGAGATCAAATCATGAATTTTTTAATAAAATTCACTATTTAAACCATCTGGGCCAGCAGCCTTTCCATTTTTTTAAAGAAATAATAGATTCTTCAATATCTTTTACTGATATTTAAGCCCCTAATAATTCCCTCTCTTTCAAGTCTAAACCTGTAAGGTTGCAATTCTGTAAGAATAATTGCATTTCTGCAGAACCCACTGCCGTTTTGGTTGAGTAAAGTGTTTGATAGTAGTGAGAGAATCTATCATTAATCTCCTTGGGTAGTGTTAATATTTCTCCCATATCTGACTTAATTTTATGTGTTGTTTTTTCCCCTTCCTGTTTCCGGAGTTGGCGTGCTAGTAATTTTTGTGGGTTATCACCAAATTTAAAGTGTAACTATTTAGTCTTTTGATAAAATTTTATGATTTGGTCTGAGTATATTTGGTTTAACTTATATTTGAGTGCAGCAATTATATTATGTATTATCATAGAAGGCGCGATTGCATTTTCCATATCTAATTGCCTTATTTCCATTTCCAATGCCAGTTGTTTGGCACGGTTCTCTTTATTATGAAAGGCTTGTGAGGAAATTAATGCTCCTCGTATAAATGCTTTAAATGTTTCCCAAAGAAGGGAGGCAGAAATTTCAGGGCAGTCATTTGTCTCAAAAAACATATTTATCTGTTTGATAAGATATTCGTCACATGCTTTATCATTTAAAATTTGAGGATTAAGTCTCGATTGTGTCTGCTTACCAGTCATTCGACTTAGTTTGATCATAAATGTTAACGGAGCATGGTCCGAAATTATAATATTATGATATTTCGAATTATAAGTAATTGGGATAAGTTTAGAATCTACTAAAAAGTAGTTTATCCTTGAATAGGTTTTATGTACTGATGAGTAAAATGAGTATTCCCTTTCAGATGGGTTTTCAATTCTCCAAACATGCTTGCTATTGGTAGTATTGATGTATGAGTTTAATAATTCGCTTGTCTTGGAAATCTTGCCCCGGTGAGTCACAGTCTGTATCAATAACTTGGCTGGGACAATCATCAGTGGACTGAGATACACCGTGATATCTCCCACTGACCCGCAGTGTCCCTCAGTATCCCCCGGCTCCATATTCCCCAGACCCCTGTCCCAGTCTGATGCCCTGTTTCTCCACACCCCCGGCACCTATTTCCCAAACCCCTGTCCCAGTCTGATGCCCTGTTTCTCCACACACCCCGCATCTATTCCCCAGACCCCTGTCCCAGTCTGATGCCCTGTTTCTCCACACACCCGGCATCTATTCCCCAGACCCCTGTCCCAGTCTGATGCCCTGGTTTCTCCACACCCGGCATCTATTCCCCAAACCCCTGTCCCAGTCTGATGCCCTGTTTCTCCACACACCCCGCATCTATTCCCCAGACCCATGTCCCAGTCTGATGCCCTGTTTCCCCACACACCCGGCATCTATTCCCCAGACCCCTGTCCCAGTCTGATGCCCCGTTTCTCCACACACCCGGCATCTATTCCCCAGACCCCTGTCCCAGTCTGATGCCCTGTTTCTCCACACACCCGCCATCTATTCCCCAGACCCCTGTCCCAGTCTGATGCCCTGTTTCTCCACACACCCGGCATCTATTCCCCAGACCCCTGTCCCAGTCTGATGCCCTGTTTGTTTTCCACTTCCACCGTCTCTATTCCTTACTTCCAGACCCGGAGACGTCCACAAAGGAAGGGACGGGAGGACCAGCCACTGGAGAGGCCACCCAGGAACCGTCCTCTGTCCCAGCGGGAGACACATCCTCAGGTACCAGGTCTTGTGTCAGTGGGGACATTCAATCTCTCACTCTGTGCCCTGGACCCCATCGTCGACCTGTTCACCTGCTGGACTCACAGTGCAGCGGGCGGGTGAACGACGGCCTCAGGTCTTCCTCCCTCCCCTCTGCCAAAGTGTCCCCATCTCTGGAGCGTTTGATGCCCTTTTCCACCATGAACCATAAGCCCCAGGGTCTGATGGTGGTACATGTGGCCGCGTGAGGTGGGTTGGCAGCCGGAGCACAGGGTGTGAGTGAGGCCTGGGGTTTGGTGGGTGAGGGAATGGAGAGGGGGAGATGAGGAGAGGAGAGAGATGGGGAAGCGGGGAGAGGGGTGAGAGTTGGGGGAGAGGGGTGAGACTGGGGGTGAGTGTGGGGGGGTAGAGGGGTGAGTGTGGGGGGGTAGAGGGGTGAGTGTGGGGGGGTAGAGGGGTGAGTGTGGGGGGGTAGAGGGGTGAGAGTGGTGAGAGGGGGAGAAGGGTGAGAGTGGGGGGGAGAAGGGTGAGAGTGGGGGGGGGAGAAGGGTGAGAGTGGGGGGGGGAGAAGGGTGAGAGTGGGGGGGGTGGTGAGAGTGGGGTGTGGGGAGATCAGTGGTCGCTGGGGATGTTTGGGTCAGTGTTGTGCTGGGGTGTGGACCAGGGATGTGGATGGGGGACGTCACTGAGGATTACAGCCGGGACTGACCACCAGCGCAGGGTGCTGGGCATGGGGAGGCTGGCGGTCTGAGATCACAGTCCGTGACTCGGGGGGGGGGGGGGGGGGGGGGTTGGGGGAGTGTGTGGCTTCAGGATGACTGGGAGAGTGTGTGCGGCAAATGGCTGGAGCTGGGACTGAAGGTCTTTAGCCAGAAGGCGGCGAGTCTGTGGGTTTCATTACCACAGACGGCGGTGGAGGCCGACATTGGGTATTTTTAGAGCAGAATTTGACAGGCTCTGTATTTGTAAGGGTGTCAAAGGTTACGGACAGAAGGCAGAAAATGAGGTTAAGAGGGGAAAATCGATCAGCCACAATCGAATGGCAGAGCAAACTCGATGGGCCGAATGGTATAATTCCACTCACACACACCCCTGATCCTCTGTCTCACTCTCTGACTTCCTTGCCTCATTTACCCTTCTCTCTTCTGTTCACTCTCGGCACCACTCGCCATTTCTCCCCCAGTCCTTTGCTCTGTTTCTCAGGAGGAAGGTGCATTTTTGCACATCATGGGTAGTTTCATTGCCTGAATCATTGGTTCTATTTCTGCCTCCACAGACTTGTTGAGTACTCCAGAACTCTGCGTTCTTCAGCCTTTCACCATCCACAGTCTATCTCAGTGGTTTTCTGTATCTGTTGATCAGTCCATCATCCAGCCTGGTCCCGGAGGCACTGGGGTAAAAAAGGAAGGTCTCATCGTGGCCCAGGGCCATTTCCACTGCTCCAGGTCTCACTCAGCTCTTCTCTCCTTCCAGATGCGGGCAGAGGGACAAGTGCAGAAGGCAGGGGAGACAAGCCGGCGGATGCCGAGTGCAAACCACACATTGGACCAGGTACCTGCTGAGATCTCGCAGGAACCATCGGGACAGCTGTTCACAGATTCCCTTTCTGCCCGGAGCCCAAACATCAGGCCGGCTGATGGTCTGCTTAATAATCACATTGGTTGGAGTTTGCAGGAGAAGTCTCCTGGAGCACGGGGTGGATCCCCTTCCTCCATCCCTTCTGCTCATAGCACCAGGGTAGGGTCAGTGGGTGAGGGGAGAGATTGTTCCTCGCTACTCGCCTGGGTTACTTGTAGTCCAAGTGTGAGTCGTGGAGCCACACAGCACAGAAACATGCCCAGCAAGATGCTCAATCCAAGCTGCCCCCATTTACCTCTGTCTGTCACAACCCTCTGAAACTTTCCCATTCATGTCCCTGCACAAATGTCTTTTAAACATCTTTTATTTCTCAGGGGAGGTGGTGGGAGGCAGTGATTGTTCACTAGTAGCATCGAATGAGCTGAGGCGGTGGCCTCCATGTTCCTGGAGTAAGGGGCTGGGGTAGACTGGGATGTGATCTTGTCCCCAGTGACATTCCCATCCCCTTTCCCCCACTGGAGTAGAGGGGCCGGGGTAGACTGGGATGTGATCTTGTCCCCACCTCCCCCACACTGTCCATGTTGCTGCCTGTGGGCCTCGCTCAGACAGCCGAGTGACTGAAGAATAACTGAACTGCTAGAGTCAGTTATTAAAGATGGGATAGCAGCGCATTTGGAAAGTGGTGAAATCATTGGACAAAGTCAGCATGGATTTACGAAAGGTAAATCATGTCTGACAAATCTGATAGAATTTTTCGAGGATGTAACTAGTAGAGTGGATAAGGGAGAACCATCTAGACTTATATCTAGACTTTCAGAAGGCTTTCGACAAGGTCCCGCATAAGAGATTAGCATACAAACTTAAAGCACACGGTATTGGGGGTTCAGTATTGATGTGGATAGAGAACTGGCTAGCAGACAGGAGGCAAAGGGTAGGAGTAAACGGGTCCTTTTCAGAATGGCAGGCAGTGACTAGTGGGGTGCCGCAAGGCTCAGTGCTGGGACCCCAGCTATTTACAATATATATTAATGATTTGGACGAGGGAATTCAATGCAACATCTCTAAATTTGCAGATTATACCAAGCTGGGGGGTATAGTTAGGTGTGAGGAGGATGCTTGGAGGCTGCAGGGTGATTTGGATAGGCTGAGTGAATGGGCAGATCCATGGCAGATGCAGTATAATGTGGATAAATGTGAGGTTATCCACTTTGGTGGCAAAAACATGAGGGTAGACTATTATCTGAATGGTGGCAGATTAGGAAAAGGGAGAGATGCAACGAGACCTGGGTGTCATGGTACACCAGTCATTGAAAGTAGGCATGCAGGTGCAGCAGGCAGTGAAGAAAGCAAATGGTATGTTAGCATTCATAGCGAAAGCATTTGAGTATAGGAGCAGGGAGGTTCTACTGCAGTTGTACAGGGTTTTGGTGAGGCTACACCTGGAGTATTGCGTACAGTTTTGGTCTCCAAATCTGAGGAAAGACATCCTTGCCATAGAGGGGGTACAGAGAAGATTCACCAGACTGATTCCTGGGATGTCAGGACTTTCATATGAGGAAAGAATGGATAGACTCAGCTTGTACTCGCTGGAATTTAGAAGATTGAGGGGGGATCTTATAGAAACTTACAAAATTCTTAAGGGGTTGGACAAGCTAGATGCTGGAAGATTGTTCCCGATGTTGGACAAGTCCAGAACAAGGGGTCACAGTCTAAGGATAAGGGGGAATTCCTTTAGGACCGAAATGAAGAAAACATTCTTTACACAGAGAGTGGTGAGTCTCTGGAATTCTCTGCCACAGAAGGTAGTTGAGGCCAGTTCATTGGCTATATTTAAGAGGGCGTTAGATGTGGCACTTGTGGCTAAAGGGATCAGGGGGTATGGAGAGAAGGCAGGTACGGGATACTGAGTTGGATGATCAGCCATGATCACATTGAATGGCGGTGCAGGCTCGAAGGGCCGAATGGCCTACTCCTGCACCTATTTTCTATGTCTATGTCTAAGACTCTTGATCTTCCAGAATGGTGGGATGAGGAGTGTGAGAAGATGATCGACCAAGTCCAAGTGTTGTACATTGGACAGAGTGAGCTGGACACGGCTGAGCAGAGGGAGGCCTATCTCCAGGAGGTGAGAGCTTCACTCCACGGTTGTTCTCATGTTGGTGTTTCTCGTTAATGTGACCCCCACCCAGCCCGGCCAGCAGTGTTTGTTCATCCTTTAATCACACCGACCTTTCCTCCCCAGTTAGTATCGGTTGACCATTCACAGTCAACCTCATTCCTACCTTGGTCAATGTTGCTTCAACAAGCGACTCATAGAATGTCAGTCATACAGCACTGAATCAGGCCCTTCTGCCCAACTCATCCATGTTGACCAAGATGTCTTATCTAAGGTGGCCCATTTGGCCCATACGCCATTAAACCTTTCCTGTCCATGTACTGTAACGGTCCAGATGTTTCTTACCAGCTGTTATTGTATCAACCTCAATTACCCTCTCTGGCAGCTCATTCCGTATACCCACAACCCTCTGTGTGAATACATTTGCCCCTTAGGTTGCTATTGAACCTATTTCCCTCTATTTCTTGCTTCCATTATCTTGGGAAAATGCCAATACTTCTATAAGAACAAGCCACAACCTGCTGCTGCGCTCCAAGGAATCTAGTCTGTCCAATCCCTCCCTACAACTGAGGCTATTGCGGCTGGGTTACAGCCTCATTGTCTATCTCTGTATTTTTTCCAGCTATAACAGGATGACCAAAACAGAACATAATAATCCCAGTGCAACCTCACCCATGTTTCAGATTGAGGGAGTGCAGCATAGGCTCACAAGGTTAATTCCCGGGATGTCGGGACTGACATATGATGAAAGAATGGGTTGACTGGGCTTGTATTCACTGGAATTTAGAAGGATGAGAGGGGATCTTATAGAAACATACAACATTCTTAAAGGATTGGACAGGCTAGATTCAGGAAAAATGTTCCTGATGTTGTGGGAGTCCAGAACCATGGGTCGGTTTAAGAATAAGGGGTAGGCCATTTAGGACTGAGATGAGGAAAAATTTCTTCACCCAAAGAGTTGTGAATCTGTGGAATCCTTGATCACAATCTTCACTGTCTATGATACCATATATTTAGTGTCATCTGCAAACCTACTCATCATGCCTTGTACATTCTCTTCCAAGTCGTTGATATAGGTGACAAACAGCAATGGGCCCAGCACAGCACTACTCACAGGCCTCAGTGTCGAAGGGTCTGTGAGCTAAACCCAGTTATCATCGTTTCCCCATCATCCCTTCTCCTTGAATCTCCATCCTCAATTAGCATTAATGGGCCATCCCCAGTTAACGTACTTTGCCTTCTGCAGTTGTTTGATCGTCACCAGATATCATTGATATTCCCACATTGACACACTGGCGATCTCAGCTCAGCATCGGTCGACATTTTCAGAAGGATCGTTTGAGGGTGATGATCACTGTTTGATTTTACCATGTTTGGTGATACGGGATTGCTAATGTTTTGAGCAGAAAAGATTTACTTGTTTGGAAAGGAGAGATTTTTCCCCATGTGTAATCAATGAAGGATAACTTCATTGCTAGGTCTTTATTCTTTGGAGCTCAGAAGGTTAAGGGGGGACTTGATTGAGGTCTTTAAAATGATGAAAGGGATAGACAGAGTTGACGTGGATAAGCTTTTCCCATTGAGGGTAGGGAAGATTCAAACAAGAGGGCATGACATGAGAATTAAGGGACAGAAGTTTAGGGGTAACATGAGGGGGAACCTCTTTACTCAGAGAGTGGTAGCTGTGTGGAATGAGCTTCCAGCAGAAGTGGTGGAGGTAGGATCGATTTTAACGTTTAAAAGTAAAGTGGATAGGTATATGGATGAGAAGGGAATGGAGGGGTATAGTCTGAGTGCAGGTAGATGGGACTAGGCGAAAATAGATGGTCGGCACGGACTGGAAGGGCTGAGAGGGCCTGTTTCCGTGTTGTAATTGTTATATGGTTATATCCTTGAGTTTTGCAAGAAAGGATCTCCTGGTTTATGGATGGGACAAGAGAATTACCAATGTTTTTGATAAACAAACTTACTGGTGTATGGGTAGAGAATTCCACAGGTTTGAGGTTTGGATGTTCCAATGGTGAGCAAAAGGGGTGTACACAATGCTGGAGACACCAAGCAGGTCAGGCAACATTGTAGAAGGAGAATCATGATGCCAGTGTACAAGCCGTTGGTGAGACCACACTTGGAGTACTGTGTACAGTTCTGGTCACACAGCTACAGGAAGGGTGTCCTTAAACTGGAAAGGGCACATCGGAGATTCACCTGGATGTTACCTGGGTTTGGAGTTTGCATTATGGGGAGAGACTGGATGGGCTGGGACTTTTTCTTTGGAGCGTAAGAGACTGAGAGGTGACCTTATTGAGGTGTGCAAGATCATGAGTGGCCTGGATAGAGTGAACACTCAGTCTTTTTCTCAGGGTAGAGGATTCGTAATCTAGAGGGCAAAGGTTTAAGATGAGGCCTCAGGGACAACATTTCCCATTCAACGTATAATCCGTATCTGGAATGATCTGCTAGGAGTTACAGAAGTTATAATGGTTGACTTCAATCTGCATGTAGATTGGGTGAATCAAATTGGCAGGGGTGCTGAGGAAGAGGATTTCTTGGAATGTATGCGGGATCGTTTTCTCAACCAACATGTGGAGGAACCAACGAGAGAACAGGCTATTCTAGACTGGGTATTGAGTAATGAGGAAGGGTTAGTTAGCAGTCTTGTTGTGCGTGGCCCTTTGGGCAAGAGCGACCATAATATGGTTGAGTTCTTCATTAGGATGGAGAGTGACAAAATTAAGTCAGAAACAAGGGTTCTGAACTTGAACAAAGGTATGAGATGTGAATTGGCCAAGATAGACTGGCAGGTGATTCTTAAAGGGTTGACAGTGGATGTGCAATGGAAGGTATTTAAAGACTGCATGGATGAAGTACAAAGATTGTTCATACCAGTTTGGCAAAAGAATAAATCAGGGAAGGTGGTGCATCCATGGATAACAAGGAAAATCAGGGATAGTACAAAAACAAAAGATGAGGCATACAAATTGGCCAGAAAAAGCAGCCTACCGGAGGACTGGGAGAAATTCAGAATCCAGCAGAGGTGGACAAAGGGCTTACTTAGGAAAGGGAAAATAGATTATGAAAGGAAACTGGCAGGGAACATAAAAACTGACTGCAAAAGTTTTTATAGATATGTGAAGAGAAAGAGACTAGTAAAAATAAATGTTGGTCCCTTGCAGTCAGAAACAGGTGAATTGATCATGGGGGACAAGGACATGGCAGACCAATTGAATAACTACTTTGGTTCTGTCTTCACTAAGGAAGACATAAAGAATCTGCCGAAATAGCAGTGGAACGGGGGTCAAATAAGATGGAGGAACGGAGTGAAATCCAGGTTAGCCGGGAGGTGGTGTTGGGTAAATTGAACGGATTGAAGGCCGATAAATCCCCAGGGCCAGATAGTCTGCATCCCAGAGTACTCAAGGAGGTAGCCACAGAAATAGTGGATGCATTAGTGATAATTTTTCAAAATTCCTTATATTCTGGGGTAGTTCCTGGGGATTGGAGGGTAGCTAATGTGATCCCACTTTTTAAGAAGGGAGGGAGAGAGAAAGCGGGGAATTACAGACCAGTTAGTCTAACATCGGTAGTGGGGAAACTGCTAGAGTCAGTTATTAAAGATGGGATAGCAGCGCATTTGGAAAGTGGTGAAATCATTGGACAAAGTCAGCATGGATTTACGAAAGGTAAATCATGTCTGACAAATCTGATAGAATTTTTCGAGGATGTAACTAGTAGAGTGGATAAGGGAGAACCAGTGGATGTGTTATATCTAGACTTTCAGAAGATTTTCGACAAGGTCCCGCATAAGAGATTAGCATACAAACTTAAAGAACATGGTATTGGGTGTTCAGTATTGATGTGGATAGAGAACTGGCTAGCAGACACGAAGCAAAGGGCAGGAGTAAACGGGTCCTTTTCAGAATGGCAGGCAGTGACTAGTGGGGTACTGCAAGGTTCAGTGCTGGGACCCCAGCTATTTACAATATATTAATGATTTGGATGAGGGAATTCAATGCAACATCTCCAAATTTGCAGATGACACCAAGCTGGGGGGTACAGTTAGGTGTGAGGAGGATGCTTGGAGGCTGCAGGGCGATTTGGATAGGCTGAGTGAATGGGCAGATGCATGGCAGATGCAGTATAATGTGGATAAATGTGAGGTTATCCACTTTGGTGGCAAAAACATGAGGGTAGACTATTATCTGAATGGTGGCAGATTAGGAAAAGGGGAGATGCAACGAGACCTGGGTGTCATGGTACACCAGTCATTGAAAGTAGGCAAAGAACACATTTCCACATACCTTGACTCCATCCTATCCCCCTTTGTTAAATCCCTCCCCACCTATGTTCAAGACACCTCAGACACTCTCCGTCTGTTCCACGCATTCCATTCCCCAGGCCCCCATCCTCTCATCTTCACCATGGACGTCCAGTCACTATACACCTGCATCCCCCACCAGGATGGTCTCAAAGCCCTCCGGTACTTCCTCGACCAGAGGAGCAACCCATACCCATCCACTGACACCCTCCTCCGCCTAGCGGAGTTGGTCCTTACCCTCAATAACTTCTCTTTTGACTCCTCCCATTTCCTCCAAACACAAGGCGTAGCTATGGGCACACGCATGGGCCCTAGCTACGCCTGCCTCTTTGTCGGGCACGTCGAACAATCTTTGTTCTCGGCGTACCAGGGCCCCACCCCCGACCTTTACCTCCGTTACATTGACGACTGCTTTGGTGTCACCTCCTGCACCCACGCACAACTGACTGACTTCATCCATTTCACCACCAACTTCCATCCGGCACTCAAATACACTTGGACCATTTCCGACATTTCCCTACCATTCCTTGACCTCACCATCTCTATTGCAGGTGATACACTCCTGACTGACATCCACTACAAACCAACTGACTCCCACAGCTACCTGGACTACTCTTCCTCCCACCCTGCTTCCTGTAAGGACTCCATCCCCTATTCCCAATTCCTCCGTCTACGCCGCATCTGCTCCCAGGATGACGTGTTCCACACCATGTCATCACAAATGTCCTCGTTCTTCAGAGAACGGGGATTACCCTCCCCCACTATAGATGAGGCTCGCACCAGGGTCTCCTCCATACCCCGCAACACTGCCCTCTCTACCCATTCCCCCACTCACAACAAGGGCCGAGTCCCCCTGGTCCTCACCTTTCACCCCACCAGCTAGCGCATACAACAGATAGTCCTCCGCCAGTTTCGCCACCTCCAACGTGACCCCTCCACTCGCCACATCTTCCCATCTTCCCCCCGTCTGCCTTCCGCAAAGACCGCTCCCTCCGCAACTCCCTTGTCAATTCTTCCCTTCCCTCCCTCTCCACCCCTTCCCCGGGCACTTTCCCTTGCAACCGCAAGAGATGCTACACTTGTCCCTTCACCTCCCCCATCCACTCCTTTCAGGGACCCAAACAGTCATTCCAAGTCCGACAGAGGTTCACCTGCACCTCCTCCAACCCCATCTACTGCATCCGTTGCTCCAGATGCCAGCTGATCTACATCGGTGAGACCAAGCGGAGGCTCGGCGATCGTTTCGCCGAACACCTCCGCTCGGTCCGCAATTAAAGAAATTAGAGAAGAAATTAGAAAAGCTAAAAGAAGATATGAGGTTGCTTTGGCAAGTAAGGTGAAAGTAAATCCAAAGGGTTTCTACAGCTATATTAATAGCAAAAGGATAACAAGGGATAAAATTGGCCCATTGGAGAGACCGAGTGGACAGCCATCTGCAGAGCCAAAAGAGATGGGGGAGATATTGAACAATTTCTTTTCTTCGGTATTCACCAAGGAGAAGGATATTGAATTATGTGAGGTAAGGGAAACTAGTAGAGTAGCTATGGATACTATGAGTTTCAAAGTAAAAGAAGTACTGGCACTTTTGAAAAATATAAAAGTGGATAAGTCTCCAGGTCCTGACAGGATATTCCCTAGGACATTGAGGGAAGTTAGTGTAGAAATAGCTGGGGCTATGACAGAAATATTTCAAATGTCACTAGAAACAGGAATAGTCCCCGAGGATTAGCGTACTGCGCATGTTGTTCCATTGTTTAAAAAGGGTTCTAAAAGTAAACCTAGCAATTATAGACCGGTTAGTTTGACTTCAGTGGTGGGCAAATTAATGGAAAAGATACTTAGAGATAATATATATAAGTATCTGGATAAAGAGGGTCTAATTAGGAACAGTCAACATGGATTTATGCCTGGAAGGTCATGTTTGACTAATCTTCTTGAATTTTTTGAAGAGGTTACTAGGGAAATTGACGAGGGTAAAGCAGTGGATGTTGTCTATATGGACTTCAGTAAGGCCTTTGACAAGGTTCCTCATGGAAGGTTGGTTAAGAAGGTTCAACTGTTGGGTATAAATGCAGGAATAGCAAGATGGATTCAACAATGGCTGAATGGGAGAAGCCAGAGGGTAATGGTGGATGGCTGTTTGTCGGGTTGGAGGCAGGTGACTAGTGGGGTGCCTCAGGGATCTGTGTTGGGTCCTTTGTTGTTTGTCATGTACATCAACGATCTGGATGAAGGGGTGGTAAATTGGATTAGTAAGTATGCAGATGATACCAAGGGGTGTTGTGGATAATGAAGAGGATTTCGAAAGTCTACAGAGTGATTTAGGCCAGTTGGAAAAATGGGCTGAAAGATGGCAGATGGAGTTTAATGCTGATAAATGTGAGGTGCTACACCTTGGCAGGACAAATCAAAATAGGACGTACATGGTAAACGGTAGGGAATTGAAGAATACAGTTGAACAGAGGGATCTGGGAATAACCGTGCATAGTTCCTTGAAGGTGGAATCTCATATAGACAGGGTGGTAAAGAAAGCTTTTGGTATGCTAGCCTTTATAAATCAGAGCATTGAGTATAGAAGCTGGGATGTAATGTTAAAATTGTACAAGGCGTTGGTGAGACCAAATCTGGAGTATGGTGTACAATTTTGGTCGCCCAATTATAGGAAGGATGTCAACAAAATAGAGAGGGTACAGAGGAGATTTACTAGAATGTTGCCTGGGTTTCAACAGCTAAGTTACAGAGATAGGTTGAATAAGTTAGGTCTTTATTCTCTGGAGCGCAGAAGGTTAAGGGGGGACTTGATAGAGGTCTTTAAAATGATGAGAGGGATAGACAGAGTTAATGTGGACAAGCTTTTCCCTTTGAGAATAGGGAAGATTCAAACAAGAGGACATGACTTTAGAATTAAGGGACAGAGGTTTAGGGGTAACATGAGGGGGAACTTCTTTACTCAGAGAGTGGTAGCGGTGTAGAATGAGCTTCCAGTGGAAGTGGCGGCGGCAGGTTCGTTGGTATCATTTAAAAATAAATTGGATAGGCATATGGATGAGAAGGGTATGGAGGGTTATGGTATGAGTGCAGGCAGGTGGGACTAAGGGAAAAAAGTTGTTCGGCACGGACTTGAAGGGCCGAGATGGCCTGTTTCCGTGCTGTAATTGTTTTATGGTTATATGGTTATATGGTTAATAACCAACCCGACCTCACGGTGGCTCAGCACTTCAACTCCCCCTCCCATTCCGTATCCGACCTCTCGGTCCTGGGCCTCCTCCAGGGCCAGAGTGAGCAACACCGCAAGTTGGAGGAACATCACCTCATATTCCGCTTGGGGAGTCTGCATCCTCTGGGCTTAAACATTGAATTTTCTCAATTCTGTTAACCCAGACTGCCTCCTCCCCCTCCCCACCTCTCCCTCAGCCCTCGGGCCCTGACATTCCTTCTCCATCTCTCTCCCCCCCCCCCCCCCCCCACCCAAGTCGCACCAGCTTCTCATTTTCACACTACAAACAGCTTACAATGGCCCGTTTCCTTTATCATCAATACTTTTTTGGCGTATCTTTCATTCATTGTTATTTATCTCTCCACATCACTGTCTATACCTCTCGTTTCCCTGATCGCTGACCAGTCTGAAGAAGGGTCTCGACCCGAAACGTCGCCTATCTCCTTCGCTCCTTACATGCTGCTGCACCCGCTGAGTTTCTCCAGCTTTTTGTGTAACCATTGAAAGTAGGCATGCAGGTGCAGCAGGCAGTGATGAAAGCAAATGGTATGTTAGAATTCATATCGAAAGGATTTGAGTATAGGGGCAGGGAGGTTCTACTGCAGTTGTACAGGGTTTTGGTGAGGTCACACCTGGAGTATTGCGTACAGTTTTGGTCTCCAAATCTGAGGAAAGACATTCTTGTCATAGAGGCGGCACAGAGAGGATTCACCAGACTGATTCCTGGGATGTCAGGACTTTCATATGAGGAAAGACTGGATAGACTCGGCTTGTACTCGCTGGAATTTAGAAGATTGAGGGGGGATCTTATAGAAACTTACAAAATTCTTAAGGGGTTGGACAAGCTAGATGCTGGAAGATTGTTCATGTTGTTGGGGGAGTCCAGAACAAGGGGTCACAGTCTAAGGATATGGGGGAATTCCTTTAGGACTGAGATGAGGAAAACATTTTTACACAGAGAGTGGTGAGTCTCTGGAATTCTCTGCAACAGAAGGTAGTTGAGGCCAGTTCATTGGCTATATTTACGAGGGCATTAGATGTGGCAATTGTGGCTAAAGGGATCAGGGGGTATGGAGAGAAGGCAGGTACGGGATACCGAGTTGGATGATCAGCCATGATCACAATGAATGGCGGTGCAGGCTCGAACGGCCGAATGGCCTACTCTTGCACCTATTTTTCTATGTTTCTAAGCAGATGCAATTACAACATCCAAAACAAATTTGCACAAATATACTGATAGGAACTGTTTAGAGGACTATGGGCTAAATGCAGGCAAATAGCCAGAGGGTGGTGAATCTGTGGAATTCATTGCTACAGACGGCTGTGGAGACCACGTCTCTGGGTATTTCTAAAGCGGAGATTGACAGGTTCTGACAAGGTGCCAAACGTTACAGGATGAAGCAGGAGAATGGGATTGAAAGGGAAAGATAGTTCAGCCATGATTGAATGATGGAGTAGACATGATGGGCCGAATGGTCTGATTCTGCCACTATGACTTAAGAAATAAGGCTATCCCAGAATGCTGCATTGGTAGGCATGGAAATGAAAGCAGAGGGGCATGGTTGCTTGTTGTACAGTTCTACGACTGTGAGAAACAGTAATGTTTCAACTCAAAGATCCTTTGTCAGAATTTTGTGGGAAAGAGAGAAGACAAGGAGACATTGGGGTGGTGCAGCATGTGGAGCCGCAGGTGTCAGAGACCAGGGATCAATCCTGACCTCGGTTGTTGTCTGTGTGGAGTTTGCAGGTTTTCCTTATGACCGCATGGTCCTGGTGCTCCTCACTCTCCCCTAGGTGGGTAACATGGAACAAGTGTGAACATGCTTGACGTGGAGTCTGTGGCCGAGTTTGGAGAGGGAGAGAGGAGAGGAGAACTAAACTCAACTACTCCTGTTCTGGAGATGTGAATCCACTGCATTCATTAGCGGGCAGGGGTTGGTTCCATGGGTCTGCACGGAAGTGAGTTGCCCTGTTGTAGCAGAAAGTAATTGCCCTGGTTTGAGGAGATGGGGACACACCAGGATGAGGGGAATCTCATGGTTTGAAGTGGTCAGAATCACTGGAATGAGCTGAAGGGGCTGAGAGGAAAGCACTCTCCCCTCGTTTGAGGAAATGAAGTACAGGATTTTGAAGAAGATATCTCCCTGGTACAGGGAGAGAGGGTGTAGGATTTCCCTGTGGGGTGGGAATACCCATGGCTTGTGGGGAGGGGTGCACAGTGACATTTCCTAGTTTGTGAGGAATGGGACGTCTGATTTGGAAGGAAGGAATGGAATTTACGCCGTGTTTGTGGGGGTTGTTCCTGGTTTAAGGGGAGCAAATCTTCTGGAGTTAAGCCAGACGTTCTGTGGGTGATGAGGGGAGGGGTTTTCTGCTGTCCTGCTCTGGGCCACGATCCTCACACAGTGCGGTCCCACTCTGGTTCTTCACTGCTACACCTGTCCCCTTCCACTGGTCCACAGGTGCGTCAGATGCTGAGAGAGCAATTCCCCTGCAAGTACTTCCTGACCAAGGACACTGATCAACAGACCAGGAAACGCAGCAAGAGAGAAGGGAATTGAGCAGGAAGATCGTGGATTGTGATCATCTGATGAATGACAGGATGGTGGTGGGAGAAATGTATCTCTATTTTACTTCATCAGATATTATGTTCATTAATTTCTGTTTTGGTGAGTGGTGGTGGGGAAGCCAAGAGAGAAATGTTGTCTGAATTAGCTTCCAGCTGATAGTTATTCTGCAATCTCTGGACGTTCACATTATTCTGTAATTCTGTCAATTACAGCTTTGATAATTTCTTAATGTTGATTTAATGTAATAATGCAATAATGTGTTTAATTCATGCAGCAAAATTATTTCTGTACGCTGTTACATGTAAAGGTCGTCTGTTAATCAAGAACGTCTTTCGATTTTTTTTAACCAATATAACACACTATGTAACTAAATGAAATGTAACTAAAAAATAAATGCACAAATATTCCCAACAAACGTGGAGAAAGACTAATTTAAAGAGATTATTGACTCACAACTTGGTGTTGCTGTTGAAAGTGTGGACGACAGTCTTGGTTTACAGGTTAATATTTAATCAGTAAAATGGCCAGAGTGATTGGAGTTTAATCCTGATTCATGCGGTATGATGCACTTTGTTTAGGTTTGTTATCGTCACGTGTACCGAGGTACAGTGAAGCGCTGTGGTTTGCCTGCTATCTGATCAAATCACTTAATACTATACAAGGATGCAATTCACTTACTGGTTTATTACTTATTAATATACATGGGATACTATAATACCTATACTATACATCAATATATATATACACACAAACAAACACACCCACACTGTATATATTGCGGGGAGGGGGGGGGTCGGCCTGTGCGTCACACACACACTGCAGCCACCCCACCACTCCCCACACACACTAACCCCCTTTGATATTATATTATTATTAATTTGCTCCTTTTCCCCCCATTCCCCACCCTATCCACTCACGTACAGCCAACAGCGCAGGAGTGGCGAGGGAGGGAGGGGGTTAGAACGGAAGGCGGGTGAGGGGGGCAGAGAGGGAGGGGGGGGGCAGAGAGGGAGGGGGGGGTGGTTGAGATCGAGGGGAGGGGATAGGAAGGGTATACAGAGGGAGGGGAATGGGGTAGAGGGGAGGTGGTAGAGAGTGAGGGGGACAGGGTAGAGAGGGAGGGGGTTGGCTGCCTTTTTGAGGCAGCGGGTGGGCGAGGGTTCGGGAGATGTGAATAACCGGGGGGGGGGGGGGAGGGGTGGGGGGGTCTGAAAAACCTAGGGTGTAGTGTGAATAAACTGGGGGGGGGGGGGTGAATAACCGGGGGGGGGGGGCGATGTCACTCAAAGCACGTGGAATATTCTGTGTGGTCATTTTTAATTAAAAGTCTTGGCGTTTTTAAACTTTAATCAGTAATAAGTCGAGAAATAAAGCATGAAATGCGGTTGCAGGGGGGGGTGGGTTGGCATCACACACACACACACACACTAACCACGCCCCACACACATGGGGGTAGGTGGAAGGGGGAGGAGAGAGGGGAGGGAGGAGAGAGGGAGAGAAGGAGGGAAGGGGAAGAGAGTGGGGAGTGAAGGGGGAAGAGATTGGGGAGTGGGGGGGGGAGAGAGGTGGGGAGAGGGGGAGGTGGAGAGAGCAGGAGAGAGGAGGGGGAGAGAAAAGGGGGAGAGAGGGGGTAGGGGGGTCGTAGAGTAGAGGGGAGAGAGGAGATGCGGAGGAGAGTAGTGGGGAGAGAGGGACAGAGACAGAGGGAGTAGAGAGGGGGTGGCAGAGGGGGATTCGTTGGAGGTGAGGGGGATGGGGTAGATAGGGATGGGGTAAAGGCAGCACGTACCCAGGTCGTGGAGCAGCAGCCTCCTCACCAGGCACCAGGTTGCAGATCCAAGCGAGGCCATGGGTGGGCGTGGACCAGAGCGAGACCAGCGAAGAAAATGCGTCACGATTTCCCGTGTCCCTGCGATCAATGGAGGAATCGCAGTTCTCCATAGACGATATCTCCCAGAGGGAGTAATGGCCGCCAGGGCCACTTTCCCATTGCGCTGTCCCGCTCCCGCGCGCAGGCAATGGCAATGTTCTAGAACCCGAGCCGGAGCGCGAGCGGACTTCCTTTTTCACCGTTGGGTTGTGGGCGGGGCTGGGCGCTGCGGGAGGCGAGGCACGAGCGCACTTAGTGTTGAGCCACTTGGGTGACCTCGGGTGACCTCTGGTGACCTTGGGATCTGCAGAACTTGCTCGTACTTTCTGTGCCTTTTGTGGAACGGGGAGGGGGGGGAGGGGGGAGGGGGGGGAGGGGGGAGGGGGGGGGAGGGGGGAGGGGGGGGGAGGGGGGAGGGGGGGGGAGGGGGGAGGGTGGTGACGTAACTCGGAAAAAAGTGTGCCTGCGCGTTGAGGGCATGGAGGGAGGGGGAGAAGGGTAGAGAGGGGGGGTAGGGAAGGGGGAAGGGAGGGGGACAGGTGGGGGGAAGGGAGGGCGAGGATGGGGTGGAGGGAAGGGGGTAGTGGAGGGGTGGAGGAAAGGGGGTTTAGGGGATGGAGGGTGGGGAGGGCAGGGGGTGTGGAGGAGAGGAAGGGGGGGAGAGAGAGAGGGAGGGAGGAGGAGAGAGAGGGGGGGAGAGAGAGGGAGAGAGAGAGGGGAGGGAGAGAGATGGGGAGAGAGCGAGAGAGAGCGAAATGCAACCATGCATCACACGTTCAGAATGTTCTGGAAATGAAGCGTGCGCGTCTCATGCACAAAAGCTGTCGGCAGCCTTATGGAATTCAGCCCTGTCACACACACACTAACCACCCCCCCCCCCCCCCCCCCCCCCCCCACACACACACACACACACAGCGGGTCCGATCTAAGTTGTCAATGAAGACAGCAAATTTATTTTCTTAAACTTGTCTTTGAAATTAAAAGTTAATGTTAAGAATTAGCGATGTTAATATTTTACAACCTTTCATATTTTTTTTAAATGTCAGTTTGGTTATAAATTTTAGTAAATATCTCAGGAAATAATTGACCAAATGTATAGAGGATTGGATTTTTGAAATCATAAGGAAAATTTCTACCAGAAGATGTAAAAATGGCACTGTTATTGTAACGTCAGCAGCTGGGCAGTGGTCAGGTTTTAAAAAAAGGTCAGATTGGTGAACAATTTTAATAAGAAAGTCAGGGAAATAATGTATCAAATGTACAGAGGAGTGGACTTCTAAAATCATAAGGAACATCTCTACTGAAAGATGTAAACATTTCCCCGTTTCAGCATCTGGTTTTCGAGGAGATACATTTCAAAGGCAAAATGACACACACCCACACACAGTTTTAATAGACCCGAGATCAAGTGCAGACCCATTGGGTATGTTCCCCCAACGCGTTTGCGGAGGGGTGGGGGGGAGGGGCAGCATGCGGCATCACACACACAAACCATCCCTACACACACACACTAACTACCCCCCTAGAAATTATACTAATACTATTAATTTGCTCCTTTTACCCCATGTGTTATATCAAGACTTTCAGAAGGCTTTCGACAAGGACCCGAGCATACAAACTTAAAGCACACGGTATTGGGGGTTCAGTATTGATGTGGATAGAGAACTGGCTAGCAGACAGGAGGCAAAGGGTAGGAGTAAACGGGTCCTTTTTCAGAATGGCAGGCAGTGACTAGTGGGGTGCCGCAAGGCTCAGTGCTGGGACCCCAGCTATTTACAATATATATTAATGATTTGGACGAGGGAATTCAATGCAACATCTCCAAATTTGCAGATGATACCAAGCTGGGGGGTATAGTTAGGTGTGAGGAGGGATGCTTGGAGGCTGCAGGGTGATTTGGATAGGCTGAGTGAATGGGCAGATTGCAGTATAATGTGGATAAATGTGAGGTTATCCACTTTGGTGGCAAAAACATGAGGGTAGACTATTATCTGAATGGTGGCAGATTAGGAAAGGGGGAGATGCAACGAGACCTGGGTGTCATGGGTACACCAGTCATTGAAAGTAGGCATGCAGGTGCAGCAGGCAGTGAAGAAAATAAATGGTATGTTAGCATTCATAGCGAAAGGATTTGAGTATAGGAGCAGAGAGGTTCTACTGCAGTTGTACAGGGTTTTGGTGAGGCTACACCTGGAGTATTGCGTACAGTTTTGGTCTCCAAATCTGAGGAAAGACATCCTTGCCATAGAGGGGGGTACAGAGAAGATTCACCAGACTGATTCCTGGGATGTCAGGACTTTCATATGAGGAAAGATTGGATAGACTCGGCTTGTACTCGCTGGAATTTAGAAGATTGAGGGGGGATCTTATAGAAACTTACAAAATTCTTAAGGGGTTGGACAAGCTAGATGCTGGAAGATTGTTCCCGATGTTGGGGGAGTCCAGAACAAGGGGGTCACAGTCTAAGGATAAGGGGGAATTCCTTTAGGACCGAAATGAGGAAAACATTCTTTACACAGAGAGTGGTGGGTCTCTGGAATTCTCTGCCACAGAAGGTAGTTGAGGCCAGTTCATTGGCTATATTTAAGAGGGCGTTAGATGTGGCACTTTGTGGCTAAAGGGATCAGGGGGTATGGAGAGAAGGCAGGTACGGGATACTGAGTTGGATGATCAGCCATGATCACATTGAATGGCGGTGCAGGCTCGAAGGGCCGAATGGCCTACTCCTGCACCTATTTTCTATGTTTCTAATCACCCTATCCACTGAAGCATAGCTCCCCAACTCACAGGCGCGTCTAGAGAGGGAGGGGGGGGGGGGGGGGGTAGAGAGTGAGGGCAGAGAGAGAATGGGGAGAGACAGATAGAGAATGGGGAGAGGCAGAGACAGACGAGCAAGAGACTGAGGGAGGGGCGGGGGGTTGGGGGGGAGGAGAGGGTGGGTGAGGGGAAATAAGCCGGGCGGCAGCAGCTGTTGTTATCAAAGATTATAGAGGAGCAAGATAGACCACTCCTCCGAAATCCAATGGGCTGGTGTGTAGTACGTAACGGAACGTCACGGCCGCCATTTTGGCGGACTGTCTCCCCCTGTGTGATCCGCTCCAAAGCTACAGAGCAGTTGTAAGCAAAGATTATAGAGGAGCAAGATGCATTAGAAAGTTATTAGATTTATTTGTAATATATCTTTACTTACCTCTCGACCTCCCTCTCTCCCCACTCTTGCTCCCTATCTCTCTCTATCCTCTCTCGATCCCTCTCTCTCCGCTCTCGATCTCTCTCTCTCCCCTCTCGATCTCTCTCTTCTCTCGATCTCTCTCTCCCCTCTCAATCTCCCTCTTCTCTCGATCTCTCCCCTCTTGATCTCTCCCCTCTCGATCTCTCTCTCCCCTCGATCTCCCTCCTTCCCTCTCCCTCCCTCCTTCCCTCTCTCTCCGTCCCTTCCCTACCTCCCTCCCTTCCCTCTCTCTCCCTCCCTTTCACCTCTGTTCCCCCATTTCCCTCGCACCTTTCCTCCCCAGCCCCCACTTTTGCGTATTTTCCCTTGCATTGTGCAGCTTCCCTTCTATTGCTTAAACACACACTGCACAAAATTACAGGCACACACAAACACACATTCATATAAATATATGGTGGGACAGGCCCTTGAGAGATAAATACATTACCTTCTCATGGATCAGAAGCAACTGATTTAAAGCATCACTATAACTCTCTATCTTATAGATGATGTACATAAACATAAAATCATGTTTGACTAATATATATGGTAAACAGTTGCGACCCCAACACCGAGCCTTGTGGCAAAAAATTCCAGAAGATTCGTCAAACATGATTTTCTTTTCATAAATGCTGACTTGGACTAATCCTTTTACTGCTATCCAAATGCCCCATTATTACATCTTTAATAATTATATATAATGATTTTGAAGAGGTAAATAGGACCAGACTGATTCAGGATGGCAGGATTCCATATGAAGAAAGACTGGATAAACTTGGCTTGTACTCGTTGGAATTTAGCAGGTTGAGGGGGGATCTTATAGAGACTTAAAAAATTCTTAAGGGGTTGGACAGGCTAGATGCAGGAAGATTGTTCCCAATGTTGGGGAACTCCAGAACAGGGGGTCACAGTTTAAGGATAAGGGGGAAGTCTTTTAGGACCGAGATGAGAAGATCTTTTTTCACACAGCGAGTGGTGAGTCTGTGGAATTCTCTGACAGCTGGAACCGATATTGCACCAACTCACTCAATTTTAAATAAATAATAATAGAGATCTATTAACATGGTTAAAACTTTATTTCTGACATACATGATAAGATTTACATAAAGGAGGGAGAGGGGGAAGGGAGAGAGAGAGAGGGGGAAGGGGAGAGAGGGGGAAGGGGAGAGAGGGAAGGGGAAGAGAGAGAAGGGGAAGGGAAGGAGAGAGAGGGAAGGAGAGAGGGAAGGGAAGGAGAGAGGGAAGGGAAGGAGAGAGAGGGAAGGGAAGGGGAGAGAGGGAAGGGAAGGAGAGAGAGGGAAGGGAAGGAGAGAGAGGGAAGGGAAGGGGAGAGAGGGAAGGGAAGGAGAGGGAAGGGAAGGAGAGGGAAGGGAGAGAGAGGGAAGGGAGAAGGGAAGGAGAGGGAAGGAGGGAGAGAGAGAGGGAAGGAGGGAGAGAGAGAGGGAAGGGATAGAGGGAGAGAGGGAAGGGATAGAGGGGGAGAGAGCGATCGAGAGAAGGGGGAGAGAGAGAGATCGAGAGATGGGAAAGAGATCGAGAGAAGGGGAGAGACAGAGATCGAGAGGGGGGGAGATCAAGAGAAGGGGAAAGAGAGAAGGGGAAAGAGAGAAGGGGAGAGGGAGGAGGAGGGAGAGGAGGAGGGAGAGAAGGGGGAAAGAAGGGGGAGAGGGAGAAGGGGAGAGGGAGAACGGGGAGAGGGAGAAGGGGGAGAGGGAGAAGGACAGGGAGAGTGGAACAAGGGCACGTTATAACGCGCACCCTTCCCATCCGACCAAAGATATTATATAGAGCTCCTCTGGCATCTTTGATTCCGACCGCCGCCGCCGAACCCCCCGCCCCACATTTGCACCCAAAGATTATAGAGCGGAGTTCTATAATCTTTGATTGCACCCTTCGTCACGACGGGCTTGTGATCTTTGCTTGTGAAGTCTCGACAATTCGAGGGACATAACCGGTAACAGCCGTCGCGTTCCCGGACTCGAATCCGAGCTGGAAAAATCTCGTGGTCACTGGGCCATATTTTGGAGACCCCTGCCTTACAAGAACAAAACCCAAAACGTTCAGAAGTGTTAAAATTATTGACTTTATTACTGTGGTAAGTAAAGATCTATTCAAAATAATTCTAATAACTTCTAATGTCCCGATCAAAGATTATAGAGGAGCCTAGATTTCCATGACCGTTGATGGGAGAACAGAAAATAACATTTCAGTTCAGAATAATAATATTTTAGTCACCTTTCTTTTTTTGGGGGGGAACCTAAAGAAAGATTAACAACCGTCGCTGCAGATTTAGATGTAGACGCCATAGTCGACGCCATCTCTGGTCCGCTAATATGGCGTCGACTATCACACATGTAATACTACGCTTTTTTCGCTGAGTGGCGCATCTTGCTCCTCTATAATCTTTGATAAAAAGTAGCAAACAGATAGAAACTTCAGTATAAGCCTTTGACATCAGGAGATGTTCCGAGACGTTCCTGGACTTTCTCGTGGGAATGTGGGCTTTATGTTATAATTAAAAAGAGGCAAAATGGTGAGAAAAGAGGGTGTGGCTATAATGTAATGAAATGTATAAAGATAGAATACATCCCGACCCTCGGTGTGCCTCTAGGGGACAGCAAAGCAGAGGCACCTATTCTGCAGAATATCATTTTAATAAAAGCTTCTTTGCTGACTTTGTCTCAAACAGCGTTTGTGATTTTTTATATCTCACAGTCCTTATTTGTTTTTGGGGGGCGATGCACCAGAACAATTAAAAGCAGACAGAATAGACCAACTATGATAAGTTGATATTCAAAACTGGAGACATGATCAGCGTTTAGAAGGCGGCAGTTGGAATTCTTCCTAAACACAGTGGCTAGGTCCCCACCGCGGCCTGAGAGTCTAGGTGAGCTGAAAAAGTTACAGGTATCAGGGCAGAGTTCCACGAGTGGAGCAAGCTCACCAGGATTAATCCAGGTTCCTGTGATCAGTAGGAAGTCCAATCCACGTGCGGTGAAGAAGTCATTGGGGACGAAGGTTTTATTCAGCACTGATCTCGCATTGATCAGGGCCACTTTTGCAGGGACTGCAGGTGAGTTGTGGTCTGTAGCGGCTCCCACACCAGCGGGCGGAGGTTCAGGGAGACCACGCCGCTGTGCTTCACACAGGGCCTGGCTGGGAGCCCGTGTGCTGACAGACCTGGGACCGGGAGGGTCGACCGGAGAGAAACAAACCTGGGCTCAAGGGAGCGCCGATGGATGGAGCGGTAGGGCCGATCAGGTCCATCCTCGCCAAAGATTATAGAGGAGCAAGATGCGCCACTCCGTGGAAAAGGCGTAGTATCACATGTGTGATTGTCGACGCCATATTAGCGGACCAGAGATGGCGTCGACTATGGCGTCTATTGGGAAACTGAGCTTCTCTATGATCTTTGTCTCTCGATCTGCCGCTGTGTAATCCGCTCCAAAGCTACAGAGCAGTTGCAAGCAAAGATGATAGAGGAGCAAGATGCATTAGAAAGTTATTAGATTTATTTGTAATAGATCTTTACTTACCTCTCGATCCCTCTCTATCCCCTCTTCTCTCGATCACCCTCTCTTCTTTCTATCGCTTTCTCTCCCATGTCGATCTCTTTCTCTCCCCTGTCGATCTCTCTCTCTCCCCTCTCCAACTCTTTCTCTCCCCTCTCCTCGATTTCCCTCTCTCCCCTCCCTTCCCTCTGTGTGAGAGTTGGCAGCCCTGCTATGCCTTCGGCCCAAGAGGATAGAAATAAATTACATAATGGTCTTTGTAGGAAGATTTTAATAAGCTCTTCTATCCAAAGATTTGCTTCTATCTGTCCCACCATATATTTATATGAATGTGTGTTTGTGTGTGCCTGTAATTTTGTGCACAGTGTGTGTTAAAGCAATACAAGGGAAGCTGTACAATGCAAGGTAAACTACGCAAAGGAGGGGCTGGGGAGGAAAGATGCGAGGGAAATGGGGGAACGGGGGAAAAGGGAGGGGGAGAGAGTGAGAGGGAAGGAGGGGGGAGGGAGATTGAGAGAAGATGGGAGAGGGGGATCGAGGGGAGATAGAGAAGAGAGGGAGATCGAAAGAGAGGGAGAGAAAGAGAGATCGAGAGAAAGAGGGATCGAGAGGGAGAAAAAGATCGAGAGGGGGAGAGAGAGGGAAGTAAATATCTATTACAAACAAATCTAATAACTTTCTAATGCATCTTGCTCCTCTATAATCTTTGCTCACAACTGCTCTGTAGCTTTGGAGCGGATTACACATGGGGGGACAGTCCGCCAAAATGGCGGCCGTGACGTTCGGTTACGTACTGCACACCAGCCCATTGGATTTCCACTGAGTGGCGCATCTTGCTCCTCTATAATCTTTGCTTTTTATCTCAAAGTTCTCTCTGTGCTCTGTTCTATCTGTCGTTACTTTCTATCTCAAAGTTCTCTCTATCTGTCGTTACTTTCTATCCCACTAACAGTCTGGCTTTGTTGAAACCTTATTTCTTTCTAAGCTACATTTTTTTCTATTTCTAGTTTAAATCAACCATGTCTGTTAACCCCTTTTCTCACAATCCATCAGTTTATTTTTGCCACGCAACTTTTGATTTACACTACATCCTCCTTTTCTAATGCTATCAACAAATTCTTCGCCTCCGTATCCCCCTCTCGTTGGTCATACTGTGTTCTGAAAGCCATTATGGTGGCAGCGCTGTTCTTTGTCAGGGCTGTTTCTATCAATCGCTGGGCCAACCCCCGTACGCAGGGAATGATACAGCATCCAAACAAACACAGTAACCCCACCATGACTACCACCGATGTTAGGGTTGATGTAAAGATGTGCTTCCATTTCCCAAACCAGGATTCTAGAAACCCTGTCCAAGAGGTGTCTACTCCAGAGTTCTCAGCCAATTCGATAGACAGAGAGGTGAGACCTGCTAGGGCTCTTGACACTGACCCATCCGGAACATTGTTGTTGGGGATGAATGTGCAACATTGTTCTCCAAACATTACACACACCCCTCCCCTCTCAGCCAGTAGCATGTCCAAGGCAATGCGATTTTGCCAGGTCATTTGGCTGGTAGCTGTCAGTTGTTCCGCTAATCCTTCAACTGCATCTCGAGTGTAATTTATAAAGCATTGTTGATTGTAGTATAAGTAGTTGATCGAGTCCACATTTTTATTAATTGTGGACCACCAGAAGAGCATGGACTCAAAGCCCGCAGCTATCTGGTTTCTGGCTTTGAATTCATCGGGTACCCCTCTTGGCACTCCTATCGCATCTATATAGATGTGTGTGTCGAATGATCCCTCACCTTTCTCTTTTGTCATCGGTTTCCTTCCTTGAGTTCTACAGCATGTTCTACTGCTATGGTAAAGGGCATCATCAGTTGTATGAGGGTACAGGTTCCCGTCCATGACCCTGGTAACCGGGGTCACAGGGTATTCTCCCCACACCACCACCAGACATCAGCTCTACTGACTATCTGCTTTCTCAGTCAGGAGCTATTGAACAGTGGCCCCTGTTCCTCAGCCGTTATGTTATACGTCTGATTGCAGTTGAGCACCTTCCCCATGTCCTGTCCCTCTGGGTTATCTCTTGTATAGCACTCAAATCCCTCCTCCCCAAGAGGAATGGTAAATGGAGGAGGTCTAGGGTCTTCCCTTCGGCCCTTTGTATTGTTGCTGGTCGGAAATAGGTAATGATAACTCTGGCATGTTGCATTCTCTGGTAAGAGGGGATTCGTGAATAGCTGTAGTATACATGACATAGCCCCAGACGTTCTATCCCAATTCAGGGGAAATGGTACTGGGACCAGCTGAGGCCTGGCTCCGGCGCAGGCATAACAATTGGTTTGTTGCATACTTCTGGCTGTGTACATCATCCAGGCTAGCCAGGTGTTGGCTCCTTTTCCCCCTGTTGGTATTCCCTTCTCATATAACTGCCTTAATCCTGTTTCTCCTGCTACTATCATTATCTTCAGATCCTTAGGCTCATTTTCCCTATTTACATTGCTGACTGCTGGTGGTGCTGGTGTTGCCCCGGGATCCCTATTCTGACTGTCATCTATCTTGAACACCTCTCCCTTCTCCTCGTATCTTACCATCTCTCCATCCCGCTTCACTTCTATCTCAAACTTCAGACATGCATCCTTCCCTGTTCTATCTGCACATATCCAATATCTACCACTTTCCTGCATTTGAACACTCTGTATGCTCACATATACGCGTCCTGGTAATTTCTCGTTCGGGTTTTGATACACTTTCCACCTATCAGTTTGATAGGTGGTCCGATGCCACCCATATTTTGATGAAGTGAACACCGCGTGCCAATCTTTACAGGGATGGGTGCATACATACATTCTATAGCCGCACTACCATTTTCCTTTACATACATCAAATGGGATGGTGGTGGACCTTCTATTCTGTGGTACTGTGATTTTTATGCATGTTACATTACTTACAAGTTGGGTGATTTCCCAACACACGACCCACCAACATAAAATCTTCATTTTTCCTGCGTGTTCCTGGTAAATATAAAAGTCAATGATTCCTCTCCTTTGCGCACAGTCCACGGGCTGATATTGTCTGGTGGGGCCTCCACAGGACCCTTGCGTGTGTCCATCTTTTCTCTCTTGTTCGTACTGCTGTCTCGGTGATTAGTAACACCAGGTTGCAGCTTTTCTTCTTTCCACGTTTTTTATTTATACGCAGTCTCCAGCCTTGACTGAGTGAATCGGGAAGTCCAGTGGTGGGCTCTGTGCCAGCAATCCTTTAATTTTTTTTTAGTTCTACAAGAGATTGGGACACTGCCAGTAAATAGTTCCTTAAGAATACATCACTGCCCTCGCATTGTTGGAACTCCTTCTACCTTCCCTAAGTATGGGAGCCCAAATAACATCTCATATGGTGATATCCCTATGTCTTTTCGAGGTGCCGTTCGGATTCTTAACAGGGCTATCGGGAGGCACTTAGTCCAGGGGAGTCTTGTTTCCTCTATCAAGTTGGTGATTTGGGTCTTCAAGGTGCTATTCATTCTTTCCACCTTTCCTGAGCTCTGGGGATGTCATGGTGTATGCAATTTCCATTCTGTTCCCAGTGCTTCACATATCATTTTATGTGTTTTGGAGGCAAAATGGGTCCCTCTATCTGAGTCGATTGTTTCCACAATCCCATATCTGGGTATAATTTGTTCTAGTAATATCTTGGCTACCGCCTGTGAGGTGGCAGTTGCCGTGGGGAATGCCTCTACCCACCTGGTGAAATGGTCCACTATCACTAACAGGTACTTCCAGGTTTTTACCTGGGGAAGCTCGGTGAAATCTATCTGTATTCTCTGGAAGGGTCTAACTGCTAATGGTTGTCCTCCTCCTGGGACTGCTCTCATGATTCTTTTGTTAATTCACTGACATATTACACAGCCCCCTATGACTTGTCCGGCCATGGTATACATTCCACGGCAAGCGTAGGTTCTGAGGAGGATGTCACAGAGGGCTTGTGTTCCCCAATGGCTTTGTCCATGCAACCTCCCTAATAATTCTCTCATTATTTCTTTGTTCAATAGCTGCTTTCCATCCGGTGTCCACCATTTCCCATTTGAAGTACGTTGAGCCCCCATTTCTCGCATGTGTTCCTGCTCTTTCTCACTAAAGATAGGTATCTTTTCCTCTTGTCCCCTTAAAGGTATTAGTGACTTCATTTCTACCATCTGTTCTGTGGCTGCTCTTATCTTTTTAAAGCAGTCTCATCAATGTATCCCTTTGTTCCCCACTTTAATCCTTTCTGATATGCCTTCTTTCTCATTCTAAACTCAATTTCTTACTTCTCAGATAGTTTACCCTCCTTTGCAAATGTATTCACCTTTCTTTTAAAATCTTCCACTGACTCCTCCTGATTTATTACGTTCACACCTGTCGTTTCCTCCTTCTGTTACCTCCTCACTGCCTCTCTCTCCTTTCCTCTCTAAACTGCTTAATTTTTCTTTTCAATCCATTCAAACCACTATTTTGAAATTTCAATTCCCTAGTACTAGTAACAATTTTCCAAATTAACTTTACTGAAAAGAAATCTATAGAAACATAAGCAAAACCAAGCAACCTTCATTTTCCAACTTTTCCCTTTTAAGCTGCGATGATACAAAGCTTGTTCGTTACCTTACAGCTGTTCGTAACCTTCCTCATTGCTTACAATTTCTTAAAGGAACACACACACACACCCTTACAGCATGTGGCCTACAACAAACAAAAGATCACATATATGAACTTTCTCATTCATTCAAAACCGTTTTTTTCACACAAATCACATTCGTTCCATTCTTACTTCAAAGAAATTATGCAATTTTCTACACAGATTCAAGTTTCAAAATTAACATTTATATAATTCTTATCTTCCCTTTTAAGTTAAACTAGGATGGTCTAATCCCCTATCAATCAGGTTCCTGAGCGCTGTGATTGGACATTGATTCAGATCGTGATTAGTCAGACTCACCGTCACTCAAATTCTAACCACACCCCACTAAGATCACAACCAATCAAAACCCTAGTCACTCAACATCTGACCACACCCCACTCCCATTAATCTCCAAACAAAGAAACTCGCAGTCTGAAGAAGGGTCTCGACCCGAAACATCGCCTATCGCCTTCGCCCCTTAGATGCTGCTGCACCCTCGATTCTCCAGCATCTGCAGTTCCTTCTTTAACAAAGAAACTAATTTTGTCGATCTCTAAGCAGAGAGAATGCAGCAATTTTATCTCCACAGTCAAGAAACGCAGTCCTTACACCTCCTCTGTCCTTGTAGTCACTATATTACATTATTCTTATTGCAATTCTACTTTCTGCTATTCTACAATATTTTGCACTAACTCCTCATGTACCTGACCAATCTGTATATGAGTTCCTTCTATAGATTTTGTGAAACAACTCACAACAACAATATTTCTAGTGCTTAAGATGAGCTTCTTCAATTTCCTGAAATTTCTTTGAGGTTTGTGTCAATTTTTGTTCAAAATCTGTTTTTCCACATATAATTTATAGGTTTCTGTAGCCTTTTTTTTTTAGATTTGACAGTTCTCTTTTCTATTTCTTTCTGTGTTGCTCCTTCCTTTTTTAACTTTTCGTACTCAAAACATTTGGCACTGTGATTTTCCTTAGATTTTTGCAATGTTTGAGTTATACTCTAAATATTCTGTACAGCATCCAAAGTGCCCAATCCTCATTATTGGTTCCTTTGGTTAATCAAAATAACAGAACTTAATCATAGTCTCCTTATCTTTACCCCCGGGGCTTCCTTCTCCCCAAGATTGCCACATTCGCCCCAACGGACTATCAGGCAGAATGTGCGGCTCTTCACCATTGAGCCTTTTTCTTTTCCCCCCGGACTCTTACTTTTCCCGTTCCGGTTATCCATTGTCTTATCGGACTATTCCCGTCCAACAGACCCCTGACCTCTCAGGGTGGTATCCACGAGGAGTTAAACTGCCTCCATTGTCTTATCGGACTATTCCCGTCCAACAGACCCCTGACCTCTCAGGGTGGTATCCACGAGGAGTTAAACTGCCTCCATTGTCTTATCGGACTATTCCCATCCAACAGACCCCTGACCTCTCAGGGTGGTATCCACGAGGAGTTAAACTGCCTCCATTGTCTTATCGGACTATTCCCTTCCAACAGACCCCTGACCTCTCAGGGTGGTATCCACGAGGAGTTAAACTGCCTCTCTCTCCTTTAATAATTATATCCCGCTTCCCATACTGCGGCATACTTGATCTCTTCTATTATTGGATTGGGTTTATTTTTCACATATTCATTCAATGCCTGTTGTACCCAATCCTCATCTGACTCATCCTCTGGCCACCAGCCCGAAGCTCCTTTATTGGGTGTTTAGGCCATTCAAAATAACAATACCTTATCATTGTTGTCTTCTCCAACCCCTGGGTATTTCCTGCCCCCCAGTGGTTCAGCATTCGCCCCCAACGGACTATTGGGCAGAATGCTGGGATGGGTTTTTCACTTACATTTCCCATTCTCTTTATCGGAATTCCTCTCCGATCTTTTATCAAATCGCCCAGGTAATACTATAATAGTCAAAGTTTCCTACCGGGGTCTGTGCACAGAATTACTCGATTTTCGCGATTTCCAACCAATCTCCAACCACCTTCACTTCTTTGCTGAGTCTCTGTTTGGTCCGGGCATCACTGGCTCACACCTTCTGACGGTAAGCAAGGAGTCTGAGACCGCTGAACTCAGCGGGGTGCACCTTCTCTTCGTCCGTGTACCCCCGTCAGCTGGCCTGGAGTAATTAAATACCGGAACCGAGCCCCCAAATTGTGAGATATAAAAAATCACAAACGCTGTTTGAGACAAAGTCAGCAAAGAAGCTTTTATTAAAATGATATTCTGCAGAATAGGTGCCTCTCCTTTGCTGCCCCCTAGAGGCACACCGAGGGTCGGGATGTATTCTATCTTTATACATTTCATTACATTATAGCCACACCCTCTTTTCTCACCATTTTGCCTCTTTTTAATTATAACATAAAGCCCACATTCCCACGAGAAAGTCCAGGAACGTCTCGGAACATCTCCTGATGTCAAAGGCTTATACTGAAGTTTCTATCTGTTTGCTACTTTTTATCTCAAAGTTCTCTCTGTGCTCTGGTCTATCTGTCGTTACTTTCTATCTCAAAGTTCTCTCTATCTGTCGTTACTTTCTATCCCACTAACAGTCTGGCTTTGTTGAAACCTTATTTCTTTCTAAGCTACATTTTTTTCTATTTCTAGTTTAAATCAACCATGTCTGTTAACCCCTTTTCTCACAGGACTTTATCTCACAATTTGGTGATCTTATCGCTAGCTTGTTCCCCAAATTTGACCAGGTCCTGATTCTTGGTGACTTTAACATTCATGTCTGCTGTCCCACGAAGCCTCTAGTGAGTGAATTTATGAACCTGGTTGAGTCCTTCAATCTGTCTCTACTCACCGCTGGACCCACGCACAAACTTGGCCATACACGAGACCTAGTGCTTTCATCTGGTCTCCCAACTTGCAACACAGATACTATTGATGCCTGTCTGTCTGATCACAATGCTATTATATTCGATATATCTCTGCCTTTCTCTCCCTCAAAGTCCCATCTCCCTGCTCGCTACTCCTGCTATGTTAACTGCACGACGGCCAGTAAGTTCTCTGAAGCTCTCATAGCTGCCCCCGACATCTGCACTATTGAGGCGTCTACCCCCCACCTCAGCACCGACGACCTCTATCTCAATTCAATACTACTTGCTCTTATCATCCTGGATTCTACTTTTCCTCTTAAAATGAAAAAGCCTAAGCCTAAAGGTGAGCCATGGCTCAATGACACCACCCGAGTCCTAGGAAGAGAATGCAGAAAATCAGAACGGAAGTACAAATCTGATAAGCTTCAAATTTCCTTTGAACTCCTGAGAAACAACCTTCACAAATACCAGGAAACATAGAAACATAGAAATTAGGTGCAGGAGTAGGCCATTTGGCCCTTCAAGCCTGCACTGGCATTTAATATGATCATGGCTGATCATCCAACTCAGTATCCCGTACCTGCGGTAAAATCCACCAGAACAAAATACTTTTCCACCCTTATCTCCAAAAACGCTCATAATTCCAAGGTCCTTTTTAGCACCATCACCTCCATAATTTGTCCTGCCCCCAGCACCAGCTTAACCGGGTCCCCGACTAAGTGCGAGGAATTTAGTGCATTTCTCACCACCAAGGTAAAGAACATAAGAACGAATGTTTCCCCTCCCACCCGTGACCTGGATGTCTCATTGGTCTGTTCTTCAAAATTAGATTGTTTCCAACCTGTTACTCTACCCTCCCTTGTAAAACTGATCACCACCATGAAACCTACGACCTGCCCCCTCGACACTGTCCCCTCTGCCCTCCTAAAGGATGTCATCATAACAGCCGGTCCCAGTATCCTCGCCATCTTCAACAGTTCTCTGGCCACTGGCACTGTACCTACCTGCTTCAAGCATGCGGTGGTCCAGCCACTCCTGAAAAAACCTAACCTCGACCCCACCTTACCAAGCAACTACAGACCCATTTCTAAACTACCTTTCCTCTCAAAAGCCCTTAAGTCAACTTATGCCTTACATTCTCCAAAATACTATCTTGGAAACTTTCCAATCAGGTTTCAGGGCTCAGCACACCACAGAGTCTGTCTTGTTGAAGGTACATAATGACCTACTGCTCACCGTTGACTCCAGCGACTGTGCAATCCTGCTCCTTCTTGACCTCAGCGCAGCATTTGACACAGTCAACCACACCTTCCTAATTGACCGTCTCCGGTACGGGGTTTGTATTGATGGCACTATCCTGAGCTGGTTCATCTCCTACCTCAAAGGTAGGAGTTTCTCCACTAACATAGGCAACTCTTTCTCCTCCCCAGCTAGCCTCTGTTGTGGGGTTCCACAAGGTTCCATCCTTGGCCCCATTCTCTTATCCCTGTATATGCTCCCCTTAGGCCAAGTCATTGAAAGGCACAGCATTTCCTTCCACTGCCAAGCAGACGATACACAACTATACCTCTCCCTGAAGCCCAAAAAACTATAAAATCTGCTTAACCTTACTCGCTGCCTCGAGGATATAAAGTGCTGGATGGCCCAGAACTTCCTCCAACTAAACGAGAGTAAGTCTGAGGTCATCCTTCTCGGCCCCTCGGACTCAATCAAAATTATAGCAGACAGCCTTGGAAGCCTTACCCCACTACTCAAACCTCATGTCAAAACCCTTGGCGTGATATTTGACTCAGCACTGAAGTGACAAACAAGTCAATGCCGTGGTAAAAGCTAGCTTCTTCCAGCTTCGGATGATAGCTAAAATGAAACAATTCCTCCCGTTTGATGACCTCGAAAAGATCATCCACACATTTATCACCTCCAGCCTAGATTACTGCCACACCCTTCACACTGTAATCAGCCAATGTTCCCTGTCCCGCCTGCAACTGGTCCAAAACGCCGCAGCAAGACTCCTGACGGGCACCCGAAAAACGGACCACATCACCCCGATCCTGGCCTCTCTCCACTAGCTCCCTGTGCAGTTCCGAATAAATGTCAAGACCCTCTTCTTTGTCTACAAAGCCCTCAATGGGCTTTCACCCACCTACATTAAAGTCTGCTCACCCACTACACCACCTGCAGGACCGTCAGATCGGCCGGCTTGGGGTTGCTGAAAGTCGCGCAGTCTAGGCATAAGCTCAGGGGCGACCGTGCCTTTGCGGTTGTAGCTCCTAGACTGTGGAACAGCATCCCCCTCCCCATTAGAACTGCCCCCTCCATCGACTCCTTTAAGTCTAGTCTAAAAACGTATCTGTTCTCCCAATCCTTTCCTGACATCCTCTGAGCAAGGGCTATTTGTATATATGTATGTAGCCTGCTTGTGTATACTACTCTTATAACAGATGTAAAGCACTTTGGTCAACGAGAGTTGTTTTTAAATGTGCTATATAAATAAATGTGACGACTTAAATGTTGTGATATTCCCCATCTCAACTACCTCCTCTGGCAGCTTGTTCCACCCCCACCTTTGTGTAAAAAGGTTACCCCTCGGATCTTTTCCCCTTCACCTGAAACCTATGTCCCCTGGTCCTCGATTCACCTACTCTGGGCAAGAGACTCTGTGCATCTACCTGATCTGTTCCTCTCATGATTCGAGAACATCAATTATACATATTTTACTAGATTGTTATGTCAAATTGCATAGTATAGGAAAGAATAGCTTAGATAGCTGAGAATCCAAATGGCAATCTTCCTTTGGAGGGAAAAGACATGGTGTTATTGGCTGTATCTCAACAAATCATGAAACGCATGGCACATCAGCCAACATGTCTCCTAACAAAAAGCAATATCTTTTGTCTATATTACTAAAAGCAAGATCTTGACTGCTTTTGACTCACTGTGATGTAATTCCCGAGAGAATGGCGCTACTTACGGCCATCATTTTTGGCCACCTCGCTCAGAGCCCCCCTCCGCCTGACTGGACCAGACGCTTTTTCCCATCGATGAAACATCAGAGAGATAGTAATGTTTTTTTTTTTTAATTGCCATTCTCTCTGCTGCCCCTGCTGGGGGGAGAAGGGAGGGACTATAAAACCCGGGTGTGCCTCACTCAGTCTCTGCAAGATTGAGGAAGCAAGAGGGTCATGTCTCTCTGAGCTCTGAATAACACTGTACACACGTCCACTCAACTGTGAGTGCCCTTAATGTGGTTTGAAAAAGAAAATATGGTTGCTTTGAAATGCTGCACTGCAAAAAAAATGGATGCTGTTGGTGGTGGTAACTGCTTTGAAAGGCTGCACTGCAAAAAAAAAGCCTGTTGTTGCTGGTGGTAACTGCTGTGAAAGGCTGCACTGCAAAAAAATGGCTGTTGTTGGTGGTGGTAACTGCTTTGAAAGGCAGCATTGCAAAAATAAATGGCTGTTGTTGGTGGTGGTAACTGCTAAGGCTGCACTGCAAAAAAAATGGCTGTTGTTGGTGGTGGTAACAGCTTTGAAAGGCTGCACTGCAAAAAGAAATGGCTGTTGTTGGTGGTGGTAACTGTTTTGAAAGGCTGCACTGCAAAAAGAAATGGCTGTTGCTGGTGGTGGTAACTGATTTGAAAGGATGCACTGCAAAAAAAAAAAAAAGAAAGTTTGTTGACTTCCGGTGGCGCTATGGAGTAGGAGGAACCAGCGCCGTCCAGCTCCGTAAAAATTGTATTAAAAAACGGGAAAAAACGGGGTTATTTATAGCTACTTACCAGAGAGGAGCGTTTGTGAACGGCACCGGCAGCAGATAAGGCCCGTGACGCCATCAGGCGCGTGACTTTTAAAGCAGTAATGTCGATGAAAAGAACTCCCCCTCCCAAAGAGAAAAAATCTGTGCTGAAAAAAGAGGTAGGCCCAGTTGAAGCCTCGACCTCGAGTTTGACTGGCTCTCTGGAGGATATCCCAAGGAAGAAATCTGAAATGGAGGATCTGAAAGCCACCATGAAGGGTGAGTTTAAAAATATGAAGAAAGAATATAAGGAAGAATTTAAGCTGCTCAGAGCTGATATTGAAATATTTAAAGAACAAGTTAAAGAGTAGTTGAAAAATGAAGTTGTAACCACAGTAAAAATTATGATGGATGAATGGAAGATAAAAGCAGATGCTGATCTAAAACAACAGATGGATGAAGTTAATCAGAAAGTTGGTGGTTTGGAACTCTCAGTTGATCGCAAGTTGGAACCTATTATGAGAACACTTGATCAACAACACAAAGCAATGAAGTAACTGACCAATATTGCGGATTCAAGTGCTAAGACGAATAAGAAACCTCTCTCCGAGAACAAGCGTTTAACAGATTTATTGAATAAAATAACTGAGAAATGTATTGACTTGGAGGGAAGGCAACGACGTAAGAACTTGCGTATCGTGGGTGTGCGTGAAGGCAAGGAGGGAGCTCAAGACACCAGAGAGTTTGCTGCAAATCTTTTGAAGAATGTCTTGAATCTGGATCAAGCACCCCTACTTGGCCGAGCGCACAGGGCACTGAGACGACGCCCAAAGACGGGTTCGCCACCAAGACAACTGATTGTGAAAGTGGTCTACGATCATGTTTTGGAAGATATGATGAAGATAATAATTCGCAAACAGAATCTGTTTTATGATGGTGATAAGATCAGCGTATTCAGAGATTATCCTGCGGAAGTTGCCAGGAGAAGAGCCCTTTTTACTGAAACAAGGCACATCCTCAGGAATATAAAGGGCGTGAGATATGGCCTGATGTATCCTGCCACACTACGAGTGAGCTACGACAATAAAGAGCACCACTTCACTAAACATACCGAAGCTCTGGAGTTCGCACGTAAAATCGAGAAGGAGTTGAATGAGGAAGAAGAAGAAGAAGCAGAGGGAACACAGAGAGAAGACGATGATGACGTAGAGGAGGAAGAATAACAAACTTGAATTATACTCAACACTTACCTGATGCCGATCCACAACCAGCATTAAGGAGGAAGAATGATGAACTTGTAAAATTATTGAACTTGGAGAGCTCAATGATTATTAATAATAAACTAATATATAATAGTATTAGTTCAGTACTAACCATTATTAATAAATATATGCGATACCTCCTTAAATAACCTAAAACGATAACAGCAAATTAAATCAATAAAGTATTAATAAGAATGGAAATGTAACACCCCGCCCCTAAATATATTGCCCTTAAGGCATTTACGGAACTGGAAATACAAACATCTTTTTTTTTCCCCAACGGAAGTCCGTAGTTTAACAGCCACACTAGTGTGGCTTACACTAACACCACTTTATGTAGCTTTAGACACTCTTTCTTTCCTGCACCTTTCCAATAATATTACTAACTTTTTCTTTTCTCTTTTTTATATATTATATGTGGATTTATATTACTTTACTTTTGAATGGAATTATACCGTAGACTGGAGAGGATATGTATGTCGAATAATGTTATTAGTATTAGTTAATCATAAACTAGGGTGTGAAATTGGGATATATGTGCTGAGACATCTACCTCATTATAATCCACCATAACATCCTAATGCAAGACACTAACAAGAAAAAGGGGGGTGATAGAATTACCTTCTGTAGTTGGAATGTAAAAGGTATTCATGAACCAATCAAAAGAGGTAAGGTTTTGGCACAATTAAATAGAATACAAGCTGATATAATCTATCTTCAAGATACTCATCTAAAAAAGGAGGCACAATATAGGTTAACGGCAAATTGGATTTCTAGGGTGTATCATTCATCATTCACTCATAAATCTCGAGGAGTTGCCATTCTTATTCGTAAAGGTATTCAAATTAAACATAGTTCAATAATAGAGGACCCAGAAGGTAGATATATAATAGTCACGGGTGAATTATACTCGAAGAAGGTTGTACTTATGAATATATATGGCCCAAATTTTGATAATCCACTATTCTTTAAGAAAATATTTAACACTATCCCTACAGTAACACAGAACAATCTAATAATTGGGGGCGACTTAAATTGCACTTTGGATAATTATTTAGACAGATCTTCAATCAAAAGGAAGGTTATTTCTAAATGAAGCAAATTCATAAATTATTTTATTACATCAGCTAATGTCAAAGATATTTGGAGAAATGTAAATCCCAATGGTCGAGAATACTCATTTTACTCGCCGGTATTTGGAACATACTCCAGGATAGATTATTTTCTAATAGATTCAAAACTTGTCCCATTTACGTATGACTCAAAATACCATAATATTATTATTTCGGATCATGCTCCATTAACATTTAAGATTAACTTAAAGGGTATTACTAAAGGATATTTGCAATGGAGACTTAATCCTCATATATTAAATGATAAAAGGTGCTCAGATTATCTGGTTAAACAGATTGAATTATTTTTTGAAACCAATGACAAACCTGGAATTCCATCATCTCTCTTATGGGACACATTTAAAGCGGGGTGCTATAATCTCAGCGCAGGCATATCTGAATAAGGAAAATAAAAAGATTCAACAGAAATTGGAAAATGAAATAAGGCAGTTGGACATGGAAAATGCTATGTCTCCATCTAGGGTTATACATAATAAAATTGTAACATTAAAATACAAATTAAATGAGATACAATCAAAGTACGTTATTAAACTTTTTCAAAAGACCAAACAAATACATTTTGAATTTGGGGATAAACCGCATAAATTGTTAGCTCGGCAACTAAGAAAAACAGAAGAAGAAAAAATGATATATAAGGTCAAATCTGAACAAGGAGATATATTAACTTTACCAAAAGATATTAATGATAGATTTCAACAATACTATCAAAAACTATATACATCAAAAGTGACGGATCAACCCGAGACAATAGAAACATTTCTCCAGAAATGTAACATTAATGGATTAGATCGGGAAGGTAGAGAATTATTAGATGCCGAAATATCAGCAAAAGATATTGAGGAATCAATTAGATCATTGAAGAATGGTAAAGACTTCCGGTGGCGCCATGTTTTAGCGGAGAACAGCGCCAGATCAGCTCCGCAAAAATCTGTAAAAAAAACGGGGTTAAAGGAGGCTGCTAACACTACTTACCGCAGGAGATTGATTTAAAACGGCTCCGGTGGAATTGAAGGCTGCGTGACGTCATCAGGCGCACGACTTCGGTAAGAAATTAAAAATGCACTCCTCCTCCCCCCCCCCCCGAAGAAACCGGGCCTAAGAAGGGAGGCTGGCCCCACCAAAGCCTCGGGCTCGAGTCTGACTTCCTCCCAGGAAGAGATCTCACAGAGGAAAGTGGAAATGGAAGAATTTAAAAACTCCTTGATGGGTGAGATGAAGAAACTGCTGAAAGAAATAAAAGATCTGAAGAAGGAATATAAGGATGAATTTAAAGACATGAAGAAAGAATATAAAGATGAAATAAAAACTCTAAAAGCGGAGATTCTGGTCTCTCATGAGAGAACTAAAGTGGAATAGTGAGATTGAACGAGAACTTACCAGTTCGAAGGTTGATCTTTATTTCATGAGGAGTTGCGGTGAGGGATTTCGTGAAGAGCCCGCCTGCACGCATGCGCGACATTCTTCAAAGTAGCGGTGTGGAATCACAGAAAACAACAACAGAAATGATTTGGCATAGTAAGATTGAAAGAGACTCTAATTACCAGTTGAGGATGATTGAGGGTTGGGAGCGGAGGGCACGAAATCCCTCACCGCAACTCCTCATGAAATAAAGATCAACCTTCGAACTGGTAAGTTCTCGTTCAATCTCACTATTTCATTTCGGAGTCACGTGAGTGACTTCGTGAAGACTTCAAAGCTTCTGTGATTCCGCGCCCTGGACCACGTCCATGCTGTCACACACCACTTATGAGGATGGATAGGAGTAATCAATTGTCCAGACTGCTTGTACTGAAAGACAAGAGCAACATTGGTTAACAACAAAAGAAAACCCCTTATGCGGGGACATCTCCACGTTCTTGACCTGCATTCAGCACGGCTTCGGCGAACTGTAGAGGAGCGGCAACACATGTATTGTAGAACCGCTGGAAGGTGGCTTCGTACGCCATCCTACTGTGGCAGGAATATGGTCCACGGGCACCTCCATGACCCTTGCCTCCGACGTTGATGCATGCTCTGGTGGAAAAGGGATGTGAAGATATTAGTGTCAACACGTGACTTACCCAAGACGATCCTGAGCCACCTGGATATCATCTGGACCGTCACTCCATGGTGAGGGTTCTCCATTCCTCCAGTTTTCTCGTCACTTTCACAAAGTGACGGATATGGGCGGCTAAATATAGCCGTGCATCAGCGGGGTATGCCCGGAACTTCAGCTGCAGCCCTGTGTACCCAGGTCTATGCTGCTTGAGTAGCTCGTCCATGACGAAGACTACTTCCGCAGGGGTAGAGATCATCCTGTCGATCTGGACTTTGCGGAGTGTCTGTACCCTCTGTGCTGAAATCAGTGCCAGTAACATAACCAGCTTCAGGGTGAGTTAGTCCAGTTCCAGGCCCTCCATGGGCAACCACGTCCTGAGCAGGGTGAGTATTTCCACGATATCCCAGGTGATATTATAGCGTGGTCTGGGCGGATTCGAATTGAATATTTCCCGCATGAGTCTGGACACCAGCCTGTTGGATCCTACTTTAATAGTGAGGTAGAATGACAGCGCACTTGAGGCGCTGTTGATGGCACTGTAACTCAGGTGCTCATTATGATGCAACCCCGGCAGAATTCCAACACGACGGTTATGGTTACAGCGTCGTAGGTAATATGGGAGCGGCCGCAGTAGGTTTCCCCTTTACGAACGTGAGAGAGATATTGCCGCCTGGTGAACTCCCAGCATGACGCTCCGATGGTATCCAAGGTTCTAGATGATATGCCATACCGCAGTAATGGCCTGTGCAGAACCTTCAAGCCAGCAAGGTTAGATGACTGTGGCAGGGATGTGGTCCCCCTGAGACAGGGTTTGTACCAATTATGGGCAACCCTCGAAGAGGACCCAAGGTTGACTGATCATATCAAGGACCACCGGATACCATGGCTGCGTAGGCCAGTCGGGTATGATAAGAAACCCCTTAGCAGCATTGGTCTGGATACCCGCCACACCCGACTGACGAGGCAAAATGGAGGAAAGGCATAGAAACCCATATCCCTCAGTCCAGCGAGACGCATCCATCGCCATTGCCCCAGGATCGGGTCCCACAAACGTATGTTGGTACCTGATGGTTCAACCGTGACGCAAAGAGGTCGATATCCGATTCACCAAATTTGGCAGTAAATTTTAGCGGATATATGGAGATTCATCATCCACTTGATGTGGTCATAGAGTATGCGCGACCTGATGTCCGCCAGTGTACAGAGCTCACCTGGGAAACAGGTAGCTGAAATCCAAATAGTTCGTTGAACACACCAGAGCCAAATTATATCTGTCAATCCATCACATGAAAGTGACCTGGTACCGCCCATATGGGTGAGATATGCCACCGCAGTGGTATTATTCATTTGGAGACGGACATGAGCATCAGTAAGGCTAGGACAAGAAGCTCGAAGTCCGTGAAATGCTCCCAGCATCTCCAAATAGTTTATCCCTTGTGACAACAAGAAGGTAAATTCAAGGGTGTCCCATCTGCCCTCACAACTGGAGCAGTTGTCCATAGCACCCCGGACATGGGAGCTTGCGTCTGTTTGGAAGTATACCATCGGATTGGCCAAAATGATGGATTTAAGTGAGACATAAATATTGTCAATTCTCCATTGTAACGCAATCTGTGCCTTGAAGGCAGCTGCATTGGTCTATCAGCTGGAAAAAAGCTACAATCTTGCCAATCACCGTAGAAGTTTGATGAATTGATGGTATACTAGCCCAGACTAGACCCTAGCATAGTTGGGTGGCCCTCACGTGATTGGAATCCACCATAACACCAGATACCCTTAACCTGTGAAGGGCAGGACGTTGATTTATCTGGATGGGTAATGAACCCCATTTGGTGAAACCCGTCCACGAGCTGACACTGCCAGATCGGCTAATTCCCAATAATTAGGACAACACTTAGACAGGCGAACACTATGTGATTTTGTCACCTAGTGTAACCAGAATTAATTATAGCAATTTCAGAATAATCTAGGGGTGTGTAAGCCCATTTGGCAAAGCTCTGTAGAACCAGAACCGATCCATCCAGATAAATAACAAGAACGTCCTGTGGCATTTCTGAATGGATACTGAATAGCACGCATCTTTAATCAATGGAGCCATAAAGCAGCCCCCCAGAACCCAAGAACTTAGATGTCTGGAACGTTTCCAGTTTGAAAATGGGTATATTCTACAAAGTATTCAAATGGCGCAAAGCAAAAAATAAGTCGACATCCTCCATCCCTCCTTATGACTGTAAATTATTCAGCCTAGCCTACTGCCGCTTATTGCTGGACAGTATAAATTTCGGATCTGCATACGCTGGGATGGAGGGATGTCACCATTGATGAAATTCAATCGCATAGCCTTGAATACTTTGTAAGATAAACTCATCAGACATGATGGGACCGCATGCCCCCGGAAAGAGCAGTAGTTCCCCACCAACATGTGAAATTCAACATGCAAGAGCACGAAATCCAGACCACCTTACCGTCATGGTTATCGGCGGCCCTTGAGATGCATGGCCGTATGTGGAGGTGCTGGATTCTGAAATTTGAGGCGGAGCTGGAGCGGAGGCCCTTGCTGGCCTCATGGCAGTGCCTTCCTGGTCGAGAGATGGGACCACATGAGTCCCACCAACCCTCTTGGAGAAGTCTTCCCCGAAATTTTTTGATTCTGTTGCAGGAGGGGCTCCAACATCCGCTCCATCCTGGCCAATACGCCCCTTGAGCTAAGAACTCGGGCGGACGGAGTCCTCATGTTCTGCTGAACTGCTGGGGCTTCGTCCATCGGCCCGCACCTCATCGAGGTGAACCTGGTGCCGGAAGTTGTCGCCGGTAGCCGCTGCAGCGAAGCTGAGCGATTCCCACGCGGGAGGTACACTCAAACGTCTCCCCGGCGGAGCTTGGTCTCGCTGCCTCGGAGGGCAAATGCGATGGGAAGTCGGCACCTGACTTAGCATGGAGATCCGACGCCCGCGCGGGCTTGCCGGCTGCCCATATCATGGACCTAGCCGACGCATAGTCTCGTCCTCCCATCCATGGGGGACTCGGCGACCGTGGCGTATGGGCTCGTTGAAGGGAGGAGCAGTTCGCTGGCCTTAGTGTCTGCTGACGGTTCTTAGCTACTGCTGACGATGGTTAACCTCCCTGTGCCTACTGGAGCTGGATGGCTCCTCTCCAGTAGCCGCGTCATGCGGCCATACGCCCTTCACCCTGAACACTGGGGTGGTCGGAGACCTCCGGCTCAGAAAGATTGCTTTCATCTTTCCTCCTTTCATCGGCCCGCACCTCTGAGAAGTGATCTCGGTGCCGGAAGTTGTCGCTATCGGCCGCCGCAGCGAAACCGCGCGATTCCCGTTCAACCGTCTCCGTTTAACGGGAGCGGAAGCCGTTGCCACAAAGGGCCCTGACGGCTTGGGGTCGACTCCAGCAGAAGCATGGAGCGACGCCCGCGCGGGCTTGCCGGCTGTCCACATCGTGGACCTTGCCGACGCACGGTCTCGTCCCCCCCATCCACGGGGGACTCGGCGACCGAGGCAGGACCGTACCCAAGCCCCCCGTCCCGGCGGCGGGGTTTGGGAGTTGGGTAGTAGACCTCACAGACCCAGGTCCCGCCGTTGCACCAGACCGCACCATGGCGGCTGGTGGAGCCTTGGCCCGAACTGGGTTTAGGCTTACGGGCTCCTCCCCTGCCCTTCAACGAAGGGCTAGCGGAGGGGGGTCGGGCCGCAGCACGACCCCTTCCCCGTGGTCGCCAATGGCGAACTTGTGGCAGGGTCCACCCTTTCGAGAGGCACCCCGTTCTCGGCTCCTGGAATCAGCACTGGAGCTCCTGCTCCTCGAATCAGCACTGGAGCTCCTGCTCCTTGAATAAGCACTGGAGCTCCTGCTCATGGAATCAGCACTGGAGCTCCCGCTCCTCGAATCAGCACTGGAGCTCCTGCTCCTCGAATCAGCACTGGAGCTCCTGCTCCTTGAATCAGCACCGGAGCTCCTGCATAGCGGCGGGTCGGGCCCGGTAACAACAGGGCTCCCCGACATCCACGCCCATTTCCCGGCCACGTACCTGTAGGGAGAGAACATAACATACACCCGCCACAACAAGACACCAACTCACACTGGAGCTCCGGTGTATCGGCGGGTCGGGCCCTGTACCAACAGGGCTCCCCGACCACCACGCCTGTTTCCCGGCCCGACTCGCAGGTGAGCCGCTGAGAAGGGCTCCGGGATAAGTGGCCGGCGACTCCAATCCACGTTCCTGTAGGGAGAGAACACACTGCTCCCCCCCCCCCAACAGGAAACACCAACTCTAGGGGGCTTAGCCTTACCTGAGTCGGCCCTCTGAAGGGCTGGTCGGGAGCCGCGCTCCCCACCAGCCGTCGGCAGCAATGCGATGCGACGATATGTCGCGCATGCGTGCAGGCGGGCTCTTCACGAAGTCACTCACGTGACTCCAAAATGAAATTAACAAAAGAAGTTACCGAGACGGTAAAGATTATGATGAATGAATGGAAAATTAAGACGGATGCTGAATTTCAAAACTGAATTTCTGAAGTAAACGACAAGGTTGCTGGGTTGGAACAAATGCTGAATGATAAGATAGATCCTATTACCATCGCACTCGACCAACAAAATGAGGCAATTAAAGAACTGACTGATTTTGCTGTAACAAGTGCCAAGGAAAGTGAGAAGTTGCGTGCCGAGAATAAACGCCTCTCAGAGCTACTTCGCAAAATAAATGAGAAATGTATTGATTTGGAGGGTCGACAAAGACGTAAGAATTTGCGAATAGTGGGACTGGCCGAGGGTCGTGTAGGAAATCAGGACCCGCGAAAATTTGCTGCAAAACTCCTAAAGGACATTCTGGATTTGGATCAAGAACCACTGTTGGGCCGCGCCCACAGAGGGCTTTAAGACGAGTCCCTGGGAGTGGTGCACCACCAAGACAAATGATTGTAAAGGTGGCCTATGATCACGTCTTTGAAGAAATGATGAAGATAATAATGAGAAAGAGAAATTTGAAATACGAAGGAGATAACATCAGTATCTTCAGAGATTATCCAGCGGAAGTTGCTAAGAGAAGATCCTTATTCACCGAAACAAGAGGCATTCTACGGAATTTAAAGAATACAATGGATCTCAGATATGGCCTGATGTACCCAGCAACATTGAGAGTGACCTACGACAACAAGGAACACCGCTTTGTTAAGCATACCGTTGCACTGGAATTCGCTCGAGGCATACAGAAGAAGGCAGAAGAGGAAGCAGACGATGAAGTACGGGAGGAAGAAGACGACGACTGAACATTTTGGACTTTTATTACTGACCTGCGGTTATGAATTATTCATTAAGAGGGGAAATAATGGGAATGTAGTTGCAGTTTGGTATTAATTTGTACAAATTCAATTATTCCCCTAATATAGTATTACTTACTATAATACTAATTACAATAGAATAGTAATTAATAAATAGTATCATGAATAATAGAAATAATTACTAAGTCCTTAAAGTTAGTACCCCACCCCAATATGCACAGTATTCTAGTTAGGAGCTGGAATATTTAACATCTTTTTCAAATACGGAAGTCATTAGATTAATCGCCACGTTAGTGTGGCGTTCACTAATACACACTACACAATCTATCAGTGTAGTCTTTTTTTTCTTTGGGCACCCTTTTAACACCCTTTTTTCTTTTTTTAATTACATTTTTTATTTTTTTTAATATATTAAGTATTTGAATTTGTGTTATATATTATATGAATGTAATTATGATCAATATTGTATAATTACTTTAGGTAGACACGGACATGGATTATTGAGACTGGTAATTTTCATTGGGTTGGCGTTCGGGTGCATCGTTGAGCCGGAGGAGTCGAGAAGGCTACTCCAAAAAAAACCACCCAAACAGTAAAATGCAGGACATGAATCTGAAGACTGGGGATGATGGAGTTACTTTCTGTAGTTGGAATGTTAAGGGAATTAATGAGCCAATTAAAAGGGGTAAGGTGTTAGCTCAGCTGAATAGATTGAAATCAGACGTCATTTTCCTCCAAGAGACGCATCTTAAAAAAGATGCTCAACATAGATTAACAGCTAAATGGATTTCAAAGGTATATCATTCTTCATTTATACATAAATCTAGAGGAGTTGCAATAATTATTCGTAAAGGTATACCTTTTAAACAGAGTTCTATAATAGAAGATAAAGAGGGCAGATATGTAATAATTACAGGGGAATTATACTCAAAAAAAGTTATTCTTATGAATATATATGCTCCTAATTTTGATAACCCATTATTTTTTAAGAAAATATTTAATAATATTCCTATATGTACTCAACATAATTTAATAATTGGGGGTGATTTAAATTGCACTCTAGATAAATACTTAGACAGATCTTCAACAAAAAGGAAAGTTACTTCTAAATCAAGTAAACTTATAAATTCTTTTATCAATACAGCAAATGTTAAGGATATTTGGAGATTAGAGAATCCATCCGGACGAGAATATTCTTTTTTCTCGCCCGTATTTGGAACCTACTCGAGGATAGATTACTTTCTAATAGACTCAAAACTGCTTCCTTATACGTATAATGCAAAATATCACAATATTATTATTTCAGATCATGCACCATTAACATTTAAGATAAAATTAAAAGATATATTTAATAAAACTACGACTTGGAGATTTAATCCCCAGATACTGAAGGACAAGGATTGTTGTAGCCATGTGACAGAACAGATTAAATTATTCTTTGAGACAAATGACACACCTGAAATTTCACCACTGTTACTTTGGGATACATTTAAAGCATTCATGCGTGGTGCGATAATATCGGCACAAGCATATTTTAATAAAGAAAATCGAAAGATGGAACAGAAGTTAGAAATGGAGATAAAACAACTAGACAATGAAAATATAAAACATCCTTCTAAGGAGTTAAGTAATAAAATTGCAATAGCAAAATATAGACTAAATAAAATATACTCTAACCAAGTCATTAAACTTTTTCAACAAACCAAACAAGTGCATTTTGAATTTGGTGATAAACCGCAAAAATTGCTAGCACGACAATTAAGAAAATTAGATGATGAAAAAATGATACATGGAATTAGATCTCTGCAAGGAAACATATTGACCATACCAAAAGACATTAATGACAGATTTTTACAATATTACCAAAATCTTTACTCATCAAAAGTAACAGGACAAACAGATGGAATGGAAACATTTTTACAAGAATGTCAAATTAATAGTTTAGATCAGGAAGGTAGACACTTGTTAAACGCTGAAATATCAGTGAAAGATATCGTAGAATCAATTGGTTCATTAAAGAACGGAAAAGCTGCGGGCCCCGACGGCCTGAGTGCAGAATTTTATTAAAAATTTCAAGATCTGATCTCCCCAAGACTACATACAGTGTATAGATATGCATATGAACAAGGAAAATTACCAGAATCTTTAAATGAATCCACAATCACACTCATTCCTAAGGTAGATAAAGATTTGGAAGATCCTGGTTCATATAGAGCGATCGCCCTTCTAAATACAGACCAAAAAATATTAACTAAAGTTTTATCTCGGAGACTAAGTCTGGTGATTTCTAAATTAATACATCATGATCAAACAGGTTTTATTCCAAAACGCTATTCATTTCATAATCTAAGACGCCTGTTTAATATTATATATTCTAAAAGAATACGAGATACGGAATTAGCAGTCATATCGTTAGACGCAGAAAAAGCATTTGATCAGGTGGAATGGTTATATTTATTTAATATAATGGAAAAGTTTCAATTGGGGGATCGATTTTGTAAATGGGTAAGAATCCTATACTCGGATCCTACTGCAAGAATTCTAACTAATCAAATACTATCAGCTAAATTTAAACTCTTTAGGGGATGCAGACAGGGATGTCCGTTATCGCCTTTATTATTTGCCTTGGTAGAGCCTTTGGCGGAAAGAATTAGATCGAAACCTGAAATATATGGTTATAAGACTGATACAACAATTAACAAAATATCCTTATATGCAGATGATGTTTTGATTTATATCACAAAACCTGAAATTAGTATTCCAACGTTGTTTGATGTTGTAAATAAATTTAGTACATTTTCTGGATATAGGATTAATTGGAATAAAAGTGATATTATGCCTATAACTAAAATAAATTTAAACATATTACAACAATACCCATTAAAAATAGTTACAGACAAATTTAAATACTTAGGAATTAATGTATCTAAATCCCATAATTCATTAATTAGATCTAATTATCCTCAATTATTAGATAAACTTAGAAAAAATATTTTATATTGGAAAACACTTCCTATATCTTTGATTGGTAGAATAAATGCTATAAAGATGGTTTTTCTACCACAATTGTTATATCTGTTTCAAGCTATCTCTTTTTTTCTTCCGAAAACCTTTTTTAAAAAAATTGATAATATTGTTAATAGTTTTATCTGGGATTATAAAAATCATAGAATAAGTAAAAAACATTTATGTAAGTCAAAGATAAATGGAGGGTTAGCACTTCCAAATTTTTTATACTATTTCTGGGCAGTACAGATTAAGAATATGAATTTTTGGTGGGTAAATACGGACCTGGAACCAACGTGGTTAAAGATAGAAAAGGAAGATTGTATGCCTTTTAACGTAGACTCAATTATTTTTGCCCCAAAGGAAGTGCAAAAAAAAATTTATAGGGACAATCCTATTATTTACAATAACAGACGTATTTGGAAACAAATAGTCAAGACTTTACATTTAGATAATCTCTCATTTAGACTACCAATTATGAATAACCCATTATTTAAGCCCTCCACATTGGATGGGGGGTTTAGACATTGGGATAATTTAGGAATTACAAGGGTAGAGCACCTTTATAGAAATGGAAAATTTCTTTCATTTCAGGAGTTACAAGATACCTACGGATTGTCTTCACAACATTTGTTTAGGTATTTTCAAATTAGAGATTATATTAAATCTAATACACAGGATTTAAAAAATAAAGAACCAGGATTATTAGATGAATTGTTTAACTTGCACCCAACCACAGAAAAATTAATAGCTTATATATATAACATCATTATGGATAAGGAGAATCCAATAACTGAAACATATCGTCAAGCATGGGAAAATGAAATTGGATCACCTATAACCAAAGAAAATTGGGAAGAAAGTTTAGAACGAATACATCGGTGCTCGTTAAATGCTAGACATACATTAATACAATTTAAAGTATTATACAGATTGCATTATTCGAAAACTAAATTAAATAGTATATTTTCTAATCTCTCCTCTATTTGTGATAAATGTAAGAATTTAGAAGCAAATTTAACACACAGTTTTGTTACATGTCCTAAATTGAATTATTATTGGACAGAAATTTTTTAAGTTATTTCTGAAGTTCTTAAAGTTCAACTAGACCCTGACCCAAAGTTAATAATATTGGGAATTCCTGAGTCTAATTTGATATTTACATTGGATCAAAGAAATTTCCTTGATTATTGTGTGATATTAGGGAAAAAAATAATATTGAAATTTTGGAAGGGAACATTATCCCCAACAATTAAAATGTGGGCATCAGAGATGTTGGAGACGTTAAACTTGGAAAGAATTAGATTTGTCCTTCTGGACAAGTATAATTCTTTTGAACAGATATGGTCTCCATATATACAGTATTTAGAGAAGTAGCTGTTCTTGGCATCACGGCTTGACGGGCACCCTGCAGGATTTGATGAAAATAATTTATTTGTATACTAGGACATATGCATGTCTCTATTGATATTATTATTTGTAGTTGTTTTAGTTACAATATATAGTGTGGTTTTTCAATTATATATACATATAATATTTTTTCTTATTTTTTTTTTCTTCTCACTTTTTTGGTCTTTTTTTCTTTTTCTTCATTTTCTTTTTTCTCTTATACCAACTAATTTTTACGGAATTATAATTTTATTGATTAATAATGGTATTTTTCTTTACTCACTTTTATTTTCAAAAAAATATAAGATAATAATCATTAGTGTGTTATGTACAAACATTGATGGTGGTAACTGCTTTTAAATGGCTGCACTGGAAAAAAAATGGCTGTTGTTGGTGGTGGTAACAGCTTTGAATGGTTGCATTGCAAACAAAATGGCAGTTGTTGGTGGTGGTAACTCCTTCAAAAGGCTGCACTGCAGAAAAAAGGCTGTTGTTGGTGGAGATAACTGCTTTGAAAGGCTACACTGCAAAACAAATGTCTGTTGTTGGCGGTGGTAACTGCTTTGAAAGGCTGGACTGCAAAAAAAAGGCTGTTGGTGGTGGTAACTGCTTTGAAAGGCTGCACTGCAAAAATATTGCTGTTGTTGGTGGTGGTAACTGCTTTTAAATGGCTGCACTGCAAAAAAAAAATCTGTTGATACTTGTAGTAACTGCTTCGAAAGGGTGCACTGGAATAAAAATAGCTGTTGTTGTTGGTGGTAACTGCTTTTAAAAGGCTGCACTGCAAAAAAATGGCTTTTCTTGGTGGTGGTAACTGCTTATAAATGGCTGCACTGGAAAAAAAATGGCTGTTGGTGGTGGTAACTGCTTTGAATGGCTGCAATGCAAAAAAATGCTTGTTGTTGGTGGTGGTAACTGCTTTGAAAGGCTACACTGCAAAAAAAAAACAAGGCTGTGGTTGGTGGTGGTAACTGCTTTGAAAGGCTGCACTGCAAATTTTAAAAAAGGCTGTTGTTGGTGGTGGTAACTCCTTTGAAAGGCTACTGGACTGCAAAAAATGGCTGTTGTTGGTGGTGGTAACTGCTTTGAAAGGCTGCTTCACTGCAAACAAATGGTTGTTGTTGGTGTGGTAACTGCTTTGAAAGGCTGCTTCACTGCAAACAAATGGTTGTTGTTGGTGTGGTAACTGATTTGAAAGGCTGCACTGCCCAAAAAAATAGCTGTTGTTGGTGGTGGTAACTGCTTTGAAAGGCTGCATGACAAAAAAAGAAATGGCTGTTGTTGGTGGAAATTTGACAACTTCCTGTTTCCACTGAATATTGATTTTAGATTAAACACTACAACTTATGGCTGTGATTTTTGGCCATCTTATCAGTTCCTCGCCACTCATCAGGTGCAGAGGATTCTGCCCATCAAAGAAAAATAAAATAGTTATTAGTGTTTAAAAAAATGTTGAGAATCTCTCTCCTGTCAATCACGCCATGAAGGCCACGCCCCTTCCAGTTGGAGGGGGAGGGATTATAAAACCCGTAAGTATGGGTGTGGCTTAATCTCTGCAAGATGGGGGCGAGAGAGGTCACGACTCTGTCTGAGCTGTGAATCAACTGAACACACTGAATGTCTACTGAACTGTGAGTGTGGTGTTTATGTGGTGTTTTATGTGGTTTTATAGTGGTTTTATGGTGGTTTCAACCCTGCTTGAAATGGTATGAAACTCCGTTTGAATGTGGTGGCCTTGCACCTTGCTTGAAATAGTATGAAACAGCACTTCAATTTGGTTGGCTTGCACCCTACTTGAAGTGCTATGAAACTGCACTTGAATTTGGTGGCCTTGCACCCTGCTTGAAATGGCATGAAACTGCACTTGAATTTGGTGGCCTTTACCCTGCTTGAAGTGGCATGAAACTGCACTTGAATTTGGTGGCCTTGCACCCTGCTTGAAGTGGTAGGAAGCTGCACCTGAATTTGGTAGCCTTGCACCCTGCTTGAAGTGGTATGAAACTGCAATTGAATTCAGTGGCCTTGCACCCTGCTTGAAGTGGTAAGAAACTGCAATTGCATTTGGTGGCCTTGCACCCTGCTTGAAGTGGTACGAAACTGCACTTGAATTTGGTGCCCTTGCACCCTGCTTGAAATGGTAGGAAACTGCATTTGAATTTGTTTGCCTGGCCGTGAGTCAACTGCTAGCCCACCAGCCGTTAGTTAGCTGCCAGCACATCAGGCTTGAGTGACTGAGCTGCCACCCCAATAATCCATTTGGCCCACAATATCCATACTGACCAGTCCCTTCAGCCCACAGTACCCATACTAGCGCTCCAGAAAGCTCCAACACATATAACCAGATTCTTTTCAGCATCTATATTACTAAAAGTCTGATCTTGACCATGTCCTGTTTTAGAAAATACGCTGTCACTTACGGATGCGACTTTTAGCCATCTTAGAGTCCCCCTCCACTGCGCAGGTCAAGAGGATTTTTCTCATCGATGAAAAATAGAAGAGTTATTGGTGTTTATAAAATGTTGAGATTCTCTCTCCTGAAGACCACGCCCCATCCGGAGGGACTATAAAACGTGGATGTGTGGAGGTGCCTCAATTCTCTGCAAGATGGGGTAGCGAGAGGTCACAATTCTCAGTCTGAGCTGTGAATAACACTGAACACGTCTACTAAACGGTGAGTGTATTTACTGACCAATCAGTGCCCTTAATGTGGTTTGAGAATGTAGTTTGAAAATGCAAAAGTGTGTTTTAGTTTTAAAGTACTAAAGCTGTGTTGCCTTTGGTTTTGAAAGTGCTAAAGCGAGCTGTGTTGCCTTTGGTTTTGAAAGTGCTAAAGCAAGCTGTGCTGCCTTTGGTTTTGAAAGTGCTAAAATAAGCTGTGTTGCCTTTGGGTTTTGTAAAGAATTGCCTCTTACACATAGAGTCTTTATTACTACTTTATTCATTACACATATACATCACAGCCCTAGCTGTACGTGGTCTGTCACGGATGCTAGAGAGAGAGCCAAGGGTTGGAAGGTCACAATTATACTGAATGATAAGGGGAGTGGTTGGAAGTGGTTATGTAACTATATTTAAAGGTGTACACACATATCATCTACATTCTTCCTCTACAGAAACTAAAAACAGTAAGATTGTGACAGGGCGACCACGTCTCATACGCTAAGGGAAAATAAACAGCAGTTATACAGGAAGCATTAATCACACGAAATCACCATAACGGTCGAGCGGCTTGACAAGGCGGCCCGACCGGGTCCGTACCTCGCCACTTCCCTCCTCGACGGGAACGAAAGGGGCCGGCGGCGGGCAGGAGGAACACCCCCGACAGGGGAACCACGGGGGGACGGAGAGGATGGAGAAGGCGGAGAAACAGGGGGCACAGCAGGTGGATGCACAGGGGAGGGTGGATGAGCCTTTTGCGAACAAGGCTGGGAGGGACCGCACGCTCAGCCAAGCCGTTGCTTTGTGGGTATTCCGGGCTGCTGGTGTAGTGACGGAAATTCCAGCTATCGGTGAAATCTCGGAACTCAGCACTGGTGAACTGAGTGCCATTGTCCGACTGCAGGCTGGCCGTGGATCCGAAGGTCGCGAAGTGGCGGTGCAGCTTCTCGATGACAGCAGATGACGAGAGCGAGCGCAGCTGGTCAACCTCGAACCAGCTGGAGTAGGAGTCGACAAGCACCAGGAAGTGTTTACCACGCCACTCGAAAACGACAGTTGCTACTGCAGACCAGGGGAGCTCAGGGGCAGGCTGCAGCATGAGAGGCTGCCGCTGCTCTTGCGGAGCGAGGCTGTTGCAGGTCGGACAGGAGGAAACCCTCTTCCGGATGTATTGAGCCATGTCAGGCCGGTAGAACTGGCTTTGAGCATTGGACAGAGTGGCCTCGGCCCCGGGATGGCCACGATGTGTGGTTTTCAAGTAATGGTCGTGCAGTGCAGCGGGCACCACCAGCTTGTGCCTCTTCACAATTACACCATCATGCAGCACGAGTTCATCATGAACCAGGAAGTAAGGCACCGCCGCGGCCGGCAGGGAAGAAAGGCGGTCTGGCCAGCCCCGCTTGATCACCGCGGCAAGCTGTTGTACGGAAACGTCCTCAGCTGTGTGCTGGACCAGGGACTTCATCTGTTTAGAAGGCACGAAATTAACGTTGAGAACCATCAGGTCAGACGCCTCATAAGGGTGATGTTCAGTGGATGTGAGTGGCGCCCGTGACAGCGTGTTGGCAACAAACATGTCTTTGCCTTTGCGACAAACCACAGTAAATGTGAATCGTTGGAGCTGAAGCATCATGCACTGTAGTCTGGAAGAGGCGACGTGTATGGGCTTGTTGAGGATAGTAACCAGAGGCTGGTGGACCGTCTCAATGGAAAAGCAGGTGCCCAAAATATAGTCCTTGAACTTCGAGCAGGCAAAGACAACCGCCAGCAGCTCCTTTTCGATCTAGGCATAACGCTGTTCGGTGGGAGTCATCGTTCGGGACACGTAAGTCTCGGGCATTTGTAGGCCGTTGTGTAGCTGCATACAGGCGGCCCCTAGGCCGAACTTGGAAGCATCGCAGGTGAGAACAATGGGGCGCTTAAGGTCGAAATACTTCAACGTCGGGGTGCTGACTAACCTGGATTTCGGAATGTCAAAAGCCTTTGGTGTTGCGGGAACCAGGCCCAGGCAGTGTCTTTTTTGACCAGGTCTCTTAAGGGTGCGCTCAGCTCGCTTAGGTCTGGGATGAACTTCCCCAGGTAATTGACCATGCCCAGGAAACGTTGTAGGCCAGGTACGTCAGTCGGCGCGGACATCTCGGAGATAGCGGACGTTTTCTACGGCTCGGGCTTCAGCCCAGATGCTGTGAAGACGTGCCCCACATAGGTGACCTCTGGGACATGGAAGTGGCACTTTTTTGGGTTCAGCTTCAGGTTGATTTCTCGTGCCCGTTCCAGAACTCGGCGGAGGTTGAAATCGTGCTCGGCGACATCCTTCCCGTAGACCAGGATGCCGTCAACTATGATGGCACACGGGAGACTGGCAAATAGTTGTTCCATTGTCCTTTGGAATACCTCGCTGGCAGAGTGGATCCCGAATGGCATGCGGAGAAAGCGGAACCTGCCAAAGGGTGTGGCTGAAAGTTGTCAGGTATGAAGACTGCTCGTCGAGTGGTATCTGCCAGAACAAGCTCTTGGCATCGAGAATCGAAAACACAGTGGCCGGACCGACTTGTGCAGCAACGTCTTCAACGGTTCACATGGGGTAGTGCGGGCGTTTGATGGCCAAGTTCAGGTCCTTTGGGTTGATGCAGATCTGCAATTCGCTCTTATCCTTCTTTGCTGCAACAACCATAGTGGAGACCCACTGGGTGGGCTCGCTCACCTCCTTCAGGATACCCATGGTCAGAGGGTAGACTCGACTTTGTCCTTCATCGCGAAGGAAACCCGGTGCGGCGGGCGGATAACTATATAGCTATATTTAAGAGGGCGTTAGATGTGGCACTTGTGGCTAAAGGGATCAGGGGGTATGGAGAGAAGGCAGGTACGGGATACTGAGTTGGATGATCAGCCATGATCACATTGAATGGCGGTGCAGGCTCGAAGGGCCGAATGGCCTACTCCTGCACCTATTTTCTATGTTTCTATAACGGGTTTGATGTTCAAATCGAGGGCGATCTTGTAGCTGCAGGGGAGCTTGCCCAGCTCATCGTTGAAACGGTCTGGGTACTTGGCCAGCGGGTCCAGGGGCGACTTACCAGGCGAATGTCATGGTGGAAGTTGACCAAGCCGAAGTCCTGGCAGGCCAGGATGCCCAGCAGGGGTGCACATTTGCTGTCTAGTAGAAAGAAAGAGAGGGGCCTAGAGGCCTTCAGTACCTTGCAGTGGAGAGTGGCCTTCCCCACTGGACAAGCATGCCTCCCCCATAGGCGCGCAGAACAGAGCGGTCAGTGGTAACGAGCTCATTATTTCTAATCTTCTTGAACAAGCTTGTTGACATAACGTTAGCAGCAGCCCCTATGTCGACTTTAGCAGAGAAGGTCGTGCCATTGACTGTGACTTGCACGGTTGGATCCGTTATAAGTGCAGGTGCATCTTTCAGCGAAAACACGCTGAGCTCGCTTTGGGAAGAGCTGGAGTCAGACAGAGGGAGTTCTTCATGCTGGTGATGGGAACCAGACGCGGTATCAGCATGTGTCAGGTAGTTAGAGAATCTCTGCGGTGGCTGCACAGGCTTCCCACGGGAACGACACGCCGCTGAGAAGTGGTTCTGCTTGTGGCAGGAATTGCAAGTCTTGCCCAGAGCAGGGCACACATTAAAACGATGGGAAGCAAAGTTACAATTCGGGCAGCGTTGTGGGGGTCTGGTCCCGGGCGGGGGGTTTCCCCGTTTTTGCTGCTGCCTCGAATACTGGCAGCTGGTAAAGCTACACGAACGTCATGATCGGGAGGCGACACCACAGAGGAGACAGCCTCTGCCAAGCGGGAGGCATGCAGCGCCTCGTTAAAAGTCAGATCGGGCTTGCGGAGAAGCTCAACCCTCAGCTTCTCATCCCGGAGGCCATAGACTAGAATGTCCCGGGTTAAAGTTTCAGGAGTCAGTGCATTAAGGCTGCAGCGACGAGCCAGGTGCCGCAGCGCGGCGACAAAATTGTCGACCGACTCACCCGGGTTCTGGCGGCGACCGAATAGTTTGAACCGCTCCAATATGCAGTTGGTAGGGATATCACACAACGCAGTAAACTTGGCAAGTAGACATACCGGGTCCTGAGCATCTTCGTTGTCACCGTAGACGAACGACTCCGAGCATTCCAGGGCTTCGGGACCGGCCAAGTTGAGCAGGAGAGAGGCTTTGACCGCAGGGGCTACTGCAGGGTGCGCGATCGTAACGTATTGTTCAAAGTCACGTCTGAAAACGCTCCAGCGGTGAGCGATGTCAGAATCAAAAATCAGAACATCAGGTTTACGGCAAGCAGAAGCCATCGTAGCAAAGGGAGGGGGGTACTGGGACTAAAGAAACAAAAACTGGTAAACAGGAGGCGCAAGGCAAGAAACTTCTGACGCCATGTAAAGACTCTTACACATAGAGTCTTTACTACTACTTTATTCACTAGACACATACATCACTGCCCTAGCTGTACGTGGTCTGTCACGGATGCTAGAGAGAGAGCCAAGGGTGGGAAGGTCACAATTATACTGAATGATAAGGGGAGTGGTTAGAAGTGGTTATGTCACTATATTTAAAGGTGTACATGCATATCATCTACAGGTTTGAAAGTGCTAAAGCAAGCAGCCTTGCCTTTGGTTTTGAAAGTGCTAAAGCAAGCTGCATTGCCTTTGGTTTTGAAAGTGCCAAAGCAAGCTGCCTTGCCTTTGGTTTTCAAAGTGCTAAAGCAAGCTGCCTTGCCTTTGATTTTCAAAGTGCTAAAGCAAGCTGCCTTGCCTAATTAAAGCTGCCTTGCCTAATTAGAGCTGCCTTGCCTAATTAGTGCTGCCTTGCCTAATTAGAGCTGCCTTGCCTTCTTATATAATTAAACGTCTAATCTTGACCACTTCCTGTTTGCGCTTTATATTGATTTTAGAAAAAATGCTACCACGTACAGCTGTGATTTTTGGCCATCTTTATCAGAGTCCCCCTCCGCTCATCAGGTGTCAAGTATTTTTCCCATCGATGAAAAATAAAAGAGTTATTTTTGTTTTTAAAATGTTGAGATTCTCTCTCCTGAAGGCCACGCGATCGTAACGTATTGTTCAAAGTCACGTCTGAAAACGGAGTAACTATAACACCCGGAACTGTGGAGTTGCCTCGGTTCTCTGTAAGATGGGGGAGTAAGAGGTCTCAATTCTCAGTCTGAGCTGTGAAAAACACTGAACACGTGTCTACTAAACTGTGAGTGGTTTTACTGACATGTCAGTGCCTTTAATGTGGTTTGAAAATGTAGTTTGAAAATGCAAAAGTGTGTTTTGGTTTGAAAGTGCTAAAGCTGTGTTGCCTTTGGTTTTGAAAGTGCTAAAGCGAGGTGCCTTGCCTTTGGTTTTGAAAGCGCTAAAGCAAGCTGCCTTGGCTAATTAGAGCTGCTTTGCCTAATTAGAGCTGTCTTGCCTTCTACATAATTAAAAGTCTAATCTTGTCCACTTCCTGTTTGCGCTTTATATTGATTTTAGAAAAAACGCCTAGCTGTACGGCTGTGATTTTTGGCCATCATACTCAGAGTCCCACTCCGCACATCAGATGCTGAGGATTTTTCCCATTGATGAAAAAAAAAGATTTATTAGTGTTTTAAAAATGTTGAGATTCGCTCTCCATGCCATGAAGGCCTTCTCGTGGGAGGGGGAGGGACTATAAAACCCGGAAGTGTGGGCGTGGCTCAGTGTCTGCAAGATGGGGAGGGAGAGGTCATGACTCGCTGTCTTTTGTGGCCTTGCACCCTGCTTGAAATGGTATGAAACTGCACTTGAATTTGGTGCCCTTGCACCCTGCTTGAAATGGAATTTCAAGGTATAGCCGTGAGTCAACTGTGAGCCCACCATCCGTGAGTGTGCTGCCAGCACAACAGGCTTGAGTCACTGCGCCGCCAGCTCAAGAATCCATTTGGCCCACAGTATACATACTAGCTCTCTGGAAACCAGTCCCTTCAGTGCACTACACCCATACTAGCTTTCCATAAAGCCCCCCTCCCCCTCACTGGCCACTAAATTGGAATTGGTGGAGAGGTGGAATATTGCATTGGGGGACCAGCCCTCCCATGTGATGCTGGGACCCAATGGGTCCCACTTAGTCTAGTATGTTATTAACAATCTAGAACATAGAGTGCTGGAGGAACTAAGTGGGTCAGGCAGCGTCTCTGGAGAACGTGGACAGGCAACATTTCAGGTCGGGAAGGAGATAGATATGGGGAACTATATGGATGGATGCTGTCAGAGGCGTTTGCATGGGTCCCAGCTTTGCCTTCCTGTCTGTTGGCAACATTGAACAATTCTTGTTCCAATGTACACCTGCATCATCACCCTGTGGACTCTATCTCTGCTACATTGACGACTGCATCAGCTCTGTCTCCTGCACCCGTGCAGAACTCGTTGATGGCATCAAATTTACCACGAGCCCACTTGCCCTCAATTCATCTCAACACCTCTCTCCCCTTTCGTGATCTCTCTTGTCTCCGTCACAGGGGACAGACCATGGAATGTCTATTGTAAACCCAGTGAGCCACCCAGTTATCTTGACTCTTGTTCCTCCAGTCCTGCCTCAAGCAAGGTCATTAACTCCTACTTCCAATTTCTCCATCTCCACTACATCAGACCCCTTCCACTCCAGGACATTCACCATGTCCTATTTCTTTAGTAAACATGGTATCCCCCCTCTTCACCCACAATTCTTCACTGTCCAGCAGATCGTCTCTCATTCCCCCCTCTCCCTAGATGGAACAAGATACAGTTCCCTGGTCCTTAGTTTAGAGTTCCAGCAGCCGAGGCAGCGACGAGCATGTGTTCAGTGAGAAAGTCACCTCGCTTGCATTCCCTCTACTCAACCTACAACTGCATCAGGCTGCCTCTCGCAAACCATGCAGAACTTCCACCCTGCCCTCACATCCACTGCTATACGTCTGACACCTCTCTCACCTTTCACAATCAGTCTCAATCACAGGGTGCCGAGTTTAGACCGACGGCTGTTATAAACCAAAGTTAGACACAAAAAGCTGGAGAAACTCAGCGGGTCAGACAGCATCTCTGGAAAAACGGAATAGGTGGCGTTTTGGATCAAGACCCTTCTTCAGACTGAGCTTCAGTGGAAAGGGAAACCAGAGATATAGACAGTGATGTAGAGAGATACAGAACAAATGAATTAAAGATATGGAAAAAAGTAACATTGATAAAGGAAACAGGCCATTGTTAGCTGTGGGCTAGGAGAAAAGGAGTTTCAGACAATGAGACTCAACAAGACGACTTTGACGCTAACCCACTGACTCCCGCAGTTATCTCGACCACATCTCCTACCTCCCTGCCTCTTGCAAGGACACCATCGCTCACTCTCAATTCCTTCCTCTCCACTGCATCTGCTCCCAAGATGAGGACTTCCAGGACATCCAAGATGTCCTCTTACTTTAGAGAAGATGGTTCCACCCCCCCCCCCCCCCCTTGTTGTTGTGAAGTGATCCCTGACATGGTCACCTCTGCACCCTGCTCTCGTCATGCCCCCCCATGGAACAAGGGTCGAGTTCCCTGGTCCTTACCTTTCACCCCATCAGCATCCATCACATCATTCATTCCCGGCATCTCTGTCCGCAACATGATCCCATCACCAGTCACATCACCACTGCTTTCTGCAGAGACCACTCCCTCTGCCACTCTACCCACCCTCTCCCCAGATACTTTCTCCAGTGACACCTGTCCCTCTACCTCCTTCCTCTCTCACCTCCATCCAGAGACACCAGCAGCCCTTCTCTGTAACATGCATCCACTCTAATCACATCTGCTGCAGTTGCTCCTGATGCGGCCTCCTTTCTATCAGCAAGACCAACCGTGGACCGGGTAGGTGGCCGTTTCACCTAACGCTTGTGCTTGGCCTGCCTAGGCCTGCTGGCTTTCCCGGTAGCTACACACTTTAACACCCCCTCCCATACAAACCTTTCTGCCCTGGGCCTCCTCCATTGCCAGAGTGAGGGCACACGCAAACTGGAAGAACAGCACCTCACATAACACTTGGCTAGCTGACAGTATGGACATTGAATTCTCCAGCTCCAGAAGACATTGGTTAGGTCCCGTTACAAGAAGGATGCGGAGGCTTTGGAGAGGGTGCAGAGGAAATTTAGCAGAAGGCTGTCTGGATTAGAGAGTTTCAGATCATAGGGGAGATTGGACAAAGTTGGATTGTTTCTGGAACTTTGGAGGTTGAGGGGAGACTTGGAGAAGTATATAAAATTATTAGAGACAATTAGAACCTTTCACCTAGGGTGGAAATGTCCAACACTAGAGGGCGGGAGAGGGTGAGGTGAGTTATGTCGTGAGTTAAGAGAGGGAAAGTTTAATTGAGATGTGCGGACAAGTTGTGTTTTACACTGAATGTGGTGAATGCCTGGAATACATGGCCAGGTGTGGTGGTGGAGGCAGATATGCTCGTGGTGTTTCAGCTGTTAGATAGGCACATGGAAGTACATGGAATAGAGTGATATAGATGATGTACACCAGGCAGCTGAGATCAGTTTAACTTGGCATCATGCTTGATACAAACATTGTGGGCTGAAGGGCCTGTTCCTGTGCTGTACTGTTCTATGTTCTCCATATTTTACCAAAACTAAATCCACCTGCCATTGCTCTGCTAGATTACCATCCCAAAGTCACCATGATATCTAAGACTACCCTCTTCACAATCCGCATCACCAATGTTCATGTCAAATATACAGTTATAAATTGTTCCTCCATATTCACACCTTACTCGAGTTAGGAAAGTGGGCAGAAAAGTGGCCGATCTAATGTAGTGGAGCAAAGTGTGGAGCTATGCATTTTGGTAGTAGGAATAAAGGCGTAGACTATTTCTAAATGGGGAGAGAATCCAGAAATCAGAGGAGTAAATGGACTTGAGAGTGCTGATGCAGGATTCCCAAAAAGTTAATCTGCAAGTCATAGAAACATAGAAACGTAGAAAATAGGTGCAGGAGGAGGCCATTCGGCCCTTTGAGCCAGCACCGCCATTCATTGTGACCATGGCTGATCATCCCCAATCAATAACCCATGCCTGCCTTCTCCCCATATCCCTTGATTCCACTAGCCCCTGGAGCTCTATCTAACTCTCTCCTAAATCCATCCAGTGATTTGGCCTCTGATGTCAAATCAGTAATGAAGAAAGCAAACTCAATGCTAGAATTTATTTCAAGAGGGCTTGTATACAAAAACAAGGATGTAATGCTGAGGCTCTATAAGGCGCTGGTCAGGACGCATTTGGAATATTGTGAGCAATTTTGGGCACCCTATCTGTGGAAGGAAGTGCTGGCTCTGGAGAGGATCCAGAGGAGGTTTACAAGCATGATCCCTGGAATGAATGGGTTAACATATGATGAGCATTTGTCAACACTGCGCCTGCACTCGCTGGAGTTTAGAAAAATGAGATAAAGGCTTGGATAGAGTGGGTGTGGAGAGGATGCTTCCGCTAAAGGGAGAGTCTAGGACTAGAGATCACAGCCTCATAACTAAAAAACGTTCTTTTAGGAAGGAGATGAGGACTCTGACCTTCCTTCCATCGAGGGTTTTATCACAGTCGCTGCCTCAAAAAGGCTGGCAGCATCATCAAGGACCCACACCACCCTGGCCACACACTCTTCTCCCTGCTACCTTCGGGTAGAAGGTACAGGAGCCTGAAGACTGCAACAACCCGGTTTTGGAATAGCTACTTCCCCACAGCCATCAGGCTATTAAACCTGGCTCGGAACTCTGAACATTAATATCCCTCCATCTGTTATTTGCACTTTATTAATTTATTAAGTCATGGGTGTATTTATGTATAGAATTGTGGTCAATGCTTTCTATGTTCTGTTGTGCTATACGAAGAAAGATTTTCATTGTCCTGTCAGGGACACATGACAATAAACTCTTTTGACTTTGACTTTGACTTTTTTGAAGAGGAATTTCTATAGTCAGAGGGTGGTGAATCTGTGGAATTCTTTGCACAGAAGGCTGTGGAGGCCAAGGCAATGGATATTTTTAAGGCAGAGATATATAGATACTTGATTAATGCAGGTGTCAGGGGTTGTGGGGAGTAGGCAGGAGAATGGGGTTAGGAGGGAGAGATAGATCAGCCATGATTGAATGGCGGAGTAGACTTGATGGGCCGAATGGCCTAATTCTACTACTATTCCTTATGACCTTATGCATATAACAGCTGTAAGATTACCAGCTTAAGGCTTCCAATCACAATATCCTTCCATCAGCACACTCTCTTATTGTACCAAGGCAATTTTGGATTTATTTGCTGGAAATAAAAGTATAGTCCTCATCAGACCTGCAGGGTACATAGCACATGTACACATACATAGTACACAGCACCTGAGGCACACATATAACCTGAGTATTTTTCCACTATATACTTCCAACCTGTTGCAATGGTTATTTTGGTCACTGCACCTGGTCTTTCTGCTCATGTGCAGAGCGGAAGGATGGGGAGAGGAGATGAAGAGCAAAACAAAAATAAAGAAATACAGGAAGGTAATGGATTGACCTTGTGCTCCTCCCATGGATATCAATGGCCACATCTTGACGAGCGCGGGTGTCAGGGGTTATGGGGAGAAGGCAGGAGAATGGGGTTAGGAGGGAGAGATAGATCAGCCATGATTGAATGGTGCAGTAGACTTGATGGGCTAAGTGGTCTAATTCTGCTCCTATCACTTATGACCATATGACCTGGCTTGTGCTCCAAGCTGAACGCTGGGAGTGGGCCTTCAATCACACGTAAGGAATATGCAGCACAACACTATGCTGATTAAAACGGTAAGCTTAGTTTATTTCCTTTTCCCTTTGTTAATTAGATTCCCATTTCTTTAAAGTTGCTTTAAAGCTTTTTTGAATTATAATGATCTTTGCTTCAAGTGGTATTGAAAAAGACTTGAAAGGCCTCAGGCAATGGAATGCCATCAGAAGGCCATCAGCAGTTTTCCGGAGAGCCGCACGGCGGTGGGAGTATCCCGGGAACGGCGGCCCTTAGACCGGGGACCCGCCCGGAATATCCAGCTTCCAGGAGACTGAGACTCACCCGCCCGGTGGACCCAGCTCACCCGCTGCGGACCAGGTGACCCATGAGAACCCAACTGGAGGCCGGCTGAGCAGACCGGCTGTGGAGTGGGTCGACGGGGGAGTGGGCCGCTGGAGGCCCTGCAGAAGCCTGGGGTTCGGCTGGACCGGGCGTCGCTCCAAGAGGCCGTGCATGTGGACCGGACGCGGCCTACTGTGGTGGAGGACACCACAGCTACTCTTGGCCAGGCCAACCCTGCAATACCGCCAGGGCAACAGACCTTCACGGTCAGATCACTTACAACAACTGGGACTTGAAAATGGGCCAAACCGGCCACTCTGTACACTGTCTCAATGTACTACTGCTGTACATGAGATGCTTATGTAATAGGAGGCAAACTTGCAAAATATTGGCATAGGTTTTTTATTGTCACTTTTACTGAGATAGTAAAAACTTGTATTTGTTCTATCCAGGCAAATCATACCATATATCCTCACCAAACCACACCAGGACATCGTGTCAAAAATAAACAGAGTGTAGAATATGATGTTACGTTTACAGAGAAAGTGCAAGTATAAGAAAGTGCAAGCACAACAAGATTGAAATTCATCCTCAACATTCAAGAGGTCCTTTCGGAGATGCTGCCTGTCTCGCTGAGTGACTCGTTTTTGTGTCTATCTTAAGCCCATTCAGGAGTTTGATCACAGCGGTGAAGAAGTTGTTCTTGAATCTGGTCAGATGCTTATAAGCTTTTTTAATCTACTTCCTGACAGAAGAGGGAAGGAAAAGGGAATGGCCAAGGTGTGGGTGGTCCTTGGTTATGATGGCTGCTTTATCAAGGCAGCATGAAGTATAGATGGAATCAATTGGGAGGGGGTGGTTGGATTGTGTGATGGACTGGGCTGTATTCGCAAACTCTCTGAAGTTCTTGGGGTCTTGTGCTGAACAGTTGCCTTCCGCAGCTGTAATGCTTCAGGATAGGACACTTTCTACTGTGCATCTGTGAAAATTAGCAAGAGTCACTGCTAAGTTTCTGTCTTTTGAGGAAGGAGAGACATTGGTATGTATTTTGGCCATAGTGTCAGTGTGGTTGGACAGGCCAACATATTGGTGCTATTGATGCCTAGGATCTTGAAGGTCTCTCAACCATCTCCAGTTTTTGTTTAGAAATAGAACATGGAAACAGGCACTTTGGCCCACCAAGTCCACGCTGACTATCGATCACCCGTTCACAGTGATTCTACGTTATCCTGTTTTAAGATCCTCTCCCTACACACCTCTTTCCAGAGGCCAAATAACCAACAAACCCTTCATGTCTTAGGAATATGGGAGGAAACCCACACAGTCACAGGGACAACATGCAAACTCCAAACAGACAGCATCTGAGGTCAGGATCAGATCCGGGTCACTGACACGTATGCCACTGTGCCACCCTTAAACCTCAGCACCAGTATGAAATCACAGAGCTTTGAAATCTTCATGTGGTCACTCATGTGACTCCGAAGTAAAATAGTAAGATTAAACGAGAACTTACCAGTTTGAAGTTTGATCCTTATTTTATGAGGAGTTACGATGAGGGATTACGTGAAGAAGCCCCGCCAGAGCGCATGCTTGTCATACTTCAAAGCAGCGGCGTGAAAACACAGACACCCAATAGCCGAAGTAACATAGTAAGGCTTTTAGAAGACTAGAACTACCAAATGGTCCTTTAGATTATGAGGGTGGGAGTGGAGGGCACGTAATCCCTCATCGTAACTCCTCATAAAATAAGGATCAAACTTCAAACTGGTAAGTTCTCGTTTAATCTTACTATTTTACTTCGGAGTCACATGAGTGACCACGTGAAGATTTCAAAGCTCTGTGATTTCATACCGTAGATACAGTTCTATACGACACACTGCCTTGGTTGACACAGGATAACCAAATAATGTATCAAACATTGTTTAATTTATACAATAAATGTCTTAAACAATAAAATTTTACACAACAGTAATAACCACTCTTTCGCAGGGGAAATTACAAGGAGAACTCAAACAGAACCCAAAACAGCTTGCCCAATCTTTGCATTGCGAGGACAGGTTTTTTCATAAACCCAAAAAGGTTCGCTAACTGGACTGTCCTGCGGTGAGGATTTGGTCTGATGGAACGTCCTGCGCCTTTGCTGCATACGTTGACGCCGCCCTGGTGGAGTGATTTAAACACATCAGTGTCTACTCCAGGAAAATGCAAACCTGTTTCAGCCATCTAGCAATAGCTTGTACTGACACCTTTGTATGAGGTTTTATGTGGCTGGTGACCATCGCTGTTTCAGAGCCTCTGAGACTCTTGATGACCTTGATATTATTAGCTCAGATGCGTAATTACATATAGTCTTAGATCAATGGGTATCTTTTACGCTTCCTATGGTTCCAGCCATCCCTGGCCTGCACTGTTTGATTAGATCATATGCATAAAACACAATATCATCTACAGAAGAATGCATGATGTCCAGTCATAACTTTTGCAATATTTGGAGCCATAATGCTGCCACTAGCACCATGAACATGATCACTTTGAGCGTTAACTTCCGGAAAGGCAGAGATGAAATTGGAGCCCATTGCCAAAGCAGTGTGAGAACTATGCTCACATCCCAGATTTCTGAATATGTACGTCTGGGAGGGTTTTGTTAAAATACCTCCCATGAATCGGGCCACCAATAGATGAGATCCGACAGTGTTGTCCGGACCCTTGCCCTAAGTAGGAGGACAAAGTACTTCTAGCCCTATAAATGGTACTATAGCTTATCTGCTCGTCAAAATGCAATGTAGCCAGGAACTCCAATTCATCCGGTATGCCTGCAACTTATGATGAGGTATATTTAACTGTAAACAGGACATTTCCCATTTCTTAATATGAGATACATATTGTTTTTTAGTATTATCTCTCCAGACCATCGTAATCACATAGACGGTTCTACTCAATAGTCTGAGTCCCTGGAACAGTCTGGTCAGAAGATACAAATCAATAAATTAATATGCTCATGTAAAGGGGAACTTTCCTCCTGTCCCAGTGCGAACCAACAAGTTACTGTAATTGGGATGATCATGAATGTTGTGTCATTTGTCTCAAACCAATGGGACCATGCTGTGTGGACCAGTTTAGAACCCACTAAACACCTAAGTGTAGTCATACTCTATTTTGGTGAGACCTTGATTGAATGAGGAAGAAATGGGGAAAGCATAAGAACGTACATCCCCAATGTAGCGATATTGTATCCTCTGCTACTGCCCCTAGATTTGGTTCCCATGCCGAATACAGGTACTGGTAATTTAACCCAGATGTAACAGATCTATTTCTGGCAATCCATACCGGCTAACAATGATTTTGAAACTTTTGGATTCTTAATTCATTTTTTGTTTGTCATGGAATTTACATGACCTGGTGTCTGCAACTTTCGCATTATCTCTACCTGATAGGTAGATATCTGAGCCAGATGTTCCTTGTAAAGCACCAGTGCCAGATGAGGCTAGGCAGACTGTTACAGAATAATGACCTCATTCTACCCATGTGATTGATATGGGTAGAATGTGATTGATAACAAGGGATAAAATTGGACCATTAGAGAGCCAGAATAGACAGCTATCTGCAGAGCCAAAAGAGATGGGGGAGATACTGAACAATTTCTTTTCTTCGGTATTCACCAAGGAAAAGGATATTGAACTCTGTGTGGTAAGGGAAAAAAGTAGAGTAGCGATGGAAACTATGAGATTCAAAGAGGAGGAAGTACTGACACTTTAAAAAAATATAAAAGTGGATAAGTCTCCAGGTCCAGACAGGAAATTCCCTAGGACATTGAGGGAAGTTAGTGTAGAAATAGTAGGGGCTATGACAGAAATATTTCAAATGTCATTAGTAACGGGAATAGTGCCGGAGGATTGGCGTACTGCGCATGTTGTTCCATTGTTTAAAAAGGGTTCAAAGAATAAACCTAGCAATTATAGACCGGTTAGTTTGACGTCAGTGGTGGGCAAATTAACGGAAAGGATACTTAGAGATAATATATATAAGCACCTGGATAAACAGGGTCTGATCAGGAACAGTCAACATGGATTTGTGCCTGGAAGGTCACGTTTGACAAACCTTGAATATTTTGAAGAGGTTACTAGGGAAATTGATGAGGGTAAAGCAGTGGATGTTGTCTATATGGATTTCAGTAAGGCCATTGACAAGGGTCCCCATGGAAGGTTGGTTAAGAAGGTTCAATCTTTGGGTGTTAATGGTGGAGTAGCAAGATGGATTCAACAGTGGCTAAATGGGAGATGTCAGAGAGTAATGGTGGATGGCTGTTTGTCAGGTTGGAAGCCGGTGACCAGTAGCGTGCCTCAGGGATCTGTGTTGGGTCCAAGGTTGTTTGTCATGTACATCAATGATCTGGATGATGGGGTGGAAAATTGGATAAGAAGTATGCAGATGATACTAAGATAGGTGGTGTTGTGGATAATGAAATAGATTTTCTAAGTCTACAGAGAGATTTGGGCCATTTGGAAAAGTGGGCTGAAAGATGGCAGATGGAGTTTATTGCTGATAAGTGTGAAGTGCTACATCTTGGCAGGACAAATCAAAATAGGACGTACATGGTAAATGGTAGGGAATTGAGGAATGCTGTGGAACAGAGGGATCTAGGAATAACTGTGCATAGTTCCCTGAAGGAGGAATCGCATATAGATAGGGTGGTAAAGAAAGCTTTTTGTGTGCTGGCCCTTATAAATCAGAGCATTGAATATAGGAGTAGGGAAGTAATGTTAAAATTGTACAAAGCATTGGTAAGACCAATTCTGGAGTATGGTGTACAATTTTGGTTGCCCAATTATGGGAAGGATGTCAACAAAATAGAGAGAGTACAGAGGAGATTTACTAGAATGTTGCCTGGGTTCCAGCAACTTAGTTACAGAGAAAAGTTGAACAAGTTAGGTCTTTATTCTTTGGAGCGCAGAAGGTTAAGGGGGGACTTGATTGAGGTCTTTAAAATGATGAAAGGGATAGACAGAGTTGACGTGGATAAGCTTTTCCCATTGAGGGTAGGGAAGATTTAAACAAGAGGGCATGACATGAGAATTAAGGGACAGAAGTTTAGGGGTAACATGAGGGGGAACTTCTTTACTCAGAGAGTGGTGGCTGTGTGGAATGAGCTTCCAGCAGAAGTGGTGGAGGCAGGATCGATTTTAGCATTTAAAAGTAAAGTGGATAGGTATATGGACGGGAAGGGAATGGACGTGCTTGGTATGAATGCAGGTAGATGGGACTGGGGGAAAATAAATGGTCGGCATGGACTGGAAGGGCCGAGAGGGCCTGTTTCCGTGCTGTAATTGTTATATGGTTATATGGTTGTTATATGGTTATATGGGTACCAGCTGTGGTCTTATCAATCTGAAGTTGCTCATGCAAATCATGCATTGTTGAGCAGAATTATTTAGGCCATAGAATGCACCCAGCAATTCTACGCAGTTTACCCCAGCCTCTGCAGGGTTAATGCTTCTTTCACATTTTATCTGCCGCCCCAGCCAGACTTGATATCAGTGGCTCCCCATCCTGAAGCTCACATAATTTTGTAAACTAAAGGTTATTGAGTCAGAAAGTCTCTAGTACATCGGGAGACATTAGTTACAATTTCGGCCGTAGGCAAAGTACTGTCACGTTAATTTACCAATGATAACCTCAAATAGCCAATCATTCTAAATGGTACTAATCTAAGTTTAATTAGATGGGTGAGGACCTAACCTCTCAACAGGTGTGTGGTAGCTGAATATTTATCTTTCAGATCTATGGCTGCCAATATAACACCCTTTTTTATCCCAGTTACAATACTGACATTTTTATTTAAATCTTTTATACTGGCCCTTAAGGGTTAAGTATGTTCCGGCCCAGAATGACTCGACACCCACCATCGTCCTTTTGGCTGGGGAATTGGACACAATTGTTAAGGCTGATATGCACCATCCACCTGTAGAGTTAGTGGTATTGAACCCCAATACCCAACTATGTGTATTTTGTACGGGTGGATGTACTTCCGAGATACCTATTCGAGATCCCCAGATACAGTCCAGTATTCACTTACTGTTTCTTAATCTGAAAGGATATGGTTTTTGAGGTGGCATCCTGGCCTCAGTTTTAGTCTCATCGTCCAGGTGTTCCCTGGGTACTAGAGGCTCTGCGCAAGGCTGTGAACCGTGGGTTGAGCGCAGGCTCAACATTTATTCGTAAATATTAAACAAACAAATGGGCATTACACAGCAGGGTCCTTATCCTGCTGTGTTTAGATAATGGCCTTGCCATTTGTCCAAACGCCATAATTCCTGCTTCAACCAGTTTGTTTTGTTTGTTTGGTTTTTTTTGTGTTTTTTTTTAGGACTTTTGCAGCCTTAATTCATGCGCCCTCATGTTGTGCTCCTTTAGAGCGATGCACAGTAAACAGTTGTTTGATATGTGAATTTCTTCCATTATGAAGTCCTGGAACTGGTGAGGACCATTAATTTGCTGGCCAGATTGTCATCCCTGACTTCACCGGTATGGTAAATGGCTAACCACATCCGGCACACCTGGAGCGTGGCTCTTGTGCTTTGGTGTATGCACATAAGCAGTGACACCACTTCAGGGTCAGCATTCTACTGCACTGGCTCCCCCGGCTGATGCTCATGGGAGGTCACAGCCCTAAACGAGATGCTGGTGTGATGGGTCCCCAAACTTCAGGGTCAGCATCCTACTGCCCTGGCTCTCCCAGCTGATGCTCACAGGAGGTCACACACAGCCCTAACAAGGTGCTGCTGTGCTGGGTCCCCATGTCGTGGCTCTCCCGGCTGATGATCACAGGAGGTCACACACAGCCCTAACAAGGTGCTGCTGTGCTGGGTCCCCATGTCGTGGCTCTTCCGGCCGATGCTCACGGGAGGTCACCACTTCAGGGTCAGGTTTGTACTGCCCTGCTCCTGCTTACTGGAGGTCATACACATAGCCCTGCCAACAGGTGCTTGTGGCACGGCTCTCCCCTAGGCCTGCACTGTGAAAAGTTCGGTGTCAGCAACCCATTGACCCGAACTGGTCTGCCCTTTGCCACAGGGAGACCTTGAGCAGCCCTCTCCTAGGCACTGCTGGCACGGCTCTCCCATAGGGCCGGCATTTTCACACATGAAGCAGCCCTATCCCAGGCGCGGCTCTCCATAGGCCAGCGCTGTGACAGATACGGCATCAGTAGAACACTGACCCGTCCTGGTCTCCCCCTCCAGCAGGGAGACCTTGAGCAACCCTGTCCTAGGCGCTGCTGGCGCGGCTCTCCCGTAGGCCGGTGATTTCACACATGAAGCAGCCCTGTTCCAGGCGCTGCTGGCGCGGCTCTCCCGTAGGCAGGTGCTTTCACACATGAAGCAGCCCTGTTCCAGGCGCTGCTGGCGCGGCCTGTCCCATAGGCCCGCGCTATTATAGTGGAGTCTCACTAATTTGATAGTGTGAATTTGTAAAGGGTGAAAATACCCTTATTATCGAAGAGGAACCTTTGCAGCCCGACTCACCCGAGTTCTAATAGGGCTGCAAAAGTTCTCTCTCCCTCCAACTTTACTCCATGCCTGGGGCAACGTGTCTGTGAGTCACTGACCAACTGTCAGCGACTCTAGCATTATTTAAACCGCATCCCCGCAGGCTGGAAGCCACTGACTGCTTTGTCAGCGGCTGTTATCTGGAAACCCGATCTTTGCCGGCTATCCGCTTCAGCGGTTGGACCGAGGTTCCCCGCAGCCCATAGCCGGCTTAGGCATCGGACCTCCGATAAATCCGGCAGGAAACCTCTGTAAAGAGAGGCTCCTGCTCAAAGAAACAATGCTGGTAAGTAAAAACACTTACCTTCTAGGTTGAAACTTACCGCCGGCAGGAGCGTTGCCCCGCCAGTCCGGTGCTTCTCAATGCGTCTGACGTAATGACAAGCATGCGCTCTGGCGGGGCTTCTTCACGTAGTCACTCACGTGACTCCAAAGTAAAATTATCATATCATTGCTGACCTGAAATTGACTCAAACCATATGTTACTTCCTGGCCTGTGAATAAACCTCTTCTGCTTGCACTCTTTACATCTTTTCCAAATTGGGATGTCCGGAACAGAATGTAATAATGGATAAATACCAAGGTGACAAACCACAACAAGGTAATGGAATACACGTAGTAGCAAATAAAGAATATATAAAATAAAAACCTCAACCATGATAATTCCTGACAAAATATATATCTCTATCAGGACTAGAAACCTTTGCATATATACAGCATAACACACATGACATAGAAAATGATATTGATCCGGAAAACAACTTACTTAACAATATCAACAACAGCTGCAGTTATTACACAGATGAGCAATTCAATATAACGTTCCAATCAGAACATTATATATCAATTATCCACTTTAATAGCAGAAGTCTATATGCCAACTTCCGCAACATACAAGAATATTTAAGACAGTTCAAGAACCCATTTAACGTTATAGCAATATCAGAGACCTGGATCAGCCCTGAGAAAGGTGTGGACTTTGACATGGATGGCTATGAACTGAATTATATAAACAGATGGGAAAAAAGTGGAGGAGGTGTGGCGATCTATGTGGATAAAAGACTGAAATATAAGGTGGTGGAAAACATGACAACAGCTGTTGGCGATTTGTTGGAATGTATAACAGCAGAAATTTGTATGGAAAAGACCAAAAATGTTGTGAGCTGTATACACAGAGCTCCCGGATCCAGTATTGAAATATTTAAAGATTGGATGGAAAACATGTTTACAAAATCATTACAAAAGACTTCATCTGTGGGGATTACAATATTGACCTGTTGAATCCAAAAAAGCACAAAATTCATCAATACTATGTACAGTATGGGTTTATATCCTAAAATAACCAGACCTAGTAGAATTACTTCTCATTGTGCCACATTAATAGACAACATATTCACAAACATTATGGAAAACAATATTGTAAGCAGATTATTATACAGAGACATCAGTGACAATAAATACATTTCTTGGTGTGATCTTAGACCACAAAATCTGCTGGAAACTACATATAAACCACGTCAAAGCAAAACTGGCAAAGTCTATAGCAATATTGGGAAAATCAAGACACATTCTGGACCATAAATCATTACATTCTCTGTATAATACACTCATATTGCCATATCTGAGTTACTGTGTGGAGATATGGGGTAACACCTACAAAACCAGCCTACAGCCGTTATGTACCTTACAAAAAAGAGCAATAACATAGAAACATAGAAACATAGAAATTAGGTGCAGGAGTAGGCCATTCGGCCCTTCGAGCCTGCACCGCCATTCAATATGATCATGGCTGATCATCCAACTCAGTATCCCGTACCTGCCTTCTCTCCATACCCTCTGATCCCCTTAGCCACAAGGGCCACATCTAACTCCCTCTTAAATATAGCCAATGAACTGGCCTCAACTACCCTCTGTGGCAGAGAGTTCCAGAGACCCACCACTCTCTGTGTGAAAAAATTCCTTCTCATCTCGGTCCTAAAGGATTTCCCCCTTATCCTTAAGCTGTGACCCCTTGTCCTGGACCTCCCCAACATCGGGAACAATCTTCCTGCATCTAGCCTGTCCAACCCCTTAAGAATCTTGTAAGTTTCTATAAGATCCCCTCTCAATCTCCTAAATTCTAGAGAGTATAAACCGAGTCTATGCAGTCTTTGTTCATAAGACAGTCCTGACATCCCAGGAATCAGTCTGGTGAACCTTCGCTGCACTCCCTCTATGGCAATAATGTCCTTCCTCAGATTTGGAGACCAGAACTGTATGCAATACTCCAGGTGTGGCCTCACCAAGACCCTATACAACTGAAGTAGAACCTCCCTGCTCCTATACTCAAATCCTTTTGCTATGAAAGCTAACATACCATTGGCTTTCTTCACTGCCTGCTGTACCTGCATGCCTACTTTCAATGACTGGTGTACCATGACACCCAGGTCGCGCTGCATCTCCCCTTTTCCTAATCGGCCACCATTTAGATAGTAGTCGGTTTTCCTATTTTTGCCACCAAAGTGGATAACCTCACATTTATCCACATTATACTGCATCTGCCAAACATTTGCCCACTCACCCAGCCTATCCAAGTCACCTTGCATTCTCCTAGCATCCTCCTCACAGCTAACACTGCCCCCCAGCTTAGTGTCATCCACAAACTTGGAGATATTGCCTTCAATTCCCTCATCCAGATCATTTATGTATATTGTAAATAGCTGGGGTCCCAGCACTGAGCCTTGCGGTACCCCACTAGTCACTGCCTGCCATTGTGAAAACGACCCGTTTACTCCTACTCTTTGCTTCCTGTTTGCCAGCCAGTTCTCTATCCACATCAATACTGAACCCCCAATGCCATATGCTTTAAGTTTATATACTAATCTCTTATGTGGGACCTTGTCGAAAGCCTTCTGGAAGTCCAGATACACCACATCCACTGGTTCTCCCCCATCCACGCTACTAGTTACATCCTCGAAAAATTCCACAAGATTCGTCAGACATGATTTACCTTTCGTAAATCCATGCTGACTTTGTCCAATGATTTCACCACTTTCCAAATGTGCTGCTATCCCATCTTTAATAACTGACTCTAGCAGTTTCCCCACTACCGATGTTAGACTAACTGGTCTGTAATTCCCCGTTTTCTCTCTCCCCCCCTTCTTAAAAAGAGGGGTTACGTTTGCTACCCGCCAATCCTCAGGAACTACTCCAGAATCTAAAGAGTTTTGAAAGATTATCACTAATGCATCCACTATTTCCGGAGCTACTTCCTTAAGTACTCTGGGATGCAGCCTATCTGGCCCTGGGGATTTATCGGCCTTTAATCCATTCAATTTACCCAACACCACTTCCCGACTAACCTGGATTTCACTCAAGTACTCCTTTGACCTGCGGTCCCCTGCTATTTCCGGCAGATTATTTATGTCTTCCTTAGTGAAGACTGAACCAAAGTAGTTATTCAATTGGTCCGCCATATCCTTGTTCCCCATGGTCAACTCACCTGTTTCTGACTGCAAGGGACCTACATTTGTTTTAACTAATCTATTTCTCTTCACATATCTATAAAAACTTTTGCAGTCAGTTTTTATGTTCCCTGCCAGTTTTCTTTCATAATCTATTTTTCCTTTCCTAATCAAGCCCTTTGTCCTCCTCTGCTGGTCTCTGAATTTCATTGATAAGAATTATCAATAACGTTGGATATCTTGAACATACCAATTTATTATTCTTAAAGTCACATACACTGAAGTTCACCGATCTGGTTAAATTTAAGACTGCACAAATCATGTACAAAGCAAGAAATAATTTACTTCCAGGAAATATACAAAAGCTGTTCATGGAAAGACAGGGTGGGTATAATTTGAGAGGGGAACATAATAAAAAAACTCAATTTCAGAACAACAATTAAAAGTATGTGCATAGCAATCTGTGGGGTGAATTTGTGGAATGGTCTGGAACAGGAGATAAAACTTAGCACAAACATAATTCAGTTTAAAAAGATGTACAAAAACACTTTTTTTAAAGGATATTGGGATGAGGATATTTGTTATACTGATTGTATTGGGAAGGGAGATCATTGGGTGATGGGTTGTATGTGTGACTAAGAGATCCTGTACAGTATATGAAGGTTTTTTCTTTTCTTTTTTCTTTTTTTCTCTTTTTTTGTATGGCTTTGTAAATATTTGATTAGTGTATGAATGTAAATAATTTGGTGTACATATAGCTGCTGGTGTACATATGGTGTACATATAGCTGCTGGTGTACATATGGTGTACATATAGATGCTGGTGTACATATGGTGTACTTATAGATGCTGGTGTACATATGGTGTACATATAGATGCTGGTGTACATATGGTGTACTTATAGATGCTGGTGTACATATGGTGTACATATAGATGCTGGTGTACATATGGTGTACATATAGCTGCTGGTGTACATATGGTGTACATATAGCTGCTGGTGTACATATGGTGTACATATAGATGCTGGTGTACATATGGTGTACTTATAGATGCTGGTGTACATATGGTGTACATATAGATGCTGGTGTACATATGGTGTACATATAGCTGCTGGTGTACATATGGTGTACATATAGATGCTGGTGTACATATGGTGTACATATAGATGCTGGTGTACATATGGTGTACTTATAGATGCTGGTGTACATATGGTGTACATATAGCTGCTAAATGTGTATAAGATAATTATAAGCAGTTGAATAAGGGGTGGGAACTAATAAGCTTTGGCTTCTTCCTGCTCCTTTTCGGATACTTACAATTTCATTTATTTATAGATACTGTTTATGACACTTTATAAATATTCTTGTTTTGGTTTTTGTATGGTGCTTTACTCTTGTTTTTTATTCTTTTATTCTGTTCGAAATAAAGAATAAAATAAAATAAATAAATAAATGATCTGATTATTGCCAAACCAGTGTTTTATAAAGTTTCATTATGACTTGCTCATCCTGTACTCTAGGCTATTACTAAAAGCCAGGACTCCCCTGTTTTTTAACCACTTTTCTCAATCAGTGTTATCACATTTAATGACCTGTGGACATAGACCCAGTTCCCATCTCTCTTCTTGTCCCCATCTCAGAACTGTGACCTCATGTTTAAATCGTCACTTCCCAGTCTCCACATTTCTCAACCTTAAATATCATTTGCTGCTGTTTGATCACCATCACCGTGACGCCACCATCTTGTCCACATCACCTTGAAGTCAACTACAATCTCCTGCACAGCATCCAAGGTTGGCCATAAATAGAAATAAGCAACAAAATTAATACGAGTGTATCGAGGTTAGGTCCATTGTAAATGCAGGAAGATCAGAGTCCAGTAGTCGGCATGAATTATTCACCAGGAATCGAGCATCCTTTCATTTTGATTGACAGAGTAGGAAAATAGTTTTGCAGACGCCCTCCAATTTAATTGATAACATCAGAAATGAAAAATAAATCCAAGATTACATAAATTAGAAAGATGTGATCTACTGATACCGAAGATATAGCACTTAGAGCTAACGGAATCAAGCGATATGGGGAGAAAGCAGGAACGGGGTACTGAGTTTGGTTGACCAGCCATGATCAAATTGAATGGCGGTGCTGGCTCGAAGGGCCAAATGCACCTATTTTCTATGTTTCTATGTTTCCTGGTTCAAAGTGTGGAAACATTTTATTCATACAGGGTTTTCATCCAAGCTGTAGTCTTGGAGAATGATATTGTCTCATAATATGCGTGTAGATTCTAATTAAACTGCCTATTCACATGTACCTGATTATTCATTTTGTGATGGTCAAGAAAGTCCACACTTTAAATTATTGGCAACCACTTTTAAATATTCATTTTCTAAATCTCAGCAGCAGCAGCAATACGGCCGGCATTTATTTATTGTTCACCACTAATGTGGTGGCTTTTTTTAAACTATGTGTCCTTCGGATGAAGGTGCTCCCACAATGCAGGAGTCTCTCTCTCTCAAGCTTCTGGTTATGCCATTCATGATTTTGAATAGCAATCAGACCTCATAACTTTGTCAGTTCCATGAAGAACGTCTTCTGCATGTTCTCTACATCTTTTATAAATTGTGATGCCCTGATCTGGACATAATACTTTAGTTGTGGCCAAAGCCTTATTTTGTAAAGTTCTATTAGGGAGAGATGTTTGAGGAATTTATACCCAGAAACTGTGAAGGGCCAGAATATGTTTCCAAGTCAGGATGGTGTATGATAGCGGTGGTCCCAAATACCTGCTGCCCTTTGTCCTTCTAGGCTGCAGAGGCCACGGGTTTGGGAGGTGCCTTTGTAGTACCCTGGGCAATATGTCTTGTAAAGGAGGGTACACAAAAGGCTGGAGAAACTCAGCGGGTGCAGCAGCATCTAAGGAGCGAAGGAGATAGGCGACGTTTCGTTGTCGAGACCCTTCTTCAGACTGGTTAGGGATCAGGGAAACGAGAGATATAGACGGTGATGTGGAGAGATAAATAACAATGAATGAAAGATATGCAAAAAAGTATCGATGAGAAAGGAAACAGGCCATTGTAAGCTGTTTGTAGTGTGAAAATGAGAAGCTAGTGCGACTTGGGTGGGGGAGAGACAGAGAGAGAAGGAATGCCAATGCCCGAGGGCTGAGGGAGGGGTGGGAAGGGGAGGAGACAGCCAGGGTTAACAGAATTTAGAAAATTCAATGTTTAAGCCCAGAGGGTGCAGACTCTCCAAGCGAAATATGAGATGCTGTTCCTCCAACTTAAACACCTGCACCCACTGTGCACCAGTAGTGGAGCTAATGAAAGTTTAGAACAAAAATTGGAATAGGAGTTGACCATCTGGCCCTTCAAGCCAGCTCCACCATCAAAATCATGGCAGATTCTTTACCTTGGCATTGAATTCCAGCACCGTCCCAATTCACCTTGATTCCCTTCATAGCCAGAAATCTCTCCATTTATTTTCTGAATGGACACAACAACTGAACTTTCAAAGTCACCCAGGGTAGAGAATCACAGTTTCGCCATCCACTGAGTGAACATATTTCTCATCTCAGTGTGAAATGGCAAACCCTTGTTCTCAAACTGTGTCCACTGGTCCTGGACTTCACAGTCAGAGAAACATCTTGCCTTAAGGATTTTGAACACAGATGAGATCTCCCCCTCATCCTCCTTTACTCGAATAGTACAGTGACAGTTTCCTCAATCTCACCATTCTAGAGCCACCCAGGTGAATCTTTATCACCCTCTGTGCCAATTACATCCTCTCCAGCTGAGGATAGTCATAGAGTCAGTGATACAGTGTGGAAACAGGCCCTTCGGCCCAACTTGCCCACACCCGCCAACATGTCCCAGCTACACTAGTCCCACCTGCCTGCACTTGGTCCCTATCCCTGCAAACCTGTCCTATCCATGTAGACTGTACGCAGTGCTTCAGCTGTGTATCACAATTGTAATAAGCTTCTTGAAGTGCTGGGATGTCACAGTGGAGTAGCGGTAGAGCTGCTGCCTTACAGCGCCAGAGACCCACGATCGATCCTGACTGCACCATAACTGTCTGTACGGAGTTTGTGGCATCTCCCTGTAACCACCTGGGTTTTCTGCGGGTGCTCTTGTTTCTTCACACACTCCAAAGTGTACAGGTTTGTAGGTTAATTGGCTTCGGAAAATTGTAAATTGAACCTCGTGTGTCAGGTAGTGCGAGAGGTCAGGGCGATCGCTGGTTGGCGCGGAGTCAGTGGGCCAAAGGGCCAGTGTCCACACTGTATCTGTCAATCTAAAGGCTCAAAGAAGATGCGACCAAGACGATAACGTAGTCAGGGAAGCAGACGTTTTCATGGACTTTAACAAGGCCTTTGTCTTGGTGCTGTATGGTAGATAGATCAGGAAGATGAGATCACATGAGATGCAGGTTAGGCTGGTCAGGTGGATATAACATTGGCTTGGTGGTCAGAGTCAGCGGGTTGGTATGGAGGGTTGTGTTTCAGATTGGAATCCAGTGACCAGTGGTGTGCTACAGGGACTGGTGCTGGGTCCCCTGCTTGTCTTATACATTGACAATTTGGATGAGAACATAGATGGCATGAGTTTGTGGATGATACGAAAATTGTTGTAGTGATGGACAGTGAAGATGTTTATTGAAGGTTACAACAAGATCTAGATCAACTGGGAAAGTGGACAAAGGAATGGAAGCTGAAAGTTTACACCGACAAGTGTGAGTGTTGCCTTTAGTGAAGTTAAACCAGGGCAAGACAAACTCTCCAAGGCCCTGTCATTTACAGTGTGTTGTAGAATAGAGACCTTGGGGTACAAAAACATACTTCCCTGAATATGATGACTCGGGTGGACAAAGTGCTGGAGACTACTCTTGTACAAGTGTGGGGACATCATGTTACATCTGTATAGAGCATTGGTGAGACCGCATGGTGCACAGATGCTACAGAACAGATGTGACTAAGCTAGAGAGGCTACAGAAGTTTCACAAGGATGTTGCCGGGACAGGAAGGTCCGAGATATAAGGGGAGCCTGGATACGTCAGGGTTGTTTTATTCTTGAAGGAGGCTAAGGGATGACCATACAGAGGTTTATTAAATCACGATGGGCATAGATAAGATTTGTGATTGCATTCATTTTACCAGGGTGGAGGAGTCTAATTGTTCAAAGTCTGCCTGAATTAGGTGGTATTAATGACAAGAATACGTTGGACTGATTGGGATCGTTTTCTTTGGAGTACAGGAGGTTGAGGGGAGAACTGATAGAAGTATCTAAAATTGGCATTGATAGGGTAGATGTTCAGAATCTTTTTCCCAGGGTGGCAATATCAAAGACTTGGGGGCATAGCTTTAAGGTGAGAGGAGGAAGGTTTATATGTAACTAGATTTTACACAGAGGGTGGTGAGTGTCTGGACTGTGTTCCCAGGATTGGTGGTGGAGTTAGATGTGATAGTGGTGTTTAAGAGTCTTTTAGATAGACACAGGGATATGCAGGGAACTGAGGGAAATGGACAACGTGCAGGCAGATGAGATTAGTTTGACTTGGCATCATGTTTGCTGCAGATATTGCGGACTAAGGGACTGTTTCTGAGCTGTAATGTTCTATGTTCCAACGTGAGCAGGGAAAGAGATAAATGGGACCTTTCATACACAGAGTGTACTGGATTCATGGAACAAACAACCAGAGGAGGTGGTATATGGGAATACAATTACGAGAGTTAAATGTTGTTTGGACAGGTACGTGGATAGGAAAGGTGTAGAGGGATGAGCAAATGGAACATGGACCACAGAGCCTGTTGGCATGCTGTGTTTATGCGTACAGCAGCCAATGCCCCATTTACTGTCTGCCTGTTATAGTTCCAGAGCACAGAGACCAGTGTCCAATGTGACGTGTTTGAGTCCAACTGCAATGATGCTGTGTTTCCATTTCCAGCCCTCATTCCACCACACAGCTCAATGCTGCCACGTTGGATGATGCTGGAGTGGAGGATAAAGTCTGTCACTGAGATGTTGGGCTGAACGGCCTGTTCTTCCGTAGTAATTTCTAAATAATTCACTCTTGCTCCTGCAGACTTTACAGATTGCAATCAAAATATTTCATGGGTTTATTCTGCTGTATTTTTAACAGGAAGCACAAAGAATGAGAACAAAGGCCTTTACACGTCAAGGAAACAAATTATATTTGGTGAAATGTTTCAGATGCAAATTAAGCAACAGATGCAAACTAGAAACGCAAACTAGTAAACAAGGAGGGCTTGGTGAATGGGAGCGAGTTGGTGGGGAGAGCGACACATTTTCCATGGCCATTTAGTGTTCAAGTCATGGGGTCATATAGCACTGATAAAGGCCTGTACCTGTCCAAGTGCCTTTTAAATGTTGTTATAGTACCTGCCACAACTACCTGCTCTGGCAGATCAGTCATGTATCCACCACCTTCTGGGTGAAAATGTTGCCCCTCAGGGTTTGTGTAAAACCTTGCCCCTCTCAATCCTCTAGTTTTTGATTCCCCTACGCTAAGTGAATGACTATTCCTAACTATTCCACTCATGATTTTATACACCTATCATAAGATCTGATGAAGGGTCTCGACCCGGAATGTCACCGATTCCTTCTCTCCAGAGATGCTGCCTGTCCCGCTGAGTTACTCCAGCTTTGTGTGTCTATCTTCGATTTAAACAGCATCTGCCTTTTGTTCCTACACATATCATAAGATCACCTCTCAGCCACCTGCACATCAAGGAATAAATTCCTAGCCTGCCCAACCTTTCCCTGTAGCTCAGTCCCTCAAGTCCTGGCAACATCATTGTAAATCTTCTCTGCACTCTTTCCAGCTTACCGATATCCTTTTTATAGCAGGGTGGCCAAAGCTGAACACAATACTCCAAATGTAATAAAAAGTAACTACAGATGCTGGTTTATCTGGCTTCCCGACGGGCCAGAGACTTCCCGATGGGCCACGGCTGTAGACTGGGAATGTGGCTGGGACCCGGCGTGGGGGGACCGCCGTGAGGGAGGTAGGTGGAGAACAATGGACAATTGGGGAGGGTGGGGGAACAAAGAACAATGGGGACCACTGTGGAGGGGGGGGGGGGGAGAGAACAAAAGGAGCAGCCGGCGTGCTTTGTAACTTTGTCAGCGCTGTAGGTGGCTGCTATTTGTATACATTGGGTACGCAGCAAAGAATTTCACTGTGCCTTGTCACATGTGACAATAAAGTATTCCATTCCATTATACCAAAGACAAAAAATGCTGGAGTAACTCAGTGGGTCAGGCAGCATCTCTGGAGAAAATGAGATAACATCACAAGTGCAGCCTTACCAATGTACAACTGTAACATAACTTCTCAACCTTCAGTATCCTGACTGATGAAGATAAATGTACCAAAAACTTTCTTGACCACCTTATCTACCTATGATGCCACTTATAGGGAACTATATTTAGGCAACAATCCAAGATATTTTGCTGCGTGACTCACATTGCAGCGGCCCATGCAGCCTGTCTGTCTGGTTTGTTTTGTCCAGTTAAATGTAGTTGTTGTGTTCTTTTATACTGTATTTAACTGTGTATAAGTGGGGGGCGGGGGACTTTTAAAATCTCTTCCCTGCACGGCAAACCTGACCTTTTTCCTGTCGGGTCTCCGTTGTCGTTGGGACCTAGTACCGTGGAGCGGCCTCCAACAGAAGCGACCTGGGAGCTCCAGCCGCGGAGCCTACTCACCATCGTGGGGCTGGCCGGCCTCGGAGCGTGGGGAACGGTGGTGGCTCGCTGCTGCGGCCCGACTCCGGAGCTCGGAGTCTCCAGCCGCAGGTCCGGTGGACAGGAACATCGGGAGCACGCGGGTGCCTGGTGGGAGACCGCATTTTGGAGCTCCCGCAACGTAACTTCTCCCGCACGTGTCGCGGGGTTGGAACGACCCGGAGCGGGGCCTTACATCACCCGGCGCGGCGTTAACGGTCGCGGAACATGCCAACGCCCGCCGGGGGGCTCCCACATTAAGACATTAAGCCCTGGAGCGGGGCTATACATCGCCCGCCTGGTACACAGGGGAGAGAAAAGACTTTGCCTTCCATCACACTGAGGAGATTCACGGTGATGGATGTTTGTGTGAATGAATTATCTGTGTGTCTTGTGGAAATTGTTCTGTTTGTCTGGCTGCAGAAACACAGTTTCGTTTGAGCCTCATTGAGGTTCAAATGACAACCCCATGTCCTCCCATGTGACGCCGCGCACCCCCCCTACCCCTCAATCTCTACACTGTCCCTCTCCCTCTATACCCTCCTCCCCCTCTCTCTTCCCTCCCTCTCTACCCCCTCCCTTTCCCTCTCTAGTCGCGCCTGCGCAGTTGGGGGTTTGCGGAGTTGATAGCCCGGGAATGGGGGAAAAGGAGCAAATATAATATCGTGTGTCTGTGTGTGTGTGTGCGTGTGTGTGTGCGTGTGTGTCTGTGTGTGTGTCTGTGTCTTGGTGGTGGTGTGTGTGTGTGTGTGTGCGTGTGTCTGTGTCTTGGTGGTGGTGTGTGTGTGTGTGTGCGTGCGTGTGCGTGCGCGCTTGCGTGTGTGTGCATGTGTGCATGCGTGTGTGTGTGCGTGTGCGCGTGTGTGTGTGTGCATGTGTGCGTGCGTGCCTGCATGTGTGTGTGTGGTGGTGTGCGTGTGCGCGTGCGTGTGTGTGTGTGACGCCGCAGCCCCCCACCCCTCCCACATTGAGACATTAAGACCTGGAGCGGGGCCGTACATCGCCCGGCACGGCCTTAACGGCCGTGGGACTTACCATCGCCCGCCTGGGGCTTTAACATCGGGAGAAAAATGGAACACAGGGGAGAGAAAATACTTTGCCTTCCATCACAGTGAGGAGGAGATTCACTGTGATGGATGTTTGTGTGAATTGAATTGTCTGTGTGTCTTGTAGAAATTGTTGTTTGTCTGGTTGTAGAAACACAGTTTCGTTTGAGCCTCATTGAGGTTCAAATGACAATGAATAAATATTGTATTGTATGTTGTATTGTGAGATCCCTGTGCTCTACAACACTCCCCAGGGCCCTACCAATCACTGTGGTTCTGCCCTACTTTGACTTCTCAAAATGTGTGCACCTATCTGCATTAAACTCCAAAGACACAAAAAGCTGGAGTAACACAGCGGGACAGGCAGCATCTCTGGAGAGAAGGTATAGGTGACGTTTCGGCTCGAGACCCTTCTTCAGACTTGTTATGAATAAGACCGAGAACAAGATACCTGTCATCTTGAGACACAGGTAACATTGGCTCAAATCCTACTGATGGAAAGTGAGTGACAGGTCAGCCTGGAAATGAGAGGGATTGATGGAATGGAGGGATAGGGAGTGTGTGAGAGAGAGAAAAGGATAATGGGGATGAGAGAGAGACAGTTGTCCAGCATCATACAGCACAGGAACAGGCCCTTTGGCCAACTGTGTGTCTGTGTGTGTGTATGTCTGTGTATGTGCGTGTGTGAGTGTGTGAGTGTCTGTGTGTGTGTCAGTGTCTGTGTATGTGTGAGTGTCTGTGCATATATGTCAATGTCTGTGTGTGAGTGTGTGTGTGAGTGAGTGTCTGTGTGTCTGTATGTGTTTGTCTGTGTGTCTGTGTCGGTCTGTGTGAGTGGGTGAGTGTGTGTACATGTTTGTAAGTGTGTTTGTGTCTTTGTGTGTGTGTGTATGTGTGTGAGTGTGTCTTTGTGTGTGTGTGTGTGAGTGAGTGCATGTGTGAACATGTTTGTGTGTGTGTGTGTGTGTGTGTGTGTCTTTGTGTGTGTGTGTGTGAGTGTGTGTGTGTGTGTGTGTGTGTCTTTGTGTGTGTGTGTGTGCGTGCGTGTGTGTGTGTGTGTGTGTGTGAGAGTGTGTGTGTGCGGGTGCGTGAGCGTGTGTGTGTGAATGTGTGAGTGTGTGTGTGCGTGTGTGTGGGTGTGCGTGTGTGTGTGTGCGTGTGTGTGTGAATGTGTGAGTGTGTGTGTGTGTGTGTGTGTGTACCACAAGAACTTGATCGGCTGGGCAAGTTGCTGAGCAATGGTTTACAGAGCTTAATGTAGATGAGTAAGAGGTGTTGGGAAGTCATAACCAGGGCAAGACTTTCACAGTGAATGGCAGGGCTCTGGGGAGTGTTGTGGAGCAGAGGGATCTAAGAGCGCAGGTGCATAGTTCCTCGACAGTGGTGTCACAGGTAGATTGGATGGTTCGTAGGCGTTTAGTACATTGGTCTTCACATTGGTTATGGAACGATCTGTCCTCAACAGAGGCCTCACTTTTGCTGCCCTCTCTCTATCTCTCTGCCTCCTCTCTCTCCATGCCCCCCCTCTCTCTCTCTCTCTCTCCCCTCTCTCTCCATGCCCCCTCTCTCTCACTGCCCCCTCTCTCACTGCCCTCTATCTCACTGCCCTCTCTCTCTCTGCCCTTTCTCTCCTCTCTCCCCTCCCTGCCCACTCTCTCTCTCTCCTCTCTGCCCTCTCTCTCTGCTTGCCTGCCCTCTCTCTCTCTCTCTCTGCCCCCCTCTCTCTCTCTGCCCTCTCTCTCTCTCTGCCCCCTCTGTGCTGGAGTGGTGAGTATTGGGACCTATGGGTGAGTGGGTGGAGTATTGCGTTCGGGGACCAGTCCTCCCATGTGACGCCGCGCGCCCCCCCTACCCCTCAATCTCTACTCCCCTCCCTCTCCCTCTCGACCCTCCTCCCCCTCTCTCTACCCTCCCTCTTTACCCCACTCACCCTCTCCCTCTCTACCCCCGTCCCTCTCCCTCTATAGTCGCACCTGCGCAGTTGGGGGTATGCAGAGTTGATAGGGCGGGAATGGGGGAAAAGGAGCGAATATAATATCAAGCGGGGTTTAGTGTGTGTGTGTGTGTGTGTGTGTGTGTGTGTGTGTGTGTGCGTGTGTGTGTGTGTGTGTGTGTGTGCGTGTGTGTGTGTGCGTGGGGTGGTTAGTGTGTGTGTGTGTGTGTGTGTGTGTGTGTGTGTGCGTGGGGTGGTTAGTGTGTGTGTGTGTGTGTGTGTGTGTGTGTGCGTGGGGTGGTTAGTGTGTGTGTGTGTGTGTGTGTGTGTGTGTGTGTGTGTGTGTGTGTGTGTGTGCGCGTGGGGTGGTTAGTGTGTGTGTGTGTGTGTGTGGGGGGGTGGTTAGTGTGTGTGTGTGTGTGTGTGGGGGGGGGGTGGTTAGTGTGTGTGTGTGTGTGTGTGTGTGTGTGTGGGGTGGTTAGTGTGTGTGTGTGTGTGTGTGGGGTGGTTAGTGTGTGTGTGTGTGTGTGTGTGGGGGGTGGTTAGTGTGTGTGTGTGTGGGGTGGTTAGTGTGTGTGTGTGTGTATGTGTGTGTGCGTGTGTGTGTGTGTGTGTGTGTGGGGTGGTTAGTGTGTCTGTGTGTGTGTGAGGGGTGGTTAGTGTGTGTGTGTGTGTGTGTGTGTGTGTGTGTGGGGTGGTTAGTGTGTGTGTGTGTGTGGTGGTTAGTGTGTGTGTGTGTGTGTGTGGTGGTTAGTGTGTGTGTGTGTGTGTGTATGTGTGTGTGTATGTGTGTGTGGGGTGGTTTGTGTGTGTGTGTGTGTGAGGGGTGGTTAGTGTGTGTGTGTGTGTGTGTGTGAGGGGTGGTTAGTGTGTGTGTGCGTGTGTGTGAGGGGTGGTTAGTGTGTGTGTGTGTGTGTGTGTGTGTGTGTGTGTGTGTGGTCGTTAGTGTGTGTGTGTGTGTGTGGGGTGGTTAGTGTGTGTGTGTGTGTGGTCGTTAGTGTGTGTGTGTGGTCGTTAGTGTGTGTGGTCGTTTGTGTGTGTGTGTGTGCGTGTGTGTGTGTGTGTGTGTGTGTGTGGGGGGGGTCGCTAGTGTGTGTGCGTATGTGCGCGTGCACGTGTGTGTGTGTGTGTATGTGGGGTGGTTAGTGTGTGTGTGTGTGTGTGGGGTGGTTAGTGTGTGTGTGTGTGTGTGTGTGTGTGTGTGTGTGTGTGTGGGGGGGGGTCGCTAGTGTGTGTGCGTATGTGCGCGTGCGCGTGTGTGTGTGTGTGTGGGGTGGTTATTGTGTGTGTGGGGTGGTTAGTGTGTGTGTGTGTGTGTGTGTGTGTGTGTGTGTGTGTGTGGTCGTTAGTGTGTGTGTGTGTGTGTGTGTGTGTGTGTGTGGTCGTTAGTGTGTGTGTGTGTGTGTGTGTGTGTGACGCCGCAGCCCCACGCGCAACCACTCATTGAGGGTACGGGACCCAACGGGTCCCACTTGGTCTAGTTGTCAATAAAACACTCGACGACTAGCTGCAGATATGGTCACGAGTAACCACACTGGGGTCCACCAGCTCCCATATCATGCAGCTACAGCACACCCACGTCATCCTGTGCCCCCCCCTTGAATGGCTCCCTGATCCATGGTGCCATGGTTCAGTTGCTCATCCTTCCTAAGGCCCTCATGCTCATTCACACAGGGAGCAAACTCTCAGACCTGTTAGACAAGCTCAAGGACGACGGCTCATTCAGCACTCCCTCTTGAACCCCACCTGCCTCACACCATTTTCCTCCTGAACACAGACCGAATTGGATGCAGTTAACCTAACGGGTGTGACTGCCTCCAGGTACACAGCATCCAGGAAATTCTCCCCATCCCTGATGTGCCGCAGTTTTTGAAGCTCAGATTCCAGGTTGTCAATGTTGAGCTTGAATTCCTCAAACAACCAACACATCCACATCAAGAGACCACAATCTGTAAGAGTTGGCAGCAACACTTCCTCCTCGATAACCATCACAACAGGAGTACCTCAAGGCAGTGTGCTCAGTCCCCTGCTCTACTCACTCTATACTCATGACTATGTACCCGGACACAGTTCCAACTCCATCTTCAAATTGCCAACGTCACCACCGTTGTTGGTCGAATTACAGATGATGATGAGTCTGAGTATCGGAGGGAGATTAATCGACTGACTAAATGGTGTCAGAACAACAACCTTGCTCTCAACGCCTTTGGAAGAGGAAGGCCGAGGATCCACACACCCGTCTTGATCGACGGGACGGTGATGGAGAGAGTCAAACACTTCTAAATCCTGGGCGTGCATATCTGTGAAAATCACTACTGGAACCAGCACATTGATGCAATCATAAAGAAAGCCCATCAACACCTCTATTTCCTTACAGGTTTGGTATGCTAACGAATATCCTCTTGAACTTCCCCAGGTGTACAGTAGAGAGCACATTGACTAGTTGCATCACAGCCTGGTTCAGCAACTCAAACACACAAGAACGAAGAAGAGAGCAAAAGGTGGTGAACATTGCCTGGTTCACCAGGGTACTGACGTGCCCATCCAGGACCTACAGGACTCACTGCCTCAAAAAGGCAACCAGCATCATCACAGACCCACACCACCCTGGCCACACTCTCATTTCACTTCTAACATCGGGAAGAAGGTATAAGAACCTGAAAATTGTAACGTTCATATTCAGGAACAGATTGTTCACAACCATCCACAACCATCAGGGTGTTAAACACTACAAATGCCAAATAAGCTCAGAACTACATCAACTTGGAGGCATTGATTTTGTCTTTGTACTATTATTAAACAGATAATTATGTATATATAACTATATTACTAAAACTAAGATCTTGACCACTTTCTGACTTTCTGTTTCATGATTTCTGAAAGAACACTACCAATTACAGGGTTGAAATAAAAAGCACTGCAAATGGTTGTTTGGGGGTTTTGGGTTGAAGTAAAAAGCACTGCAAATGGTTATTTGGGGGTTTTGGGTTGAAGTAAAAAGCACTGCAAATCGTTTCTGGGGGGTTTGGGTTGAACTGCCAGCCCACCTGCCGTGAGTGAGCTGCCAGCACATCAGGCTTGAAGGACTGAGCTGCCACCCCAAGAATCCATTTGGCCCACAATATGCATACTAGCCCTCTGGAGACCAGTCCCTTCAGCCCACAACACCCATACCAGCGCTCCAGAAAGACCCTCCCCCCCAACACTGGCCACCAATGTTGGAATTGGTAGAGAGGTGGAATATAGCGTCTGGGACCAGCCCTTCCGTGTGAACATGGGACCCAACGGGTCCCACTTGGTCTAATATATATATATATATATATATATATATATATATATATATATATATATATATATCATAATAAATAGTTCCATATATATCCACATATATAGCTTCATATATATATATATACATGTATATACATTGAGATATCTGTTATGCTGCTGTAAGTAAGAATGTCATTGTTTGGTATCAGGACAATAAAACACTCTTGACTTGACTAGCTGCAGATGTGGTCATGAGTAACCACACTGGGGTCCACCAGCTCCCACATCACGCAGCTACAGCACACCCACGTCATCCTGCATCCTTACTTTATTCCCAATGGCTCCTCTTTAAACTCCCCGTTGCTGCTGTTGCTCCACTGGGCTTGAACCTGACTCACCCGCTAGTTTAACACTCCTTTCTTCACCTCTTCTCGCCGAAGCCTCTCGAGCCTCAGCCTCAGTTTTGCACTTGGCCTCAACATGGCACTTAGCCTCGGTTAGGAAGGGTTTAGAGGGCTCGGGGTCAAATGCAGGGAAAAAGACTAGCCTAGTATGCCAACTTGTATGACACAGACAATGTGGACAGAAGGGTCTGTATTGGTGCTGGATGACCCTAGTTAGTTGGCAGGGATATATACAGGACCTACATTCCCACTCATACATTTGCCCATCACCATTACAGCTCCTGCTCAATGTTGCCAATCACTGCGGTTGTTACAGGAAGCTCACCGACTGGGAACAATGAGCTCTTCAACCCAGAATAGGTGTGGGCTTGCTTGTTTTGCATGTTTATCTAAAACATACATCAACTACACTGCCATCCTGCTCTGCAGTTTATTCACTTGGAAGCAGACGTGGAAAATAGTGGGTGAGCTGTCACTGAACACAACACCACTCGGGGAAGATTGTGGCCAAGACTGAGGAGGTTGTAGGTGGTCACATCTCCCTCCATCTCAGACAGCAACATCACTACACATCCAGGTAAGGAGACAGTTCCATCGCTTCATCAGGCTCAGAATTTTACCTTTGGTTGTTAACTGATTGTGTGCGTATGTGAGTGAGTGTGTAAGCGAGTGTATGTGCTTCTGTGTGTTAACTCACTGTAATGCCCTAAGATAAAGAGGGGTGGATCACACCTCTGTGTGGGGGGGTCCCAGTGAGGGAGAGAGGAAGACTTCACCTGTGTGTGGGCGGTCACAGTGTGGGAAAGAGGGAGAAGTATCCGACCTTTGTGTGGGGGTGGGGGGTGTCCAATGATGGAGAGTTTAGTTTAGCCTAGAGATACAGCGCGGAAACTTGTCCTTCAGCCCACAGTCTGCACTGACCAGCGATCCCCGCACATTAACACTATCCTACACGCACCAGGGACAATTTTACATTTATACCAAGTCAATTAACCTACAAACCTGTACGTCTTTGGAGGGTGGGAGGAAACCAAAGATCTCGGACAAAACCCACGCAGGTCACGGTGAGAACGTACAAAATCTGTGCAGACAGCAACCGTTGTCAGTATCGAACCCGGGTCTCTGGCAGCAACTCTACCGCTACGCCACCATGGGGGAGATCACACATTTTTGTGGGGAGGAGGGGTCCTAGTGAGGGAGAGGGAGGGAGATCTCACCTTTGTGTGGCGGGGTTGGGGGGGGGGTCCGAGTGGGGGGGGGGGGGGATCACACACTGTGTGAGTAATTAGCCAGGGTAGGCAGTGGCTTTAAAAATCTTGAAAACCGCGCATGCGCAGATTATTCTCTCCCCGGTGAGCTGTCAGACGTCTTTGTTTTTAAATCGTGGAAACTGCGCATGCGCAGATTGTTCTCTCCCGGGTAAACTGTCAGCCAACTTTTTAAAAAAATCTTGAAAACGCGCATGCGCAGATTGTTCCCTCCCGGTGATGTGTCAGTCGGCTTTTTTTTTTAAATCGTGGAAACCGCGCATGCGCAGATTGTTCTCTCGACTTTTACCAAGTAAAGGGCCTGTCACACTAGTGCGCGATTAGACGCGACAAGCGCGACCTACCGTGGTCGCTTTAGTCGTCCGGCCTCGCGTGACCCTGTCCCACTGCGATCGCCGGAGTCTCGTGGAGTTGCGCGGACTCGTGTGTAGCTGGTGTCGACATCGCGCGTAGTGTCCAAAAACCGACACTGCTTAAAAATTACGCGCGGCAAAATCCTGTCGCGCGGAACGTGATGACGTTTTGACGTTGTGCGTCTTCAGCGTGGCGTTGCGTGATGACGTCACTGCCCGACGTCGTGCAACGCGCATGCTCATGCGCATCGTCACGTGATGAAAAATAACGTCCTTCCTTCGGACGTCGCGCGTGTAATCGCGCGCTAGTGTGACAGGCCCTTCACTCGCACCGGGATCGCCTGACCCCCACGCGACCCCCGCGTCCGAATTTGTCGCGCTTATCGCGTCTAATCGCGCGCTAGTGTGACAGGCCCTTAACTTTTCTTCAATAGGTCCTATCTCTTAATTAAGTCATTAAAAACATATAGTTGAACTAAATTTACTTTCCATATTATTTGTACACGGAATCCATTCTTCTCTCTTTGTTTGCAGCAAAAATATCCATAACTTTTTCATAGAAATTAGCAGTGGGACTTTGCTCCATCTGAGTAAATCTTTCCTTTTCAATAGAAATTAAAGCAAGTGATGAAAGCCTTTCATTGGACATTCTATTCCTGGTGAAGCTTTTAACTCTTTTCCAAGCTGAAAATGATCTCTCAACAGAAACTGTTGCAGCAGGAATTGTTAACATTAATTGTAGCAGCTTCACCGCTTCAGGGAACGTTTGTTCCAATCCATTTTGAAATATAAAAACAAGTAAATCTTTAAATGATTTATCCCAAAACACTTGTGCATTATAAATTCCAGCTAGATCCGTTTTCAATCTTACGACATCAAAGAAGTTACTGTAGTTTCTTTCTAAACTTTCTATTGCCTCCTGAGGCAATATAACTTTTTTAGTATCTCCCAGTTTTCCTTAACTTTTTCATTGTGAATATCGATGCTAAGTTGCTTCTGCTTATCTATGAGCAAGTCGATCCGTGTAGACCCAAATGTCTTCAATGCTATTTGGCTTTCATAATGCGCAGCAGATCTCTCGTGCTTGTTTAAAGCATTAGGCAAATTATTTAAATCACTGTATCCGCCTGCTACCCATACAGTTCCACTAAATACAGAAAATAACAGGCACGGAAAACAAAACAATCTATTTGTTGAAATACAACCACATAACCACTCTTTCCTGTTGTACCAAGCTGTTTTAAATGTTCTAATTATGTTTGTTCCTTTGCGCTGTTGTGGTTCTTTAAGGTCCAGCGTTGGTCTGCCATTTTTAATTATTTTGGTCTTTTCCTCGTAAGTTTGCTTCGGAAACTCTTCAGGTAATCACTATCCATCTTTGCAAATCCCGCCTAGAAACTTGCGCTTGCGCATGTGCAGTAGGCTGGTGGCATGCGCAGTGCGCAGCGCAGCACATGCACGCAGTTCACAGTGTAATGGCAGAGTTTCAGCTGCCTTTACGGACCGTTCCCACTGATGGCTTGAAGCAGCGTCAACGGCACATGAGTAGCACATACTTCCACGTTTAAAACGTACGGCTGATGAAAGGCACCGGAGAATTATGCCTCCTTAAGAGATCGATCTCTTAGGGAGGCATAATTCTCCCGTACCTTTACTATTTATGACCATCTTATATATGTTTTAGATATATTTTATGTATATTTTATATATATAAAATTACAATTTTATAATTTTGTGTGTGTGTTTGTGTGTGTGGGGGTCTGAGTGAGGGAGAGAGAGGGAGAGAGAAATCACACCACTGTGTGTGTGTGTGTGTGTGTGTGTGTGTGTGTGTGTGTGTGTGGAGGGGGTGGGGGGGGGGGTTCTCAATGAGGGAGTTGGGGAGATCACACCTCTGTGTAGGGGGTGGGGGTCCCGGTGAAGGAGAGAGGGATATCGCCTCACAGGGAGTGAGCTACTTTGTGTACTGTACATTCTGTCCCAGAATTTGCCTGTGTAGTAGCCATTTACCTTAACTCAGTATGTTATAATTATACACAGTTACCTTTAATTTTATCTGCCTGTAATTATGTGGGTGGGATTGAGACGTCGTATGGGGCATGGTTTGGGGCTGGGATTCTGGCGCAGACTCCCAAGGAGTTTAGTTTAGTTTGATGAAGATCGGCGGAGAGACATAGTTTTCGACCTTGCACGAGCATGGCCACGAGTATGATTGGAACATACTTATACAAGAAGAAGCTTTGATGAATTATCTTACTGCTTTGTACTTCAATAAAGAAACTATTAATCAAGAGACTGTTTCTGGAATATTCATCCTTCGACGGCATTGGATGTCTCATGGAGAGCTCGTGGGTGGGTATAGATTATCTTCTGATCCAAGGTCATCAATTAAAGTGACTATTGAGGGCAAAACCCTTGAGATGTCGTAGAGACGGTCACTATAGCCTTTATCTCTTTTTCCTCAGATTTTAATTCCCTGTTTTCATTTCCAGAATGCCACCTGGTGAAGTGAGCCTTCTGCTGCTGATTCTGGGCTCTCTGGGTGAGTAGTTATTAACAAGAGTGTGGTGGTGGTCCAATAACTGGATGTTGGTTATGTATTGTCTGTGTGTTAAAACATCATCTGAATCCTCCTCAAATACCTCGAATGATCTAGTGTCCACCATCCTTGAGTAGAGAATTCCAGCGATTCACCGACCTCTGTGAGAGGAGGTTCCTGTGTGGTTTTAAATGACCACTCTCTTATCTTCTAAGTATGTCCCCTCATTGGATCCTCTGCCTCTGCACATAGTTTTAGAGATCTCCGGCACAGAAACAGGCTCCCTGGTCCACCGCACTTATACCGGCCATCCTGCTGAGTGACACTAATCCAACTTCACAAATTAATTGCCTATCCCTCTGTGCCCTGTTCATTCAAATACCTATCAAGATGCCTCTTAAAGATTGTTACTGATCCTGCCTCCACCACCTCATCTAGCATCTACCAACGACAATGTGTGGACAAATTTCCACTCTGATCTCTTTAAACCACACCCTTCATATCTTCAACTGATACACTTTGATCTTGGACATCTGTACGGTGGGAAATGGCCATCGACTCTGTTTGCACCCTGCATAATTTTATATATCTTCTAGACAGTGCAAACATGTTGGGGAGCTGATGACTCTGTTTTTGAAATGAGGCCCTTCCCCTGATGTCACCGGAAGGTGGTGGAATATTCTGTTTCACTGTACCATTGGGGGGGGGACGGGGGGGGGGGACATTGCGACGTCACTGGAAGCTGGTGTTTTAAAATGTGGTTTTGGCTTTTTTTGACATTTTAATCATGAATAACATGGGGGGGGAGGGAGCAGGGGATGTGAATAACGCGGGGGGGGGGGGGGGGGGGGGGGGTGTATGATCTGGGGGGAGGGGTGAGGGTGCAGGGGGAGTGGCACCCGGCATCTTGAGAGCCCATTGTGATTATCGTCACTGGAAGCTCCTGGAAAAAAGGTTGCATGTGAGAAGCTGCGGTTACTGTTGACAACGTCCCATTGTGATGTCATTGTGGCACTCGGCATCTTGAGAACCCATTGTAATTGGTGCACTGTGAGTGGCATTGTGACATCATCAGTGGAAACTCCTGGAAAATGGCTGTGTGTGAGAACTGCTTTTTGCCTTTTTTTTAAACTTGAATCTTCAATAACTTGTGAAATATAGCATGAAATGGGAAAGGAATCTATTTATTGCATTGATTGGGTTAATGTGAGTATAAACTGTAAAAATTTCAACTGTAGCGCCTAGCATTTTGACGAAGGTAGGTGAACACATACGGAAACAGGGACACACACACGTATACATACATACAGTGGCTTGCAAATGTTTTCATACCCCTTGAATATTTCCACACTTTGTCACGTTACAACCACAAACGTAAATGTATTTTATTGGGATTTTATGTGATAGACCAACACAAAGTGGCGCATAATTGTGAAGTGGAAGGAAAATGATACATGGTTTTCATTTTTTTTTTACAAATAAAAAATTGAAAAGTGTGGTGTGCATAAGTATTCAGCCCCCTTTACTTTGATACCCCTAAGTAAAATCCAGTGCAACCAATTGCCTTCAGAAGTCACCTAATTAGTAAATAGAGTCCACTTATGTGTAATCTAATCTCAGTATAAATACAGCTGTTCTGTGAAAGCCTCAGAGGTATGTTAGAGAACATTAGTGAACAGACAGCATCATGAAGCCCAAGGCACACACCAGACAGGTCAGGGATAAAGTTGTGGAGAAGTTTAAAGCAGGGTTAGGTTATAAAAAAATATCGCAAGCTTTGAACATCTCACGGAGCACTGTTCAATCCATCATCCGAAAATGGAAAGAGTATGGCACAACTGCAAACCTACCAAGACATGGCCGTCCACCGAAACTGACAGGCCGGGCAAGGAGGGCATTGATCAGAGAAGCAGCCAAGAGGCCCATGGTAACTCTGGAGGAGCTGCAGAGATCCACAGCTCAGGTGGGAGAATCTGTCCACAGGACAACTATTAGTCGTGCACTCCACAAATCGAGCCTTTATGGAAGAGTGGCAAGAAGAAAGCCATTGTTGAAACAAAGCCATAAGAAGTCCCATTTGCAGTTTGCCACAAGCCATGTGGGGGACACAGCAAACATGTGGAGGAAGGTGCTCTGGTCTGATGAGACCAAAATTGAAGTTTTTGGCCTAAATGCAAAACGCTATGTGTGACGGAAAACTAACACTACAGTGAAACATGGTGGTGGCAGCATCATGCTGTGGGGATGGTTTTCTTCAGCATGGACAGGGAAGCTGGTCAGAGTTGATGGGAAAATGGATGGAGCCAAATACAGGGCAATCTTGGAAGAAAACCTGTTAGAGTCTGCAAAAGACTTGAGACTGGGGTGGAGGTTCACCTTCTAGCAGGACAATGACCCTAAACATACAGCCAGAGCTGCAATGGAATGGTTCAGATCAAAGCATATTTATGTGTTAGAATGGCCCAGTCAAAGTCCAGACCTAAATCCAATTGAGAATCTCTGGCAAGACTTGAAAATTGCTGTTCACAGATGCTCTCCATCCAATCTGACTGAGCTTGAGCTATTTTGCAAAGAAGAATGGGCAAAAATTTCAGTCTCTAGATGTGCAAAGCTGGTAGAGACATACCCCAAAAGACTTGCACCTGTAATTGCAGCGAAAGGTATTTCTACAAAGTGTTGACTCGGGGGAGCTGAATACTTTGGCACGCCACACTTTTCAGTTTTTTATTTGTAATAAAATTTGGAAACCATGTATAATTTTCCTTCCACTTCACAATTATGCACCACTTTGTGTTGGTCTATTACATAAAATGCAAAAAAAAAACATTTACGTTTGTGGTTATAACGTGACAAAATGTGGAAAAGTTCAAGGGGTATGAAAACTTTTGCAAGCCACTGTACAAGACGAGACTTTTAATAGTGTATACTAAACCAAATGGGACCTGTTGGGTCCAGTCCCCCAACGCAGGATGGGGGGGGGCGGCGTCAGCAATCATCCCGGAGACAGGTGCCCCCCGGAGCCAATCACCCCCATCACTCCCCACAAGGACTATAATGGAAATTATGGAGGGGCTGGAGGGCGGGGGCAGAGTGGGTGTAGGCGGGTGATAGGGGGAAGTGGGGGGTTGCGGGTCGGTGGGGTGTGTGGAAGGAAGGGGGGTATGTTTGGGAGGGAAGGGGGTGTGTTTGGATGGGAGGTGTGTGTAGGTGGGGGGTGTGTAAGTGGGGGTGTGAGTGGGGGAAGGGGGTTGTGTGTTGGAGGGAAGGGGTGTGTGTGTGCGCGGGGAAGGTTTTGTGCGGACGGGGAAATGTGTGTAGGGCAGGGATGTGTGTGTGGGAGGGGAGGGGGGGTGTGTGTAGGTGGGAGGGGTGTGTGTAAGTGGGGGTGTGTGTGGGGAAGGGGGTTGTGTGTGGGCAGGGAGGGGTGTGTGCGACCGTGGTGTATGGGGGGGGGGGGGGGGGGGTTGGTGAAAAATGGATTTAAACCGCGAGATACTTTAAAACCATCGGGTTTTTTTAAATAAATGGGTATCTTTACTATGGAACTAAATCATTCTGCCATGGGGGGAGATGGAAAACGGAATAGACCCGTGTGGTGCTTCAAATAATTGGGAGCCTTTCCTGTGGAATGAAATCACCTGCCGTTGGGGGTGAAAAACGGATTAAAACCGCAAGGTGTTTTAAAACACGAGGTTTTTTTTAAATAAACGGGAAAAAAGGAAAGTCAATCTTTTTTAAATGTTATATTGAAGGAATCAGTTGGATCAAGTTAAAAACGGAATCAGTGCAATAAAGTTAAAAACGGCGAGGTGTTTTAAAATGAATCTTATCTGTAAAGTTGGCGAAGTGAGAAGCTTTGGTGCAGAAGTTGATGTTCACGCGACCTCAAGCAGCGCCGTTAACGGGACCGTTGGAGAGGCCGTGAAGGTGGTTTTCAAATGCGGCCCCTCCCCCTGACGTCATTGCAAAGGGCGGCGACCCCTTCCCCTCGCGGGGGCAGTGTGACGTCAGTGGAAGCTTCTTGAAGAATCTGTGTGTGTTTAAAAGGGTGACGTTATGGCTTTTATTGGCTTTTAAAATTGTTTTAATGATGAATAACTTGACAAATATAGCATGAAATGCGAAGGAAACCTGTTTATTGAATCGACCAGGTTAATGTGAGTAATAATCTGTAAAAATGTCAACTCCAGCGCGTAACATTTTGACGAAAGTCGAATAACACATTCGGAAACAGGCACACACACACATACATACATACATACATACAAGATGAGACTTTTATAAGTGTACTAGACTAAGTGGGACCCATTGGGTCCCAGTCACATGGGAGGCCTGGACCCCCAATGCAACCCATTCCCCAACCCAATATTCCACCACTCTCCCGTTCCCCCAATGCATTATTCCACCACACACCCATAGCCCCGAACTGCACAGGCGCAGCTGACGGGTTCCTATTGTGACGCCCCTGATCCCCCTCCTCCCGTCCCCTCTGCCTCTGCCTCTCTCCCATCCCTCACCCACGCACTCGCTGGATCCCCACTCAACCCCCCACCCCCACCAATCCGCTCTTAGCGGCTCACCAGCGTCGCAGCCATTCCTGCCCATTGGGTTCCCATTGTGACATAGAACACGCAAGTATTACTGTGCAGGTGCAGCTGACAGGAACGGCAAGTGGAAAACTTATTTATTAAAGATTAAAATATGAATAACTCTTAAACTATAACAAGAATGTAAACGTTAAAGATGAGATTCATTCAGTCCATTGTTTCTATTGTGTCTCTTGTTGCATTCTGCAGCCGGGGGAGGGGGGCTGCTTCAGGCGGGGGCCGGTGGGGGGGGGGGGGGGGGAGAGTGTTCTGAAGCTGGTGGAGGGGGGCTGCTTCAGGCGGGGACCGGTGGGGGGGGAGAGTGTTCTGAAGCCGGGGGAGGGGGGCAGCTGGGGGAAGGGGGTGGCTTCAGGCGGGGGCTGTTGGGGGTGGGGGGGGGGCATCCTGCACTCACTCCATCCCCCCTCAACACCCCCCCCCCCCCCAAACGACTCTTCGCAACTCTCCGGCAGCACAGCCATTCCTGCCCATTGAGTTCCCATTGTGATGTAGACCAAGCAGGTCATCAGGTGGGCTGCGCGACCCATGTCGCAGCGGCCTCTGCAGTCCGTCTGTCTTTTTAAATTTTTTTGTCTTGTTTGAGTGTAGTTTATAGTGCGTTTTTTTAACTGGGTATGTGTGGGGGGGCGGGGTGGGGGAAACGTTTAAAATCTTTTCCCTGTACGGAGGACCTGACCTTTTCTCTGTCGTGTCTCCGTTGTCATTGGGGCTAGCACCGTGGAACAGCCTCCAACCGGAACGACCTGAGGCTGTGGTCGCGGAGCTGCGGACTTACTCACCATCGTGGGGTTGGCCGAGTTCGGGGCGTGGAGAGCTATGGTGGCTCGCTGCTGCGGCCCGACCCCGGGGATTCGGGCGCTCCGGCCGCGGGTCCGCTGGACGGTGACGTCGGGAGCTCGCGGGTCCCTAGTGGGAGACCGCTTTTCGGAGCTCCCGCAACGGCAACTTCTCCCGCCCGAGTTGCGGGGTTGAAAATGACCTGGAGCGGGGCCTTACATCGCCCGGCGCGGCCTGAATGGCTGCGGGACTTATTTACCATCGCCCGCTGGGGGCATTGACTTTGACATCGGGAAGAGAATGGGGATTGCAGTGGAGAGATAAGACTTTGCCTTCCATCACAGTCAGGAGGAGATTCACTGTGATGGATGTTTGTGTAAATTGTGTTGTGTCTTGGTTCTTTTTATTGTTTGTATGACTGCAGAAACCAAATTTCATTTGAACTTAGGTCCAAATGACATCAAATAAATTGTATTGTATTGTGTAGTATTACTGCGCAAGCGCAGCTGACGGGCACGGCAAGTGGAAAAGGAATTTATTAAATCTTAAAATGTGAATAACTTAAAATATAACAACAATTTAAACGTTAAACATGAGATTGATTCAGTCCATTCTTTCTTGGGTTACACAAAAATCTGGAGAAACTCACCGGGTGCAGCAGCATCTAAGGAGCAAAGGAGATAGGCGACTATCTGAAGAAGGGTCTCGACCCGAAACATCGCCTATCTCCTTCGCTCCTTAGATGCTGCTGCACCCGCTGAGTTTCTCCAGCTTTTTGTGTAACCCTCGATTCTCCAGCATCTGTAGTTTCTTCTTTAACACCATTTTTTCTTGTTGTGTCCTGTAGCCGGGGGATGGCTTCAGGCGGGGGCTGGTGCGGGCTGTTGGGAGCTGGTGGGGGGAGCGTCCTGCATTTGTGGAGGGAGACGGCTTCAGGCGGGGGGGGCCGGTGGGGAGGAGGGGGTGCGCTGCCGTGGCTTCCCACTGCCGTAGCCTACCGCTCCCTTCCTCTGCTGCTTCCTATCCCTGCCACTGCCTACCCCTGCCACTGCCTTGGCCTACCGTTGCTGCTTCCTGCCGCTGTCGTGACCGACCGCTGCCGCTCCCCACCGGCTTCAGGCGGGGACCGGTGGGGAGTATTCTGCAGCTGGGGACGGGACGGCTTCAGGTAGGGGGGGAGGGGGGGGGTGCATCCTGCATGGGGGAGGGGAACGGCTTCAGGAGGGGGCTGTCGGGGGGCAGAGGGGGAAGTGCCCTACAGCCGGGGGCCGGGGACGGGACGGCTTCAAATGGGGGCTGTCAGGGGCCCGTGGGGGTTGGGGGAAGAGCGTCCTGCAGCTGGGGTAGGGGGCCAGCTTCATGCGGGGGCTGTTGGGGGCCAGTGGATGGGGGGAGGGGGTATTGCCTTGTCCTACTGCTGCTGTGACCAACTGCTGCCTACCCCTGCAGCAGCTGGGGCCTACCGTTGTGGGGGGAGGAGGTTTGTGGGGAATGGCAGTTTAAGGGAGGAGGGGGTGTGGGGAATGGGGGGTGGAGGAGGGGGCGTGTGGGGGAGGGTGGGGGTGTGGTGGGTGGGTGTGTGGAAGGGGGTGTGTGTGGAGGAGGGCATGTGTGGGCAAGGGTTGTGGGGGCGAAGGGGGTTGTGTGCGCTGGGGGAGGGGGTGTGTGGGAGGGGGAGGGAGGCTGTGGGTGGGGGGGTGCGGGCATTGAGGGTTGTAGGGGGAGGGGGTGTGTGTGGGCAGGGGGGTAGAGAGCTCGGAGAATAGACGGGGGTTGTTGGGGAGAAGGCGGTATCATGAGGGAGGGGGACAGCAACCAGCGAGGGGGACCAGAGGGAAAGGGACTGGAGCTGACGGTGCGATGGGGACTCACAGTGGTCGCTGGTCGCGGGTCGCTGGTGGCGGGTTGCTGGTCGTTCTCCCATGCCGGGATCAGATGTGGGGGGTGTGGGGGGTGGCGGGGGGTCGGAGAGGGCTCGAACAAAAGACAGGGGTTGTGGGGTGGAGGGGGTATTATGGGGGAGGGGGCAGGAGCCAGCGAGGAGCTGGGTGCGATGGGGCCTCACAGCAGGCGCTGGTCGCTGGTCGTTCTCCGCCTCTGGGATCAAGTCCCATCAGTCGACCCAACACCATTTCCTGTCTAATATGTATTTCCTTCAGTTCCTTCGTCACCGTAGGTCCTCTGGCCACTGGTACATCAGAGAGATTGTTTGTGTCCTCCTTAGTGAAGATGGATGCAAAGTACCTATTCAACTCGTCTGCAATTTCTTGTTCCCCATAATAAATTCAGCTGTTTCTGTCTTCAAGGGGCCCACATTTGTCTTTACTAATTTTTTCCTCTTCACATACCCAATGAACCTTTTACTATGCTCTTCTATATTCTTGGCTAGCTTCCGTTTGTACTTCATCTTTTCTCCCCGTATTGCCATTTGGTTACTTCCTGTTGATCTTTTAAAGTTATCCAATCCTCTGGCTTCCTGCTCATTTTTGCTATTAATACGTCTTCTCTTTTATTTCTATATTGTCCTTTACTTCCCTTAGCAGCCACGGTCACCTCTTACTCCCCTTCGAATCTTTCTTCCTCTTTGATCCTGCATCTTCTGCGGTGTGACACGGTGTGATGACGTATGATGCGCGGTGTTTTTCAAGTGTTGCACCATTTTTTTGTCGCTGCTCGATTTTGAAATGTTCAAAATCTTTTGGCGGGAATTATATGATGCCAGCAGACACCGAAAAAAATCGCCATTTGGTTCAGGCCCTCTATACTTCTCGCATTTATAAAAAAACACTTTTATTTGGTATTCACCTCCCCTCTCACACCGGTTCCTATTTCACCTTACCATATAACCATACCATATAACAATTACATCACGGAAACATGCCTGCTCGGCCCTTCCAGTCCGTGCCGACCATTTATTTTCCCCTAGTCCCATCTACCTGCACTCAGACCATACCCCTCCATTCCCTTCCATATACCTATCCACTTTACTTTTAAATGTTAAAATCGATCCTGCCTCCACCACTTCTGCAGGAAGATCATTCCACACATTCCTTACGCTCTTATCCCTTCTTGAACTTTCTGTCCCATTAATTTGGGAGTCTTTCGTATCTTTTCCTGTACTCTCTTCCCCTTTAATTCCATCCAATTTGTCAACCCCTCCTGCGTTGAGTTCTAAATTTCTCCCAGTCCTCTGGGTTGCCTCTTCCTTGGCTTTACCACTATCCATGACTTCCCTCGTCAGCCACGATTGAGCCACCTTCCCAGTTTTATTTTTTTGCCAGAAAGGGATGGACAATTTCTGGAGTTCATCCATGCAGACTTTAAATCTTCGCCATTGCATCTCCACTGTCAAACCTTTAAATATAATTTTCCAGTCTATACGAGCCAATTCCCATCTCAAACCTTCAAAGTCTCCCTTATTCAAGTTCAGAACCCTAGTCTCTGAATTAACCATTCTCCATCCTAATGCAGAATTCCACCATACTATGTTCACTGTTACCCAAGGGGCCTTGCACAACAAGATTACTAACTAATTCCTCATTACACAATATCCAGTCTAGGATTGAGTAACCCTCTAGTCGGTTCCTCGACATATTGGTTTAAAAACCCATCGTATACATTCCAGGAAATCCTCCTCCTCAGCACTGCGACCAATTCCTTCCTCTTCTTACCCATGTCATTCGTGCCTACGTGCACAACTACTTCCGGTTGTTCACCTTCCCTCTCGAGGATGTTCTGAATTCGGCTTGTGACATCTTGGACCCTGGCACCAGGGAGGCAACACACCATCCTCGAGTCTCGCCTGTCACCACAGAATCTACTGTCCGCACATTGGACAAATGGAGACACCCTCCACTATGGCTCTGCCTGACCTCCTTTCCCAGAGCTCCCTCCCTTCCAGTTGCTGGGACCCCGGATCTCATGCTCCATTTCATATTCCGGGCCTCAGTCTCCTGCTCGCTCCCACTCTCACGGCGCCGGAGTAACAATATTGATTACTGGTGCTATCTGTGTGGAGTTTGCACGTTCTCCCCGTGACTGTGTGGGTTTCCCCGGGTGCTCCAGTTTCTCCCACTTCGCTGAAACTAGCTGGGACGTTAATCAGCAGCTGTAAAATGCCCCAGTGTGGGTTAATGGCATTTGATCGGCCGGTGTCAGAGAGGGACCAAGGTGCAGGTCTACATGGAAGTAAGGAGAGGGGCAATGGGACTGATGAGATCGATCCCCTAGACACTGGCATGAAGCTGATGGGCCGAGTGGTCGGCCTTGTGGCAATCAGTTCATGGTGCAGGAGCGATGAAGCTGGGTTTACAGGCGTGGGATTGGTGCCAGTATTTATCTGGGAGTTGGTATCATTGATCAGGGATTGAACGGGATCCGATGACCCGCTGAGTTACTCCAGCATTTGTCTTTTGATCATGATTCCAGCATCTGCCTTTCCTTGTGTCTCCAGGTCAATATTGTGGAAGTTAAATCCTCCAATACTCTAACTTGCAGATGTGGGATTGGTGCCTGCGTTTATCCGGGAGATGGTATCATTGATCAGGGACTGAACGGGAGATTATTGGTGCTCGGGGTTGGTGAGGGTGGAGATACAGATGAGGGAGGTGGGGAACAAGAGGCTGGGGACATGAGCTGAACTTGACATTAACACCGAACATCATTCTGTCCCTCAGCCACAGACTCCGCACTCGGTGACCCGTGTGTGACCCACACCGTCCTGGATCAGCCCTGGAGGAGCACGAATTGTTCCAACACAGAGTGCAGCGCTGGGACATGGATGCGTGATAGAAATCTCACAGTGGGATGGTACAGATTTAACAGGTAACGTGACGTGATCATTGCTGAGAAATTGGACACTGATGGAGAATGTAAACGGGGGAATGAGGGGCGTGTGAAGGGGAGATGTAGGGAGATGGGGATCATCAGTTGCTGCAATGGGACGGGACGTCAATACTGAGAATGGGGAGATCCGACATTGTGGAGAGAGAGACCGGGGAAGACGGAAGCGGAGGGAAAACAACATTGGATTCTGGGGAATATTCAACGGGGACGGGGTGCGGTCAGGATGACCCTGATTCCGAGTCTTTCTCTGGGTGCACAAACTCTCTCAGTTCAGGGGCTGACTCTCTGATTGTTGTTTCAGTTTCGGTGGATGGAAGATTCCGGAGACTGTCGTTCCAGGGGATCACTGCTCCGGGCGGTACCCAGGCTGGTTAGCCGGTAGGGTCAGAGTTTACATCAGATGGTCTCAGTTATTGTCGGGGAGGGTCAGACTGAGGACCCAGATCTCTCCAGACGGCCCCTCGCACGGACACGGAACCCAAACTCCCTGAGAGGTTCCCCCACAGTCACTCAGACCGCGCTCCGGCCCAGGATCCTCACGGAGTGCGGTGGGGAAGCTCCAGCTTCCTGGAGTTTCCCGGCAGTGGGATTACGGATCGGAGCAGTTTCAGTGGAGGAGCAGCTCCCAGGGAGCTGGGCCCGTCTCAGGACACCCGCAGTTCAGCAACGAGGCGGAGAAATTAAATACACACAACATTTAGCACAAATGTGCTCATTTGGGAAATGTTTGTCATTTGTTATGGTTACAATTAATGTAACTAGTTTAGTTGTGATATTTCTGATGAGGCTAATCTATTTATTATGTAATTAGTCACGTCAAACGGCCCAGAAACAGGCCCTTCGGCCCATGCCGACCATAATGTCCCATCTGAGCTACTCATTCGGCCCGAGTCCCTCTAAACCTTTCCTGTCCGCTCATCACCAGCTGTCAGCACCCATCAGGGGTGCCGGGGTCTGGACTGTTTCCAGTCCAGACCCCGGCACCCAGGGTGTCAGCACCAGGAGCCGGTCTCGGGGAGCAGGGGCTGCTGTGGGGAGTGTGGGTGGGGAGGGTGAGGGCAGCAGCTCAACGCTGACTGAGGCAGGTCAGACCCGACCGTGGCTTGTGATCACTGCCTTACACTGGCTCCACATTCACATTCCCCACCGCACTGTGGCACCGGGTACATTTTACAATGTTTATAATCTTCATTCCAGATCCCCATCCCAGCGTGGGAGACGGGGAGGTGACCAGGACAGTCTGTTTCACTGTGGGCAGTAACATCTGCTACAGGGTGATCAGGGTGAAGAACTGCACCGGTTACTTTGTGTATCAGCTGTGGCCGTTACCACACGATGACGCTGTGTATTGTACAGGTAGGTCCCCGTTCCCCAGTCACACGAGCTCTCATCCCCCGGTCTGACCTGTGACCCCACTTGGTCCAATTGCCCCGTGGGTTCCAGCCTCTCCCCCTCACCCCTGGATCTATGCTTCCCTCCCCCTCATGGAAACATCACTCTCCCCCCTCCATCCTGGACTCTTCACTCTCTCTGCCACCGCCCACTACCCTACTCCCCCCCCCCCCCCCCCCCCCGGCCAGGTCCCCTCCCCTTGGTACAGTCCCCCTCCCCTCGGTCTGTCCCCCTCCCCACTTGTCCAGTCCCGTACCCCCCCCTCCCTCCTTGCACAGACACTCTCCCCTCCCTCCCCCAACAGTTCCTCTCTCCACAACTCCTTGGTTCACTCATCTCTTCCCACTCAAACCTTCCCTTCCACAGATGTAACACCTGTCCCTGTATCTCCCCCCTCACCTTCATCCAGTGACCATGACAGTCCTTCCAGTTGATACAGGGGATCACATGTACCTCCTCGAAGCTCATCTACTGCATCCAGTGTTCCCGATGTGGGCTCCTGTACATCGGCGAGACAAAGTGTGGACTCGGCAAACATTTTGTCAAACACATGTTCACGGTCCACCAAGGTCTACTGAATCTTCCGGTTGCTAACCATTTTATCCCCTTCCCATTCCCACATTGACCTTTCTGTCCTGGACCTCCTCCATTGCCAGAGTGAGGCCACAGACTGAAGGAACAGAACCTCGCTTACATCCCAGCATTATCAGCAGTGAATTTCCCACTTTGAAGCAACCTGCAACAAACCCCCCCCACACCCCCCCCCCATTCCTTCTTTCCTCTCTGTGCACCTCTTTCCTCTCTGTGTCCCTCTCTCGCCCCCCCGTGGGACAGAGGGGGTGAGAGAGGGAAAGGGTGGGTGAGGGAGAGGCAGGGTCGAGGAGGAGGAGGTGAGAGGGCAGGGAGGGGCGAGCGGAGAGGAATGAAGGCAGAGTGACGACGGGAATGATGGGGGTGAGGAGTAGAGGGAGTGGGGAGCAGAGCGGAGTGATGCAGGGACGGTTCCCAGTGTGCGGGGTGTGTGGGGTGGAGGAGCTGGGAGGCAGTAACGGTCACTCCACTGTGGAGTGGGATGTACTGGGGGTGTCAGGATACACGGTGCAGGAGAGGGCTGGACCGTTGGTGTCACCAGAGACTGGTGTCGGCCGTGCACTTCCCTCTGCTCCCATCCCGCAGAGCTGCTGGATTATTTCCACACTACACCCACTGTCTGTCCACGCTTTATTACAGATCGAGCCTCCGTACCAACTGGGGAATCCCAGGAAACAGCAGCTGAATCCCAGGAAACAACTTTCGAATCCCAGGAAACAACATTCGAATCCCAGGAAACAACATCCGAACCCCAGGAAACAACATCCGAACCCCAGGAAACAACATCCGAACCCCAGGAAACAACATCCGAACCCCAGGAAACAACATCCGAACCCCAGGAAACAACATCCGAATCCCAGGAAACAACATCCGAACCCCAGGAAACAACATCCGAACCCCAGGAAACAACATCCGAACCCCAGGAAACAACATCCGAACCCCAGGAAACATCCGAACCCCAGGAAACATCCGAACCCCAGGAAACATCCGAACCCCAGGAAACATCCGAACCCCAGGAAACATCCGAACCCCAGGAAACATCCGAACCCCAGGAAACATCCGAACCCCAGGAAACATCCGAACCCCAGGAAACATCCGAACCCCAGGAAACATCCGAACCCCAGGAAACATCCGAACCCCAGGAAACATCCGAACCCCAGGAAACATCCGAACCCCAGGAAACATCCGAACCCCAGGAAACATCCGAACCCCAGGAAACATCCGAACCCCAGGAAACATCCGAACCCCAGGAAACATCATCCGAATCCCAGGAAACATCATCCGAATCCCAGGAAACATCATCCGAATCCCAGGAAACATCATCCGAATCCCAGGAAACATCCGAATCACCGGAAGCAACATCCGAACCCCAGGAAACAACATCCAAATCCCAGGAAACAACATCCGAATCCCAGAAAACATCTGCATCCCAGGAAACATCCGAACACCAGGAAAGACCCAAATCCCAGAAAACAACATCCGAATCCCAGAAAACAACACCTGAACCCCAGGATGCATCCGAATCCCAGGAAATAAACTCAGAATCCCAGGAAACAACACACAAATCCCAGGAAAAATCCGAATCCCAGGAAACAACATTCGAATCCCAGGAAACACCCGAACCTCAGGAAACAACATCCAAATCCCAGGAAACAACATCCGAATCCCAGGAAACAACATCGGAATCCCAGGAAATAACATCGGAATCCCAGGAAATAATATCGGAATCCCAGGAAACAACATCGGAATCCCAGGAAACAACATCGGAATCCCAGGAAACAACATCGGAATCCCAGGAAACAACATCGGAATCCCAGGAAACAACATCGGAATCCCAGGAAACAACATCGGAATCCCAGGAAACAACATCGGAATCCCAGGAAACAACATCGGAACCCCAGGAAACAACATCGGAACCCCAGGAAACAACATCCGAACCCCAGGAAACAACATCCGAACCCCAGGAAACATCCGAACCCCAGGAAACATCCGAACCCCAGGAAACATCCAAACCCCAGGAAACATCATCCGAATCCCAGGAAACATCCGAATCACCGGAAGCAACATCCGAACCCCAGGAAACAACATCCAATTCCCAGGAAACAACATCCGAATCCCAGAAAACATCTGCATCCCAGGAAACATCCGAACACCAGGAAAGACCCAAATCCCAGAAAACAACATCCGAATCCCAGAAAACAACACCTGAACCCCAGGATGCATCCGAATCCCAGGAAATAAACTCCGAATCCCAGGAAGCAACACACAAATCCCAGGAAAAATCCGAATCCCAGGAAACAACATTCGAATCCCAGGAAACACCCGAACTTCAGGAAACAACATCCAAATCCCAGGAAACAACATCCAAATCCCAGGAAATAACATCCGAATCCCAGGAAACAACATCGGAATCCCAGGAAACAACATCGGAATCCCAGGAAACAACATCGGAATCCCAGGAAACAACATCGGAATCCCAGGAAACAACATCGGAATCCCAGGAAACAACATCGGAATCCCAGGAAACAACATCGGAATCCCAGGAAACAACATTCGAACCCCAGGAAACATTCGAACCCCAAGAAACATTCGAACCCCAGGAATCATCCGAAACCCAGGAAACAACATCCCAATCCCAGGAAACAACATCCCAATCCCAGGAAGCAACATCCGAACCCCAGGAAGCAACATCCAAACACCAGGAAAGATCCAAATCCCAGGAAACAACATCCGAATCGCAGAAAACATCCGCATCCCAGGAAACATCCAAACGCCAGGAAAGACCCGAATCCCAGGAAACAACATCCGAATCCCCGGAAACAACACCTGAACCCCAGGAAACATCCGAATCCCAGGAAGTAAACTCCGGATCCCAGGAAACAACACACAAATCCCAGGAAACAACATTCGAACCCCAGGAAACATTCGAACCCCAAGAAACATTCGAACCCCAAGAAACATTCGAACCCCAGGAAACATCCGAACCCCAGGAAACATCCGAACCCCAGGAAACATCCAAACCCCAGGAAACAACATCCGAATCCCAGGAAACATCCGAATCCCAGGAAATATCCGAATCCCAGGAAACAACAACCGAATCCCACGAAACACCCGAATGCCCGGAAGCAACATCCGAACCACAGGAAACAGCATCTGAATCTCTGGAAACAACATCCAAATCCCACAAAACACCCGAATCTCCGGAAGCAACATCCAAACGCCAGGAAAGATCCAAATCCCAGGAAACGCATTCCGAATCCCAGAAAACATCCGCATCCCAGGAAACATCCGAACGCCAGGAAACATCCGAATCCCAAGAAAGACCCAAATCCCAGAAAACAACATCCGAATCCCAGAAAACAACACCTGAACCCCAGGATGCATCCGAATCCCAGGAAATAAACTCAGAATCCCAGGAAACAACACACAAATCCCAGGAAAAATCCGAATCCCAGGAAACAACATTCGAATCCCAGGAAACACCCGAACCTCAGGAAACAACATCCAAATCCCAGGAAACAACATCCAAATCCCAGGAAACAACATCCGAATACCAGGAAATAACATCGGAATCCCAGGAAATAATATCGGAATCCCAGGAAATAATATCGGAATCCCAGGAAACAACATCGGAATCCCAGGAAACAACATCGGAATCCCAGGAAACAACATCGGAATCCCAGGAAACAACATCGGAATCCCAGGAAACAACATCGGAATCCCAGGAAACAACATCGGAATCCCAGGAAACAACATCGGAATCCCAGGAAACAACATCGGAATCCCAGGAAACAACATCGGAATCCCAGGAAACAACATCGGAATCCCAGGAAACAACATCGGAATCCCAGGAAACATCCGAACCCCAGGAAACATCCGAACCCCAGGAAACATCATCCGAATCCCAGGAAACATCCGAATCACCGGAAGCAACATCCGAACCCCAGGAAACAACATCCAATTCCCAGGAAACAACATCCGAATCCCAGAAAACATCTGCATCCCAGGAAACATCCGAACACCAGGAAAGACCCAAATCCCAGAAAACAACATCCGAATCCCAGAAAACAACACCTGAACCCCAGGATGCATCCGAATCCCAGGAAATAAACTCCGAATCCCAGGAAACAACACACAAATCCCAGGAAAAATCCGAATCCCAGGAAACAACATTCGAATCCCAGGAAACACCCGAACCTCAGGAAACAACATCCAAATCCCAGGAAACAACATCCAAATCCCAGGAAACAACATCCAAATCCCAGGAAATAACATCCGAATCCCAGGAAATAACATCGGAATCCCAGGAAACAACATCGGAATCCCAGGAAACAACATCGGAATCCCAGGAAACAACATCGGAATCCCAGGAAACAACATCGGAATCCCAGGAAACAACATCGGAATCCCAGGAAACAACATCGGAATCCCAGGAAACAACATCGGAATCCCAGGAAACAACACCCGAATCCCAGGAAACAACACACAAATCCCAGGAAACAACATTCGAACCCCAGGAAACATTCGAACCCCAAGAAACATTCGAACCCCAGGAATCATCCGAAACCCAGGAAACAACATCCCAATCCCAGGAAACAACATCCCAATCCCAGGAAGCAACATCCGAACCCCAGGAAGCAACATCCAAACACCAGGAAAGATCCAAATCCCAGGAAACAACATCCGAATCGCAGAAAACATCCGCATCCCAGGAAACATCCAAACGCCAGGAAAGACCTGAATCCCAGGAAACAACATCCGAATCCCCGGAAACAACACCTGAACCCCAGGAAACATCCGAATCCCAGGAAGTAAACTCCGGATCCCAGGAAACAACACACAAATCCCAGGAAACAACATTCGAACCCCAGGAAACATTCGAACCCCAAGAAACATTCGAACCCCAGGAAACATCCGAACCCCAGGAAACATCCAAACCCCAGGAAACAACATCCGAATCCCAGGAAACATCCGAATCCCAGGAAACAACAACCGAATCCCAAGAAACACCCGAATGCCCGGAAGCAACATCCGAACCACAGGAAACAGCATCTGAATCTCTGGAAACAACATCCAAATCCCACAAAACACCCGAATCTCCGGAAGCAACATCCGAACGCCAGGAAAGATCCAAATCCCAGGAAACGCATTCCGAATCCCAGAAAACATCCGCATCCCAGGAAACATCCGAATGCCAGGAAACATCCGAATCCCAAGAAACACACGAATTCCAGGAAACAATATCCAAATCCCAGGAAACAACATCCAAATCCCAGGAAACATCCGAATCCCACCAAACACACGAATCCCCGGAAGCAACATACGAACCTCAGGAAACAACATCCAAATCCCAGGAAACAACATCTGAATCCCAGAAAACATCCGCATGCCAGGAAACATCCGAACGCCAGGAAACAACATCCGAATCCCAGGAAACAACATCCGAATCCCAGGAAACAACATCCGAATCCCAGGAAGCATCCAAATCCCACAAAACACTCGAATTCCCGGAAGCAACATCCGAACCCCAGGAAACAACATCCAAACCCAAGGAAACATCCGAACGCCAGGAAAGACCCGAATACCAGGAAGCAACATCCGAATCCCAGGAAGCAACATCCGAATCCCAGGAAGCAACATCCGAATCCCAGGAAGCAACATCCGAATCCCAGGAAGCAACATCCGAATCCCAGGAAACAACATCCGAATCCCAGGAAACAACATCCGAATCCCATGAAACAACATCCGAATCCCATGAAACAACATCCGAATCCCATGAAACAACATCCGAATCCCATGAAACAACATCCGAATCCCATGAAACAACATCCGAATCCCATGAAACAACATCCGAATCCCAGGAAACAACATCCGAATCCCATGAAACAACATCCGAATCCCATGAAACAACATCCGAATCCCATGAAACAACATCCGAATCCCAGGAAACAACATCCGAATCCCAGGAAACAACATCCGAATCCCAGGAAACAACATCCGAATCCCAGGAAACAACATCCGAATCCCAGGAAACAACATCCGAATCCCAGGAAACAACACCCGAATCCCAGGAAACAACACCCGAATCCCACGAAACAACATCCGAATCCCGGAAAACAACATCCAAATCCCAGGAAACAACATACGAATCCCAGAAAACATCCTCATCCAAGGAAACATCCGAACGCCGGGAAACAACATCCGAACGCCGGGAAACAACATCCGAACGCCGGGAAACAACATCCGAATCCCAGGAAACAACATCCGAACACCAGGAAACAACATCCGAATCCCAGGAAACAACATCCAAATCCCAGGAAACAACATCCGAACCCCAGGAAACAACATCCGAACCCCAGGAAACAACATCCGAACACCAGGAAACAACATCCGAACCCCAGGAAACAACATCCGAACCCCAGGAAACAACATCCGAATCCCAGGAAACAACATCCGAATCCCAGGAAACAACATCCGAATCCCAGGAAACAACATCCAAATCCCAGGAAACAACATCCGAATCCCAGAAAACATCTGCATCCCAGGAAACATCCCAACACCAGGAAAGACCCAAATCCCAGGAAACAACATCCGAATCCCAGGAAACATCCTCATCCAAGGAAACATCCGAACGCCGGGAAACAACATCTGAACGCCGGGAAACAACATCCGAATCCCGGGAAACAACATCCGAATCCCGGGAAACAACATCCGAATCCCGGGAAACAACATCCGAATCCCGGGAAACAACATCCGAATCCCAGGAAACAACATCCGAATCCCAGGAAACAACATCCGAATCCCAGGAAACAACATCCGAATCCCAGGAAACAACATCCGAATCCCAGGAAACAACATCCGAATCCCAGGAAACAACATCCGAATCCCAGGAAACAACATCCGAATCCCAGGAAACAACATCCGAATCCCAGGAAACAACATCCGAATCCCAGGAAACAACATCCGAACCCCAGGAAACAACATCCGAACCCCAGGAAACAACATCCGAATCCCAGGAAACAACATCCGAATCCCAGGAAACAACATCCGAATCCCAGGAAACAACATCCGAATCCCAGGAAACAACATCCGAATCCCAGGAAACAACATCCGAATCCCAGGAAACAACATCCGAATCCCAGGAAACAACATCCGAATCCCAGGAAACAACATCCGAATCCCAGGAAACAACATCCGAATCCCAGGAAACAACATCCGAATCCCAGGAAACAACATCCGAATCCCAGGAAACAACATCCGAATCCCAGGAAACAACACCTGAACCCCAGGAAACATCCGAATGCCCGGAAGCAACATCCGAACCACAGGAAACAGCATCCGAATCTCAGGAAACAACATCCAAATCCCACAAAACACCCGAATCTCCGGAAGCAACATCCGAACGCCAGGAAAGATCCAAATCCCAGGAAACCACATCCGAATCCCAGAAAACATCCGCATCCCAGGAAACATCCGAACACCAGGAAACATCCGAATCCCAGGAAACACCCGAATTCCAGGAAACAACATCCAAATCCCAGGAAACATCCGAATCCCACCAAACACACGAATCCCCGGAAGCAACATCCGAACCTCAGGAAACAACATCCAAATCCCAGGAAACAACATCTGAATCCCAGAAAACATCCGCATCCCAGGAAACATCCGAACGCCAGGAAAGACCCAAATCCCAGGAAACAACATCCGAATCGCAGGAAACATCCGAATCCCACAAAACACTCGAATTCCCGGAAGCAACATCCGAAGCCCAGGAAACAACATCCAAACCCAAGGAAACATCCGAACGCCAGGAAAGACCCGAATCCCAGGAAACAACATCCGAATCCCAGGAAACAACATCCGAATCCCATGAAACAACATCCGAATCGCATGAAACAACATCCGAATCGCATGAAACAACATCCGAATCGCAGGAAACAACATCCGAATCGCAGGAAACAACATCCGAATCGCAGGAAACAACATCCGAATCGCAGGAAACAACATCCGAATCGCAGGAAACAACATCCGAATCGCAGGAAACAACATCCGAATCGCAGGAAACAACATCCGAATCGCAGGAAACAACATCCAAATCCCACGAAATAACATCCGAATCCCGGAAAACAACATCCAAATCCCAGGAAACAACATACGAATCCCAGAAAACATCCTCATCCGAGGAAACATCCAAACGCCGGGAAACAACATCCGAATCCCAGGAAACAACATCCGAATCCCATGAAACAACATCCGAATCCCATGAAACAACATCCGAATCCCAGGAAACAACATCCAAATCCCAGGAAACAACATCCGAACCCCAGGAAACAACATCCGAACCCCAGGAAACATCCGAACCCCAGGAAACAACATCCGATTCCCAGGAAACATCCGAATCCCACGAAACACCCGAATCCCCAGAAGCAACATCCGAACCCCGGGAAACAACAGCCAAATCCCAGGAAACAACCGAATCCCAGGAAACACCCGAAACCCCGGAAGCAACATCCGAACCCCAGGAAACAACATCCAAATGCCAGGAAACAACATCCGAATCCCAGAAAACATCCGAACACCAGGAAACAACATCCAAATCCCAGGAAATAACATCCGAATCCCAGGAAACATCCGAATCCCAAGAAACATCCGAATTCCAGGAAACATCCGAATCCCAAAAAACATCCGAATCCCAGGAAACAACATCCGAATCCCAGAAAACATCTGCATCCCACGAAACACCCGAATCCCCGGAAGCAACATCCGAACCCCAGGAAACAACATCCAAATCCCAGGAAACAACATCCGAAACCCTGGAAACATCCGAACCCCACGAAACACTCGAATTCCTGGAAGCAACATCCGAACCCCAGGAAACAACATCCAAACCCAAGGAAACATCCGAACGCCAGGAAAGACCCGAATACCAGGAAGGAACATCCGAATCCCAGGAAACAACATCCGAATCCCAGGAAACAACATCCGAATCCCAGGAAACAACATCCGAATCCCAGGAAACAACATCCGAATCCCAGGAAACAACATCCGAATCCCAGGAAACAACATCCGAATCCCAGGAAACAACATCCGAATCCCAGGAAACAACATCCGAACCCCAGGAAACATCCGAACCCCAGGAAACAACATCCGAACCCCAGGAAACAACATCCGAATCCCAGGAAGCATCCGCATCCCAGGAAGCATCCGAATCCCAGGAAACGTCCGAATGCCAGGAAAGATCCGAATCCCAGGAAACAACATCCGATTCCCAGAAAACATCTGAATCCCACGAAACACCCGAATCCCCGGAATCAACATCCGAACCCCAGGAAACAACATCCGAACCCAAGGAAACAACATCCAAATCCCAGGAAACAACATCCGAATCCCAGAAAACATCCGCATCCCAGGACACATCCGAACACCAGGAAAGACCCAAATCCCAGGAAACAACATCCGAATCCCAGGAAACATTCGAATCCCTGGAAACATCGAAATCCCAGGAAACATCCGAATCCCAGGAAACACCCGAATTCCAGGAAGCAACATCCGAACCTCAGGAAACAACATCCAAATCCCAGGAAACAACATCCGAATCCCAGAAAACATCCGCATCCCAGGAAACATCCGAACGCCAGGAAAGACCCGAATCCCAGGAAACAACATCCGAATCGCAGGAAACAACATCCGAATCCCAGGAAACATCCGAATCCCACAAAACACTCGAATTCCCGGAAGCAACATCCGAACCCCAGGAAACAACATCCGAATCCCAGGAAACAACATCCGCATCCCAGGAAACAACATCTGAATCCCAGGAAACACCCGAATCCCAGGAAACAACATCCGAATCCCAGGAAACAACATCCGAATCCCAGGAAACAACATCCGAATCCCAGGAAACAACATCCGAATCCCAGGAAACAACATCCGAATCCCGGAAAACAACATCCGAATCCCAGGAAACAACATCCGAATCCCAGGAAACAACATACGAATCCCAGAAAACATCCTCATCCGAGGAAACATCCGAACGCCGGGAAACAACATCCGAATCCCAGGATACATCCGAATCCCAGGAAACAACATCCGAATCCCAGGAAACACCCGAAACCCCGGAAGCAACATCCGAACCCCAGAAAAAAACATCCGAATCCCAGGAAACAACATCCGAATCCCAGAAAACATCCGCATCGCACGAAACTCCCGAATCCCCGGAAGCAACATCCGAATCCCAGGAAACATCCGAGTCCCAGGAAACAACATCCGAATCCCAGGAAACATCCGAATCCCACGAAACACCCGAATCCCCGGAAGCAACATCCGAACCCCAGGAAACAACATCCGAATCCCAGGAAACAACATCCGAATCCCAGGAAACAACATCCGAATCCCAGGAAACAACATCCGAATCCCAGGAAACAACATCCGAATCCCAGGAAACAACATCCGAATCCCAGGAAACAACATCCGAATCCCAGGAAACAACATCCGAATCCCAGGAAACAACATCCGAATCCCAGGAAACAACATCCGAATCCCAGGAAACAACATCCGAATCCCACGAAACAACATCCGAATCCCACGAAACAACATCCGAATCCCAGGAAACACCCTAATCCCAGGAAACAACATCCGAATCCCAGGAAACAACACCTGAACCCCAGGAAACATCCGAATCCCAGGAGGTAAACTCCGAATCCCAGGAAACAACACGCAAATCCCAGGAAACAACATCCGAACCCCAGGAAACATCCGAACCCCAGGAAACATCCGAACCCCAGGAAACATCCGCATCCCAGGAAACATCCGAATCCCAGGAAACGTCCGAATGCCAGGAAAGATCCGAATCCCAGGAAACAACAACCGATTCCCAGAAAACATCTGAATCCCACGAAACACCCGAATCCCCGGAATCAACATCCGAACCCCAGGAAACAACATCCGAACCCAAGGAAACAACATCCAAATCCCAGGAAACAACATCCGAATCCCAGGAAACATTCGAACACCAGGAAATACCCAAATCCCAGGAAACAACATCCGAATCCCAGGAAACATTCGAATCCCTGGAAACATCGAAATCCCAGGAAACATCCGAATCCCAGGAAACACCCGAATTCCAGGAAGCAACATCTGAACCTCAGGAAACAACATCCAAATCCCAGGAAACAACATCTGAATCCCAGAAAACATCCGCATCCCAGGAAACATCCGAACGCCAGGAAAGACCCGAATCCCAGGAAACAACATCCGAATCCCAGGAAACAACATCCGAATCCCAAGAAACATCCGAATCCCACAAAACACTCGAATTCCCGGAAGCAACATCCGAACCCCAGGAAACAACATCCGAATCCCAGGAAACAACATCTGCATCCCAGGAAACAACATCCGCATCCCAGGAAACAACATCCGCATCCCAGGAAACAACATCCGCATCCCAGGAAACAACATCCGCATCCCAGGAAACAACATCCGCATCCCAGGAAACAACATCCGAATCGCATGAAACAACATCCGAATCGCATGAAACACCCGAATCCCAGGAAACACCATCCGAATCCCAGGAAACACCATCCGAATCCCAGGAAACAACATCCGAATCCCAGGAAACAACATCCGAATCCCAGGAAACAACATCCGAATCCCAGGAAACAACATCCGAATCCCAGGAAACAACATCCGAATCCCAGGAAACAACACCCGAATCCCGGGAAACAACATTCAAATCCCAGGAAACAACATCCGAATCCCAGGAAACAACATACGAATCCCAGAAAACATCCTCATCCGAGGAAACATCCGAACGCCGGGAAACAACATCCGAATCCCAGGATACATCTGAATCCCAGGAAACAACATCCGAATCCCAGGAAACACCCGAAACCCCGGAAGCAACATCCGAACCCCAGAAAAAAACATCCGAATCCCAGGAAACAACATCCGAATCCCAGAAAACATCCGCATCGCACGAAACTCCCGAATCCCCGGAAGCAACATCCGAATCCCAGGAAACATCCGAGTCCCAGGAAACAACATCCGAATCCCAGAAAACATCTGCATCCCACAAAACTCCTGAATCCCCGGAAGCAATATCCAAACCCCAGGAAACAACATCCGAATCCCAGGAAACATCCGAATCCCACGAAACACCCGAATCCCCGGAAGCAACGTCCGAACCCCAGGAAACAACATCCAAATCCCAGGAAACAACATCCGAATCCCAGAAAACATCCGCATCCCAGAAAACATCCGAACGCCAGGAAATACCCGAATTCCAGGAAATAATATCCGAAACCCAGGAAACAACATCCAAATCCCTGGAAACAACATTCGAATCCCAGGAAACATTCGAACCCCACAAAACATCCGAATCCCAGGAAACACCCGAATCTGAGGAAACAACATCCGAATCCCAAGAAATATCCGAATCCCAGGAAACAACATCTGAATCCCAGAAAATATCTGCATCCCATGAAACTCCTGAATCCCCAGAAGCAACATCCGAACCCCAGGAAACAACATCCGAATCCCAGGAAACATCCGAATCCCACGAAACACCCGAATCCTCGGAAGCAACATCCGAACCGCAGGAAACAACATCCAAATCCCAGGAAACAACATCCGAATCCCAGAAAACATCCGCATCCCAGAAAACATCCGAACGCCAGGAAAGACCCGAATCCCGGGAAACAACATCCGAATCCGAGGAAACAACATCCGAATCCCAGGATACATCCGACTCCCAGGAAACAACATCCGAATCCCAGGAAACATCCGAACCCCACGAAACACCAGAATCCCCGGAAGCAGCATCCGAACCCCAGGAAAGACCCAAATCCCAGGACACAACATCCGAACCCCAGGAAACATCCGAATCCAAGGAAACAACCGAATCCCAGGAAACAACATCCGAACCCCAGGAAAGTCCCAAATCCCAGGAAACAACATCAGAATCCCAGGAAACAACATCCGAATCCCATGAAACAACATCGGAATCCCAGGAAACATCCGAATCCCAGGAAACAACATCCGAATCCCAGGAAACACGCGATTTCCAGGAAACAACATCCAACTCCCAGGAAACAACATCCGAAACCCAGGAAACAACACCCGAATCCCTGGAAACAACATCCGAATCCCAGGAGACATTCGAACCCCACAAAATATCCAAATCCCAGGAAACACCAGAATCCGAGGAAACAACATCCGAATCCCAGGAAACATCCGAATCCCAGGAAACATCCGAATCCCACAAAACACCAGAATCCCCGGAAGCAACATCCGAATCCCAGGAAACAACATCTGAATCCCAGGAAACATCCGAATCCCAGGAAACATCCGAATCCCAAGAAACACCCGAATTCCAGGTAACAACATCCAAATCACAGGAAACAACATCCAAATCCCAGAAAACATCTGCATCCCACGAAACACCCGAATCCCGGGAAGCAACATCCGAACCCCAGGCATCAACATCCAAATCCCAGGAAACAACATCCGAATCACAGAAAACATCCGCATCCCAGGAAACATCCGAATTCCAGGAAACAACATTCAAATCCCAGGAAACAACATGCGAATCCCAGAAAACATCTGCATCCCACGAAACACCCGAATTCCCGGAAGCAACATCCGAACTCCAGGAAACAACATCCGAATCCCAGGAAACATCCGAATCCAAGGAAACAACATCCGAATCCCAGGAAACATCCGAACGCCAGGAAAGACCAGAATCCCAGGAAACAACATCCGAATCCCAGCAAACAACATCGGAATCCCAGGAAACAACATCGGAATCCCAGGAAACAACATCGGAATCCCAGGAAACAACATCGGAATCCCAGGAAACAACATCGGAATCCCAGGAAACAACATCGGAATCCCAGGAAACAACATCCATATCCCAGGAAACAACATCCATATCCCAGGAAACATCCGAATCCCCGGAAGCAACATCCGATCCCCAGGAAACAACAACCAAATCCCAGGAAACAACATCCGAATCCCACGAAACACCCGAATCCCCGGAAGCAACATCCGAACCCCAGGAAACAACATCCGAATCCCAGAAAACATCCGCATCCCTGGAAACATCCGAACGACAGGAAAGACCCAAATCCCAGGAAACAACATGCGAATCCCAGGAAGCATCCGTATCCCAGGAAACACCGGAATTCGAGAAAACAACATCCAAATCCCAGGAAACAACATCCGAATCCCAGAATACATCCGCATCCCACGAAACACCCGAATCCATGGAAGCAACATCCGAATCCCAGGAAACAACATCCAAATCCCAGGAAACAACACACGAACTCCAGGAAACACCCAAATCCCAGGAAACAACATCCAAACCCCAGGAAACAACATCCAAATCCCAGGAAACAACATCCGAATCCCAGAAAACATCCGCATCCCAGGAAACAGCAGCTGAACCCCAGGAAACAACATCCGAACCCCAGGAAACAGCAGCCGACCCCCAGGAAACAACAGCTGAACCCCGGAAGGATGTGTCCACCGTCCCAGAACCAAATACAACCTCAGGTATTGATGGTTTTTATCTGACATCAGGTATTGATATTTCAGATCAGAAGGGGAGTATGGGGTTCGTGGGATGAGGCTTGGAGGGTGGGGAGAGTGGATGTGGGACAGTGTGGAGAGGGGAGGTGGGCAAGTAGAAATGTGAGTACAGTGGAAGAGAAGGCCAGGTATAGCACGGGAACAGGCCCTTCGTCCTTCAACCCTGATTCTGCGCTAACCAGTGATCCCCGTACACTTGCACTATCCTGTACACTGGGGACAATTACAATTTATACCAAAGCCAATTAACCTACAAACCTGTACGTCTTTGGAGTGTGGGAGGACACCGGAGCACCCGGGGACAACCCACGCTGTCACATGGAGAACGTGCAAACTCCGCACAGACAGCAGCCATAGTCAGGATCTAACTCGGGTCTCTGGCGCAGTGAGGCAGCAACTCTACCGCTGCCCCTTGTGCTGCCCTAAGGAGTGAATGGGTGACTGGAGATTGCGAGAGGAGGGGAAAGTCAGTGGACGGCTTGTGGAGAATGTATTTTGGTGACTGACTGACACTCGGGGGCGGGGGCTGAATGGTGAAGCGAGTGAGCGTGTGCGCGGATTGGGTGAGGGGTGTGAGTGAGTCGGGAAAAGGATGGATTTAGTGAGGATCCAGGGATAGAGCTCTGTAGGAGAGTCGAGGAAGAACAAGGAAGCGTGGAGTGGAGCGTGTTGGAGGAGTGTGTAATGTTCCAGGTGAGATGTGGGACCTGTGAGATTTGGTGTGTGTTGCTGTCAGCACGGACTGGTGACTCTTGGTCCCGACTTCCCTCCTGATCAGCTGTTCAATGTGTTTTTACTCTTTTACCCTCCCTGTCCCTCCTCCTCTCTCTTCCTCCAGATCCACCGTTGGACACAACTCTGGAACCCCAGGGAGCAGGGACTGGAGACTCTGGTCCGGGTTTAACTCGTGACCCAGCAGGGTCTGCAAGCTCAGGTATCAGTGGTGGGGAGCATGGAACATAGAAAAAGGCAGCACGGTGGTGCAGCGGTAGAGTTGCTGGCTTACAGCGCCACAGACCCGGGTTTGATCCTGAATAATGGGTGCTGTCTGTACGGAGTTTGTACGTTCTCCCCGTGACCTGTGTGGGTTTTCTCTGGGTGCTTTAGTTTCCTCCCACACTCCAAAGACGTACAGGTTTGTAGGGTAATTGGCTTGGTATCATTGTAAATTGTCCTTGGTGCTCCATCTTAAGCTGTGCCTTTTAATCTTTGATATTTCCCCCCTGGGGAAAAGTTCTAAATGGCTACCCCATCATTGCTTCATAATTTTATATACTTCTGTCTGATCTATACTTAGCCTCGACAACCCAGAGAAAATACCTCCTGAATACCTCCGCACAGTCCGCCAAGGCCAACGAGATCTCCCGGTTGCTAAACACCTTAACTCCTCCTCTGATTCCCACACTGACCTTTCTGTCCTGGGCCTCCTCCACTGTCAGAGTGAGGCCCAACACAAATTGGAGGAACAGCATCTCATATTTCGTTAGGGCAGCTTACAACCCAGTGGTTTGATAATAGATTTCTCTAACTTCTAATAACCCTTACTTTTCCTCTCTCTCCGTCCCTCCCCCACCCTCGTTCTCTGACTCGTTTCACTGTCCTCCTGATTAATTTTACTGATATTATGCCTTGTTGTCACCTTCCCTCCGCCTCCCCCAGCTAACAATGAACCATTCAACATTTGCTTGACCATTCCTTCTCTCCAGAGATGCTGCCTGTCTCGCTGAGTTACTCCAGCATTTTGTGTCTACCTTTGCTTGTCATAGTCTGCTTTGATCTGTTGTTACCACACCTTACCCTTCCATATCTCTAGTCTCCCTCTTCCCTGACTCTCAGTCTGAAGAAGGGTCTCCACCCAAAACATCACCCATTCCATCTCTCCAGAGATGCTGCCTGTCTCACTGAGTTACTCCAGCTTTTTGTGTCCATCTCCTGAGAAAACAATCCAGGGTAATCCAATCTCTCCTTAAAGCTAATGCCCTCTAATCCAGGCAGCATTCTGGTAAACTCCTTCTGCTCCTTGTCCAAAGCCTCCACATCACTCCTGTAATGGGGCAACCAGAACTGCTATAACAATACTCAAAATGCAGCCCAACCAAAGTCCTATGTAACTGCAACATAACTTCCTGACTTCCCGACCTATTCAGAACTTTGTGTCCACTTTCTCTGGCTGCTGGTTCCACACACCCACCACACTCTGAATGAAAACGTTGCCCCACTGGTGTCCATTATGTAACTACAACTTTGTGGCACTTTGGGGTTCTTTTTCAGTAAACGACCAAATTTATACACATGTAAAATCTATGTAAATATGTAAACACAAATAATGCCTTACTGTTGATGAAATTCAGTGAGCAAATGCGATAATTCCTAATATTTTCAATCTCGATATCTGCACGGCCAATATTCGCCAAGCACTTTAGCTGTTGTTGTCCCTTCAGCTCCCGCTTCTCTCTACCATCATTTCTCCTCACCTTTGCAATTCTGAAGTAGGTTAGATGTCTCTCACGCTTACCCCAATTTCCACAATTATTTACAGCACAATAAATGACCTTTTCAGCGGTTTTTAACGGGTAAGAAAGTACGCGTTCCGTGTATTAACAGTATATGCCGGAAGCTGCCATGTCCTGCACATGGATTGTGCTGGTCCAAGCGTCATGCCCTTTGACCCGATGACCTTACGTGCAACCCCCCTATAGCCATTCTGGTTGCCCCAGTACTGGAGTGATGTGGAGGCTTTGGACAAGGAGCAGAAGGAGTTTACCAGAATGCTGCCTGGATTAGAGGGCATTAGCTTTGAGGAGGGATTTGACTACCCTGGATTGTTTTCTCTGGAGATGGACACAAGAAGCTGGAGTAACTCAGTGAGAACAGATCCACAGATGTTGCCTGACCCACTAGGTTACTCCAACACTATCTATCTTTGGTATCAACCCGCATCTGCAGTCTTTTTTTCTACATTTTACAGAGCAGATAATTGACGCAGGTATAATAACATTTACAAGCCATTTTGACATGTACATGGACAGGAAAGGATTAGAGGAATTTGGGCCAGTTTGTGGGCAAATGGAACTAGCTGAGATGTGTCGGCATGGATGAGTTGAGCTGAAGGGCCTGTTTCCGTGCTCTATAATCTGTGACTGTGGCCAGTCCCTGAAATTCACCCCGACTCAGACTGAGGGGAGTGACGTGTCTGATGACCTGTTGTAGTGTTGCCACACTCCTGTGTCTCTGTTCCTTTATTCCAGATCACCAGATGTCCACAGTGGAACAGACCCAGGGATCATCGAGTGGAGAATCCGTCCAGGAATCGGCTTCTGTCCCAGTGGGAAACACAACCTCAGGTACGAAACCCTCTCACACATTTTCACTTGTCCTCATTAACCCTGTCATGGGGTCATAGAGTGATACAGTGTGGAAACAACTCACCCACTGGCCAACATGTTCCAGCCACACTAGTCCCACCTGCCAGCATATCCCTCCAAACCTGTCCAATCCATATACCCTCCTAACTGTTTCTTTTTGTATGTAATATTTTTATTGGAAGCATATATATATCGTAATCAAAACACATTTTGTTTATCAATTACATATTGTTAATAGCTGGGATCCCAGCTATCAAAATAGCTGGGGTCCTCGTTTATCAATTACATATTAACATGGCTTCTATTTGTTTAATTTTTTTATAGATAGAAAGAAAGGGGAAAAAATAATAATAAATTACCAATAATACAGCTTTGGGGATAGGTCCGTAGATAATAAAACGTAACTATGCATCTAATCTTGGATTCAAGTTTCAGTCAGGCTTCCGTGCCGGACCAATTTACCCTTTCAGAAAATCAATAAATGGAGAACATATTCTAGCAAATTATTCTGGTTTGTCAATTAAGACAAGTCTAATGTTTTCCAAATGTAAGGTCTCCGACATCTCCATAATCCACATTTTAATTGTGGGGGTTGTTGAGTTTTTCCAAAATTTTAATATTAATTTTTTCCCAATTATTATTCTACATTCAAGGAAATTTCTTTGGCTTTTTGTAAGTTTTAGGCATTGTTCTGATATTCCTAATATTATTAGTTTTGGGTCAGGATTCAATTGGATATTAACAACTTCACAAATAATTTTTAAAATATCCGTCCAGAAATGTTTAATTTTTATAGCATTTACAAAAGTATGAGTTAAATTATTTAAAAAATATATATTTTTATTAGAAGCAATGCATGTTGCCAATGATATAACAGTTTTTCAAATACACATTTAACTTGTTTCAAAAGTTATACAAATATTACAAAATGATTTATATAAGCTACTATTTTTTTTTAGAAAGTAAAAATGTGAAAGAATAGGTGTATAATCAATGAAGATGGTGATTAAATAATATTGATTATGATTATAAGAAAAATAAAAAAGGTAAAAAATTTTAAAAAACAAAACAATATAAATAAAAAATAAAAATAATACATGCAAACAATTATTATATAATTTAAGAAAATTGAAGTATACATCTTAACAATGAATGGAACAATTTCACATAACAATATCTATAGAGACGTGTATACAAATCTCAGAATAGATCTTTTCATCTAATCCTACAACCGGGTATTTATTGAGTTACAATGCTGAGCTCAGCTAGCCCTTCAAATAGTCAGTGAATGGAGACCATATTTGTTCAAAAAGTTCATATTTGTCTATTAGGACAAACCTGATTCTCTCCAAATGCAGCGTCTCCAACATTTCCACTGTCCACATTTTAATTGTGGGGGATAATGTTCCCTTCCAGAATTTTAATATTAATTTTTTTCCAATTATCAAACAGTAATCAAGAAAATGTCTGTGATTTACTGTTAATATTAGGTTTGAATCTGAAACTCCTAATATTGTTAGCTTTGGGTCAGGATCCAATTTAATTTTAAGAACTACAGAAATGATTAAAAAAATTTCAGTCCAATAACTATTAAGTTGTATACATGTTACAAAACTATGCGTTAAATTAGCTTCTGAATTCTGACATTTATCGCAAATAGAGGAGATGTTAGGAAAAATTCTATTTAATTTCGTTTTTGAATAATGTAATCTATGTAATACTTTGAATTGGATCAAGGTATGTCTGGTATTTAACGAAAAACGGTGTATACATTGTAGACTTTCTTCCCAAGTGTCTTTTATTATAGATAAGCCTGTTTCATTTTCCCATATTTGTCGGTATGATTCTGTTGTTGGAATTTCCCTATCCAAAAGAGTATTATATATATATGCTATTATTTTTTTCTGTATTTGGGTGCTTGTTGAGCAATTCATCCAATAATCCTAGTTCTCTATTTTTATAATCTTGCATGTTTGACTTGATATAGTCTCTAATTTGTAAATACCTAAACAAGTTATTTGGATGCAATCCATAAATATCTTTTAACTCTTGAAATGAGATAATTGTTCCTTTCCTGTAAAGGTGTTCTATCCTTATAATTCCTAATTTTTTCCATTGTCTAAACCCCTTATCCAATATAGAGGGTTTAAATGAAGGATTATTCATAATTGGTAAGCAAAGCGACATATTATCCAAATGTAGAGTCTTAACTATTTGTTTCCAAATACGTCTATTGCTATAGATTATAGGATTTTCCCTATAAATTTGTTTTTGTATCTCCCTTGGAGCAAGGAGAATCAAACTTGTATCGGAAGGTAAACAGTCTTCCTTTTCCATCTTTAGCCAAGCTGGTTCCTGATCCATATTTACCAACCAAAAATTCATATTCTTAATCTGAACCACCCAGAACTAATATAAAAAATTAGGTAGTGATAATCCTCCATTTATCTTAGATTTACATAAATGTTTTTTACTTATTCTGCGACTTTTATAATCCCAAATAAAGCTTGAGTTAAATTAGCCACTTAATATTGACATTTGTCACAGATGGGGAGATATTTGGAAAAATTCTATTTAATTTTGTTTTAGAGTAATGCAGTCTAAGTAGTACTTTAAATTCTATTAAAGAATGGCTGGCATTTAACGAGCATTGATGTATATGTTGTAGACTTTCATCCCAAATATCTTTCATTATAGGTTGATATAATTCATTTTCCCAATCTTGTCTATATAATTCCATCAACGGGACATCACTATTTAAAAGAGTATTATAAATGTGAGATATTAGTTTATCTGCATTAGGATGTTTATTCAAACATTCTTCAAGAGACTCTAGTTGTCCAGTTCTATATTCTTGTGTATGTGATTTCACATAATCTCTGTTGTAAATATCTAAAAAAATTATTTGAGTGTAGTCCATAATTCTGTTGTAACACCTGAAATGAAAGAAAAATACCTTTTCTATAAAGATGTCCCACCTTTTTAATTCCATAATTTTTCCATTGTATAAAACCTTTATCCAACACAGAGGGTTTAAATGAAGGATTATTTACAATGGGGAGAAAGAGTGATAAATTATTCCATTTTAAAGTCTTTTTTAATTGTTTCCAAATTCGTATACCGCAATATATTGTAGGATTTTCACTATAGGTTTTTTAATTCAGTTTTGTGCCTCTCTAGCCCTGGCAACATCCTTGTAAATCTTCTCTCTACCTTTTCCAGCTGGACAACACGGTGTCCAGAACTGAACACAATACTCTAATTGTGGCCTCACCAACATCTTAAACAACTGCAACATGACCTCCCAACTTATATACTCGATACTCTGGCTGATAAAGGCCAATGTGCTAAAAGCCTTTTGACCACCCGATTTACCTGTAACTCCACCTTCAGGGAACTATGCACCTACACGCTTAGATCCCACTGCTCCACAACACTCCCTAGAGCACTACCATTCACTGTGTAGGTCCTGCTCATGTTAGACTTCCCAAAATTCAACGTCACATTTCTGTATTAAATTCCATCCACCTCAGCCCACCCACCCAATCGATCAAGATACTGCTGCAATTTTTCACAACCCACTTTTGTATCATCTGCAAACTTGCTAATCTTACCATGTATGTTCTCATCCAAATCATTGATATAGATGACAAACAGTAACGGGCCCAGCACCGAACCCTGAGGCACACCACCAGTTGCAGATTTCCAGTCCGAGAAGCATCCGTCCACCATCACCCTCAGCTTACTTCTTTGAAGCCAATTTTCTATCCATTCAGCTATCTCTCCTTGGATCCCATTCATTGTAACCTTCCAGAGCAGCCTACCATGAGGATACTTGTCGAATGCTTTACTGAATTCCATTCATACAATCTGTGACTATTGCCAGTCCCTGAAATTCACGCTGACCCGGACTGAGGGGAGTGACGTGGAGTGACAGACATTTCAGAAGGAGAGTGTGGGGAGAGCAGCATCATCCAGTCTCCTTTCACCCAGAGCCAGTCCTCCAATTCTCTAACTCCGCTGACTGTCTGATGACCTGTTGTAGTGTTGTCACACTCCCGTGTCTCTGTTCCTTTATTCCAGATCCCCAGATGTCCACAGTGGAACAGACCCAGGGATCATCGACTGGAGAATCCGTCCAGGAATCGGCTTCTGTCCCAGTGGGAGACACATCCTCAGGTACCAAACCCTCTCACACATTTTCACTTGTCCTCATTAACCCTGTCATGGGGTCATAGAGTGATACAGTGTGGAAACAACTCGCCCACTGGCCAACATGTTCCATCCACACTAGTCCCACCTGCCAGCATTTGGTCCATATCCCTCCAAACCTGTCCGATCCATATACCCATCTAACTGTTTCTTTTTGTATATAATATTTTTATTAGAAGCATATATATATCGTAATCAAAACACTTTTTGTTTATTAATGTAATAATATTGTTTATAGCTGAGATCCCAGCTATTAACAATGAATATTGACATTTGTCTCAGATAGGGGAGATATTTGGAAAAATTCTATTTAATTTTGTTTTAGAGTAATGCAGTCTATGTAGTACTTTAAATTTTATTACAGAATGGCATTTAACGAGCATTGATGTATATGTTGTAGACTTTCGTCCCAAATATCTTTCATTATAGGTTGATCTAATTCATTTTCCCAATCTTGTCTATATAATTCCGTCGACGAGACATCACTGTCTAAAAGAGTCTTATCAATGTGAGATATTAATTTATCTCCATTAGGATGTTTATTCAAACATTCTTCAAGAGACTAGTTGTCTAGTTCTATATTCTTGTGTATGTGATTTAACATAATCTCCAAGTTGTAAATATCTAAAAAAAATATTTGAATGTAGTCCATAATTCTGTTGTAACTCCTGAAATGAAAGAAACATACCTTTTCAATAAAGATGTCCCACCTTTTTAATTCCATAATGTTTCCATTGTATAAAACCTTTATCCAACACAGAGGGTTTAAATGAAGGATTATTTACAATGGGGAGAAAGAGTGATAAATTATCCAATTTTAAAGTCTTTATTAATTGTTTCCAAATTCGTATACCACCATATATCGTAGGATTTTCACTATAGGTTTTTTAATTCAGTTTTGTGGGAGCTAACAGAATCGAGCCAATTTCAAAAGGCAAATCTTCCTTTTCCATCTTTAACCAATGTTTCTTAAATGTTGGGATGGTCCCCTCCCTAAGTGCCTCCTCTGGCAGCTTGTTGCATACATCCACCACCCATTGTGAGAAAAAGTTACCCCTCATATTCCCATTAAATCTTTTCCCCTTCACCTTAAACCTATGACACCTGGTCCTCAATTCACCTACTCTGGGCAAGAGACTGCATCTACCCGGTCAATTCCTCTCATAATCTCATACACCTCCAGAAGATCACCCCTCATCCTCCTGTGCTCCAAAGAATAGAGTTCCAGCCGACTCAACCTCTGCCAAGAGATCAGACTCTCTAGCCCTGGCAACATCCTTGTAAATCTTCTCTCTACCTTTTCCAGCTGGACAACACGGTGTCCAGAACTGAACACAATACTCTAATTGTGGCCTCACCAACATCTTAAACAACTGCAACATGACCTCCCAACTTTTATACTCGATACTCTGGCTGATAAAGGCCAATGTGCTAAAAGCCTTTTGACCACCCGATTTACCTGTAACTCCACCTTCAGGGAACTATGCACCTACACTCTTATATCCCACTGCTCCACAACACTCCCTAGAGCACTACCATTCACTGTGTAGGTCCTGCTCATGTTAGACTTGCCAAAATTCAACATGTCACATTTCTGTATTAAATTCCATCCACCTCAGCCCACCCACCCAATCGATCAAGATCCTGCTACAATTTTTCACAACCCACTTTTGTATCATCTGCAAACTTGCTAATCTTACCATGTATGTTCTCATCCAAATCATTGATATATATGACAAACAGTAACGGGCCCAGCACCGAACCCTGAGGCACACCACCAGTTGCAGATTTCCAGTCCGAGAAGCAACCTTCCACCATCACCCTCTGCTTCCTTCTTTGAAGCCAATTTTCGATCCATTCAGCTATCTCTCCTTGGATCCCATTCCATCTACCCTTCCAGAGCAGCCTACCATGAGGATACTTGTTGAATGCTTTACTGAATTCCATTCATACAACATCTATAGCTCTGCCCTCATCAACCTTTTTGGTCACAAGATTTGCCACCATTCAGTCTTCCGTCACCTCTCCTGAATTTAAAGACTACTCGTAAATATTACCCAGGGCTAACGCAATTTCCTCTCTGTTTTCCCACAATTTCTACGGATATATCTGATCAGGCCCTGGAGATTTGTCTATCTTCATACACGATAGTACCTTCAGCATCACTTGGACCATAACACTGACTGGTCTCAAGACACTTCCATTGACTGCCCCAAGTTCCTCAATCCTCCTGTCTTTCTCCTCAGTAAATACAGAGGAGAAATACTCGATGACGACCTTGCCCATCTTCTGTGTCTCTACAGAGTTGACCACATTGATTCCTGAGGGGTCCCACTCTCTCTCTAGTTACCCTTGTCCCCTTATCTATTTATAAAATCTCTTGGGGTTGTCCTTAATGCCAGCGGCCAGAGCTATCTCCTGGCCCTGTTTTACCCTGCTCTAACACATTTCCACTTCAGCACCATTGATGCTGATTGAGGCATATACTCCACCACCCTTTGTGATGTCGGTAACTAGATCCCTCAACTTGCTGACATCGAGGGAGAGGTTGTTGGCATGACACCATTTTATTAAGCTCTTTATCTTCTCCGTACGTTCCATCCCATCATTGTTCATGATCCATCCAGCCACCACCTTGCTGTCATCTGTAAACCCGTGGATGGAGTTAGGGCAGCATTTGGCCCCACAGTCGTGATTGTACAGGGAATTTATTTAGGGTCTAAGAACACATTCATGTGGGTCACCAGTGTTGAGAATTATTTTGGATGATGTGTTGTTGCCTAATCTCACTATTTGTGATCCACGGGGCAGAAGGTTGAAAGCGGTCAGAGAATCCAAAAATATTTTATACGTACGTACTTTGAGAGAAAGACTCCTGCTCAACTATAGAGATAATAAGGCCCCTCAGAAACCAAAGTGGTAAACGATGTATGGAACCACAGGAGATGGACAAGGTCCTCCAGGAGTATTTCTCTTCTGTGTTTATCATTGAGAAAGACATGGAGGACCTGGGACAGGTAATGTTGATGTCTTGAGGACAGTCTGTATTATGGTCAAGGACATCTTGAACATCCTATGGCATATGAAGGTGGATACATCTCCCAGATCTGATCAGATATATCTGTGCACAGTGTGGGAAATGAGACAAGTTCATGTCATGAGCAGAATTAGGCCATTCGGCCCATCGAGTCTACTCCACCATTCAATCATGGCTGATCTATCTTTCCCTCTCAACACCATTCTCCTGCCTTCTCCCCATAACTTTTGACACCCTAACTAATCAAGAAGCTGTCAATCTCCACTTTACAAATACCCAATGACTTGCCCTCCGCAGTCGTCTGTGACAATGAATTCCACTTCATTTCACTCCAATAGCGAAGAAAATGTGGGATCCCTAGCTGAGATATCTGAATCATTCGACAGGAAAAGCCTGGGAATTATAGACCAGTGTGTATATGACCTGTGCGAGGTAAGTTAGGTCATCTGTGGGAGGCAAGAGAGGATTCTGAGAGATAAGATCTATATGCATTATGATAAGCAGGGGCTAATTAGGGATAGTCAGCATGGTTTTGTACGTGGGAGGTCGAGTCTCACTAAATTGATTGATATTTGAAGAGTAACCCAACGGGTGACATACGTACCTATGGCTATAGACGTTGTTTATATAGACTTCAGGAAACCCTTTGATACGGTTCTGCATGGTAAAGGGCCCGTCACACTTGCATGCGATTCCGTGCGTTTGGCGCGACCAAACGGAAGTGGAGTTCGCGCTAAGTACGCGCGTGACGTCATTTGCTTCATGCTGACCAATCAGCTGGGCAGGAGGCGGGCCGACTGAACTTGCGATGACGTCACTGCCGGGCGGTGACTTCATCACGCAATGCCACGCGCTAGGCATACGCCGTCAAGACACTGCGTACGACGTCAAGACGCTGCGTACGACCACAATGCGCCTGCGGGACGACAGGCCGTCGACGCGCTGACTTGTTGGACAGTGCGGGATTTTCGGCGCCCCGCGCAATGTCGGGATTAGCCCCGCACAACTCCATACACCTCCGGGGAGTGAGGAGTGGGGAGTGAGAGCAGGAAGGGAGTGAGAGTGGATAGGGGGTGAGAGTGAGATGGGAGGAGTGAGAGCGGGGAGGAGGGGAGTGAGAGCAGGAAGCGAGTGGGAGTGAGCATGGGGCGCGGGTAACGGTGACTGGGTGTGTGTGTGGGGTAGTGATGGTGGGGCATTGGTGGAATGAGGAACATCTGGGACAGAGTGGGGGCAGAGGGGAGGCTGGGATGAGTGAGGGCTGCACGGAGACTGTGAGATTGAAGATTGAACAGTTTCAGACGGTCGCCCCTCCCCGACCCTCAGGATCAGTGATCCCGCAGGGACCCGAGTCTGGAGTGAGATCCTGACTCACCCTGATGCAACAGAGCCACAGCATCACTGCCTTGTGTAGCTGCCCAGTTCAACACACACCGCTGGCCCGTCCCGTCCCCACCCCCTCAGCACGGGAACCATCCCTCTCGCCCGGCACTGGCCTGTCCCGTCCCATCCATCCACTCCTCACCTCTCCTGGTCCTGTGTTCCCACATACACTGTCCCTGTGATCCCACTAATACAGACTCCTGTCCCTGTGTTCCTACTAATACACTGTCCCTGTACCTGCGTTCACATTAACATTGCAGGGAAATACTTTCCCACCTTCCCACATACAATGTTCCCACGTTCTATTGATACTGAGCCACTTCTGATTCCCACTTTCCCATCTAAACGGCCGGGGTCTGTGTCAGTTTGTGATGTTGCCGGGTGGTGGGGAAGTGAGTGAATGGGCGTGTGGGAGAGTGAATGGAATAAGATGTGATAGCGGTGACAATGTGCTTGTCTGCATCAGTAGTGCCGAGCATGTGGGGCTGTACTGGAGTAACACAATACCGTGGCAATAATCCTTGCACTGCGCAGGGCCAGTGTGGGCCGGGACAGGAGTTTCACGTTTGTCAGTCACTGCAGGTCTCTGACGACATGACCAGTGGAACAGGAGGGGAACCAGTGCAGGTTGTGTCGTTTCACACGGCATTTAGTAAGTGGCACAGTGGTGCAGCGGATAGAGCCACTGCCTCACAGAGCCAGAGAACCAGGGTCCATGCTGAGCTCAGCTGCTGTCTGTGTGGAGTTTGCACGTTCTCCCCATGACCACGTGGCTTTCACCAGATGCTCTGGTTTCCTCTCACATTCCAGAGACTTCTGGGTTTGTAATAAATTCCTGCACAAGAGGCTGGTCAACAAAGTCAGAGCACATGGAATTGTTCACACACTGACATGGATTGAGAATTGGCTTTTGGACAGAGAGCAACAGGTGGGAATAAGCAGATCATTCTCAGGTTGGCAGCAGTGACGTGTGGGCACAAGAGGGCTCAGTGCTTGAGCCCCGGTGAGTCACAGTCTGTATCAATAACTTGGCTGGGACGATCATCAGTGGACTGAGATACACCGTGATATCTCCCACTGACCAGCAGTGTCCCTCACTCAGTATCCCCCGGCTCCATATTCCCCAGACCCCTGTCCCAGTCTGATGCCGTTTCTCCACACACCCGGCATCTATATTCCCCAGACCCCTGTCCCAGTCTGATACCCTGTTTCTCCACACACCCGGCATCTATTCCCCAGACCCCTGTCCCAGTCTGATGCCCTGTTTCTCCACACACCCGGCATCTATTCCCCAGACCCCTGTCCCAGTCTGATGCCCTGTTTGTTTTCCACTTCCACCATCTCCAAATCTCCAAATTTGGTCTCCAAATCTGAGGAAGGACATTATTGCCATAGAGGGAGTGCAGAGAAGGTTCACCAGATTGACTCCTGGGATGTCAGGACTGTCTGATGAAGAAAGACTGGATAGACTCGGTTTATACTCTCTAAAATTTAGGAGATTTAGGAGGGGATCTTATAGAAACTTACAAAATTCTTAAGGGGTTGGACAGGTTAGATGCAGGAAGATTGTTCCCGATGTTGGGGAGGTCCAGGACAAGGGGTCACAGCTTAAGGATAAGGGGGAAATCCTTTAGGACCGAGGTGAGAAGGACTTTTTTCACACAGAGAGTGGTGGGCCTCTGGAACTCACTGCCACAGAGGGTAGTTGAGGGACGGGAGGACCAGCCACTGGAGAGGCCACCCAGGAACCGTCCTCTGTCCCAGCGGGAGACACATCCTCAGGTACCAGGTCTTGTGTCAGTGGGGACATTCAATCTCTCACTCTGTGCCCTGGACCCCATCGTCGACCTGTTCACCTGCTGGACACACAGTGCAGCGGGCGGGTGAATGACGGCCTCAGGTCTTCCTCCCTCCCCTCTGCCAAAGTGTCCCCATCTCTGGAACGTTTGATGCCCTTTTCCACCGTGAACCATAAGCCCCTGGGTCTGATGGTGGTACATGTGGCCACGTGAGGTGGGTTGGCAGCCGGAGCACAGGGTGTGAGTGAGGCCTGGGGTTTGGTGGGTGAGGGAATGGAGAGAGGGAGAGGGGGAGAAGGGGGAGAGGGGAGAGCGGAGGTGAAGGGTGAGAGTGGGGGGGGGGGAGAGGGGTGAGAGTGGGGTGAGAGTGGGGGGGGAGAGGGGTGAGAGTGGGGGTGAGAGCGGAGGGGGAGAGGGGTGAGAGCGGAGGGGTGAGAGTAGGGGGAGGGGGTGAGAGTGTGAGGGGGTGACAGTGGGGGAGAGGGGTGAGAGTGTGGGGGAGAGGGGTGAGAGTGGGGGGGAGAGGGGTGAGAGTGGGGGGGAGAGGGGTGAGAGTGGGGGGGAGAGGGTTGAGAGTGGGGGGGTGAGGGGTGAGAGTGTGGGGGAGAGGGGTGAGAGTGTGGGGGTGAGGGGTGAGAGTGGGGGGGGAAGAGGGGTGAGAGTGGGGTGTGGAGATCAGTGGTCACTGGGGATGTTTGGGTCAGTGTTGTGCTGGGGTGTGGACCAGGGATGTGGATGGGGGACGTCACTGAGGATTACAGCCAGGACTGACCACCAGCGCAGGGTGCTGGGCACGGGGAGGCTGGCGGTCTGAGATCACAGTCCGTGACTGTGGGGGAGTGTGTGGCTTCAGGATGACTGGGGGAGTGTGTGCAGCAAATGGCTGGAGCTGGGACTGAAGTTCTTTAGCCAGAAGGTGGTGAGTCTGTGGGTTTCATTACCACAGACGGCGGTGGAGGCCGACATTGGGTATTTTTAGAGCAGAATTTGACAGGCTCTGTATTTGTAAGGGTGTCAAAGGTTACAGGCAGAAGGTGAAAATGAGGTTCAGAGGGGAAAATCGATCAGACACAATCGAATGGTAGAGCAAACTCGATGGGCCGAATGGTATAATTCCTCACACACACACACACACCTGATCCTCTGTCTCACTCTCTGACTTCCTTGCCTCATTTACCCTTCTCTCTTCTGTTCACTCTCGGCACCACTCGCCATTTCTCCCCCAGTCCATTGCTCTGTTTCTCAGGAGGAAGCTGCATTTTTGCACATCATGGGTAGTTTCATTGCCTGAATCATTGGTTCTATTTCTGCCTCCACAGATGCTGCCTGACTTGTTGAGTACTCCAGAACTCTGCGTTCTTCAGCCTTTCACCATCCACAGTCCATCTCAGTGGTTTTCTGTATCTGTTGATCAGTCCATCACCCAGCCTGGTCCCGGAGGCACTGGGGTGAAACAGGAAGGTCTCATCGTGGCCCAGGGCCATTTCCACTGCTCCAGGTCTCACTCAGCTCTTCTCTCCTTCCAGATGCGGGCAGAGGGACAAGTGCAGAAGGCAGGGGAGACAAGCCGTCGGATGCCGAGTGCAAACCACACATTGGACCAGGTACCTTCTGAGATCTCGCAGGAACCATCGGGACAGCTGTTCACAGATTCCCTTTCTGCCCGTAGCCCAAACATCAGGCCGGCTGATGGTCTGCTTAATAATCACATTGGTTGGAGTTTGCAGGAGATGTCTCCTGGAGCACGGGATGGATCCCCTTCCTCCAGCCCTTCTGCTCATCACACCAGGGTAGGGTCAGTGGGTCAGGGGAGAGATTGTTCCTCGCTACTCGCCTGGGTTACTTGTAGTCCAAGTGTGAGTCGTGGAGCCACACAGCTCAGAAACAGGCCCTTCGGCCCAACTTGTCCATGCCCAGCAAGATGCTCAATCCAAGCTGCTCCCATTTACCTCTGTCTGGCCGCAACCCTCTGAAACTTTCCCATTCATGTACCTGCACAAATGTCTTTTAAACATCTTTTACAAATCTTTTCTTTCTCAGGGGAGGTGGTGGGAGGCAATGAGTGTTCACTAGTAGCATCGAATGAGCTGAGGCGGTGGCTTCCATGTTCCTGGAGTAAGGGGCCGGGGTAGACTGGGATGTGATCTTCCCCCAGTGACATTCCCATCCCCTTCCCCCCACCTTCCCCACACTGTCTGTGTTGCTGCCCCTGGAGTGGAGGGGCCGGGGTAGACTGGGATGTGATCTTGTCCCCAGTGACATTCCCATCCACTTCCCCCACTGGAGTGGAGGGGCCGGGGTAGACTGGGATGTGATCTTTCCCCAGTGACATTCCCATCCACTTCCCCCACTGGAGTAGAGGGGCCGGGGTAGACTGGGATGTGATCTTCCCCCAGTGACATTCCCATCCACTTCACCCACTGGAGTAGAGGGGCCGGGGTAGACTGGGATGTGATCTTGTCCCCACCTCCCCCACACTGTCCATGTTGCTGCCTGTGGGCCTCGCTCAGACAGCCGAGTGACTGAAGACTCTTGATCTTCCAGAATGGTGGGATGAGGAGTGTGAAAAGATGATCGACCAAGTCCAAGTGTTGTACATTGGACAGAGTGAGCTGGACACAGCTGAGCAGAGGGAGGCCTATCTCCAGGAGGTGAGAGCTTCACTCCACGGTTGTTCTCATGTTGGTGTTTCTCGTTAATGTGACCCCCACCCAGCCCGGCCAGCAGTGTTTGTTCATCCTTTATTCACACCGACCTTTCCTCCCCAGTTAGTACCGGTTGACCATTCACAGTCAACCTCATTCCTACCTTGGTCAATGTTGCTTCAACAAGCGACTCATAGAAAGTCAGAGTCATACAGCACTGAATCATGCCCTTCAGCCCAACTCATCCATGTTGACCAAGATGTCTTATCTAAGATGTCCCATTTGGCCCATACACCATTAAACCTTTCCTGTCCATGTACTGTAACTGTCCAGATGTTTCTTACCAGCTGTTATTGTATCAACCTCAACCACCTTCTCTGGCAGCTCATTCCGTATACCCACAACCCTCTGTGTGAATACATTTGCCCCTTAGGTTGCATTAAATCTTTCCCCTCTCACCATAAATGTATTCCCTCTATTTCTTGCTTCCCTTATCCTGGGAAAATGCCTCTGTGTATTCACCCTAGCTATTCCCCCATAATTCTATACACTTCTATAAGAACAAGCCACAACCTGCTGCTGCGCTCCAAGGAATCTAATCTGTCCAATCCCTCCCTACACCTCAGGCTATTGAGGCTGGGTTACAGACTCATTAACCTTCTCTGCATTTTTTCCAGCTGAATGACATCCTTCCTATAGCAGGATGACCAAAGCAGAACACAATATTCCCAGTGCAACCTCACCAATGTCTCATATTGAGGGAATGCAGCGTAGGTTCACAAGGTTAATTCCCGTGATCCCAGGATCCCAGCATCGGTGACAATTCCTAGTTTGTGAGGAATGGGACATCTGATTTGGAAGGAAGGAATGGAATTCACGCCGTGTTTGTGGGGGTTGTTCCTGGTTTAAGGGGAACAAATCTTCCAAGTCGTTGATATAGGTGACAAACAGCAATGGGCCCAGCACAGCACTACTCACAGGCCTCAGTGTCGAAGGGTCTGTGAGCTAAACCCAGTTATCGTTTCCCCATCATCCCTTCTCCTTGAATCTCCATTCTCAATTAGCATTAATGGGCCAGCCCCAGTTAACGTACTTTGCCTTCTGCAGTTGTTTGACCATCACCAGATATCATTGATATTCCCTCATTGACACACTGGCGATCTCAGCTCAGCATTGGTCGACATTTTCAGAAGGATCGTTTGGGGGTGATAATCACCGTTTGATTTTACCATGTTTGGTGATACGGGATTGCCAACGTTTTGAGCAGAAAAGATTTGCCTGTTTTGAAAGGAGAGGTTGTTCCCATGTGTAATCAATGAAGGATTTCCTCGAGTTTGGCAGGAAAGAATCTCCTGGTTTATGGATGGGACAAGAGAATTACCAATGTTTTTGAGAAACGAACTTACTGGTGTATGGGTAGAGAATTCCACAGGTTTGAGGTTTGGATGTTCCAATGGTGAGCAAAAGGGGTGTACACAATGCTGGAGACACCACGCAGGTCAGGCAACATTGTAGAAGGAGAATCATGATGCCAGTGTACAAGTCGTTGGTGAGACCACACTTGGAGTACTGTGTACAGTTCTGGTCACACAGCTACAGGAAGGATGTTCTTAAACTGGAAAGGGCACATCGGAGATTCACCTGGATGTTACCTGACTTTGGAGTTGCATTATGGGGAGAGACTGGATGGGCTGGGACTTTTTCTTTGGAGCGTAAGAGACTGAGAGGTGACCTTATTGAGGTGTGCAAGATCATGAGTGGCCTAGATAGAGTGAACACTCAGTCTTTTTCTCAGGGTAGAGGATTCAGAATCTAGAGGGCAAAGGTTTAAGATGAGGCCTCAGGGACAACATTTCCCATTCAACGTATAATCCGTATCTGGAATGATCTGCTTGAAGGAGTTACAGAAGTAGATGCAATTACAACATCCAAAACAAATTTGGACAAATATACTGATAGGAACTGTTTAGAGGACTATGGGCTAAATGCAGGCAAATAGCCAGAGGGTGGTGAATCTGTGGAATTCATTGCCACAGGCGGCTGTGGAGACTACATCTCTGGGTATTTCTAAAGCGGAGATTAACAGGTTCTGACAAGGTGCCAAACGTTACAGGATGAAGCAGGAGAATGGGATTGAAAGGGAAAGATAGATCAGCCATGATTGAATGATGGAGTAGACATGATGGGCCGAATGGTCTGATTCTGCTACTATGACTTAAGAAATAAGGCTATCCCAGAATGCTGCATTGGCAGGCATGGAAATGAAAGCAGAGGGGCATGTTTGCATGTTGTACAGTTCTACAACTGTGAGAAACAGTAATGTTTCAACTCAAAGATCCTTTGTCAGAATTTTGTGGGAAAGAGAGAAGACAAGGAGACGTTGGGGTGGTGCAGCATGTGGAGCCGCAGGTGTCAGAGACCAGGGATCAATCCTGATCTCGGATGCTGTCTGTGTGGTGTTTGCGGGTTTTCCTTATGACCACGTGGTCCTGGTGCTCCTCCCATATCCCAAAGACAGGCAGGTTAATTGGCCTTTGTAGTTTGCCACATGTTTGTAGGGAGAGGCTGTGAAAGGTGGGTTACATGGAACTAGTGTGAACATGGTTGACGTGGCCTCTGTGGCCGAGATTCTATGCTGTATATTTAAACTAAACTCAACAACTCCAGCCTGTTCTGGATATGTGACTCAACTACATTCATTTGCGGGCAGGGGTTGGTTCCATGGGTCTGCATGGAAGTGAGTTGCCCTGTTGTAGCAGAATGTAATTGCCCTGGTTTGAGGAGATGGGGGACATACCAGGATGAGGGGAATCTCATGGTTTGAAGTTGTCAGAATCACTGGAAGGAGCTGAAGGGGCTGAGAGGAAAGCACTTTCCCCTCCTTTGAGAGAATGAAGTACAGGATTTTGAAGAGGAGATCTCCTTGGTGCAGGGGGAGAGGGTGTAGGATTTCCCTGTGGGGTGGGGTGGGAATACCCATGGCTGGTGGGGAGGGGTGCACGGTGACAGTTCCTAGTTTTTACGCCATGTTTGTGGGGGTTGTTCCTGATTTAAGGGGAGCAAATCTTCTGGAGTTAAGCCAGACGTTCTGTGGGTGATGAGGGGAGGGGTTTTCTGCTGTCCTGCTCTGGGCCACGATCCTCACACAGTGCGGTCCCACTCTGGTTCTTCACTGCTACACCTGTCCCCTTCCACTGGTCCACAGGTGCGTCAGATGCTGAGAGAGCAATTCCCCTGCAAGTACTTCCTGACCAAGGACACTGATCAACAGACCAGGAAACGCAGCAAGAGAGAAGGGAATTGAGCGGGAAGATCGTGGATTGTGATCATCTGATGAATGACAGGATGGTGGTGGGAGGAATGTATCTCTATTTTACTTCATCAGATATTATGTTCATTCATTTCTGTTTTGGTGAGTGGTGGTGGGGAAGGCAAGAGAAAAATGTTGTCTGAATTAGCTTCCAGCTGATAGTTATTCTGCAATCTCTGGACGTTCACATTATTCTGTAATTCTGTCAATTACAGCTTTGATAATTTCTCAATGAGTTGATTTAATGTAATAATGCAATAATGTGTTTAATTCAAGCAGCAAAATTATTTCTGTACACTGTTACATCTAAAGATAGTCTGTTAATCAAGAACGTATTTGTATTTTCTTTCAACTAATATTACGCACTATGTAACTAAAAGAAATGTAACTAAATAATAAATGCACAAATATTCCCAACAAACGTGAAGAAAGACTATTTTAAAGAGATTATTGACTCACAACTTGGTGTTGCTGTTGAAAGTGTGGACGACAGTCTTGGTTTTCAGGTTAATATTTAGTGAGTAAAATGGCCAGATGATTGGAGTTTAATCCTGATTCATGCGGTATGATGCACTTTGTTTAGGTTTGTTATTGTCACGTGTACCGAGGTACAATGAAGCACTTTACATTGTGAAGCCTATACTATACATCACTATATATATATATCTATATACATATACACACACACACACACACACGTGTGTGTGTATATATGTGTGTGTATATATACATGGGGGGTCAGTCTGCGGCATCACACACACACAGTAGCCACCCCACCACCCCCACACACACTAACCCCCCCCTTGATATATTATTACTAATTTGCTCCTTTCCCCCATTCCTCACCTTGTCCACTCACGCATAGCCCCCAACAGCACAGGTGTGGCTAGAGAGGAAGGGAGGGTGGTAGAGAGGAAGGCGGGTTAGAGAGGGTGAGCAGGGCAGAGAGGTAGGGGGTGTTGAGAGAGGGGGGGGGGTCAGAGAGGGAGAGGGGGTCAGAGAGGGAGGGGGCAGAGGATGCGGTGCAGAGAGGGTCAGAGAGGATGAGGGGGATGCAGTGAGGTAGGGGGTAGAGAGGGAGGGGGTGGTAGAGATGGATGGGAGGGGGATAGAGAATAATGGGGTAGAGAGGAATGGGGAGGTGGTAGAGAGGGAGGGGAGTTGGCTGCCTTTTTGAGGTGGGGGAGGGTGCGGGGATCTGAATAACCGGGGGGGGGGGTTCTGAATAACCTGGGGGGGGGGTGAATAACCGGGGGGGGGGGGTGCGATGTCACTTGAAGCACATGGAATATTCTGTGTGAGGCAGCTCCAAGCTGAGCCATTGTGATGTCATTAGAGAGAGCTGGTCATTTTAAATTCAAAGTCGTTTGACGTTTTTGAACTTTAATCAGTAATAAGTCGAGAAATAAAGCAGGAAATGCGGTTGCGGGGGGGGGACTGTGGAGTCACACACAAACTAACGATCCCCCACACACGGGGGTGGAGGGGAGGAAGGGGCAGGGGGAGGGAGGGAGAGGGGAGGAGAGGGAGGGGAGGGGGAAAGGGGGAAGTGAGTGGGGAGTAGATGGGAGAGGGGTTGGGGGAGAGGGGAGGTGGAAAGAGATGAGGGGGAGAGAGCAGGGGAGAAAGGGTGAGAGAGGAGAGGAGAGGAGAGGGGGGAAGGGACGGGGAGAGAGAGGAAAGGGGAGAGAGGGAGGGGGAGAGAGAATGGGAGAGAGAGGGGATAGGGGAGGTCGGAAAGTAGAAGGGAGAGAGGAGGCACGGAGGAGGGTAGTGAGGAGAGAGGGACACAGAGACAGAGGGGGTAGAGAGGAAGCAGGACGTAGAGAGGGAGGGGGAGGGGGTAGAGAGGCAGGGGGTAGAGAGGGAGGGCGTAGAGAGGGAGGGGGTAGAGAGGGAGGGGGGGTAGAGAGGGAGGGGGGGGTAGAGAGGGAGGGGGGTAGAGAGGGGGGGGTAGAGGGGGGGTAGAGAGGGAGGGGAGGGGGTAGAGGTTGAGGGGGATGGGGAGAGAGAGGGGGAAGAGGAGGGGGGGTAAAGGCAGCACATACCCAGGGCGTAGAGCAGCAGCAGCCTCCCCACCGGGCGGCGGATCGGAGCGAGGCCACGGGTGGGCGTGGACCAGGGCGAGACCAGCGAAGAAAAGGCGCCGCGATTCCCCGTGTCCCTGCGACCAATGGAGGAATTGCAGGTCTCCACAGACGGCCTCTCCCAACGCGCTGTCCCGCTCCCGCGCGCAGGTAACGGCAATGTTCTAGAACCTGAGCCGGAGCGCGAGCGGACTTCCTTCTGGCGCGTCGATCTCTACAAAGCAGAGGCCACGCGCCAACTCTCGGACACCTCCTCCTACTTACCCCTGGACCATGACCCCACTGACGAGCACCAGGCCACCATCTCGAGCACCATAACCGACTTCATCAACTCCGGCTCCCTACCCCCCCCGAGCCTCCAACCTCATCGTTTCCCAGCCCCGCACAGCCCGATTTTACCTTCTCCCCAAAATCCACAAACCCGACTGCCCCGGCAGACCCATTGTCTCTGCCTGTTCGTGCCCCACCGAACACATTTCCACATACCTTGACTCCATCCTATCCCCCTTTGTTAAATCCCTCCCCACCTATGTTCAAGACACCTCAGACACTCTCCGTCGGCTCCGCACATTCCGTTGTCCAGGCCCCCATCCTCTCATCTTCACCATGGACGTCCAGTCACTCTACACCTCCATCCCCCACCAGGATGGTCTCAAAGCCCTCCGGTACTTCCTCGACCAGAGGAGCAGCCCATACCCATCCACTGACACCCTCCTCCGCCTAGCGGAGTTGGTCCTTACCCTCAACAACTTCTCTTTTGACTCCTCCCATTTCCTCCAAACACAAGGCGTAGCTATGGGCACACGCATGGGCCCTAGCTACGCCTGCCTCTTTGTCGGGCACGTCGAACAATCTTTGTTCTCGGCGTACCAGGGCCCCACCCCCGACCTTTACCTCCGTTACATTGACGACTGCTTTGGTATCACCTCCTGCACCCACGCAGAACTGACTGACTTCATCCATTTCACCACCAACTTCCATCCGGCACTCAAATATACTTGGACCATTTCCGACATTTCCCTACCATTCCTTGACCTCACCATCTCTATTGCAGGTGACATCCACTACAAACCAACTGACTCCCACAGCTACCTGGACTACTCTTCCTCCCACCCTGCTTCCTGTAAGGACTCCATCCCCTATTCCCAATTCCTCCGTCTACGCCGCATCTGCTCCCAGGATGAGGTGTTCCACACCAGGTCATCGCAAATGTCCTCGTTCTTCAGAGAACGGGGTTTCCCCTCCCCCACTATAGATGAGGCTCGCACCAGAGTCTCCTCCATACCCCGCAACACTGCCCTCTCTCCCCATTCCCCCACTCACAACAAGGGCCGAGTCCCCCTGGTCCTCACCTTTCACCCCACCAGCCAGCGCATACAACAGATAGTCCTCCGCCAGTTTCGCCACCTCCAACGTGACCCCTCCACTCGCCACATCTTCCCATCTTCCCCCCTGTCTGCCTTCCGCAAAGACCGCTCCCTCCGCAATTCCCTCGTCAATTCTTCCCTTCCCTCCCGCTCCACTCCTTCCCCGGGCACTTTCCCTTGCAACCGCAAGAGATGCTACACTTGTCCCTTCACCTCCCCCATCCACTCCTTTCAGGGACCCAAGCAGTCATTCCAAGTCCGACAGAGGTTCACCTGCACCTCCTCCAACCTCATCTACTGCATCCGTTGCTCCAGATGCCAGCTGATCTACATCGGTGAGACCAAGCGGAGGCTGGGCGATCGTTTCGCCGAACACCTCCGCTCGGTCCGCAATAACCAACCCGACCTCCCGGTGGCTCAGCACTTCAACTCCCCCTCCCACTCCGTATCCGACCTCTCGGTCCTGGGCCTCCTCCACGGCCAGAGTGAGCAACACCGCATGTTGGAGGAACAGCACCTCATATTCCGCTTGGGGAGTCTGCATCCTCTGGGCTTAAACATTGAATTTTCTCAATTCTGTTAACCCAGACTGCCTCCTCCCCTTCCCACCTCTCCCTCAGCCCTCGGGCCCTGACATTCCTTCTCTCTCTATCTCCCCCCCCCCCACCCCAGTCGCACTAGCTTCTCATTTTCACACCACAAACAGCTTACAATGGCCTGCTTCCTTTATCACCAATACTTTTTTGCATATCTTTCATTCATTGTTCTTTATCTCTCCACATCACTGTTTATATCTCTTGTTTCCCTGATCCCTGACCAGTCTGAAGAAGGGTCTCGACCCGAAACGTCGCCTATCTCCTTCGCTCCTTAGATGCTGCTGCACCCGCTGAGTTTCTCCAGCTTTTTGTGTAACCCCCCTTCCTTTGTAACCGTTGGGTTGTGGGCGGGGCTGGCGCTGCGGGAGGCGAGGCATGAGCGCACAGTGTTGAGCCACTTGGGTGACCTCCAGGATCCTCTGGTGACCTCCAGGATCTGCATAATTTGCTCCTTCTTTCTGCGCATTTTGAAGAACGGGGGAGGGAGGTGACGCAACTCGTGGAAAAAAGTGCGCCTGCGAGTTGACAGCGGCTGCTTTAATCTAGAGGTAAGAGGGGAATCATTCTCTTGCCATGGAGGGAGGGGAAGGGGAGAGGGGAAGAGGAGGGGGACGGTGAGAGAGTGGGGAGTGTGGGGGAGAGAGGAGGGGGTGGGCGAGTAGAGTAGGGTGGAGCGAGGAGTGGGGAGAGAGGAGGTCGGGAGGAGGGTGGCAAAGGGTGGGAGGGGGAGGGAGAAGGGGTGAAAGGGAGAGGGTGAAGGGGAGGGAAGAGGGGGTTGTAGGAGGGGAGAGGGGGTGGAGGAAGGTAGTGGGGGGCAGAGGGTGGGGGTGAGAGGAGGGGAGTGTGAGGGGGGTAGAGGGGAGGGAGAGAGAGAGTCGACAGGAGAGGGGGGAGGGGAGAGAGGGAGGAGGGGGTGGGGGATGGAGGAGAGGAGGGTGAGAGGTGGAGGGAGAGGGAGGAGAGGGGAGGGGGAGATGAGGAGAGGGGGAGCAGGCGGAAGAGGAGGTGGGGAGAAGAGGTGGGGGAGACATTGAGGGGGTATGAGTAGTGGAAGAGAGGGGTAGAGGTGGGGGGGAAGAGGGGAGGGGAGGGGGGAGAGGGGATGGAGGGAGGTGGGGAGAGAGGGGGAGAGAGGAGGGGGTAGAGAGGAGAGGGGAGGAGGTGAGAAGAAGGGGGAAGTGGGGGGGAGCCGGGCAAGTGAGTGGGCTGCGAAAAGCAGAGAGAGAGAACAGGCCTGACCCTCTGGAATCCCGGAGCGGGCGGGCGGGCGAGGGGCATGACTTCACAAGCTGAGCCGGCCACGAGGAAAAGGTTCTTCAGCGCCTGAGCGCCGGTGACCTCCGGATCTGCAGAACTTGCTCGTACTTTCATCGCCTTTTGAAGAACAGGGGGGAGGGTGGTGACGTAACTCGTGGAAAAAGTGCGCCTGCGCATTAGCAGCAACCGGTTTAAACCAGAGGCGGGGGGCGGGGGCGGGGGCATGAGGCAGGTGGGCCTCGAGCAAGGGCATTGTGACATCATACAGCTGGGCAGCGGTTTGATTTGAAAACATCGTCAGATTGGTGGTGAATATTTGTAAGAATCTCGGGAAATAATTAACCTAATTTACAGAGGAGCGGGTTTCTAAAATCGGTACTGAAATATTTTAAAATGTCCCAGTTTCGGCGTCTGGTTTTCGAGGGGGGGGGGTTGAGAAGGGGGGAGTGGGGAGAAGGAGGAAGGGGTGGAGGGAGGGGGGTGAGAGTGGGGAGTGGAGGGAGAGGGGGGAAGGGAGGTGGATGGGGAGGGGAGAGGGTTGGAGATGTAGGGGGAGGGGGCAGAGGAGGGGGAGAGAGGGGGAGGGGGGAGAGAGAGGGGGAGGGGGGAGAAAGGGGGAGGGGAAGTGGGGGGAGTAGGGGGAAGGGAGGGAGATGGATGTGGAGGGGGGTGAGGAGAGGGCAGGGGGCTGCAGGGGGAGGAGTGGATGGGGGAGGGGGAGAGACGAGGGGAGAGAGGGCAAGGGTATGCAAAGGGAGTAAACCAACAGCAGATGCTGGTTTTACACCGGAGATAGACACAAAATGCTGGAGTAACTCAGAATCTGAAGAACGGTCTCAACTCGAAACGTCTTGCATTCATTCTCCCCAGAGACGCTGCCAGTCCCGCTGAGTTACTCCAGCAATGGAGGGTGGGGAGGAGGGGTGAGAGAGATGGGAGGAGAGAGAGAGGGGACTAGAGAGATGAGAGGGAGAGAGGGGTGCTGAGAGGGGGGGAAGGGAAGGGGTTGTGGGGGGAGGCAAGGGGAGAGGAGGGGGGAAGGGAGGGGGAGGGGTAGAGAGGGTGGGGAGGGGGTGGGGTGGAGGGAAGGTGGTAGGGGAATTGAAAGGGGGTTTGGGAGCGGGAGGGTTGGGGAGGGCAGGGGGTGGGGGAGAAGAAGGGGGGAGAGAGAGAGGGAGAAAGAGAGGGGGAGCGAGAGCGAGTAGGTGAAGAGAGAGAGCAAGAGAGAGATAGAGATGGGGAGAGAGAGATAAGAGATGGGGAGAGAGAGATGAGGAGAGAGAGGGGGAGAGACAGAGAGTGAAATGCAACCATGCGTCACACGTTCAGAATGTTCTGGAAATTAAGGCTGTCAGCAGCTCTATGCAATTCAGGGGAGGAGCCTGCCGCAGTTACCACCACCAACAACCATTGGCAGTGCAGCATTTCAAAGTAGTTACCACCACCAACAACCGTTGGCAGAGCAGCATTTCAGTTATCACCACCAACCACCATTTGCAGTGCAGCATTTCTTCAGTATTCAGTATTCAGTATTTCCTTTAATGTCATTTTTGCTGATACTTACATACACAGAAGAATCGAAAAATTGTTTCTCAATCAGTTCCTGTCAGTGCAGTTAATAAAAGCAGAATAAATACATATAACTTTAAAATGAACATATCTAAAATAGACCTAAAAATTGAACTAAAAACAGAAATTCAGACCGAACAGTGGCTTTGCATTGACAGGTCTCTGTCAAAGTATGGGCGAGGTTAGATGTGTATGATGTATGGGGTGGGGACACAGTCCGTTAACCAGTCTTATTGCCTGTGGGAAGAAGCTGTGATGAATCCTGCTTGTTCTGCAGCTGATGCTCCTGTACCTCTTCCGATGGCAGAATGGAGAAGATGTGGTGTGATGGGTGATAAGGGTACTTAATAATGGAGATGGCTCTGCGGATGCTGCGATTCTGATAGATCTCCAACAGGAAAGGGAGTGGAGCACCAATGATCCTATTGGCTGTCTTCACTATCCTGTTAAGTTGTTTTTGTTCATAAGCTTTGCAGCTCGCAAACCAGGAAGTGATGCCGTAGGTCAGTATGCTCTCGATGGTGCTGCTTTTCTTGGCCTCTGGAGGGCGTGGGGCCGCTGTTGTGCTCTTTTGATGATTGCTGTGGTGTTGGCGTTGAGATCAGGTCGTCCGCCAGGTGAAGTCCCAAGATCTTCACACTTCTGACCCTCTCCACAGCAGCACCATCACCATGCAGCGGTGTGTGATTTTGTTTTGCAGCCCTCCTGAAATCGATCACCATCTCCTTTGTCTTTTCCATGTTGAGGGTGAGATTGTGAGATCTGCACCACTCTGTAAGCAGCTCCACCTCCATCCTGTATGCCGACTTATTGTTGTCACTGATGAGATCCACCACTGTTGTGTCATCAGCGAACGTATTGACATAATTATTGCTGATTCTGGCAGTACAGTCATGAGTAAGCAGACTGAACAGCAGGGGGCTTAGGACACAACCTTGAGGTGAGCCAGTGCTCACTGCGATGGACCTTGATGTCCGGCTGCCCACCCTGACTGTCTGCTGCCGCTGTGTCAAAAAGCTAGGTGTCCACCTTCAACCGCTTCAGCTTCCCCACCAGCTGCTGTGGGATGATGGTATTAAAAGCTGACCTGAAGTCTATGAAGAGGATCCTGGCATAGGTGTTCTTCCGATTTCAAAGCAGTTACCAACACCAACCACCATTTGCAGTGCAGCATTTCAATGCAGTTACCACCACCAACCAGCAATGGCAGTGCAGCAATTCAAAGCTGTTACCACTGCCAACCACCATTTGCAGTGCAGCATTTCAAAGCAGTTACCATCACCATCCACCATTTGCAGTGCAGCATTTCAAAGCAGTTACCACCACCAACCACCATTTGCACTGCAGCATTTCAAAGCAGTTACCATCATCAACCACCATTGGCAGCATAGCATTTCAAAGCTGTTACCACCACCAACCACCATTGGCAGTGCAGCCTTTCAAAGCATTTATCACCACCAACAGCCATTGGCAGTGCAGCATTTCAAAGCCGTTGCCACCACCAACCATCATTGGCAGTGCCACATTTCAAAGCAGTTACCACCACCAACAAACAATGGCGGTGCAGCCATTCAAGCAGCTACCACCACCAACAACCATTGGCAGTGCAGCATTTCAAAGCAGTTACCACCACCAACAACCATTTGCAGTACAGCATTTCAAAGCAACCACATTTTCATTATCAAACCACATTAAGGGAACTCACAGTTGAGTGTGTTCAGTGTTATTCACAAAAATGTGTTCAGAGTTATTCACAGCTCAAAGAGACGTGACCCTCACACTTCCTCCATCTTGCAGAAACTGATGAGGCACAACACTTCCGGGTTTGATAATCGGAAGGAACTCAACACCCTCCCACCAACAGGGGCAGCAGAGAGAATGCCAACATTATTTAAACATTCATAACTCTTTTATTTTTCATCGATGGGAAAAATCCTCTTGACCTGCGCAGCGGAGGGGGACTCTGAGTAAGACGGCCAATAATCACAGCCATTAGTGGCAGCGTCTTTTCAAAAATCATGAAAAGGGAAAAGAGGAAGTGGTCATGATCTTACTTTTAGTAATATAGATTAGAAAAAAGGGGACCCGTTGGGTCCCGTCCATCCACCACGAGGTAGCGGGCGGGGGAGGGTACGGCGTCACACACACACTAACCACCCCCCACACACACAGGCGGGGAGGGAAGTGAGAGGGGGTAGAGGGAGATAGGGTAGTTGGGGAGGTTAGTGGGTGAGGGGATTGAGTGAGGGGAGTGGGGGGAGAGAGAGGAGGGGTGAGAGATGGGGGAACGGGGGAGGAAGAATGGGGAAGTGGGGAGTGAGGGAGGCAGGGAGGTGCAGGGAGAGAGGGAGGGGAAAGGGGAGATGGAGAGGGGGCGGGGGCAGAGAGGGGGGCAGAGGGGGAGGGGTTAAGAGAGGAGAGGGAGAGAGGGGGGGTGGGGGAGATTGGGGGGAAGAGACGGCCGTTAGGAGAAAGTTCTTCAGCACGTGAGCGCCGGTAACCTCCGCTGACCTCGGGATCTGCAGAACTTGCTTATTCGTTCTGTGCCTTTTGAAGAACTTGGGAGGGGAGAGGTTCATGACGTAACTCGTGGAAAAAGTGCGCCTGCGCGTTGAGAGCAGCCGATTCAATCCAGAGGTTGGGGGCGGGGGCGACGAGCAAATGCATTGTGACGTCAGCAGCGCTTTCATTTGAAAAAATGGTCAGTTTGGTGATGCAATTTAGTAAATATCTCGGGAAATAATTGACCAAATTTACAGAAGAGTGGATTTCTAAAATGGAGGAGATACGTTTCAAAGGCGAAATTACACACACACACTGGCACTCACTCAAAGTATTAAATATATACTAGGCCTCGGGGATCTGTTGGGTCCCGTCCCCTCAACGTGCTGTTGCGGGGGGTGCCTGTGGCATCACACGCACACACTAACCCCCCCCTCCCCCCACACACACACGGGGGGGAAGGGGCTGAGAGGGGGAAGAGAGGGGGAGGCGGGTGAGAGGACGGGGAGAGGCGAGGGGTGGGGAGAGGGGGAGGACGGGGAGAGGGGGAAGGAGGAGAGGGAGAGGGGGGTAGGGGGTAGAGAGTGGGGTGAGGGGGGAGGAGGGAGAGCAGGGAGAGGGAGAAGGGAGGGGAATGGGGAGAGGGGAGGGGCCGCTTACAACTTGGTGCTTAGGTTCAGATTGCCCATTCGCCTATGGCTTGTGTAGAAAAATCACCCCCACCCTCCCGTCTCCCCCTTCTATCTCCCCTCTTCTCTCTCTTACCCTCTCTCCCTCTTCTCTCCCTTCTCTTTCTTTCTCTCTCTCCCCGTTCTCTCTCTCCCCTTCTCTCTCCTCCCGCACCCCCCCCTCTCTCTCTCCCTTCTCTCTCTCCCCTTCTCTCTTTCTCTCCCCTCTTCTCTCTCTCCCCTCCTCTCTCTCCCCTTCTCTCTTTCTCTCCCGTTTCGTGTCAAGACCATTCTTCTGACCTGAAGATTGAATCTGAAGGGTCTCGATCCGAAACGCCACCCATTCCTTCTCTCCAGAGATGCTGCCTGTTCAGCTGAGTTACTCCAGCATTTTGTGTCTATCTTTGGTGTGGCAGTTGTCTCATTTCATCAGCTTCCTGTATTGCGCGCCTAGAAGAGACGATTTACATGCCGCTTGCAACCAAGTGCGCTCAAATTGAAATCTCACATCTTTGCGAGGGAGGGATGGAATGGATGTGACCACCGGTTAAAGCAAAGGCAGTTCGGACAGGTAAATAATGCCCTCAGTTGATTAACCAGGTTCCAGAATGTAAGAACGATTTATACATGTAACATTTTTGTTTTTCAATCAATATAGCTTTGTTTTGATTTTTGATGCCGAGATAAAACTCCATCCCTTGGAAGGGCTTGCGGCAGCTGGTTTCATAGTGCCTTCAATGTTGGTAGGTGCTGTATTTTCCACTGCCAGTTTTCTCAACTTCCATAGCCGCTCTGCATAAGTGGGGGAGAGCGAGCAGGGGGGAGAGAGAGAGAATGGAGAAAGAGGGGGGGGAGAGTGAGAAAAGGGGAGAGAAAGAGAGAAGGGGGAGAGAGAGAAGGGGAGTGAGAGAAGGGAGAGACAGGGAGGAGAGAGAGGAGGGGAGAGAGAGAAGAGGGGAGAGAAAGAGAAAGGGAGCGAGCGAAGGGGGAGAAGGGGAGAGGGAGAAGGGGAGAGAGAATGGAGAGAGAGAGGGGGAAGCGAAAGAAGAGGTGGAGGGAGAGAAGTGGGGAGAGAGAGAAGGGGAGAGAGAGAGAGAGAAGGGAGAGAGAGAAGGGGGAGAGAGAAGAGGGGAGAGAGAAGGGGAGACGGGGGGATGGGGTCATTTTTCCACACAAGCCATAGGTGACTGGGAAATCTGAACCTAAGCACCAAGTTGTAAGCGGCCGAAAGGCCGCATCCCTTGGGAAAACCGCCATTTCGGCCACCGTCAGCTGTGGGTCAGGTGGAGCGGAGGTGTGGGTCAATGTTCATCCCTCCACAGTGATGTGATGGATGCGGGGGTCTGCACCAATCGCTGACAAGTCCCGCCCCTCCACCCCCCCCCCCCCCCCCCCCCCCCCCACGGCAACGTCATGACTGTTATTGAACTTTTCTGTTGAGCGGCAGTCAGTTCGTAGGCTTGTAGGCGGTGCCGCCTTTCCGGTAGGTGGCATTTTGACAGGCAGCCATTCGGTGAGTTTGCTTTTAGGCAATGCAGCTTTCAGTTAGTTGGCTTTTAGGCATCCTGCCCTTTTGGTTAGTTTGCTTGTAGGCGTCCCATCCTTCCGGTTAGTTGGCTTTTCGTGTTTGTACTCTTTCGGTTTTTTTGTGATTCGGCCTCATTTCCATTCGGTTCTTTGGCTTAGACTTCTTTGCCTTGGCTTCTCATCCGTCAGTGCCACGCCCGCACACGGTCATCCAGCTGTTAGATTTCAAAAATATGGCCGATTGTAAAGTCGGGGGTGGTGGTTAACGTAACTTGTCAGCTGCTTTAATCCAGAGGGGGGGTTGGGCCACAATCCGGGTGGGCCACGAGCAAAGGCATTGTGATGTCATCAGCTGGCCAGCAGTTACAGTTGAAAAATATGTCAGTTAGGTGAATAATTTCAGTACAAAAACTCGGAAATAATGAATCACGTTTACAGATGATGGGATTTTTGAAATCATGAAGTAAATATCTACTGCAATATGTAAAAAATGTTACCACTACCATGTCGGGTTTTCGAGGAGATGTGAATCACACACGAAATGACACACAAACAGACCCACACACAGAGTTTTATATAATACCAGACTAAGTGGGATATGTTAGGTCCCAGCTTCACATGGGAAGGTTGTTCCCCCAATGCAATATTCCACCTCTCTACCAATTCTGATATTACTGGCCAGTGGGCGGGGGGGAGGGTTCTCAAGCGCTGGGTGTTGTGGGCTGAAGAGACTGGTTTCCAGAGGGCTAGTATGGTCTTTGTGGGCCGAATGGATTATTGGGCTGGCAGCTCAGTCACTGAGTTCAGGCAGCTCCATCACTTAGGCCTGGCAGCTCAGGCGTGGCAGCTCAGTAACTCAGGCCTGGTGGGCTGGCAGCTCAGTAACTCAGGCCTGGTGGGCAGTCAGCTGAGAAACTGCCAGAACTTCTGCCGAAAACCAGTGACAGACTCTGTGAGAGAGAGAGAAGGGGAGAGGGTGAACAATCAATTTTAGACATTTGCATATTTTTTTACAGATCACAGCATTGAAAGAGGAAAGGCTATCTTTGTGTGGATCTCTGGAGTGCTAGTATGGGTGTTGTGCACTGAAGGGACTGGTTTCCAGAGGGCTAGTATGGACATTGTGGACTGAATGGATTCTCGGTCTTGTAGTTCAGTGAGTCATGACTGATGGGCTGGCACTTCAGTCATTTACAGCTGGTGGGCTGGCACTTCAGTCACTTACAGCTGATGGGCTGGCAGTTCACTTGCGCATGGCTAGTGGGCTGGTAGGGCAGTCACTCATGGCTGGTGTGGTGGCAATTCACTCACTCACCCCTCCTCACTTCACCCTCCCACCTTTCTCCTTGCCATTCTCCTCTCCCCCCCCCCCCCCCACGGATTCAGTCCATCTCCCCTCAACCTCCCCTCAACCTCCCCTCATGCACTCTTAGTGGCTCTCCGACAGCACGGCCATTTCTGCCTATTAGGATCCCATTGTGATGAAGAACACGCAGGCATTGCAAGTGGAAAAATGATTTATTAAAGTTTAAAACGTGAATGACTCTTAACATATAACAACAACTTAAATATTAAAGATGAAATGTATAAAATTCTTTCTTGTTATGTCTCTTGTTGTGTTCTGCTGCTCACTGCCTCTTGATGTCTCTTTGCTGTTGATTAAAAAAAAGACAATTTTAATATAGAGAGATTGAGCGGTCAAATTTGACCAAAGAAAATCTGAGCATTTATCTCAAAAGTCATAATTCAGTGCGGGCCTGCAAATCCAATCTCACAGCATTTGAAGCATAGTGCAGGCTGCAAATCCAATCTCACAGCACAGGAAGCAGAGTGCAGGCCGCAAATCCAATCTCACAGCACTCGAAGCGTAGTGCAGTCTGCAAATCCAACCTCACAGCACTCCAAGCAGAGAGCAGGCAGCAAGTCCAACCTCACAGGACTCCAAACAGAGTGCAGGCAGCAAGTCCAAACACACAGCACTCTAAGCAGAGAGCAGGCAGCAAGTCCAACCTCACAGCACTCCAAGCCGTGTGCAGGCAGCAATCCAACCTCACAGCAAGGAGAGTGCAGTCAGCAAATCCAACCTCACTGCACTCCAAGGAGTGTGCAGGCAGCAAGTCCAACCTCACACCACTCCAAGCAGAGGACAGGCAGCAAGCCCAACCTCACAGCACTCCAAGCAGAGAGCAGGCAGTAAGTCCAATCCCACAGCACTCCAAGCAGGGTGCAGGCAGCAAATCCAATTACACAGCATTTCAAGCAGAGTGCACACACATGCACTCACACACTCATGCACTCACACACTCATTCAGGAACAGCTTCTTCCTGTCAGCCATCAGGATATTAAACATAGCGAATAAGCTCTGAACTACAAAATACTATATTATTTGTACTATTTGTTATTTATTGCACTCTCACACACACCCTACACCTCACACACTCACACCCTCCACCTCACACACACACCCTCCAGCTCACACACACAGCCTCCACCTCACACACACACACATACTCCACCTCGCAGACACAGACACACTCACACAGACACACTCACACAGACACTCACACACAGACACTCACATACACACCACACACCACAATCACACACACCACAATCACACACCACACACCACAATCACATACACACACCACAATCACACTCATACACACCACAACACACACAGACACACATACGCACACACTCACACACCATATATAAGGCAGTAAAATATTTTGAATACTCTAACGGCTGAGCACGGCTTCTCCACTTTGGGCCTTCTGCAGTCAGCAACACTTCCGCATTCAGCACAATCTCAGCACTCACTGGAAATTACGCATTGTTCAGTGTGACCTGTCCACTATGTCATGGAATGAGTTGCAATTTTGCAGTAAACAGAGTCTGATCATTCAAACCACATTTTCAATTTCAAACTTCATTTTCAAACCATATTTTCATTTTCAAACCAACCAAATTTTCAAACCACATTTTCATTTTGAAACCACATTTTCGTTCTCAAACTGTATTTTCAAACCACATTTTAATTTTCAACCCACATTTTCAAACCACATTTTCATTTTCAAACTTCATTTTCAAACCACATTTTCATTTTCAAATTTCATTTTATAACCATATAACCATATAACAATTACAGCACGGAAACAGGCCATCTCGGCCCTTCAAGTCCGTGCCGAACAACTTTTTTCCCTTAGTCCCACCTGCCTGCACTCATACCATAACCCTCCATACCCTTCTCATCCATATGCCTATCCAATTTATTTTTAAATGATACCAACGAACCTGCCGCCACCACTTCCACTGGAAGCTCATTCCACACCGCTACCACTCTCTGAGTAAAGAAAATAATTTTCAAACCACATTTTCATTTTCAAACCACATTTTCATTTTCAAACCACATTTTCGTTTTCAAACTTGATTTTCAAACCAGATTTTCATTTTCAAACCTCATTTTCATTTTAAAACCAACTTAATTTTTAACCCACATTTTCATTTTCAAACCTCATTTTGAAACCACATTTTCAATTTCAAAATTCAAAATTTCAAAACACATTTTCATTTTCAAACCACATTTTCATTTTCAAACCACATTTTCATTTTCAAACCACATTTTCGTTTTCAAACTTGATTTTCAAACCAGATTTTCATTTTCAAACCTCATTTTCATTTTCAAACCAACTTAATTTTTAACCCACATTTTCATTTTCAAACCTCATTTTGAAACCACATTTTCAATTTCAAAATTCAAAATTTCAAAACACATTTTCATTTTCAAACCACATTTTCTTTTACAAACTTCATTTTCAAACCACATTTTCATTTTCAAACTTCGTTTTCAAACCACATATTCATTTTCAAACTTCATTTCGAAAACCACATTTTAATTTTCAACCACAGTTTCATTTTCAAACCGCATTTTCGTTTTTAAACTTTATTTTCAAACCGCATTTTCATTTTGAAACCTGGTTTTCATTTTCAAACCAATCTAATTTTCAAACCAGATTTTCGTTTTCAAACCTCATTTTCATTTTTAAATCATTTTCAAACCACACTTGCAAACCAAACTCATTTTCAAACCAAACTTACTTTCAAATAACCTCATTTTCAAACCAACCACATTTTGAAACAAACCCTATTTTTTAAAACAGCCACATTTTCATTTTCAAACTTCATTTACAAACCACATTGTTAATTTCAAACCACATTTTCGTTTTCAAACTTCAATTTCAAACTACATTTTCATTTTCAAACTTAATTTTCAAACCATATTTTAAATTACAAACTTCATTTACAAACCAAATTTTCATTTTCAAACTTCATTTTCAAAACCACATATTCATTTTCAAACCACACTTTCATTTTCAATCTTCATTTTCAAACCACAATTTCATTTTCAAAGCTCATTTTCAAACCACATTTTCATTTTTAAACCACATTTCCAGACCAAATTTCGAAACAAATCTTTTTTCAAACCAACCATATTTTCCAACTGACCTCATTTTCAAACCAACCGCATTTTCAAAACAACCACATTTTCATTTTCGAACTTCATTTTCAAACTACATTTTCATTTTCAAACTCCATTTTCAAACCACATTTTCATTTTCTAATATCATTTTCAAACCACATTTTCATTTTCAAACCTCATTTTCAAACCACATTTTCATTTTCAAACTTCATTTTCAAACCTCCTTTTCATTTACAAACGTCACTTTCAAACCACATTTTCAAACAAACCTCTATATCGAACCAAACTTATTTTCAAAACAACCACATTTTCATTTTCAAACCACATTTTCGTTTTCAAACATCAGTTTGAAACCACACTTTCAATCCAACCTCTTTTCCAAACCGACTTATATTTTCAAACCAACCTTATTTTCAAACCAACCACAGTTTTAAAACCACCACATTTTCAAAACAAATTTTCAATACATTTTCAAAACAACCAGGTTTTCATCTACAAACTTTGTTTTCAAACCACATTTTCATTTTCAAACAGCATTTTCATTTTCAAACCACATTTACATTTTCAAACCACATTTTCATTTTCAAACCTCATTTTCAAACCACATTTTCATTTTCAAACGATATTCAAACCAAACTTATTTTCAAACCAAACTTATTTTCAAATCAACTTAATTTTCAAACCAAACCTTACTTTCAAACCAACGTTATTTTCAAACCATCCTTACTTTCAAACCAATCTAATTTTCAAAACAACCACTTTTAAAACAAGCGCATTTTCAAAACAACCACATTTTCGTTTTCAAACTTCATTTTCATACCACTATTTCATTTTGAAACCTCATTATCGTTTTCAAACAACTTATTTTTCAAACCAAATTTTCATTTTCAAACCTCATTTTCAAACCATTTTTATTTTCAAATTATTTTCAAACCACATTTTTAAACCAACCTCTTTTTGAAACCAAACTTATTTTTAAACCAACCTCATTTTCAAACCAAACTTACTTTCAAATCAACGTCATTTTCAAATCAAACACATTTTCAAAACAACCACATTTTCAAAACAAACACATTTTCATTTTCAAACTTCATTTTCAAACCACATTTTCATTTTCAAAATTCATTTTCAAACCACATTTTCATTTTCATACCGCATTTTCAAACCACATTTTCATTTTCAAAACACATTTTCAAACCACATTTTCATTTTCAAACTTCATTTTCAAAGCACATTTTCATTTTTTAATTTCATTTTCAAACCATACTTTTCGTTTTCAAACTTCATTTTCAAACCACATTTTCATTTTGAAACCTCATTTTCATTTTCAAACAAACTTAATTTTCAATCCACATTTTCATTTTTAAACCTCATTTTGAAACTACATTTACATTTTCAAACCACATTTTAATTTTCAAACATAATTTTCAACCACATTTTCATTTTCAAACCTCATTTTCAAACCACATTTTCATTTTCAAACTTCATTTTCAAACCTCCGTTTCATTTACAAACTTCATTTTCAAACCATATTTTCATTTTCTAAATTCATTTTCAAACCACATTTTCATTTTCCAACTTCATTTTCAAACCACATTTTAATTTTCAAACATAATTTTCAACCACATTTTCATTTTCAAACCTCATTTTCAAACCACATTTTCATTTTCAAACTTCGTTTTCAAACCTCCGTTTCATTTACAAACTTCATTTTCAAACCACATTTTCATTTTCAAAATTCATTTTCAAACCTCTGTTTCATTTACAAACTTCATTTTCAAACCATATTTTCATTTTCTAAATTCATTTTCAAACCACATTTTCATTTTCCAACTTCATTTTCAAACCACATTTTCAAACCAACCTCTTTTTCAAACCAAACTTATTTTCAAACCAACCACATTTTCAAACCAACCACGTTTTCAAAACAACCACATTTTCATTTTTAACTTCATTTTTAAACCAAATTTTCATTTTCAAACCACAATTTCGTTTTCAAACTTCATTTTCAAACCACATTTTCATTTTCAAACCTCATATTCAAAACACATTTGCATTTTCAAACCACTTTTTCAAACCAAACTCATTTTCAACCTGAACTCTTTTTCAAACCAATGTTATTTTCAAACCAACCTCATTTTCAAACCAACCTTACTTTCAAACCAACCTCATTTTCAAACCAAACAGACTTTCAAACAAACCACATTTTCAAAACAATCACATTTTTATTTTCAAACTTCATTTTCAAACCACATTTACAATTTCAAACAACATTTTCAAACATCATTTTCAAACCACATTTCCATTTTCAAACTTCATTTTCAAACCTCCGTTTCATTTACAAACTTCATTTTCAAACCATATTTTCATTTTCTAAATTCATTGTCAAACCACATTTTCATTTTCCAACTTCATTTTCAAACCACATTTTCAAACCAACCTCTTTTTCAAACCAAACTTATTTTCAAACCAACCACATTGTCAAACCAACCACGTTTTCAAAACAACCACATTTTCATTTTCAAACTTCATTTTGAAACCAAATTTTCATTTTCAAACCACATTTTCATTTTCAAACCTCATATTCAAAACACATTTGCATTTTCAAAACTCTTTTTCAAACCAAACTCATTTTCAAACCGATCTCTTTTACAAACCAACCTTATTTTCAAACCAACCTCATTTTCAAACCAACCTTACTTTCAAACCAACTTCATTTTCAAACCAAACAGATTTTCAAACAAACCACATTTTCAAAACAATCACATTTTCATTTTCAAACTTCATTTTCAAACCACATTTACAATTTCAAACAACATTTTCAAACCACATTTTATTTTTCAAACCTCATTTTAAAACGACATTTTCAAACCAACCTCTTTTTCAAACCAACCTCATTTTCAAACCAACCTCTTTTTCAAACTAACCTCATTTTCAAACCAACCTCTTTTTCAAACCAAACTTATTTTCAAACCAACCACGTTTTCAAAACAACCACATTTTCATTTTTAACTTCATTTTTAAACCAAATTTTCATTTTCAAACCACAATTTCGTTTTCAAACTTCATTTTCAAACCACATTTTCATTTTCAAACCTCATATTCAAAACATATTTGCATTTTCAAACCACTTTTTCAAACCAAACTCATTTTCAACCTGAACTCTTTTTCAAACCAACCTTATTTTCAAACCAACCTCATTTTCAAACCAACCTTACTTTCAAACCAACCTCATTTTCAAACCAAACAGACTTTCAAACAAACCACATTTTCAAAACAATCACATTTTTATTTTCAAACTTCATTTTCAAACCACATTTACAATTTCAAACAACATTTTCAAACATCATTTTCAAACCATATTTTCATTTTCTAAATTCATTTTCAAACCACATTTTCAAACCAACCTCTTTTTCAAACCAATCTTATTTTCAAACCAACCACATTGTCAAACCAACCACGTTTTCAAAACAACCACATTTTCATTTTCAAACTTCATTTTGAAACCAAATTTTCATTTTCAAACCACATTTTCATTTTCAAACCTCATATTCAAAACACATTTGCATTTTCAAAACTCTTTTTCAAACCAAACTCATTTTCAAACCGATCTCTTTTACAAACCAACCTTATTTTCAAACCAACCTCATTTTCAAACCAACCTTACTTTCAAACCAACTTCATTTTCAAACCAAACAGATTTTCAAACAAACCACATTTTCAAAACAATCACATTTTCATTTTCAAACTTCATTTTCAAACCACATTTACAATTTCAAACAACATTTTCAAACCACATTTTCTTTTTCAAACCTCATTTTAAAACGACATTTTCAAACCAACCTCTTTTTCAAACCAACCTCATTTTCAAACCAACCTCTTTTTCAAACCAACCTCATTTTCAAACCAATCTCTTTTTCAAACCAACCTTATTTTCAAACCAACCTCATTTTCAAACCAACCTTACTTTCAAACCAACCTCAGTTTCAAACCAAACACATTTTCAAACAAACCACATTTTCAAAACAATCACATTTTCATTTTCATTTTCAAACATCATTTTCAAACCACATTTTCATTTTCAAAAGATTTTCAAACCACATTTTTAAACCAACCTCTTTTATAAACCAAACATATTGTCAAACCAAAGTTATTTTCAAACCCACCTAATTTTCAAAACCAAACCTTACATTCAAACCAACCTCTTTTTCAAACCAAACTTATTTTCAAACCAACCACATTGTCAAACCAACCACGTTTTCAAAACAACCACATTTTCATTTTCAAACTTCATTTTGAAACCAAATTTTCATTTTCAAACCACAGTTTCGTTTTCAAACTTCATTTTCAAACCACATTTTCATTTTCAAACCTCATATTCAAAACACATTTGCATTTTCAAAACTCTTTTTCAAACCAAACTCATTTTCAAACCGATCTCTTTTACAAACCAACCTTATTTTCAAGCCAACCTCATTTTCAAACCAACCTTACTTTCAAACCAACCTCATTTTCAAACCAAACAGATTTTCAAACAAACCACATTTTCAAAACAATCACATTTTCATTTTCAAACTTCATTTTCAAACCACATTTACAATTTCAAACGACATTTTCAAACCACATTTTCTTTTTCAAACCTCATTTTAAAACAACATTTTCAAACCAACCTCTTTTTCAAACCAACCGCATTTTCAAACCAATCTCTTTTTCAAACCAACCTTATTTTCAAACCAACCTCATTGTCAAACCAACCTTGCTTTCAAACCAACCTCAGTTTCAAACCAAACACATTTTCAAACAAACCACATTTTCAAAACAATCACATTTTCATTTTCATTTTCAAACATCATTTTCAAACCACATTTTCATTTTCAAAAGATTTTCAAACCACATTTTTAAACCAACCTCTTTTATAAACCAAACATATTGTCAAACCAAAGTTATTTTCAAACCCACTTAATTTTCAAAACCAAACCTTACTTTCAAACCAACATTATTTTCAAATCAACCTTGCTTTCAAACCAGTCTAATTTTCAAAACAACCACTGTTTAAAAGCAAGCACATTTTCAAAACAACAACATTTGCATTTTCAAACTACATTTTCAAACCACATTTTCATTTTCAAACCTCATTTTCAAACCACATTTTCATTTTCAAACGATATTCAAACCAAACTTATTTTCAAACCAAACTTATTTTCAAATCAACCTAATTTTCAAACCAAACCTTACTTTCAAACCAACGTTATTTTCAAACCATCCTTACTTTCAAACCAATCTAATTTTCAAAACAACCACTTTTAAAACAAGCGCATTTTCAAAACAACCACATTTTCGTTTTCAAACTTCATTTTCATACCACTATTTCATTTTGAAACCTCATTATCGTTTTCAAACAACTTATTTTTCAAACCAAATTTTCATTTTCAAACCTCATTTTCAAACCATTTTTATTTTCAAATTATTTTCAAACCACATTTTTAAACCAACCTCTTTTTGAAACCAAACTTATTTTTAAACCAACCTCATTTTCAAACCAAACTTACTTTCAAATCAACGTCATTTTCAAATCAAACACATTTTCAAAACAACCACATTTTCAAAACAAACACATTTTCATTTTCAAACTTCATTTTCAAACCACATTTTCATTTTCAAAATTCATTTTCAAACCACATTTTCATTTTCATACCGCATTTTCAAACCACATTTTCATTTTCAAAACACATTTTCAAACCACATTTTCATTTTCAAACTTCATTTTCAAAGCACATTTTCATTTTTTAATTTCATTTTCAAACCATACTTTTCGTTTTCAAACTTCATTTTCAAACCACATTTTCATTTTGAAACCTCATTTTCATTTTCAAACAAACTTAATTTTCAATCCACATTTTCATTTTTAAACCTCATTTTGAAACTACATTTACATTTTCAAACCACATTTTAATTTTCAAACATAATTTTCAACCACATTTTCATTTTCAAACCTCATTTTCAAACCACATTTTCATTTTCAAACTTCATTTTCAAACCTCCGTTTCATTTACAAACTTCATTTTCAAACCATATTTTCATTTTCTAAATTCATTTTCAAACCACATTTTCATTTTCCAACTTCATTTTCAAACCACATTTTAATTTTCAAACATAATTTTCAACCACATTTTCATTTTCAAACCTCATTTTCAAACCACATTTTCATTTTCAAACTTCGTTTTCAAACCTCCGTTTCATTTACAAACTTCATTTTCAAACCACATTTTCATTTTCAAAATTCATTTTCAAACCTCTGTTTCATTTACAAACTTCATTTTCAAACCATATTTTCATTTTCTAAATTCATTTTCAAACCACATTTTCATTTTCCAACTTCATTTTCAAACCACATTTTCAAACCAACCTCTTTTTCAAACCAAACTTATTTTCAAACCAACCACATTTTCAAACCAACCACGTTTTCAAAACAACCACATTTTCATTTTTAACTTCATTTTTAAACCAAATTTTCATTTTCAAACCACAATTTCGTTTTCAAACTTCATTTTCAAACCACATTTTCATTTTCAAACCTCATATTCAAAACACATTTGCATTTTCAAACCACTTTTTCAAACCAAACTCATTTTCAACCTGAACTCTTTTTCAAACCAATGTTATTTTCAAACCAACCTCATTTTCAAACCAACCTTACTTTCAAACCAACCTCATTTTCAAACCAAACAGACTTTCAAACAAACCACATTTTCAAAACAATCACATTTTTATTTTCAAACTTCATTTTCAAACCACATTTACAATTTCAAACAACATTTTCAAACATCATTTTCAAACCACATTTCCATTTTCAAACTTCATTTTCAAACCTCCGTTTCATTTACAAACTTCATTTTCAAACCATATTTTCATTTTCTAAATTCATTGTCAAACCACATTTTCATTTTCCAACTTCATTTTCAAACCACATTTTCAAACCAACCTCTTTTTCAAACCAAACTTATTTTCAAACCAACCACATTGTCAAACCAACCACGTTTTCAAAACAACCACATTTTCATTTTCAAACTTCATTTTGAAACCAAATTTTCATTTTCAAACCACATTTTCATTTTCAAACCTCATATTCAAAACACATTTGCATTTTCAAAACTCTTTTTCAAACCAAACTCATTTTCAAACCGATCTCTTTTACAAACCAACCTTATTTTCAAACCAACCTCATTTTCAAACCAACCTTACTTTCAAACCAACTTCATTTTCAAACCAAACAGATTTTCAAACAAACCACATTTTCAAAACAATCACATTTTCATTTTCAAACTTCATTTTCAAACCACATTTACAATTTCAAACAACATTTTCAAACCACATTTTATTTTTCAAACCTCATTTTAAAACGACATTTTCAAACCAACCTCTTTTTCAAACCAACCTCATTTTCAAACCAACCTCTTTTTCAAACTAACCTCATTTTCAAACCAACCTCTTTTTCAAACCAAACTTATTTTCAAACCAACCACGTTTTCAAAACAACCACATTTTCATTTTTAACTTCATTTTTAAACCAAATTTTCATTTTCAAACCACAATTTCGTTTTCAAACTTCATTTTCAAACCACATTTTCATTTTCAAACCTCATATTCAAAACATATTTGCATTTTCAAACCACTTTTTCAAACCAAACTCATTTTCAACCTGAACTCTTTTTCAAACCAACCTTATTTTCAAACCAACCTCATTTTCAAACCAACCTTACTTTCAAACCAACCTCATTTTCAAACCAAACAGACTTTCAAACAAACCACATTTTCAAAACAATCACATTTTTATTTTCAAACTTCATTTTCAAACCACATTTACAATTTCAAACAACATTTTCAAACATCATTTTCAAACCATATTTTCATTTTCTAAATTCATTTTCAAACCACATTTTCAAACCAACCTCTTTTTCAAACCAATCTTATTTTCAAACCAACCACATTGTCAAACCAACCACGTTTTCAAAACAACCACATTTTCATTTTCAAACTTCATTTTGAAACCAAATTTTCATTTTCAAACCACATTTTCATTTTCAAACCTCATATTCAAAACACATTTGCATTTTCAAAACTCTTTTTCAAACCAAACTCATTTTCAAACCGATCTCTTTTACAAACCAACCTTATTTTCAAACCAACCTCATTTTCAAACCAACCTTACTTTCAAACCAACTTCATTTTCAAACCAAACAGATTTTCAAACAAACCACATTTTCAAAACAATCACATTTTCATTTTCAAACTTCATTTTCAAACCACATTTACAATTTCAAACAACATTTTCAAACCACATTTTCTTTTTCAAACCTCATTTTAAAACGACATTTTCAAACCAACCTCTTTTTCAAACCAACCTCATTTTCAAACCAACCTCTTTTTCAAACCAACCTCATTTTCAAACCAATCTCTTTTTCAAACCAACCTTATTTTCAAACCAACCTCATTTTCAAACCAACCTTACTTTCAAACCAACCTCAGTTTCAAACCAAACACATTTTCAAACAAACCACATTTTCAAAACAATCACATTTTCATTTTCATTTTCAAACATCATTTTCAAACCACATTTTCATTTTCAAAAGATTTTCAAACCACATTTTTAAACCAACCTCTTTTATAAACCAAACATATTGTCAAACCAAAGTTATTTTCAAACCCACCTAATTTTCAAAACCAAACCTTACATTCAAACCAACCTCTTTTTCAAACCAAACTTATTTTCAAACCAACCACATTGTCAAACCAACCACGTTTTCAAAACAACCACATTTTCATTTTCAAACTTCATTTTGAAACCAAATTTTCATTTTCAAACCACAGTTTCGTTTTCAAACTTCATTTTCAAACCACATTTTCATTTTCAAACCTCATATTCAAAACACATTTGCATTTTCAAAACTCTTTTTCAAACCAAACTCATTTTCAAACCGATCTCTTTTACAAACCAACCTTATTTTCAAGCCAACCTCATTTTCAAACCAACCTTACTTTCAAACCAACCTCATTTTCAAACCAAACAGATTTTCAAACAAACCACATTTTCAAAACAATCACATTTTCATTTTCAAACTTCATTTTCAAACCACATTTACAATTTCAAACGACATTTTCAAACCACATTTTCTTTTTCAAACCTCATTTTAAAACAACATTTTCAAACCAACCTCTTTTTCAAACCAACCGCATTTTCAAACCAATCTCTTTTTCAAACCAACCTTATTTTCAAACCAACCTCATTGTCAAACCAACCTTGCTTTCAAACCAACCTCAGTTTCAAACCAAACACATTTTCAAACAAACCACATTTTCAAAACAATCACATTTTCATTTTCATTTTCAAACATCATTTTCAAACCACATTTTCATTTTCAAAAGATTTTCAAACCACATTTTTAAACCAACCTCTTTTATAAACCAAACATATTGTCAAACCAAAGTTATTTTCAAACCCACTTAATTTTCAAAACCAAACCTTACTTTCAAACCAACCTTATTTTCAAATCAACCTTGCTTTCAAACCAGTCTAATTTTCAAAACAACCACTGTTTAAAAGCAAGCACATTTTCAAAACAACAACATTTGCATTTTCAAACTACATTTTCAAACCACATTTTCATTTTCAAACATTTTCAAACCATATTTTCAAACTAACCTCTTTTTGAAACCAAACTTATTTTGAAACCAATCTCATTTTCAAACCAACCTTACTTTCAAAACCACCTCATTTTCAAACCAACCACATTTTCAAACCTACCACGTTTTCAAAACAACCACATTTTCATTTTCAAACTTCATTTTCAAACCACATTTTCGTTTTCAAACTTCATTTTCAAACCACATTTACATTTTGAAACCCATTCTTGAAACCACATTATTATTTTCAAGCCTCATTTTCAAACCACATTTTCAAAGCGACCCCTTTTTCAAACCAAACTAATTTTCAAACCAACCACATTTTGAAACCAGCCACATTTTCAAACCAACCACATTTTCATTTTCAAACTTTATTTTCAAACCACATTTTCATTTGATTTTCAAACATCATGATTTTCAAACATCATGTTGAAACCACTTTCAAACCAACCTCTTTTTAAAACCAAACTTATTTTCAAACAACCCTTATTTTCAAACCTACCTTACTTTCAAACCAATCTAATTTTCAAACAAAAAACATTTTTAAAACAATCACAATTTAATTTTCTAACTTCATTTTCAAACCACATTTTCATTTTCAAATTTCATTTTCAAACCACATTTTCGTTTTCAAACTTTATTTTCAAAACACATTTTCATTTTGAAACCTCATTTTCAAACCACATTTTCATTTTCAAACCGCATTTTTGTTTTCAAACTTCATTTGCAAACAGCATTTTCATTTTGAAACCTGATTTTCATTTTCTAACCAACCTCATTTTCAAACCACATTTTCATTTTCAAACCTCATTTTCAAACCACATTTTCACTTTCAAAGCATTTTCAAACCACTTTTCAACCCAAACTCTTTTTGCAACCAAACTTATTTTCAAACCAACCTCATTTTCAAACCAACCTCTTTTTCAAAACAACCTCATTTTCAAAACAACCACATTTTCATTTTCGAACTTCATTTTCAAACCACATTTCCATTTTCAAACATAATTTTCAAACCACATTTTCATTTTCAAACCACATTTTTATTTTCAAACTTCATTTTCAAACCTCCTTTTCATTTACAAACTTCATTTTCAAACCATATTTTCATTTTCTAACTTCATTATCAAACCACATTTTCATTTTCCAACCACATTTTCAAACCAACCACTTTTTCAAAACAACCACATTTTCATTTTCAAACTTCATTTTGAAACCTCATTATCATTTTCAAACCAACTTAATATTCAAACCACATTTTCATTTTCAAACGTCATTTTCAAACCACATTTTCATTTTCAAACCTCTTTTTCAAACCAACCTCATTTTCAAACCAATCTCTTATTCAAACCAACCTTATTTTCAAACCAACCTCATTTTCAAACCAACGTTACTTTCAAACCAACCTAATTTTCAAATCAAACACATTTTCAAACAAACCACATTTTCAAAACAATCACATTCTCATTTTCAAACTTCATTTTCAAACCACATTTAAATTTTCAAATCACATTTGCAAACCACATTTTCATTTTCAAAAATCTTTTTCAAACCACATTTTCATTTTCCAACCACATTTTCATTTTAAAACATCATTTTAATTTTCAAAAGAGTTTCAAACCACATTTTCAAACCAATCTCTTTTTTAAACCAAACATATTTTCAAACCAAAGTTATTTTCAAACCAACCTAATTTTCAAACCAAATCTTACTTTCAAACCAGCCTTATTTTCTAAACAACCTTACTTTCAAACCAATCTTATTTTCATTTTCAAACCACATTTTCGTTTTCAAACTTGATTTTCAAACCACATTTTCATTTTCAAACCTCATTTTCATATTCAAACCAACTTAATTTTTAACCCACATTTTCAAACCAAATTTTCATTTTCAAACAAGATTTTCAAACTTCATTTTCAATCCAGATTTTCATTTTCAAATCTCATTTTCATTTTCAAACCAGTTTAATTTTCCACCCACATTTTCATTTTCAAACCTCATTTTCCAACCGTTTTCAAACCACATTTTCAATCCAACCTCTTTTTCAAAACAAACTCATTTTCAAACCAAACTTATTTTCAAACCAACCTCTTTTTCAAACTAAAATTACTTTCTAAAATTACAAACTAAAAAAACTAAAAACTAAAAAGCTACTTTAATTTCAAATCAACCTTACTCTCAAACTAATCTAATTTTCAAACCAACCATATTTTTAAAACAACCACATTTTCAAAATATGTACGTTTCATTTTCAAACTTCATTTTCAAACCACATTTTCATTTCCAAACCACATTTTCGTTTTCAAACCAGTTTCAAACCACATTTTCATTTTCAAACTTCATTTTCAAACCACATTTTCATTTGCAAACCACAATTTCAATCCACATTTTCATTTTCAAACTTTATTTTCAAAGCACACTTTCATTTCCAAATATCTTTTTCAAACCACATTTTCATTTTCAAACCACATTTTCGTTTTCAAACCAGATTCAAACCACATTTTCATTTTCATACCAACCTCTTTTGCAAACCAAGTATTTTCGAACCAATCTTATTTTCAAACCAACCTCATTTTCAAACCAATCTTACTTACAAACCAACCTTATTTTCAAACCAACGTTACATTCAAACCAATCTAATTTTCAAAACAAGCACATTTTTAAAACCACCACATTTTCAAAACATCCACATTTTCATTTTCAAACTTAATTTTCAATCCACAATTTAATTTTCAAACTTAATTTTCAAACCACATTTTCAATTTCAAACTTCATTTCAAAACCACATTTTCATTTTCAAACTTCGTTTTTAAACCACATTTTCATTTTGAAACTTAATTTTCAAACCACATTTTCATTTACAAACTCTATTTTCAAACCACATTTTCATTTTCAATCTTTTTTCAAACCATATTTTCATTTCCAAAGCACATTTTCATTTTCAAACCACATTTTCGTTTTCAAACTTCATTTTCAAACCACATTTTCATTTTGAAAACTCATTATCATTTTCAAACCAACTTAATATTTATACCACATTTTCATTTTCAAATGTTATTTTCAAAACAACCACATTTTCATTTTCAAAATTCATTTTCAAACTACATTTTCATTTTCAAACTTAATTTTCAAACCACATTTTCATTTTCAAACCTCATTTTCAAACTTCATTTCCAAACCACATTTTCATTTTTTAACTTTATTTTCAAACCGCATTTTCATTTTCAAACATCATTTTGAACCCACACTTTCAAACCAACCTCTTTTACAATCCAACCTTATTTTAAAACCAACCTTACTTTCAAACCAATCTAATTTTCAAACCAACCACATTTTTAAAACAACCACATATTCAAAACAACCAGATTTTAATTTTCAAACCACATTTTCATTTTCAAACCTTATTTTCGTTTGCAAACTCCATTATCAAACCGCATTTTCATTTTCAAACGTCATTTTCAAAGCACATTTTCATTTGCAAACCACATTTTCAAACCAAGCTCTTTTTGAAACCAAACTTATTTTCAAACCAACCTCATTTTCAAACCAACCTTACTTTCAAATCACCCTCATTTTCAAACCTACCACATTTTCATTTTCAAACTTCATTTTCAAACCACATTTTTAATTTCAAACCACATTTTGGTTTACAAACTTCATTTTCAATCCACATTTTCGTATTCAAACCAGCTTCAAACCACATTTTCATTTTCAAACTTCATTTTCAAACCGCATTTTTCATTTTCAAACTACATTTGCATTTTCAAATCTAATTTTCAGACCACATTTTCATTTTCAAACTTCATTTTCAAACTTCATTTTCAAACCACATTTTCATTTTCAAACTTCATTTCCAAACCACATTTTCATTTTTTAACTTTATTTTCAAATCGCATTTTCATTTTCAAACATCATTTTGAACCCACACTTTCAACACAACCTCTTTTACAACCCAACCTTATTTTAAAACCAACCTTACTTTCAAACCAATCTAATTTTCAAACCAACCACATTTTTAAAACAACCACATATTCAAAACAACCAGATTTTAATTTCCAAACCACATTTTCATTTTCAAACCTTATTTTCGTTTGCAAACTCCATTATCAAACCGCATTTTCATTTTCAAACGTCATTTTCAAAGCACGTTTTCATTTTCAAGCCTCATTATCATTTTCATACCAACTTAATTTTCTTACCACATTTTCATTTTCAAACCTCATTTTCAAACCACATTTTCATTTGCAAACCACATTTTCAAACCAACCTCTTTTTGAAACCAAACTTATTTTCAAACCAACCTCATTTTCAAACCAACCTTACTTTCAAATCACCCTCATTTACAAACCTACCACATTTTCATTTTCAAACTTCATTTTCAAACCGCATTTTTCATTTTCAAACTACATTTCCATTTTCAAATCTAATTTTCAAACCACATTTTCATTCTCAAACCTTATTTTCAAACCACATTTTTCAAACCAATCTCTTTTTAAAAACCAACCTTATTTTCAAACAAACCTCATTTTCCAAACAGTCACATTTTCATTTTCAAACTTCATTTACAACCACATTTACATTTTCAACCCACATTTTCATCTTCAAACCTCATTTTCAAACCAACCTCTTTTTCAAACCAAACTCTTTTGCAAAACAACCTCATTTTCAAACCAACCACATTTTCAAAACTTCATTCTCAAACCACATTTTCATTTTCAAACCATATTTTAATTTTCAAACTTCATTTCTTAACCACATTTTCATTTTCAAACTTCATTTTCATTTTCCAACTTCATTTTCAAACCACATTTTCATTTTCAAACCACATTTTCAACCCACATTTTCAATCCGCATTTTTATTTTCAAACCACATTTTCGTTTTCAAACCTCATTTTCAAACCAATCTCTGTTTCAAACCAACCTTATTTTGAAACCACCGACACTTACATTTTCAAACTTTATTTTCAAACCACATTTTCATTTATAAACATCATTTTCAAACCACACTTTCAAACCAACCTGTTTTTCAAACCAAACTTATTTTGAAACCAACGACACTTACATTTTCAAACTTTATTTTCAAACCACATTTTAACCATATAACCATATAACCATATAACAATTACAGCACAGAAACAGGCCTTCTCGGCCCTTCCAGTCCATGTCGACCATTTATTTTCCCCTAGCCCCATCTACCTGCACTCAGACCATACCCCTCCATTCCCTTCCCATCCATGTACCTATCTACTTTTAAATATTAAAATCAACCCTGCCTCCACCACTTCTGCAGGAAGATCATTCCACACAGCCACCACTCTCTGAGTAAAGAAGTCCCCCCTCATGTTACCCCTAAATGTCTGTCCCTTAATTCTCATGTCATGCCCTCTTGTTTGAATCTTTCCTACCCTCAATGGGAAAAGCTTATCCACATCAACTCTGTCTATCCCTTTCATCATTTTAAAGACCTCAATCAAGTCCCCCCTTAACCTTCTGCGCTCCAAAGAATAAAGACCTAACTTGTTCAACCTTTCTCTGTAACTTAGTTGCTGGAACCCAGGCAACATTCTAGTAAATCTCCTCTGTACTCTCTCTAATTTGTTGACATCCTTCCTATAATTAGGCGACCAAAATTGTACACCATACTCCAGAATTGGTCTTACCAATGCCTTGTACAATTTTAACATTACTTCCCTACTCCTATATTCAATGCTCTGATTTATAAAGGCCAGCACACCAAAAGCTTTCTTTACCATTCTATCTACATGCGATTCCACCTTCAGGGGACTATGCACAGTTATTCCTAGATCCCTCTGTTCCACAGCATTCCTCAATTCCCCACCATTTACCATGTACGTCCTATTTTGATTTGTCCTGCCAAGATGTAGCACCTCACACTTATCAGCATTAAACTCCATCTGCCATCTTTCAGCCCACTCTTCCAAATGGCCCAAATCTCTATGTAGACTTTGAAAATCTACTTCATTATCCACAGCACCACCTATCTTAGTATCATCTGCATACTTACTTATCCAATTTTCCACCCCATTATCTAGATCATTGATGTACATGATTAACAACAGTGGACCCAACACAGATCCCTGAGGCACCCCACTGGTCACTGGCTTCCAACCTGACAAACAGCCATCCACCATTACTCTCTGGCATTTCCCATTCAGCCACTGTTGAATTCATCTTCCTACTCCGCCATTAACACCCAAAGATTGAACCTTCTTAACCAACCTTCCATGGGGAACCTTGTCAAAGGCCTTACTGAAATCCATATAGACATCATCCACTGCTTTACCCTCATCAATTTCCCTAGTAACCTCTTCAAAAAATTCAATAAGGTTTGTCAATCATGACCTTCCAGGCACAAATCCATGTTGACTGTTCTTGATCAGACCCTGTTTATCCAGATGCTTATATATATTATCTCTAAGTATCCTTTCCATTAATTTGCCCACCACTGACGTCAAACTAACAGGTCTATAATTGCTAGGTTTATTCTTTGAACCCTTTTTAAACAATGGAACAACATGCGCAGTACGCCAATCCTCCGGCACTATTCACGTTTCTAATGACATCTGGAATATTTCTGTCATAGCCCCTGCTATTTCTACACTAACTCCCTCAATGTCTGATGGAATATCCTGTCTGGACCTGGAGACTTATCCACTTTTATATTTTTCAAAAGTGTCAGTACTTCCTCCTCTTTGAATCTCATAGTTTCCATAGCTACTCTACTTTTTTCCCTTACCTCACAGAGTTCAATATCCTTCTCCTTGGTGAATACCGAAGAAAATAAATTGTTCAATATCTCCCCCATCTCTTTTGGCTCTGCAGATAGCTGTCCATTCTGGCTCTCTAATGGTCCAATTTTATCCCTCGTTATCCTTTTGCTATTAATATAGCTGTAGAAAACCTTTGGATTTACTTTCACCTTTCTTGCCAAAGCAACCTCATATCTTCTTTTAGCTTTTCTAATTTCTTTCTTAAGATTCTTTTTACATTCCTTATACTCATCTAGCACCTCATTTACTCCATGCCTCCTATAATTATTGTAGATATCTCTCTTTTTTCGAACCAAGTGTCCAATTTCCCTTGAAAACCATGGCTCTTTCCGATTTTTACTATTTCCTTTCAACCGAACAGGGACATAAAGATTCTGTACTCTTACAATTTCCCCTTTAAATATCCTCCATTTCTCTTCTACATCCTTCCCATAAAACTAAATGTCCCAATTCACTCCTTTTAAATCATTACGCATTCCCTCAAAGTTAGCCTTTCTCCAATCAAAAATCTCAACCCTAGGTCCAGTTCTGACTCTCTCCATAATTATATTGAAACTAAAGGTATTGTGATCACTGGTCCCGAAGTGCTCACCAACGCATGCCTCCATCACCTGACCTGCCTCATTTCCTAACAGGAGGTCCAGCGCTGCCCCTTCTCTGGTCGATACCTCTATGTATTGCTGCAAAAAACTATCCTGCACACATTTAACAAACTCCAAACCATCCATCCCATTTACAGAATGTGTTTCCCAGTCTATTTTTGGAAAATTGAAATCTCCCACAATCATTACCTTGTACTTACTACTAATATCTGTTATCTCCTTACATATTAGCTCTTCCAATTCTCTCTCCCCATTTGGCGGTCTATAATACACCGCTAAAAGTGTTGCTACACCATTCCCACTTCTCAGTTCCACCCAAATAGCCTCCCTAGAGGAGCCCTCTAATCTATCCTGCCAAAGCACTGCTGTAATATCTTCTATGACAAGCAATGCAACCCCTCCACCTCTGGTCCCTCCAATTCTATCACACCTGAAGCAACGAAATCCTGGAATATTTAGTTTCCAATCACAACCCTCCCGCAACCATGTTTCACTGATTGCCACAACATCATATTTCCAGGTGTCAATCCAGGCTCTATGTTCATCCACCTTTCTTACTATGCTCCTAGCATTAAAATATACACATTTTAGAATCCCTTATTCTCTGTTTATTATCTTTTTCCTCTTTCTCGCCTACATTTTGGGTCCGAGTGCTTCCCTTCTCTGCCTTTTGCCCCTCACCCCGTCCCCTAGCCCCCTCTACCCGAGACCCTCCCCCCAGCCTTTCTAGTTTAAAACCTCCTTTGCAAATATCCCCACCAGGATATTGGTTCCCCTCGGGTTCAAGTGCAACCCGTCCTTTTTATACAGATCATGCCTTCCCCAAAAGAGGTCCCAGTGATCAATAAACTTGAATCCCTGCCCACTGCACCAGTCCCTCAGCCACGCATTTATCCTCCACCTCATTCCATTTCTACTTTCACTGTCACGTGGCACAGGCAGTAATCCTGAAATTGTTACTCTTTTGGTCCTTCTCCTTAACTTTCCCCCCAACTCCCTAAATTCTCCTTTCAGGACCTCTTCTCTTTTTCTGCCTATGTCATTGGTACCTATGTGTACCACAACATCAGGCTCCTCTCCCTCCCTTTTCAGAATCTTTTCGACACGTTCCAACACATCTGAGACCCTGGCACCAGAATCGCCAATCTGATCCCCCCTAACTATGGAGTCCCCTATTACAATTGCCCTCCTCTTTTTGCTACCGTTCTGAGCATCAGGGCCGTTCTCTGTGCCGGAGACCCGGCCGCTGTTGCTGCCCCGAGGAAGGCTGTCCGCTCCAATCAAACTGAAACATGAGTACCTATTTTCCTGGTGTACAGCCATCGGGGTACTCTCCAGTCCCTGCCTCTGCCACTTGCCCTTCCTAACAGTGACCCACTTGTCTGCCTCCCGTGGTCCGGGAGTGACCACCTCCCTGTAACTCCTCTCTATGACCAGACGGAGGTCCTCGAGCTGTTGCTCCAAGTTCCTAACACAGTCCTTTAGGAGCCCCATCTCGATGCACCTGGCACAGATATGGACGTCCGGTGGGTTATCAGCTTCCCTGACCTCCCACATCTGACATTCGCAACAGTACACTGCCCTGGCCTTCATACTCCCCCCTTACACAGGATACAATCTCAACACAAAATACACTACAAACAGCTGGAATGTGACGGCCAATCAGCTGCTTACGCTAGTCCCCTTCCCACCAATCAGCGGCTTCCTCAAAAAACCCCCCCCAAAAAATCCACTTCTCCGAATGGAATGTTATGGATTTTGGTAAACAAGCCCCGCGCTGGATTTTAAACCTTACCGATCGGGTGTTGCTCCTCCCCCACCTTCTCTTCCAATGGCTCCTGTGGGCCTCTGAAAAAAAACCAAGCCCCGCGCTGGATTTTAAACCTTACCGGTCGGGTGTCGCTCCTCCCCCTCCTTCTCTTCCAACGGCTCCTGTGGGCCTCTGAAAAAAAAAATTCATTTACAACCATCATTTTTAAACCACACTTTCAAACCAACCTCTTTTTCCAACCAACCTTATTTTGAAACCAACCTTATTTTCATAACCAACCTTACTTTCAAACCAATCTAATTTTCAAACCAACCACATTTTAAAAACAACCACATTTTCAAAAAAACAGGTTTTCATTTTCAAACTACATTTTCATTTTCAAACCACATTTTCGTTTTCAAACCAGTTTCAAACCACATTTTCATTTTTAACTTCATTGTCAAATACATTTTCATTTTCAAACCATTTGCAAACCACATTTTCAATCCAACCTCATTTTCAAACCAACCTTACTTGCAAACCAACCTTATTTTCAAACCAACGTTACATTCAAACAAATCTAATTTTCAAAACAAGCACATTTTTAAAACAACCACGTTTTCAAAACAACCACGTTTGCATTTTCAATCTTCATATACAAACCACATTTTCGTTTTCAAACCAGTTTCAAACCACATTTTCATTTTTAAACTTTCTTTTTGACACCAATTTCAAAACACATTTTCAAACCAACCTCATTTTCAAACCAACCTTACTTTCAAATCATTCTCATTTGCATTTTCAAACTTCATTTTCAAACCACATTTTTAATTCAAACCGCATTTTGGTTTACAAACTTCATTTTCAAAACACATTTTCATTTTCAAACTTCATTTTCTAACCACATTTTTCATTTTCAAGCCACATTTTCATTTTCAAACCTAATTTTCAAACCACATTTTCATTCTCAAACCTCATTTTCAAACCACATTTGCAAACCAATCTCTTTTTCAAACCAACCTGATTTTAAAACAACCATATTTTCAAACAAACCTCATTTTCAAAACAATCACATTTTCATTTTAAACTTCATTTTCAAACCACCTTTACATCTCCAACCCACATTTTCATCTTAAAACCTCATTTTCAAACCAACCTCTTTTTCAAACCAAATTAATTTTCAAAACAACCTCATTTCCAAACCAGTGACAATTTCAAAACTACCACATTTTCAAAAAACACATTTTCATTTTCAAACTTCATTCTCAAACCACATTTTTATTTTCAAACCATATTTTCATTTTCAAACTTCATTTCTTAACAACATTTTCATTTACAAACTTCATTTTCAAACCGCATTTTTCATTTTCAAGCCACATTTTTATTTTCAAACCTGATTTTCAAACCACATTTTCATTCTCAAACCTCATTCTCAAACCACATTTTCAAATCAATCTTTTTTCCAAACCAACCTTATTTTAAAACCAACCATATTTTCAAACAAACCTCATTTTCAAAACAATCACATTTTCATTTTAACCTTCATTTTCAAAACATATTTACATTTCCAACTCACATTTCCATCTTCAAACCTCATTTTCAAACCAACCACTTTTTCAAACCAAACTCATTTTCAAAACAACCTCATTTTAAAACCAACCACATTTTCATTTTCAAACATCATTTTCAAACTACATTTTCATTTACAAATTTTATTTTCAATCCACATTTTCATTTACAAACATCATTTTCAAACCACATTTTCATTTTCAAACCTAATTTTCAAACCATATTTTCATTTTCAAACATAATTTCCAAACCACATTTTCAAACCAATCTCTTTTTCAAACCAACCTTATTTTGAAACCAACCTTATTTTCATAACCAACCTTACTTTCAAACCAATCTAATTTCAAACCAACCACATTTTCCAAAAAACAGGTCTTCATTTTCAAACTACATTTTCATTTACAAACCATTTTCAAACCACATTTTCAAACATAGAAACATAGAAACATAGAAAATAGGTGCAGGAGTAGGCCATTCGGCCCTTCGAGCCTGCACCGCCATTCAATGTGATCATGGCTGATCATCCAACTCAGTATCCCGTACCTGCCTTCTCTCCATACCCCCTGATCCCTTTAGCCACAAGTGCCACATCTAACGCCCTCTTAAATATAGCCAATGAACTGGCCTCAACTACCTTCTGTGGCAGAGAATTCCAGAGACTCACCACTCTCTGTGTAAAGAATGTTTTCCTCATTTCGGTCCTAAAGGAATTCCCCCTTATCCTTAGACTGTGACCCCTTGTTCTGGACTCCCCCAACATCGGGAACAATCTTCCAGCATCTAGCTTGTCCAACCCCTTAAGAATTTTGTAGGTTTCTATAAGATCCCTCCTCAATCTTCTAAATTCCATCGAGTACAAACCGAGTCTATCCAATCTTTCCTCGTATGAAAGTCCTGACATCCCAGGAATCAGTCTGGTGAATCTTCTCTGTACCCCCTCTATGGCAAGGATGTCTTTCCTCAGATTTGGAGACCAAAACTGTACGCAGTACTCCAGGTGTGGCCTCACCAAAACCCTGTACAACTGCAGTAGAACCTCCCTGCTCCTATACTCAAATCCTTTCGCTATGAATGCTAACATACCATTTGCTTTCTTCCAAACCAACCATACTTGCAAACCAAACTTATTTTCAAACCAAAGTTACATTCAAACCAATCTAATTTTCAAAACAGGCACATTTTTAAAACAACCACATTTTCAAAACAACCTCATTTTCATTTGCAAACTTCATTTTCAAACCACTTTTTCATTTTCAAACTTAATTTTCAAACCACATTTTCAAACATCATTTCCAAACCACATTTTCATTTTCAAACCATTTTCAAACCACATTTTCATTTTCAAACTTCATTTCCAAACCACATTTTCATCTACAAACTCTATTTTCAAACCAACCACATCATTTTCAAACCACATTTTCATTTCAATCCACAATTTCTTTTTCAAACTTAATTTTCAAACCACATTTTCGTTTTCAAACTTCGTTTTCAAAGCACGTTTTCATTTTCAAACCACATTTATATTTTCAAACCACATTTTCGTTTTCAAACTTCATTTTCAAACTACATTTTCATTTTGAAATCTCATTTACATTTTCAAACCAACTTAATTTTCAAACAACATTTTCATTTTCAAACCATTTTCAAAGCACATTTTCAAACCAACCTTTTTGAAACCAAACCTATTTTAAAACCAACCTCATTGTCAAACCAACCTTACTTTCAAATCAACCTCATTTTCAAACCAACCACATTTTCATTAGAACCACATTTTCATTTTCAAACTTCATTTTCATACCAACCTTATTTTCTAACCAACTTTACTTTCAAACCAACCACATTTTTAAAGCAACCACATATTCAAAACAACCATGTTTTCATTTTCAAACTTCATTTTCATTCCACATTTTCATTTTCAAACCACATTTTCATTTTCAAAAAACATTTTCAAACAACATTTTCATTTTTAAACTTCACTTTCAAACCACATTTTCATTTTCAAACTTCATTTTCAAACCACATTTTCATTTTCAAACCACATTTTCATTTTCCACCCACATTTTCGTTTTCAAACTTAATTTTCAAAAAACATTTTCATTTTGAAACCTCATTATCATTTTCAAACCAACTTAATTTTCTTACCACATTTTCATTTTCAAACCACATTTACATTTTCAAACCACATTTTCAAACTAATCTCTTTTCGAAACCAAACTTATTTTCAAACCAACCTCATTTTCAAACCAACCTTACTTTCAAATCGCCATCATTTTCAAACCAAACACATTTTCAAACCAAACACATTTTCGTTTACAAATTTCATTTTCAAACCACATTTTCATTTTCAAACTTCATTTTCAAGCAACATTTTCATTTTCAAACCACATTTTCGTTTTCAAACCAGTTTCAAACCATATTTTCATTTTCAATCTTCATTTTCAAACCACATTTTTCATTTTCAAACTACATTTTCGTTTTCAAACTACATTTTCAAACCACATTTTCATTTTGAAACGTCTTTATCATTTTCAAACCAACTTAATATTCATACCACATTTTCATTTTCAAACCTCATTTTCAAACCACATTTTCATTTTCAAACCATTTTCAAACTATGTTTTCAAACCAATCTAATTTTCAAAACAACCACATTTGTAAAACAAACACATTTTCAAAACAACCACATTTTAATTTTCAAACTTCATTTTCAAACCACATGTTCATTTACAGACTTCATTTTCAAACCACATTTTCATTTTCATACCTCATTTTCAAATCACATTTTTATTTTCAAACTTCATTTCCAAACCATTTTTTAATTTACAAACTTCATTTTCAAACCACATTTTCTTTTTCAAACCTCATTTTCGAACAACATTTTCATTTTCAAACCATTTTCACACCACATTTTCAAACCAACCTCGTTTTGAAACCAAACTTATTTTCAAACCAACCTAATTTTCAAACAAACCTTACTTTCAAATCATCCACATTTTCAAACCAACCACATTTTCAAACCAACCAAATTTTCAAAACAACCACATTTTTATTTTCAAACTTCATTTTGAAACCACTTTTTTAATTTCAAACCACATTTTCGTTTTCAATCTTAATTTTCAAACCACATTTTCATTTTGAAACCTCATTATCATTTTCAAACCAACTTAATTTTCTTACCACATTTTCCTTTTCAAACCACATTTTCCAACCAACCCCTTTTTCAAACCAAACTCATTTCCAAACCATCCTCATTTTCAAACCGACTACTTTTTCAAAACAACCACATTTTCATTTTCAAACTTCATTTTCAATCCACATTTTCATTTTCAAACCACATTTTCGTTTTCAAACTTCATTTTCAAACTTCATTTTCAATTTGAAACCACCTTTTCATTTTCAAACCAACTTAATTTTCAAAGCACATTTTCATTTTCAACCCATTTTCAAAGCACATTTTCAAACCAACCTTTTTGAAACCAAACTTACTTTCAAATCAACTTCATTTTCAAACCACATATTCAAAACAACCACATTTTCATGTTCAAACTTCATTTTCAAACCACATTTTAAATTTCAAACAACATTTTCGTTTTCAAACTTAATTTTCAAACCACATTTTCATTTTGAAACATTATCATTTTCAAACCAACTTAATTTTCTTACCACATTTTCCTTTTCAAACCACATTTTCAAACCAATCTCTTTTTGAAACCAAACTTATTTTCAAACCAACCTCATTTTCAAACCAACCTTACTTTCAAATCGTAATCATTTTCAAACCAAACACATTTTCAATCCAACCTCATTTTCTTTTTCAAACTTCATTTTCAAACCACATTTTTAATTTCAAACCACATTTTCGTTTACAGACTTCATTTTCAAACCACATTTTCATTTTCAAACTTCATTTTCAAAGAACATTTCCATTTTCAAACCACATTTTCGTTTTCAAACCAGTTTCAAACCATATTTTCATTTTCAAACTTTATTTTCAAACCATATTTTTCATTTTCAAACTACATTTTCGTTTTGAAACTACATTTTCAAACCACATTTTCATTTTGAAACCTCATTATCATTTTCAAACCAACTTAATATTCATGCCACATTTTCATTTTCAAACCTCATTTTCAAACCACATTTTCATTTTCAAACCATTTTCAAACCACATTTTCAAACCAATCTAATTTTCAAAACATCCACATTTTTAAAACAACCACATTTTCAAAACAACCACATTTTCATTTTCAAACTTCATTTTCATACCACTTTTTCATTTTCAAACTTCTTCAAATCACATTTTTATTTCCAAACCATGTTTTAATTTACAAACTTCATTTTCAAACCACATTTTCTTTTTCGAACAACATTTTCATTTTCAAACCATTTTCACACCACATTTTCAAACCAACCACTTTTTGAAACCAAACTTATTTTCAAACCAACCTCATTTTCAAACCAACCTTACTTTCAAATCATCCACATTTTCAAACCAACCACATTTTCAAACCAACCAAATTTTCAAAACAACCACATTTTTCTTTTCAAACTTCATTTTCAAACCACTTTTTTAATTTCAAACCACATTTTCGTTTTGAAACTTCATTTTCAAACCACATTTTCATTTTCAAACTTCATTTTCAACCACATTTTCATTTTCATACCTCATTTTCAAACTACATTTTATTTTCAAACTTCATTTTCAAACCAGCTTTGTCTTTTTCAAACCAACCTAATTTTCAACCCACATTTTATTTTTCAAACCTCATTTTCAAACCACATTTTCATTTTCAAACCACATTTTCATTTTCAAACCTCATTTTCAAACCTCATTTTCAAACCAACCTCTTTTTCAAACCAACCTCTTTTTCAAACCATCCTCATTTTCAAACCATCCTCATTTTCAAACCAACTACATTTTCAAAACAACCACATTTTCAAAACAACCACATTTTCATTTTCAAACTACATTTTCAAACCACATTTCCGTTTTCAAACTTCATTTTCAAACTACATTTTCATTTTGAAACCTCATTGTCTTTTTCAAACCAACCTAATTTTCAACCCACATTTTATTTTTCAAACCTCATTTTCAAACCACATTTTCATACCACATTTTCATGTTCAAACAAAATTTTCAAAACACATTTTCATTTTCAAACCTCATTTTCATTTTCAAACCACATTCTCGTTTTCAAACTTTATTTTCAAAGCACATTTTGGTTATCATCATGGCCATATACATCCCACCACAGGCTAATGCTAACCTAGCGCTAGCACAGCTTCACTTGGCAATCAGCAAGCAGCAGGATGCTCATCCCGACGGTGCCTTCATTGTTGCAGGGGACTTTAACCTCTTTTTCAAACCAAACTCATTTTCAAATCATCCTCATTTTCAAACACACTACATTTTCAAAACAACCACATTTTTTTTCAAACTTCATTTTCAAACCGCATTTTCTTTTTCAAACCAACATAATTTTCAACCCACATTTTATTTTTCAAACCTAATTTTCAAACCACATTTTCATTTTCAAACCACATTTTCATGTTCAAACAACATTTTCAAACCACATTTTCCTTTTCAAAACTCATTTACTTTTTCAAACTACATTCTCGTTTTCAAACTTTATTTTCAAACCACATTTTGGTTATCATCATGGCCATATACATCCCACCACAGCCTAATGCTAACCTAGCGCTAGCACAGCTGCACTTGGCCATCAGCAAGCAGCAGGATGCTCATCCCGATGGTGCCTTCATTGTTGCAGGGGACTTTAACCAGGTGGACCTACGAGCTGCACTCCGCAAATTCCACCAGCATGTGCAGTGCCCTACCAGGGGCTCAAACACGCTGGATAAAGTGTACACCAACACCAAGGACGCATACAGAGCTCTCCTTTGCCCATCCCCGATCACCTCTCACTGTTTCTACTGCCTGAATACAAACCCCTCATCCGCAAGACCAAACCTGCAATAAAGATGGTCAAAATATGGCCCGAGGACGCCACCCTACAACTCCAGGACTGCTTTCATCGCACCGACTGGGACCTGTTAGCACAACAGGCTGCCAGTGGTACAGAGGTAGACTTGGAGGAGTACACATCCACTGTGCCCTCCTACATCTTTAGTCTGTGTTGATGATACTGGTCAAATGTTCGTTTTTACAAACCTTGTTCTCGAGGGTTGCTAACCGAAATCTCGAAGTTGCAAACCAAATCTCATTGCACTTATGTGTAATGACAATAAAAGATATTATTATTATTTTCATTTTGAAACCTCATTATCATTTTCAAACCAACTTATTTTCAAACCACATTTTCATTTTCAAACCTCATTTTCAAACCACATTTTCAAACCATTTTCAAACCACATGTTCAAACCAACTTATTTTTGAAACCAAACCTATTTTCAAACCAACCTCATTTTCAAACCAACCACATTTTCAAACAAACTACATTTTGAAAAAAATCACATTTTCAAACAAACTACATTTTGAAAAAATCATATTTTCAATTTCAAACCTCGTTTTCAAACCACATTGTCGTTTTCAAACTTCATTTTCAAACCAACCACATTTTCATTTTGAAACCTCATTTTCAAACCACATTTTCAAACCAACCTCTTTTTCAAACCAAACTCATTTTCAAACCAACCTTATTTTCAAACCAACCACATTTTCAAACCAACCACATTTTCACACCGGCCTCATTTTCAAACCAACCACATTTTCATTTTCATACCTCATTTTCAAACCACATTTTTATTTTCAAACTTAATTTTCAAACCATATTTTAATTTACAAGCTTCATTTACAAACCACATTTTCATTTTCAAACTTCTTCTTCAAACCAGATTTTCATTTTCAAACCACATTTTCATGTTCAAACTACATTTTCAAACCACATTTTCATTTTCAAACCTAATTTTCAAACCACATTTTCAATTTTAAACCACATTTTCAAACCAATCTCTTTCTCAAGCCAACCTTATTTACAAACCAACCTTATTTTCAAAGCAACCTTACTCTGAAACCAACCTCATTTTCAAACCAACCACATTTTCAAATAAACCACATTTTCAAAACAATCATGACTTTACCACGTTTACATTTTCAAACCATATTTTTAAACCACATTTTCATTTTCAAACATCATTTTCAAACCTCATTTTCAAACCACATTTTCAAACCAACCTCTTTTTCAAACCAAACAGATTTTCAAACCATCCTAATTTTCAAACCAACTACATTTTCAAAACAACCACATTTTCAAAATAACCACATTTTCATTTTCAAACTTCATTTTCAAACCACATTTTTAATTTCAAACCACATTTTCGTTTTCAAACTTAATTTTCAAACCACATTTTCATTTTGAAACCTCATTTTCATTTTCAAACCAACCTCATTTTAAAACCACATTTTCTTTTTCGAACCTCATTTTCAAACCACATTTTCATTTTCAAACCTCATTTTCAAACCACATTTTCAAACCAACCTCTTTTTCAAACCAAACAGATTTTCAAACCATCCAAATTTTCAAACCAACTACATTTTCAAAACAACCACATTTTCAAAATAACCACATTTTCATTTTCAAACTTCATTTTCAAACCACATTTTTAATTTCAAACCATATTTTCGTTTTCAAACTTCATTTTCAAACCACATTTTCATTTTGAAACCTCATTTTCATTTTCAAACCAACCTCATTTTAAAACCACATTTTCTTTTTCGAACCTCATTTTCAAACCACATTTTCATTTTCAAACTTCATTTTCAAACCTTCATTTTCAAACCACATTTTCGTTTTCAAACTAAATTTTTCAAACCACATTTACATTTTCAAACCTCATTTTCAAACCACATTTTCATTTTCAAACCTCATTTTAAAACCACATTTTCAAACCAACCTCATTTACAAAGCAACCACGTTTTCAAACCAACCACATTTTCACACCAGCCACATTTTCAAACCGACCACATTTTCATTTTCAACTTTATTTTCAAACCACATTTTCATTTTCAAACCACATTTTCATTTTCCAACTTCATTTTCAAACCACATTTTCAAACGAACCTCATTTTCAAACCCACCTTACTTTCAAACCAACCTCATTTTCAAACGAACCACATTTTCAAAACAACCACATTTTCAAAACACCCACATCTTGAAACCAACCGCATTTTCAAACCAACCACATTTTCAAACCACATTTTCAAACCACATTAACGGCACTCACAGGTCAGTAGACACTGTGGGCCTATAAAACCACACTCACAGTTTAATAGACATTCCGTGTTCATACTGAGAGCTGTGAATCATCTTGCAGCAACAGAGCCACGTTCAGACTTCCATGTTTTATAGCTCCTCCCTCCACCCCCGGGAAGGGGCGTGGCCTTCATTGCAGTGATTGACAGGAGAGAGAATCTCAATATTTTTAAAGCGCTATTAATTAATTTATTTTCCATCGATGGGAAAAATCCCCTGCACCGGACTCTGAGTAAGATGGCCAAAACTCACAGCATGTGGTTGCGTTTTTTACTAAATATACAGCGCAAACAAGAAGTGGTCATGTTAAGACTTTTAATTATATAGATTTTATAGACACGCGCGCACACACACACACACACACACACACACACACACACTCACACACAAACACACACACGCACACACACATAAATCTATCTATCTATCTTCCTCTATCTGTACATAACTAAAACTCTGATCTTGTTATCTTCCCGTTTAGCGGTCATTCAACGCTATTGTGTTGCGCCACAGCACAACGTAATAGCGCTATGATTTTCCTCCAGCCTACTCACAGTTCCCCTATGCTGCGATTGCACCAAATTTCGTTCCGATTGGTGGAAGCTGGTAAGAGTTATCGAGGTTTAAAAATCTTAAAAAATGCACGTGCGCAGATCGATTGCCTCTCCTGCCATTCAGCGCCACGAGGATTGGTCCCTTCTACTGTCACTCCACCTGATGGTCTGCCCCTTTCTACACCATCACGCCTTTACTGCAGCTGCGGGATGCTCTGGGTGGCTCGGCCATGCCCAGCCTGGCTCAGTCCGACCCAGCCCGCACGAGTCAGAAATCGAGCCAATGTCGACAAACGGAAAGCGGAGACTCTCGGTGGAGGAGAACAACCAGTGAAACAGCCCGTGAAGCAACCAGCGCCCACAGTGAGTCTCCATCGCACCTTCAAACCCTTCCCCCTGGTCCTCCTTGCAGGTTCCCGCCCCCGTCCCCTATGATACTGCACTCTCACCGCGTCTCTTCCCCATCTTTTCTCCGAGCTCTCTCCCCCCTTGCCCCACATCCTGCCTCATACCCCTCACCCCCACACCAATCCCCCCCACACCCCAATCCCCCCCACACCCCTCACAACCCCCCTGCCCACACACATCTGTCTCCCACACCACCCTCCTCCCCCACTTGCCCCCTCCCACACACCCCTATCCCCCAAACCCCCCCGCCCAAACAAACTCCCCTCCTACACAACGCTCCCCCCCACAAACTCTCCATCCGCAACCCCTCCCTGACCATACACACCCCTCTCCCACACACCCCCTCCTCCCCACAACCCCCGCTCCACAATTCTCCCTTCACTATCAGCCCTCCACAACCCCCAGCCCACACACCCCCACAACGCGCTTCCCCACAATACCCCAATCACAATGCCACACCTGCCCACCCACTCCCCCCACAACCCCCCTCACATATAGCCATCTCCCCACAACCCCCCCTCTCCCCCACAACCCCCCTCTCCCCAACAACACCCCTCACAATCCCCACAACCCCCCTCTCACCAGCAACCAACCCCCCCACAAACCCCCTGCCCCCTAATACCCACCTTCCCCGCCACAACCATCCTCTCCCTCACACAACCCCCCTTCCCCCCATAAAACACCCATCCTCCTCACACTCCTCCCCCACCCACAAACCCCTCCTCCACAACACCCCCTGCCCACAACCCCCAGCCCTCAACCCCCATCCCCCTACAACCCCGTGCCCCCCGCCCACAAATATCACCTGGCCACACACAACCCTCCCCTCCACATCCCCCGCCCACGCAACCCCTCCTCCGAACCACGCCCTCCCGCATCCTCCCTCCACCATAAACCCCGCCCACACACACCCCCTCCCCCCCACACTCACCCTCCCCCACATCCCTCCTCCTCCATTGGGTCTGTTGCTAGTGGGGGGGGGGGGCTGGGGGGCGGCATGCGGCTTTAATTAACCCCCCCTACGTACACATGCTAACTGCCCCCCTTGATATTATATTAATAATATTAATTTGCGCCTTTTACACCATAACCGCCATATCCACTGACGCATAGCCCCCCAACTCGCAGGGCGTCTAGAGAGGGAGGGGGTGGTATATAGTGAGGGCAGAGAGAGAATAGGGAGAGACAGAGACAACCGTTATCATATACCTATTAAAACTCTGTGTGTGTGTGTGTGTGTGTGTGTGTGTGTGTGTGTGTGTGTGTGTGTGTGTGTGTGTGTGTGTGTGTGTGTGTGTGTGTGTGTGTGTGTGTGTGTGTGCGTGCGTGCGCGCGGGGGGGGGGTGTCTGTGCGTGTGGGTGTGTGTATGTGTCATTTTGTCTTTGACATGTATCTTCCCGAACACCAGATGGCGAAACGGGGAAATATTTACATATTTCAGTAGAGATTCTCCTTGTGATTTTGGAAATCCACTCCTCTGTACATTTTGTACGTTATCTTCTTGACATTTTTATTAAAATTGTTGACTAATCTGACCTTTTTTTTAACATATCTGACCGCTGCCCAGCTGCTGATGTTGCAATAACAGTGACATTTTTCCGTATTCTGGGAGAAATGTTCCTAATGATTTCAAAAATCCAAATCCTCTATAAATTAGGTCAATTATTTCCCGAGTCAACAAACTGACATTTAAAAAAAATATTAAGGTTGCCCAGCTGCTGACCTCACAATGCCTTTGCACCTGGCCCAACTGCCTCCTGGCCTCGCCTCGCCCGGCCCTGCCCCACCAGCCTGCCAGGTTGTTGATTCCATTGTTTTTCATTGAATTACATTTAATGATTTCTCACTTATCATCACTAATTCTTAACATTAACTTTTAATTTCAATGACAGTTTTATTTGCTGTCTTCATTGATCGGACCCACTGTGTGTGGAGGGGGGGAGGGGTGGTTAGTGTGCATGTGACGTGGCAGCATCCTCCCCTGAATTCCATAGAGCTGCAGACAGCTTTAGTGCATAAGATGCGCTTCATCTCCAGAACATTCCGAACGCGTGACGCACGGTTATATTTCTCACTCTCTGTCTCTCCCCCTGACTCTCTCCTCCTGACTCTCTCCCCATCTCTCTCTCCCCATCTCTCTCTCTCTCTCCTCTCTCTCTCTGCCCTCTCTCTCTCTCCCCTTCCTCTCTCTCTCCTCCCTCCCTCTCTCTCTCTCCCCATCCTCTCCTCCACCTTCCCTGCCCTCCCCCACCCTCCCTCCCCTGAACCCCCTTCCCCCACCCCTCCCCTACCCCCTTCCATCCACCCCAACCCCTCCCCACCCTCCCCCTCCCTTCCCCCACCTCTCCCCCTCCCTTCCCCCCTCTCCCCCTTCCCCTTCCCTTCCCCTCTCAGCCCCCCTCTCTCCCTCCTCTCCTCCCCTCTCTTTCCTCCCATCTCTCTCATCCCTCCTCCCCCACCCCCTCGTTTAACCTACCTCTTTTCCTCCCCTCCAACCCCTCCAACCCCTTCTCCCTCTCGCCCTTCTATCTCTGCACCTTTCTATCTGTCTCTCTCCATTCTGGCTCTGCCCTCACTCTCTAACACCCCCCCCCCCCCTCTAGACGCGCCTGCGAGTTGGGGGCTATGCATCAGTGGATAGGGCGGTTATGGGTAAACGGAGCAATTTAATAATATTAATATAATATCAAGGGGGGTAGTTAGTGTGTGTGCGGGGGATTGTTAGTGTGTGTGTGACATCGCAAGTGCCGCCCCGTCCCCCGCAACGTTGGGGGAACAGACCCAACGGTCTGCACTTGTTCTAGTATTTAAAACAAAAATCAGTTTGGTGATACCTTTTAGTATATGTCTCAGGAAATAATTTACCAAATTTGAATTGGATTTTTGAAATCATTAGGAAAATTTCTACAAGATGTCCAAAAATCACCAAAAATTGTAATGTCAGCATCTGGGCAGCGGTCAGATTTAAAAAAAGTTCACAATTTTAATTAAAAATCGGGGCAATAATGTGCCAAATGTACACACACACACACACACACACACACACACACACACACACACACACACA